>OZ001352.1:30456806-31056806 GCA_963924055.1 Drosophila limbata | reverse complement strand
AAAAGTTAAAGTATTTATAATCGAAATACAAAAAGGTGAGAAACAATTTTGCATAAAGTAAATAATTTTCCTAGGAATAAATAATAAATCTTAATGTAACTACAATACGATGTTAGTTGTATTAGTTTTATCTTATATATTAATATTTATTTTAATATTGGTCACTCATTAAAAATAATTTAAAATGCTTCTACAATTTAAAGGTTTACAAACAATGTGAAAAAAATGGTAAGTGACGTGTATGGTAGAGTATTCAATTTTCGTTAACATCTATGAATTTTGTTTACTTGTTTATTTCTATGTGTTTGTGTCTCAAAAAAGTTGATTTTTTTTACAGTTGTTGTTCGCTCGCAGTTTTCGTTGCTGTTGTTGTTGCTGTTGTTGTTGTAGTTTGTTTGCTGGCATTATTTATTGCACGAAAGTCATTCCTTTTAATAGTCATGCAAATTAATTTTGCTCATTTGTACAACAATAAAAATGTTAACTAATTAATTTTGATTGAAATTTGCATGCAAAGAGCGAAAATCAATTTGCACGCGGTGTTCTGTTCGCTGAAGATCGCCGAGCTCCGATAACTCTGCGTCTATTAGCATGTTGTTATTTTATTGTTTTGTATTTTATTTTATTTTACTTGTTGTTCTGTATGTAGTTGTTGCTGCTGTTGTATTTGTTGTTGTAGTTATGGTTATGGTCATGGTTGTTGTTGTATTTTGTGGAATTTTTAAATTTCATTGCATTCCAAAACGAAATTATATCAAATCGAGCGATAAAAGGCAAATACATAACATCAAATAAGCAAGAGCATTGCTGACGAGAGCTATCGACTAGAAGATACCCTGCATATACATTATTTGTACTCTAACCCCTTACACGACATATTCTCTGATTTTTATGAGCCCTTTTTTAGGGTGAGAATTGAAAATATAAAATGATATGAGTTACTTTTGAAATAAATGGATATTGCTTATTTTTATTTTGAGTCCCGAAATATATGAGTATAATAAATAGTCACAATCACACGTCTGTGGGACACCCTGTAAACAGACACTTGTGGAAGCATTGCTTCTCCATTCCATTAAAACATGACTAAGCCAGTCTTTATCTATTGAACTCATTACAGTGTATAACAAGACTTAATGCCATTTGGCAGCTGCTAAACAATAGCCAATGTCTGAGATGGGATCTGCTCTGGAAACTGGGGAGGTGGAATGTCTGTCTGTCTGTCTGTCTGTCGTTAGACAATGCCTGTCCAATTAGTGCGAATAATAAGTCATTGATATGCGCATTTGGCAAACGGAAGTTATGCTAATTTGAATTTTCGACTACTTATAATATCTTTTTGAGCTCTCGGCATATTCATGAGAAGGAAAAGGTAAAAGTTGTTCGTGCTGATAACGATCCGCAAAACGAAACTGAAAGCTAAAAACGGAATCTTTTCAAATATTAATGATAGAAAATTAAGCAGTATTTTGTCAACAAAGTTTTGCCTGGTTTTAGGTCTGAATGTGCAGGAAAGACACAGACATTCGTTCTGCAGAGCCGTGGCAATGTATCTTGTATCTTTTCATCGTCTGTCTGTCTGTTTGTCTGTCTGTTTGTGTTGCCGGGTCGAAGACGTTGCGACTGACTTTGCCAATTATAAGCTAAAGACATTGAATTTCGCTTTATCGCGAATTTCGCTGGCCGAACGACCAAATAAAAGAGAGACAGCGCATAACATGGGAGGACTGAAGGCGGAGGACAGCTAAAGGAATATATATATCTCAAATTAGCCAACATTTTATATCTGTCAGCTACTGTTCTCCCTAATTAATAACAAGATGCCTTTTTAATTCCGTTTCGTGCGTTTTGCGCGCTGTTGCGCCTTTTAATTGCCCTCCATTGGGCTGAGAGAACTCTTTGCCACTCCGAAACTGGATGCCCAGATACCCAGAGGGGGCAGTTGGAGGCGCCTTCTGCATGCCCGTAATTACAAATAATTTCCGAGCTGTAAACTACTATTCTCAATATTACTGAGTACCATAATTATATTTGAAAGCTAATGAAATTCATAAATTTGTTGCTCTAGTCTTAAAAGGGTATAATGAAGTTGTTCAAATATGTGCAGCTAGCTGAAGGACACACCATATAAATAACATATCAAGATCGCAGTCTCAGTGACTTTAACGGTCAATAGACTTCCCAATTCTAGTTAGTTTATGATATCAGATATGTCCATTCCCTACCAATCAAACTTTCACGCTTTGTAGATTAAAACAATTACTTTGTGTTCGAGTCGTTATAAGATTTAAATAAATTTCCGAATTTCCGATTTTTTAATAATTGTATTAATTTTAGATTATTTCTGATTTTTTGTAATCGTAATCATTAACTAGCCACTACGATTATTTCTAAAAATAATTTAATTGATGAGTAACTCTAATCGAAATTTAACAGGTATGATTTTATTTTTATTTTTCAAACAATTTAATTTTTTGTAATTTTACATGTACTTGCAATGTAGTATTGTAAATAAATTAAAAAAAAAAATAGCATTATAGTTGAAGTAAAATGTTTTATTCTTGCATTTTATGTTTATTTTCTCATTTCTTTTAATAGGCTCAAAGTTCTTTCTGAATAATTCCATTATTTATGTGATTCTTTCCTCTCCTCATTCTTTATAGATTCCCATAGATTAGCACTGAATATTTCGGCAATTAAAAGACACACAAAATCGACAGCTTAGACATGTTTAGTGATTATCATCGATGGACCTGTGCGAATTATAATAAACACTCGATTCGAATGACACTAAATTGACGTAAATTAGATCAAATGGTCATGACCAGATGTAACTGCCGACGGCTGGCAGTCTGATGGCCTCTACCACAGTCTTGGCCAAGTTAACAGACTGTTGTTGTTGTTGTTGCTGTTGCTGTTATGGTTGTTGTCGTTTTGTAAAGCCCATTCAGATGTTCAGCTCAAGTGTTACTGACCATAACTCAAGCCAGGACAGGCATTTTAGCCAATATTTAGCTGGCAGCGCCATACACTGACCAAGTTAACAGTGTTCAGGCCGTGTTGAGTTTCCCCTTAAATGGCAAAACCAGTTTTTGGCCAGCAAGTTAAATCTGTATGTGTGTGTGTGTTTTAACCACGGAAACTTGTTTCAATCCAGACGATCGAGGTAACGCCTCTAACATTGGTAGGTGGAGCTTTTGGCCCCTCTCGTTCGACCCAAAGATGGTGGTGACTGCTTTTAAAAATGGTGGTCGCGCTATTAGCGATCGAATTTATGGAATTATTTCATTGTTCTAGGAATTTGAATGAACGACACGGACAACAGGCAACAGGCAACGGACTGCTAAAAATGGTGTTTCTGCCACAATGGCTGCAAAATTGATATATGTATTGGCCAAGTACAACAGGGCCTGGCCCAGCTCATATTTATTGGATGATTCAAACAATTGCCAAGTCCAGGATGTGGCCAAGCTGCCAGCCAGTTGGCCAGTCAGACAGAGTGTGGACTGCAGTTAGTTTGATATCTTCATTATGCAGCTTGGCTCTTGGACTCTTTGCCTCTGACTCTGTTGCCTTTTGCCTGCTGCCTGTTGGCGTTTTTTCTTACAAATTGGCTGTGCAAAATGCTGATTTAATATTTTTAGCCTGAGCCAGTTGTTGCCAATTAAGATTGGCTGCTTCTTTTTTTGGAAGAACTGACGTCCAAAACATTGGCATAATTGGTTTGCCAGCATAAAAATCACATGAATTGCATTTCCGCTCAATGGCAATTAAATGTTATTGCTGAGTTCTGGTTATCCTTGTGAATACTGTGAATACGAGTGCCACTAAATGGAGTACCCAATGTCCAGATCTGTTGACGAGCACCATGAAAGTTCCATAACTTGTTGGACGTCGTCGTCGTCGTCGTCTTGTCATTAAATGCTTGAACAAAATTATCTTGTTAAAATTACAAATAACACGAACATGAAGTAATAAAAACGCAAGGAATGAATAATGTGCGCCACGTTAAATCCCGGCCAACAGCCAACAAGCTGGCCAACAGCCAAATGGCCAACTGGTCAACTGGTCAACCTGTCGACCGCTTGTCCGCCTGCCTGTCTGTCTGTCTGTCTCACTGTCAGTCTGTGTCTTCATCCCATACTCGTATCTTCATCTGACTTCAACTGCAGCTGAACTCACTGCATTCTAAAATGTCTTCATTTTACGAGTATGTGTCGATTTTTAGTGCGCCCGGTTGCAGTTCTGTTTCAGTTATTTATTTTTTTTGCAGTTTCGTGAACTTTTCAAGTTAATTTCTAAGTGATTTGAGAGCTCTTTTAACGACTCAAATATTATCTTTTTTTTTGTATTATTAGTTTTTATTTTGTTACTCGAGCAGCAGTTGATAAATGTCGATTTAGTGGACATTGAAGTATCGTTTTAGCATCATTATGTTGAGCTATTATAAATCAGCATTATTATAAATACCCTGTAGCAATAAAGAACGGACAGCACGTAGTGAACATATTTATGTCTAACATTAAGGCAGTTAGATGAAGGCATGTATTAGATGTTCATGTATTCATTTCATGGTGCTTAGTATTAGAGGTGGACAACTATCGATAGCACTATCGACACAATCGATGGTTAGGCGCTATCTAGCTACCATCGATAGCAGCCACCCACTGTCGATAGTTCCCGAAGTACTATCGATAGTTTTAAAACTGCTAAAAATTACTATTTTAACCCCATTTTCCTCATTTTCACACAAAAAGTGGCTTGTTAGCAATTTTCCAAAATCATAAAAAATACTAGCGAAGAGATTTTTGAAAATTTCTTTTTACAGTCACTCTTAGAATTGTTTGAATAATTTTTTTGCATCAAAACATTTTTTGTTTGACACCGAGGAAAAAAGTTGAAAGAGCAAATTATTTTCTTATGTAAAGAAAAAAAAGTAAGACATTTTTTTTTTAGTGAGTAAAGTATTTCTTGACAAACTGTATGTATTTTTTGTGTCGGGACTATCGTCGACTATCGATAGCACTATCGTCGACTATCGATGGTTTTGATATTACTATCGTCGGCTATCGATGGCGCCGACTATCGATAGTTCTCCACCTCTACTTAGTATGACTAGATTTGTTCTTGAGACATTCTGTGCATTTCAACTCCATAAATCATAAATTAAAATTGTTTGGGATATCAAAATATTAAATAAACTTTTATATTTATATTCTAATGCAATATATTTTTAATTGTTGGTCAACAATGCAGTAATTATATTTATTCATGTATTAAATCTATTTAAATATTTATATATTATATATTATTATAATATTATATATATTTATTGTAATATCATTTTATGAATCACTCAGAAATAATACTAGTTTTATTTTGTTTATAAGGAAATGTATACTACAAAGAGCGAAATAGAACCAATCTGTGTTTAGAATAATTTAGACTCTGCACTGAGTGTCTGTGATGTGCCTAAGGAAACTATTAAATGCTGCTACTATTTATAGTTTTCCCCTCTGGCTAAACTACACCCATGATTTTGCTTTACGTAGCGTGTCTAAGTTTCTATATCGTCGTGACCGATTTGGGAGTCGCTGCCAATTCGTTTACGGTAAGCGGGCTTAGACCATTGCCCTTCTTTCACTTTTTCCTTTGGCATTGGCTTTGGCTCTGTTTAGTGCATAGTTAAAGCTATTTTATGTCTTAATTAAAGTTTATAGCGCGTTTTTTTAGGCGTCAAAAAAGAGTTTTTAAGTGCGCGTTTGGTTAGCCAGGTCAAACCGCCCGCCGGGCGAATGCAGCCAAATTTAAAGCCACAGCAACAGTGAGAGCTAAAGCTATGGCTTCACTTTGCCAGCAATATCACCGACAATCATCCCAAATGAGTTTTGTTTTGGCCAGCAGCTTCAACTACAGCTGCAACTGTGGATATGTGCTCCAACTTGGGTTCCAGCTCCAACTACGAGTTAAGGGACATACAAACATATGTGAGCATGTGAGTGTTGGCCATGTACAAATCGCTTGATTGGCTTGCACTTAATTGCCAATGGGTGTAACTCCCCTCCCCACCCTTCCCTTCCCTCTTTCGGGCTGCCTGCCTGCCTTCCTGGCACCGACCATGCTGTTTTAAGTGAGGTCGTGTCTGTTTCTGTTTCTGCAGCAGCTCCTGCTAATAGGCAATTAAGTTTCGAGTGCTACCTGCCATTTGGTGCTGAAACCAAGACCACGTCCTACGGCTAATGCCATCGCACAGCCAGGTTAAAGTTCAGTGTAAGTAGTTCCACATAAGTACGTTAGAGGTAAGTTCGAGCTTAACCCTACAGCTTCTCTCAGAACATTCAGCTGCTTTCTCAACCGCAAGAAAAACATATAGTACTTATAGTATCATGCATAATATTCATGTAATTTTCAATATAGATTATACTGTTATCTCTTCATAATTATAATATAATATTCGGAAAATGAATTTAGAAAAATGCGTTAACTAAAAAGAAGTTTAAAGATTGCAAAAGTTCTATTTTTCAAGTGAAGAAAATTAGAGGTCAAATATTGTAATAATAAAATTGATTCCGCCAGGAAATCGGTCAGGTTTTGACTAAGTTATGATATGGAAGTTTATGAAAAAGTGTCAAGGGCTAAGTATGAAAAAACTGACAGTGTACGAAAAAAAAAAATTAATTTTAAATGAATAACATTTTGATGCATAATCAAATCAAAAACCAAACATTGCACTATTCAAATTCAAATTCTTTTTTGTTCAGTATCTTAAAAATTTTTTTTTTCCTAAATTAAAAAACTCCAAAGCAAGCAAGGGACTACCCTTAATGTTTTAAGCGCGCTCAAAGTCAGCTGATTGAGCGTTCCCATATGAGCTGAAAAAGCGCAAGAAAAATAATTTCAACTTTCAAAGCCGAATGTGTTTGTTTAGTAAGCATAATAAAAATTGCTTAATATGGATAAAGTTGATAAAGGTATTTAAAAAACAGTAGTAGAAGAGATTTTTAGTTTTTGTGGTTTATTGTGCAACTGTCCAATGTGTTGTTCTTGTGTATTTTTAGCTAAAAACTAAGAAATGTGTTCCTGTTCCGTTAAGCATTACATTAGTACATTACAAAACATTACGAGAGTTTTGCGTAAAGGTTATTAACTAAACCATCTAGAATCAGATGTTAATAATCCCTTTTGTTCGAATTTGTTCCTTTTCGTGAAAAATTACATGTTGTAGGTGTGAATTTTGTCTAAAAATTGGATTTTTTTCAGATTCAGATGGGGAACAAGGTGAAAACGTGTTCAAATTAAAAAACAAACTAAATTGTAAATTCTACTTTAGTCTAATTAGCAAGCATGCAAAGTTTCAAATAAATTGCTTTGTATTTAAGCTTTAAAAAAAAATTTTACTTTTTTTCTTAGTCGGGGAAGGAGAAGGGAAGAAGACAAGGTCCAATTAAAAAACAACAAAAATTATAAATTTTTGAATATTATAACTAAGCTTCGTGTCCAATTTTAAGTCTCTAGCTATTTATTTGGATTTTATATAAATTTATCTTCACTTTTTCGAATAGTCGTATGGGGAGGGGGAGGTGAAGGCGTGGTCAAAATCAAAAAAAAAAAATTCAAAATTCTTAATCAGTCTAACTAAAGTTCATGCCAAATTTCAAGTCTCTATCTTTATATTTAGAGTTTATGCCAAAATATCGGGTTTATTTACCATAGTGCATTGGCCGTACTCAGTAGAACTAATCAATCAGTAATCAAGTATCACAAATCAAAAAATTGATAGGCTTCTGGTTAACGCTTTGATGAAACTTAAAGGCAAAATCAAAGTTGTCATTTCTTTTTTTTTGTCAAAGCTTTTAATATTTATTAATAATGGGAATGAAGACAGCAAAAGGACAGATTTTAAATAAAAGATGATATATTGCATTAATAAATAATTAAGCCAATATTGTATGCGCATTTAATTTTTTATATAAGAAATTTTAAAGCACTTTTCCTAGCCGTTTTCCTTTAAAATACGCAGAGTCCATCGTCTTTTTTTTATTTTTTTATGCAAACCAAATTTACATGAATAAAGTGTTTTTTTTTGCTTTTTATTTCAAATCTAGTGCTCTTTGATTACGATATGATTTATACAGAAAATGTCAGCGAACTATTTTGGGGATGCATTTTCAGTAATCACAATCACAAAGTTTTGAAATTATGATTGATCATCACTGCCGCTCACCAGAACAATCATTAAAATTTCATCGATTTTCTTCTTTCGATTTGTGCTGGTGAATGATAAAATTAACATTCCACGATCGGTTAATTTTTGACAAAGGTGTGACAGTTTGAAGTTTTTGAAAAGTGATTTGCTCTATATTTATTGACTATCTTCCCAAGTTTCTGTGCATTCAAGCTAATTACTTTTACTATCTTTTTGATTTTGTACACCATCGAGTTTTTACACCAATTTGACTGAATTATACATCTTGCGAAAGCAGAATTTCATTTTGTCACATCACTATGATTCAGAAACTGCGTGCAGTAAAGACTCAATAACTTCGATACTCTTTCCTTTTTTACTTCATGCTGCAATTCCTTTCGCTTGACTCCCTCTCCTGCCATGAAGCCTTTGAAGCCACGCATTGCGTAATTGGGTGCACTTCCGTTGCGAGCTCATGACTCGAATGGCGGATCGTTGGATCGTCGCAGTTATTACCGTTGCTGTTGTCGCCGCTTCCGAGGCAGCTTTCTTCATATTTTGAATGCTTGAGTATTTAATTGCGTATACGCCGCTTGTAACGGTCGTTGGGCAAAACGTCTTAATTAACTCGTTTACAGTGTGCCTTTTCTTGGTCGCTTTTTATTGCCCCTCTCACTGCAATTATTATGATTACTTATTACTGCTGCCTTTTGTTTCGTTCCGTTTCGTTTTGCTTTGTTTGTAAGTCGGTTTTTTTTTTTATATTTCTCTCTTCTTATTATATTGTTTTTATGTTTTGTTGCTGACGCCGCGTCGGCAATTTAATGGCGGCGCAACCAATTGCAAATATTTTCCAAATTGTATTGTGCATTTCATATTTTCAAGTTATTTTCCAAAGGCTGCACATCCTTTTGAAAGCCGCCGATTGCCGATCGCCGCCGACCGATTGCTTAGCTTATTGTCACAAATTAAGAGAGCTCCAGTCGAGATCTGAGCAGACCCAGAGTCGACTTAATGCGGCTGCAAATTGGCAGCCCCCGGCTCTCGGTGCTGGCTCTCTGTTATTTGGACCAATAAAATTACGAGGCTGCATTAAACCAGTGCCTAACACCATACAATTTCGATGGCCTCCAGAGGCGATCGTTGGTCGGGCGAATGCAAAAAGCTTATTGAGTTGTAAAGCTCATACACAGGAAAAAACGGGTTTTCGAAACAAAATCAATCGCAAACATTATCTAAAGTTCGTGGTTTCTAAAATTGAGTACGTACTACTTGATTCAAGAACGATTTTCTAATTCTCTATTCGACAACATTTTGATTATAGGAGCTAGAGGTGGAGAACTATCGATAGTCGGCGCCATCGATACCCGACGATAGTAATTAATAAAACCATCTATAGTCCACGATAGTCGACGACAGTACTATCGATAGTCGACGATACTCCCGGACACAAAATATACATACATACAATTAGTCAAGGAACACTTTACACACTGTAAGAAAACTTAATTTTTGACTTTACATAAGAAAATGATAGCTTATTATATACTTATAACCCATTTAGTACCCATTGAAAATTTAGAATTTTTGTAAACATTTAATTTTTCAACTTTTTTACTCGGTCTCAAACAAAAAATGTTTTGTTGCAAAAAAATTTTTCAAACTATTCTAACTATTCTATCGATGGTAGCTCGATAGTGCCCAACCATCGATAGTGTCGATAGTTCTTCACCTCTAATAGGAGCTTTATAGGATTTTTTTTCTGTGCAATCAAATGCTTTAAGCATTTTTGACTATTTTAATGCTGAGTGGTTTGCATTTCACCCGCACAATGTGTTAATTTAACAATAATATTCTGATTACATACTTAAAAAACACATATTACTTATATCAACAATTTTAAGAATGTATTTTAAATTGATTTTTTTTCTGTGTACCCGTAGAAGAAATCGCTGTAGTGCTTTCATAAATCTTAAGCTCTTTCGAAAATTCCATCAATATGCAAAATTTTTCAATTAAAATTGCCCAGCCAAATGGCAGGTGGGACACCATATACAAAAGCCAAAGATAACTTCACCACATGCACAGATGACAACCACAATAGCAGCACAATAATCAAAGCAACGACTTTAAAATACCCGTACTGGAGTTAAATGACTAAGTAAGTGGTTTTAATTACCAGTTTATTGATACAATTGAGTTCAAGTTGAGTAGTTATGTTTTTTATTACGACTTAATATTATGTGGAATATGCCCTTGTGCCCATTCGGGTGCAGGTATTGAATCAACAGCAAACACAAACATAGAGCGGCAATCGGCGTCAATTTATGTGCAGGCAGCGCCATTTTCACTTCATTGTATCGCGACCAGCGTCAGACAGCAAAAAATTAATAAAAAGTCAAGTAAAAAATGGAGCAACAATAAAACAGAAATGGCATAAAAAGAGAATAAATAAAAATCAAAAAAGGGGAAAAGTGGAGAGAACGAAGAAGGCGTTGTGAGAACAACAACAATGGCATCAACAGGAGAAACAACAACTGACAGGAAATTAGTTTCCATTTTTTGATGAATGCTTCGACAGGATTGCTGTGTTGATGCTGCGATGTCTCTTTTTTTTTTCTCTCCCCTGACAACTCTTCCTGTTGGGTACGAACTGGAGCTGGGACATGGGTTGGAAGGATCGTCAGTCTGGGCATAAATTGCCAACGATGTGACAACTGCTAGCCACGCTTCACTCTAACAATACACACACACTTTGGCCAAAGAGTAAAGTAAAAAGTAAAAAAGTAAAAGGGAATTGCTGCCACTTCCTTTGATTCATTCATTCAACAATAAAATATTAACAGCGAGTAAATAAAGCGAGAGAAGGCAATCATCGCATAGTCGATGTCTGGTGACTCTCGAATGTCCTGCTGTCAATAAACAATATCCTGCAGGTAAAAGGATGCGCATAAAAATGTTAAAACGAGTTTAAGAAGATAGTCGTAAAAATTACCAAATACTTGCACAACTTAGCTGGCGATTCATATCTTTCAAGCTAGTGATGTAAATCCAAACTAAGAATTAAGTTTAATATCAACATGTTAAAATGCACAAAAAACATTTGTTTTTGAATAGAAACTGTATTTGCATATATAAAATAAACAAGTGCTTTTAAGTAAATTTTTACATGTAACTAGAGGTGTAGAACTATCGATAGCACTATCGACACTATCGATGGTTGGACGCTATCTAGCTACCATCGATAGCAGCCACCCACTTTCGATAGTTCCCGAAGTACTATCGATAGTTAAAAATTGCTAAAAATTAGTATTTTAGCCCCTCTTTCCTCATTTTAGCAATTTTCAAAAATCATAAAAAATACAATCGACGAGATTTTTGAAAATTTCTTTTTACATTCACTCTTAGAATTGTTTGAAGAATTTTTTATGTAAAGTCAAAAAATAAAGTTTTTTCCAGTGTAATATGTATCTTGACAAACTGTATGTATTTTTTGTGTCCGGGACTATCGTCGACTATCGATGGTTTTGAAATTACTATCGTCGGCTATCGATGGCGCCGACAATCGATAGTTCTCCACCTCTTCTTTTAACTACAAAGTTATATATCTTTGTTAAAATATATCTGATTTCAACGCAAAATATTATTTTGATTTTGCATTTATAGAAAGATTTTTAAGCGATGCAATTTCAATTTTAACATGTAGTCAACTACACATAAGCTAAGGTTTTTTATAAAAATGTATCAAAATAACTTGATTAATTGTCAAATAAACTTATCGAGTTAAAATACGAGTCGAGATTTCCACTTTTCCGTGTATTTTACATTGTATATTTTTTCCCCATTATAAGTTTAAAACTAAAGATGGATATTGAAACTGAACACATTAATTGCCAGATAAAAACCGATAAAAACATTCCTGATATGAAAGCGGACTTAGTTTCTTCGTTTCCTGGAAGTTTAGACAGAGCTTCGAACCTGACTAATGTAGATATTCACACATACAGAGTCCATATATGAAGGTTCATTCAAATCGCATTAAGTTGTTCGCCTGTCATTTATTTGGACTCATATCATATCATAAATGGCACCATGTGTTGTCCCAAAAAACAAATTAACAAATTAAAGAAGCGGGTGTCGTTAAATGTTCGCTTAAATTACTCGAATTTCATGTCACAAAAGTTTGATTTATTTGCGCTGGCATTTAAATGCGCTTTTGATTTACAAATAACAAATAAATGTTATGATGAGTGGGATCTTTGGTATGCCGCCGGCAGCTGGAGATGTTTTTACGGGATTGGAATGGGATTGGAGACTGGGTATGGGAATGGGAATGACTATAGAGTTATTCCTGGTGTTGGCCTTGTTGGTTACGCTCGTAAAATGCCAACTAAGCGTTGAGAGCCCAAATGCTGAAACGTTGATTAAAACATCTTCTGCATAGAGTTATGATCCAACAGTGCCTCTATGTGTGTGTGTCCACTTAATAGCCCATTAAACGACTTGGCAGCTGGAATTATGGATGCCTTCACAGCATCAATGCCAGGCGGGAGGCTTTCACATCTAGCGAGAAACAATAAATCCTTATTAAATGCACAGCGAGCCAAACTATTAACTGATTTTCTTTTGAATACGCATACAGATCATAAATCAACTTTACAGCCGCATCGCCAACTCTTTCTTTTTTTTTCTTTCATTTTATTATTTTATGATTTTTCGACTTTTGGGACATTTTTATTACTGCTTACAATTTTGATTTACTGTCCTTATAGGCAAAGAATAGATGAATATTAGTACTTTACTGGAAAATAATTATTTCACAAATCAATAAAATGCTTTGGCCTTAATTTGATATCCTAATGCATTTAATGGCACTAAGCTTATTATTTTATTTATTTAATGTTAAATTATAAAATTAAAATTATAATAAATTGTGCAGTTTAAAGAAATTCTCATCCGAAGAATCTTGACAAAGGTGAAATCTGCAACAGGAATGTTTATAAATCAAATTAAATCTAAAAAAAACAAGAGAAATTTTTAAAAAAAATTTTAAGTTCAGAGGTATTTATAAAAATAAACCAATTAACAATGGAAAAAGCAAAATGTCTATCTAATTTAGTTTCCATATTTTTTCCGAAGCTTATCGACATAAAAATTTATGCAGGGACTGAACATTACTGTTATTGATCGAACAAAACTAAAAGAAATGAAAAATCTATTTTCATTATTATTGATGACCTATTCAATAAAAAATCAAATTTAATCATTATTTTTGATGCATATAATAAATATCATTTTTAATAATTATTTATAATTTTTACTTTTATAATCAAAAATATTTATGAAGTATGATTTTTAAAGTTAAAGTCTTTAAGTAATTATTAAAAGTCATTTTTATTTATACTCTTGAAAACAGTTACGTTCCCTGAATTTATGTATTTACGCATTAGTCGCCTGCTCGAATAAACTAATGTTATTAGTCGAATCCATATTAAGTTGCAATACTAATCAGTATTTAAAGACTGGAATCTTTAACGATCGCCCATAGATAATGTTGTTATTGAAGTGGTAACAAACTCATTTGTTAATTATGTTGCCTGGAACAAGGAATTGCGGAATAATTATGCCACGATCAGTAACACGATCAAAGGCCAGGCTAAGCCAAGTTGGAGCCAAAGTAAACGGTGAGCATGCTAAAACCTTTGCCTTTTAGCTGCGATCACTAAATACTTGGCCTTAGCCTGGTCTAAACGATCGTGAAAATCAAAACAACATAATCATAAAATGCGCAAACTAAACGTGGCGTTCCTGTTGCTGCTGCCTCTTTTTGCTGTTGTTGTTGTTGTTGTTGTTGTACTTAAAGTTGTTTATGTTGTTGTTGTTGTTGTTCATTGGTCTCTGCGTCTAAATGGCACTTGGCCCAAGTCTAAAGCGTTGACTCTGCTAGCGATAAGATCGTAAGCAACAACAACGACAACAACAGCAACAACTTGGACTTGGATCGACAGTAGTTCGCCTGGATGTGGCTGCCACAGTGCCTCACAAAATGCAGCGCTTGCTGCACTTTTTTTTTTTATTATCGGCAGGATCGCGCGCTGGGCATGCAAATTTCCAGTGGTAGCCCGGGTTGGGCCCAATGCTTAACGCATGCCGTAAATCACCAATCCGGCCAGCAACAACAGCAACAACAACAACTGCAACCAGCAGCTGCAACGGCGGCAACAAATTTACAACAACTATGCCGTGCCTGGTTTGCACGACGATCTGCTGGCCACATCCCCAACCGCAACTCTACTCCACATCCTCAGCTACATCCTCATCCCCATTCCCATCCTCAGCCAGCGAGTCATGAATCAGTTTTTCATAGCGCAGCGCTTTTGTTTGGCGGCCTGGCGATAACTTCATTTTGCGGCTTAATATGCTTGTTGAAGCTCTCGTAAGTAGTTGTTGCCAGCGTTGTTGTTGTTGTAAGTTGTTGCATTGTTGTTGCTAGTGTTGTTGTTGCCAAAAGCGTGAACTCTGCAACACCTTGAGCATTTTTGTTGACACAACCTTCGGCTCGGGCAACACAACTGGCTGCAAGCATGATAATAATTTTCCCTAAGGCATTTTGCTGGCTCTTTTTCTGCCTTCGGCTGTCGATTAAGCAGCGCGACAATTTTCCATAGTGTGCCCCGTTGCCTGATATCCCCGTCCCCCCTCTTTTATCTCCTCTGTCCCTCTTTCCAGCCTCTGCCACCCACTCAAGTCAAGAGCTGAGTGTTTTACAGCCGCTGGCACTTGCCTCTTGGCCAGCTCGAGTTACACAGAAAAAAATAAATCCAGTATTCCGAAATAAAATTAATCCGATGCGGTGTCTTTATTAAAGTAAGATTTTGAATTTCTTTTCATTAAATATTTTGATTATCCTTTTAGACTGCTTGAATGCTGAGTGGTTGTCGTTTTATCCGTATATATTTTATTATTAATTTTATTTATTGTCAGGCTAAAAGCAGCCGACACAACAAATTATTTAAAATTAACTTTTAAAGTAAAAAATACATTTATATTTAAAATTAAAAATTAAAATGAAAGAGAAGATAACTAGCCCAACATTAGGTGCTAAGATTTGGGGAAAACCCAGAAAAACCCAATCAGACCTAAGTAATATTAATGTATACTTAGTTGGTTAGACTAGTCAAACATGAAAATATAGATGCTTTAATAGTGAGACTATTATTATTTGCACACAGTGAAGCAATGTTGAAGATACAAAGGATTAAAGTTACGAGTTATTTTAAAAAGTACGTTGAAGGTAATTTCAACCAACAAATTAGCAGAGTCAATTTGTGAGAGGAACATTACTCCAAGCTTAATTCTACGGTTAGTTAGGGAAGGAAGATTAAGTAAGAGAAGCCTACTTCTTCTATGTTAGATTAAAAAAAATAAAATTTTAAACTTGCATTTTCGAATGACTTTTTTTGCGCTGTGTACAGTTCCTTAGCCAATGCCCCACCCACTCCCTCATCCGTTCCCATTCCCATTCCCGTTCCTGGCCGAGAGTCGTGAGCTGTTGGCACGATTTTCCATAGCACATGCTGCGTTCTACTTGAGGCCTGGCACTGTTTGTTTGTTGTCTTTGTTAGCCGTGGTAGCAGTTAGTTGCCTGCACTTACCACTAAGTTAAGATGTTTTGTCTTTCGGCTGAGACTCAGACTCAGACTCAGACTCAAGCTCCAGCTAAAGCGAGGTGTATGCGCAATTATCGTGGACAGGCCAAACTAGCAGAGAGTCCCAAAGTCTCAGAGTCTCCCAGAGTCTCCGACTTGCAGAGTCTCTGAGTCTGCCCTGACTTTGGTTGTGCTCGTGATTGTGGAATGCTGCAAGTTAGTTTTTCTTTTTATTGATTTATGATTTGTTTAACACAAAGGCGCATTACAATGCCAACGAGTGGGCTTTACGTAGAATTTCCTGCCCGCTCATAAGCCATATCGCATGCATTTAAAAATTGTCTTTACCAAATTTGATGGCAGCCTTAAACTTCATGCCACATTTGGTCGGCAACAATAGTTGCAATCACTGGCCAGTTGGCCAGTTGGTTGTTGGCCAGTTGGTTGGCTGTCAGGCCGCTCTCCACTTTCAACACTCATAAACCAGGCTTAACTTAACATGAATGCAACTCAAATATCAAAATATTTTATATATGCATGACCAGCCCCTTCTCGCTCTTTGCCCTCCCTTTCTTCTCGCTCTTTTTAGCCATTGTTGTTGGGGATTTAGCCTCTACCTGGTTTGATTGCCAGCTTTGGATGTGTCTGGTCTGGTCTGGTCCGGGACTAGTTGAGCACTTTCATGCCACGCGGGCAATTTATTTACTAAATGTTGCAAAAATTAGACAACTGAATTAATTTTCATAGCGACAAAAAGCTTGAAATATTGTGATCACGGATTAAAGTCTGTAAATTGTTTGCCTTTTTTGCTTAAATGAGTTCGTTAGCCAGCCTGAAAACTTGTCCTGCCGGAGAAAATGAGCAGCACAAACTTGAATATTTTTGTTACTTTCTGAAAACCTTGACTAATTCTCTCCGAGCATGACTGAAGTTTACCCTTTTCTTTGGCGGTGATCTAATGGTGTGGCATGATCATTAGGTCTGTCAATTTTCCCACTTCAAAATGCGCTGCTGAAGAAGTTCTATTGACATAAGCCTACTGTACCTTATTGACCTGCCCCGCCCCATGACCAAAAAGACAAAAAGTGCCAACTAAGCATGAATTGTGATAAGTCAAATTGTAAACAAATCAACAAGAGACTGCGGCTCCAAACTGTCTGGCATATTGGCCATATAGGGCTGGGCATGATCATCGCCAGACATCGAGTCTGACCAAAATACTCAGTTCTGGCCTTGGCTGTTGCATTGTTGATTGATTTATTGTGGCGATCTCCTCAGAAATAGTAATGATGAAAAATTAATTCTCGTCAATGGGCAATTGTAAGGCGATCGTGATGGCGATGGAGTTGGAGTTAGCGATCGCGAACGCGATCACTTTTCAAATATTCAATTGAACCTTGAAGAAGTGAATTTCAATTTTATAAAATCAAATGTACACAAATGAAAAAGTTCTTTTCAAGTTCTTCAACAATTATTTATTGGTCTGCTTAGCACTGAAATTTATATTTTGTGCGTCTTTTGTTGATCGCACTTTCTTCTTTTGGGCTAATCACGGTTTATTGAAATTTCTATCATGGGAAAAGAGACTCCAAGACAAAATGGCTTTGACAATCGCCGACCGTAAGCCGTAAGAATCGGTCATAATTTACGAGTATAAACTGATTAGGCATTCATACGTGCAATGATTAATAACAAATGCAGCCAAACATTGTTAACCCCAGGTTAATTTACGCTTTAATCAATTGGGTTCATTTACACCAGGCAACAACTCGTGAGCTGCCCTGGGGCTCCATCATTTGTTCTGCTTGATGACGCGATCAAAGATCGGACAACGATCCAACCAATCTTTCAACGATCCAAGTCAAAACACTTGGGATGGGATAATTGCAAATTGAATTATTGCTGAAAAATATGTATATATTGAAAATTACTATATTTTGTGATACAACACATTCAAATTGATGACTTGATTGATCGTACCCGGCCAAGTGTCTTGATTAAAGGAGTACCGCTCACGTTTCCAGCCGCGTCAACTTCCAATTCCATCTCTTTCCCACTTCCCCTCTTGTTGTCTCTCTTCACTTGTTGGCGGCGCTCGCTGAAATTAAGTTAAACAAATTTTATAACACCTTTTGGTCCGGCACAATCGCCACTTGTGGCACACACATGTGCCGCGGAATGCAATCAGTTTTTTACAAATGATGATGATGCTACAGGTAACCAGAGAAAGAGACAGAGAGAGAGAGAGAGAGAGAGAGAGCAACTGAGACTCGTAGATTACTCTCGTACTTAACCTCACTCACTTATAACAATAAACTAAATTGCAGTTGGGTCCGCTCGACGTTCGATCTGAAACAAAGTGTGCTTTAAGTATCTCGTAGTTACATCTCTGCAGTTGTTACGAGCAAAGTACCTTCCCCTGCTTCCCTCCTCAGTCCGTTTCCAGGCTGAACAATGCGCACTGTGATTAAGTTGAACGCTCGCTGAAAGATCACAAAACATTGGACCGATCATTTTGATGCATTTCATGCGGCGAAGCGAAGCAGCCAAAGGAGCCAAAGGGTTGTTCAACTCGTTTCTTGTAAGTACCAAGGATTCTTTCATCAAAATGTTCACAGTTAGATGGGAATTGGCAACTAAAATACAGTAAAATAAAACTTACAAAAGCGATTTCTATAAATTGATTCTGCATGTAATTTTTGATCAGTACGCAAATTTTAATTATTTCCAAAATATGAAATGTTAACGAAAAACTTAAGCTCTCATTACTTTGTCAAAAATTGTTCGATTGTCATGCAGAATGTCTGCTTAGCCGTTTTCTGACATCTTTATTGATTTAGCATTTAAATGTAGATTATTTTGAAAAACTTAATTTTTATTAAAATTTTCGATGTTTTAAATTTGCTTACCTTATTTTTCAAATTTCAAGGTCCCATAACTTCTTCTTATTCTTATGAAAAATATTAATTTACTCATTTTTTTACCTCTAAATTTATTCTGCTAGTAAATTTTGTTAATTTTAGAAATTGTAATTTTTTCAAAGTTTTCGATTTTTTTATTGAAAATTTTGAGCACGAGAACAGTGTAAACAATATACCAATTTACTTTAATGAGAAAGAAAAAAAAAGACAACTTTTTATCGAATAAAATAATAAATAAATTTTATTTTCAGTAAGAGAAAGAATCAAAATGTTTATCGATATCTGAATATTCGACTTATAGAGTTATTTTTCTTAAGTTTATTAATTTTACTGCCACTCATTAAGCTCGAGTTAGAGAGAAATTCGAGTTATAAAAGTTCGGGCTATGGAAGTTTAACTGTAATAAAATTAGAATAACATTTTGGAACAATCATTTCGAAAATTTACCAATATTCTTTTCATTAAATTAGGAAACATTTTAAGCAACCCTCGCATGTCTTCGCATAATGATCGGCAATTTCAAAAACACCTCAAATGTCGATAACGATGACCGTGAGGGGGGCGGATTCAGGCCAGAGGCAGTTGGGCATCGACACCCGCGCTGATCAGTTGGCCAAGTTGCTGACTTGGCCAGTTGAATAGTTGACCAGTTGACCAGTTGACTAGTTGGTCACTTGCTGTGCCTGGCCAGAGCCAGAGTTGGCTCGCAGTGGGTTATTTATCGTGAATTGAGTAGTTAAATTACTCAATTTTGATGAGGCTGCGAGCTGCGACTAACTGGCCAAGATCAGCGTAGATCGTAGATCGAGTGCAGGATTTGGTTTGCTTTGGATACGAGTATGTGTGCACATCTTTAGCCAAACTGGTCAGATAAACCAGTCAATTATTTTTGCCAGACGCGACTGTTGGAGATCTAATCAGCGGAAATGCACTTGGCCAACACAAGCGGGCTGAATTGCGGCTCATTGAGTTGCAATTAGCTGGCTCTTTCTGGCTGCTGACAGACAGAGGGCCAGGTCGCTTGCACTTTAATTAAAAGACGATAAATTTGCCAATCTGAATGGTGAGTTCTACTCAGTCGCAGTCGGCGCATCCGACGACGACTTGACAGGCAGCGCGCCGCGTGAAGTGATATTTATTTATTGTTTGTACCCAAAGTGGCAACACAAAAGCCAAGGTGTTAATTTGTTGCTGGCCCCAGAGACTGGAGAGGAGCTTGGAGTTTGGCTCGTTTGCAGCTGCTTCTGCTGCATTGCATTGCGGTTGCACTTCGATATATGGAGATGGAGGAGCCTCCAACTCCTCTGTTTCCATTCATGTTCTGGGGTTGGCCTGCTTTGCTTTTGGCCTTTTCATTGACGCTAACGAACATTTTTGTGCGATTTAATCCCATTTCATGGTGATCCTGCACAATTGCCAGCCTGAGCTTGGACTTGAGCTCGTGCCTAAGCCGCCAAGTCTACAAGCCAACATCTCACAACTTGCAGCTCTCAGCTCTCAGCTCTTAGCCCTCAACTCTCAGCTCTGGCAATTTATTTGCCGACGACAACAAATTCGAGCGCCAAATGATGCCAAGCGGCTGTTCGGGCTCCCACTTTAGGTTGACGTGATTTATTGGCCGAGTGTCCAGTACCTGAGGGCGTTTTGTCGCAAATTAGTTGCATTCGGCTTCTGTTAATTTAGCGACTGCAACAGCAACAACAACAACAGCAGCAACTGCATCAACAGCGTTAAATGCAACGCAAATTGTGATAATTTATCGAAGCAGCGCGCCCAAAGTTAAACAGAAATTACGGCCATCTGACAGGCCGCACACATCCAAAAGCCGAGATTCGAGAATCGAGAGCCAGAACCCTCAGCCTCATAGTCGTACACTGAAGAAAATCCGATATATGCGAATAAAATCAATCCAAAGTTCGGTAATCTAGGAGTTTCTTAAATCGAGTTCGAAATTATTGAATCAAATACGAATTTAAAATTCCTTGTCCGACAATTTTTTTATTGTCGGAGCTTTACAATGTTTGTTAAGCAAAGTCACTTTTTTTTTAGTAATTTTTGACTGTTTTCATACTTATTGGTTGCCATTTTATTCGCAAATTGTGTTCATTACTAATAATATCCTGAATACATAGTTAATTAAACGGGAAAGACTATAGGATATCCGTTACTTATTTAAGCAAATTTAAAATATTTTTTAATACATACTTTTAGGCACTTACATTGCTTGAAACTTAAATCAGCCATTACCACCGTTTTGTTTGTCCGATCTTGTTGCTATTTAGAAGGACAACAGGTAACAATAATATATTAGAAACTGTGCGTGTGGTGGCTTTTCGCGATTTACAGAGGTGGAAAGGGGCGTGGCAAAAATTTGAAACAAACTTTATCTGCGTGGGGTTTATAGAAATCTGTGTTCCAAATTTGGTTGCTCTAGCTTTTATAGTCTCTGAGGTCTAGGCCCTCACACGGACGGACGGACGGACAGACGGACATGGCTATATCGACTCGGCTGTTGATGTTGATCAAAAATATATATATACTAATAGGGTCGGGCCCATCCATCCATATCCCATTTTACTTATTTTTTAGGTAACGGCTATAAAAATACAACAAGACTTATAAACTTGAATTGAAATATAATTTTTTTCCTCTGTGTATTTTATGCAGCTAAAAGCCAAAAGACGACAAAACCCGTTCGCACGTTGACTGGCCAACAAATCAACGCCTCAAATTGTGCAATTTACGAGTATGCGCCTTAACCTTCTCGACTTGTGTTCACTGGCCACCTTCAACTTGATTATTTATTAATTTGACATATAAACTCGATTGTGGCTAATTGCGCTAAACGAGCCTCCGTCTGACATCCTTTCCTTTCCTTTTCAATAACTCAAGGTTGCCACAATTTAACATAATTATGCCAATTAAAGGCGTTAATAATATTAATCGACACTCACTTAATTCAAAGCATTTCATGTTTTTGAATTTCCGTTTCAATTTAAAGACTCTCTGCTGGGTTGATCTTCACTTCAGCTCGGTTGCCCCTCGTTGGCCATTTATCTATGGTCTGTTCTGCGGTTTGCTTTTAATCTGTTTTTAAATTGTGTACACGGATCTATTAAGGGGCCATTAAAATGGGTCGAGTGCATCCCCAGCACATGTCACTTATCAGCCAATGTCAACTGCCAACTGGCTCGGCCATTGTTGTCTTTGGTATCGCATTATTAACCCTCGTAGCTTTTCCATCAGCATCGTTTCAATAGACTCTCTTGTGTCTTAATTATGTCACTGGTCAATCGAGTGTTAATAATCGCATATTTATAATCGTATTAGTCGATGTCGCTGCATGTGCCGCCATCGGTCGCCTGTGAAAACAAACAATAATATTTCACAAAGACACTGAATAGACAGAGAAAGAGAGCAAGAAAGCAGAGAGACAGAGAGAGATAGGGAGTGTGTGTGCTACATACATGACTAAATTTGTTCAATGGTTTCGCTCATAATGAAAACTACACCAGGATTTTTTATGCCATTCATTTGGCACTTCAAAGCCAATTCATAATGTCAGCGCTCAGCTTCTGGCCATTGTCTAACTCATTTCATCTCATCTCATCTCTTACACTCTTTTTAACACACCGAGTCAGATACTTGTCTGTCTGTCTATCTGTCTGTCGGTCCTAAGTCAGTTGACATTTATTATAATGCACAGAAATCTGATTTGGCTTGGCTCATAGTACCAATTCGTGATGCCAGTGATGTTTGACTGCGACAGGAGCAGATGGATGGATGGAACAGATACCGTTAGCTGGTGATTGAGTAGATGGGAAAACTCGACTTAAAGATACTCTCTATAAAGGAGTCATATAGCCAATACCTTATTTGAAACTAAGTTGATCTTTAAATATTTAATACGCTAACAATAAAAGAGTGAACCACTAATAGATATCGATATTCAGTAACTCATTTTATCTTAATGATCTCAGTTAAACACTAAAAGAGGACAACTAAAGACTTTATTAAGTGGTACGAATAAGTAAACCATATCTGAATAGATGTATCCCTAAATGATGAGTCAAAGCTGATCGTTAATTATTCATTATACAAATTAAATAATTCTTTTAATAAAAAAATTATTGACAGTAAAATAAATTATGTAACTGAATACATAAAAATAAATTAAATATTAAAATGTGTAAAAATCTGGATGCTCAAAAAATAATTAAGCTTTTGTTGCTTGCATTGGGGAAAACTCAGAGATCCACACTTACACACTTACACTTATAAGAATTTTTCGAATGGAATCTGAAAAAGTAGTATTTCAATCAGTGAAGAGAGTGTTCCTTAAAGCCGCTGTCATATTAAATATTCTTCTGACATAATCATTGAATTTTTTGTTTTCTTTTACTGCAGCATACTTTCATGAATTCCGATCTAGTTGTCGTGCTTTCCTTTCCCATCCTTTCTATCAATTCTCTGAGCCAATAACACGTGCAGGACGCCGTCTTTCAAGACGTGCCGCTATCATAAATAACCGAAGAGAAAAGCGATTAACGATTTTTCCTCTTAAAAAATGCAGCGTGCAGGCGTGCAGTGAAATCTAGGAAATTATTTGACACCGAGTAACAGGACAACTTTCATCTGTTATCCTTTTTCCACGGACTGACTTCACTGCAAGAAGACTCCAAATTTATAAGCAATCATATTTACAACGATTGCTATGCTTTCTGGCTCATTGAGTTTCAGTTCATAAACATCAAATGGCAATTGGTTGTCCCTATTTAGGACGCCGCGAGTCCTTCAGTTCGCTGCTGTCAATTGTCCTTGAATGGATCGAAATTGGGAATGGAATGAAATCACGAGCTAACAATTGAAAGGATTCATTAATAAAATGTTTAATAGCATTTAGAATATCCATATCTCTGGTCGAGTAGCTGCAGCCGCCGCATGTCCTTTTGTGTTGAGCTCCCGTTCCCATTGCCGATCTCGTCCGCTTCTCCCTGTCTTTCTCCCTCCTTTCCCGCACCCCAAAAAAAGATGCGACGCGCGGCGTAAAATGTTTTACGCTTCGTTGCATTGAAATTCATTTGAAAACGATTTTTCTTTCAGGCCACTTACACAAAACACAACACAGACACACACTCGTAACACACAAACAGCAAACAGTGAAGTGAAGTTAATTTATTAGATATTTTGTTCGCATTAAATGGCAGAAGGACATCATCATCATCGTCCTCATCATGCTCAGCATCCACAGCCTGCGCCGAGTCTATAGAGTCTATTAAATGCGTGTTCTGCCCATTGTTCGACTCGAGTGCCATTGGACCTGGACCTGGACCTGGACCCTAACTCCTGATTTCATGAAGTGGTTGTTTGTCTGACTCTGGCAGGATCAATGTCTGCACGTTTGGCAGGATCATTGCCGCAGCCGCGTTTTACTTTTATTCTCGGCTCGTTTTTATTTTTTTTTATTTTTACCGCCATGCATCTTTGTCGCCTTTAATTTCTGGTTAATTGTAAAAATATTTATACTCATTTGTGCATTTTGCACCTTTTGCCTTGTCCCTGTCCCTGTTCATCCCCTCTCGTCTGACTGCTGGCTGGCTAATTTAGCACTGGGGGTTGGCCAGGATTCCTGGCTTGACTTGATTGCCCAAACAATTCCAACATAAAAGTCATTAGGGGTTACTAAAGTGGCGATGAATTTTCAAATTTTAACTTGATTTATAATAGAAACTCTCTAGCTGTCTTTCTCACTCTCGTTGACCGTCTCTGTCTTTCCCTCCCCTGTCACTCGTCCAAGGAGTCTGTAATGAATTTCATTTAAATTAACATTTGAAATTTATTGAGCGTTTCAGCTGTGGGCAGTTGGGCGCTTGACTTTGCCATCTTTTGCCTCAAGGGCCAAGCAGTTTGTCTGCTTTGTATCTTTAAGATTGTCTTCTGCTGATTATTTGAGCGTCAGTGTCAAGGTTCCACTTAAAAGTGCTTCTGGTCCTGGCGAAACTTAAGTGAGAATTATTGAAAATAAATGAAATGATTATCAAGCAATTGTTCATAATGTGTGTGGGAATGCCAAAGGACATAGACAATTCCGTTGATTGAAATCTACTGAATTTTTAATCGATTGAGCATAAATATAATCAAGGAATGTCTGGAATATTGTACAATTATTTGGGAATTGTTATACCCGTTACTTATAAAAATAAGTAAAAGGGGATATTGTATTCGTTGCAATGCACACTGGGCCGGATTGCCGAATAAGTGGCATAAAGTCGAAAATTTCATATATCGAGCTGAAACTTGGCATATTTATTGAATATACCACTCTAAATATTTAAGCAATATTTTGAGTCAGCTTGAGCATTCCTACCCCGACTGCCCATATAAGACAACATGACGTATACGTGATTTACATTATATTTACATACAAACAAGCACATCTAGAAAATACAGCCATCGGAAAAGCCGCAAAAAGCCGCAAACCGGATTGTTATTATACCCGTTACTTATTAAAAATAAGTAAAAGGGGATATTGTATTCGTTGCAATGTATGTAACAGGGAGAAGGAAGCATCTCCGACCCTATAAAGTATATATATTCTTGACCAGCATCAACAGCCGAGTCGATATAGCCATGTCCGTCTGTCCGTCTGTCCGTCCGTCCGTCCGTCCGTCCGTCCGTCCGTCCGTCCGTCCGTCTGTCCGTCCGTGTGAGCGCCTAGATCTCAGAGACTATCAGAGCTAGAGCAACCAAATTTGGCACACAGATTTCTATAAACCCCTCGCAGGTCAAGTTTGTTTCAAAATTTTGCCACGCCCCTTTCCGCCTCCGTAAATCGCGAAAATCCACCACACGCACAGTTTTTAAGATATTAGGTTTTTTTAAACGGTGAACGTTAGCTATTGTTTTTACCTATCATTCTACTAAATCCCAACAAGATCGGACAAACAGAAAGGTGGTACTGGCTGATTAAAGCTTTTAAGCAATAAAAGTGCCTAAAAGCATGCAATAAAAAAAAGTTAAATTTATTTAGGTAAGTAACGGGTATCCTATAGTCGGGAGCTCGACTATAGCCTTTCCCACTTGTTATATTTTTATGAATAGGTTCTACTTTTTTTCAACATACATTACACATCGCAGAAATACGCAGAAGACTTTTTTTTTCTCTACAGAAGACGAACACTTTGGTTAAATTTTTTCTTATTGAACAACACAAAACAATACACATATTATCACATATAACAAGTTTTGACACAAAATCTCTTCATTCAACTCCAATTTACTTACCTCTGTCTTCAAAATCCATTTTTAATAATAACCAATTTGCTTATCGTGTGGAAATGCCAAGCGCACAAAGTCGACAAAAGTTTGCCACCAATTTTGTCACAAAAGTCAGCTGTTTAATCGGCTGACTTTGGAGCTTGATAAAAAATGCCAGGGTTGCATTTTTAGCAAAAATATTTATTGATGCTTTCTACAGAGGGAATCTAGTATATATATGTTAAATAAAAATGTAGATTTGCTTCAATTAAATTTTCGACTTTGTGCCACTTATCCGGCAATCCGGCCCAGTGTGCAATGTATGTAACAGGGAGAAGGAAGCATCTCCGACCCTATAAAGTATATATATTCTTGATCAGCATCAACAGCCGAGTCGATATAGCCATGTCCGTCTGTCCGTCCGTCCGTCCGTCCGTCCGTCTGTCCGTCCGTGTGAGCGCCTAGATCTCAGAGACTATAAGAGCTAGAGCAACCAAATTTGGCACACAGATTTCTATAGACCCCACGCAGGTCAAGTTTGTTTCAAAATTTTGCCACGCCCCTTTCCGCCTCCGTAAATCGCGAAAATCCACCACACGCACAGTTTTCAAAAGATTAGGTTTTTTTAAACGGTGAACGTTAGCTATTGTTATTACCTATCATCCTATCAAATCCCAAAAATATCGGACAAACAGAAAGGTGGTACTGGCTGATTAAAGCTTTTAAGCAATTAAAATGCCTAAAAGCATGCAATAACAAAATTTTAATTTGTTTATGTAAGTAACGGGTATCCTATAGTCGGGAGCTCGACTATTTATTTAGGTAAGTAACGGGTATCCTATAGTCGGGAGCTCGATTATAGCTTTTCCCACTTGTTTTCGTATTAAATTGTTTAATTTTAAGAATAGCTCAACAAGTAATTAAGAGAATTAGATTCGATTGCAAACTGTTGACAGTTTTTAATGAGGGCTTTTATTTATGTTATAATATTCGAATTTAATATATAAAAATAAAATAACATATGTAAATAATGTATGTATAATACAATAAATAACAAACTTTGTTAAGCTAATTTTAATTAATTTTAAACAGTTTAAGCTGTAAATTATTAAATTAAATAAATAAATAAAATAGGTGTAGTTATTAACTAGAAGAAGTCATCCAAGGAGTTGGTGTCACTTGGCTGTTGGTGTTGTCGACACGCCTGAGATGCGATGATTTATTGAGGCGGTCAAAACATGTGTTGGAAGTGACAGCTACTTGCAGCATCTGTAATGCCGCCGACGCCTTTGCCACCGCCACCGCCACAATCTCCGCCTCCGTCTTCGTCTCTTCTGTTGGCCTGGAAACGCCGCGTGTGGTTGCCGGTCGCTGCCTTCCCGGGAATTGTGTTGTTGCGGTTGCGCCCAACTTGTCTGCCACTAACGATCCTTGCAGCGGCAATCAGTCTGACAACAAGCGATCCCAATGCTCGATCTGCTCTCGTATTTCCGCCTCTCGTGTGGGAATTTCCGAGTCTGTAATTGGAGCAGGTTTGTCTACTCGCACATTAAGCGCCGATGCCGCCACCGTACAATCTATAATTATCAATTCTGTTCAAACAATTAATAATCATTTGAGGAATTTACAATTCGCTGCACTTAACCAGCGGAAACAGCTGCATAGAAAGAAAATCATTATAAATTAAAGTTTAAAAATATAGATGTTAACATGTATTTTTTAAGTATATATTAATAATATTATTTTTAAATTAATACAATATGCGGATAAAATGATAACTACTCAGTATTAAATTACTCAAAATAGCTTAAAGCAAATGATTTCACTAAAAAGTCAATAAAAAATCGTATTTGAATTAATTTTTTCATACTTGGTTTAAGAAATTGCGAGATTATCAAATTTTTGACACTGTTTGGGATTGATTTTATCACGGAAGCCCACTATATTTTTCTATATATAGCTAGTCCAATTATTGTTTTCATTAAATTACAAAAATTACTTATAAATTTGTTTTTATAATTTCTAACTGTAACTTTCCCTAAAAGAAAACTTAACCTAGACTCTCATATCATTAACATTTAAACGCCTTTTATTGTTTGGGAAAGTTGGCACTTATCAAATTAAAAGTCCAAAATCTAATTTATGTGTATGCCAAAAATTTCACACCATGGCAAATACTTTGCATAGCTTTTCCCAGGCATTTCTGTTTTGTTTTCTCGCTGAGATTTTAATCGGCGGACGTCAGCTGCCCGATGCCCGCTGAGCTCAGTTCTCGCCGTTCAGCTCTCTCCTCTCAGTGATGCTCGGATGCGGCTCGGCACGCACAGTTAGCTGGGAACAATGGCGACAGCATTTGAATGTCAGACTCCGACTCTGACTCCGGGCATGTCAGGCAGCCATTTTGCGTTGAAAGGATAACAATAGTCGTTATAGTGGCAATAATACGAGTATCCCCCAATCTGCTTAGCCCGCTTCACTTCATGTTAATAACGGCAATGCTTTTGGCAATTGACCAGCATGAATGTGCCCATTCCCTCTCACCATCTCTCTCTCCCTCTCTTTCCCCTCTCACAGTGTTCCCTGTCAGCATAATAATGCCTGTATAATGAGACAGACGACGCCATTAATGCAATTGCCATTCCATTGCCATTTGCATGCCATTTTCACTCAAACGCACAACAATAACAATAAATTTGATGATGAAAATTGCATTTCATACCATTTCATGCCTTATGTGTCAGTAGGTTGATTAAATTGCCCCTGTTACACAGCAAAATGGCGGCAAATGTGCCATGAGATCGCCAATTCCCGATTGCACACTGCAAATGCTATCGAAGTTGCATGAAAGCTTTTGAGCTTTCACACACACAAGCTGCATATTGTTCAGCTATTGGTTGAACTATTGAAGGTTCACTAATACAAAAACAGCGGTAATGGAAAAATGGTAAAAAATCTTGTAAAACCTCTTTACGTGGTAAAAGTCTAATGACGAAAACATTTCATGCCCCAAACTTTTTGATATCCAATTTCGTGACGAATAATATTAAGTTTTACATATAAACTTTTGATTATTATTATTTCGTCACTAGCTCGGACTGCCGTCCGCAGTGATCGTGACATAAAATTAATCATAGTCTAAATAAATTGGGATATATTATTACAACCAAAATTAGGTTGTTAAAGATTAATCTTCAATTTCAAAATTTTTTCTCAATTTTCGGAAAAGTGAAAAGTGGTGAGTGATCGCGAGAATTATCACAACCTTAAGGAAGTAAATTAAAACATGAGTCCCGTAAATAATATTCCTATCGAATTTGGATAAAAACCTAAGGATTATTTTCTAACTGATTCCAGAATTTGATTTTACGACAATTTTTTTTTTGATTTATGAGTTATATTTTGAGGTTGATATTTATAGTATGTTCTTAAAATAAATCAAATAAGAACAATTTATATTGAAATTGTTTTAAAAACTTAAGGATTATTCTCGCAGTGATTTCATTGTTTGATTTGAGGACAGTTTCTTCAATTAGTGTCATGCCTAGAGTTTTCGACTCTAGTTTTCTTTTGAAATTTATGATGCATCTTTAGTTTCTTTGGAAAATCAGTGACACGAACTCATTAGGCATCTTTTGAAACTCTGCGAGCGGCGTGAAAAATATGAGTGATATTAATGAGGCGTGTGAAGAAAGGGCTAACAAGGAGCAACTGTTGCTGTTGCTGCTGCAACTCCCTCAACTGGTAATGTGATCCACAAAGAAAGCGACGCGTCGCGGAATGTGTGGCAAGTGTTGCACCTCTGGCGCCAGTTCTGGACATGCTTTAAAGAGAATGTGGCTGGAACCTTTCTCTGTTTCTCTGGCTGTCTATGTCTCTAATCGGACTAACTACCGTTTAATGTTTGGGCAGCCAACTTGCCACGCCTTCAGTTTAGAGTTGCAGCTGGCATTGAAAGAAGTAAGAAATGCTTGAATAATTCCAATATTAATTGATAATTACACTGTGTGTGCTGGCTTTCGAACTTGCCACAATAATTCACCAAATTAGACAGGCAATTTCAATTTTCCAATAACGGGGCAACTGGGAAAACGGGCAAAACCCAAAACTGAACTTTATCAGCGCTAATTGTCAGCCCAAGTCCATAAATCTTGGCTAGCCTGGCGATAGTTTGAGTTCGACTTGGATGCTGTAAAGGGGGTTACCCGGAGGTTATCTCTGCCACATAATTACGTCGTTGTGTATTAGAGAGAGAGAGAGAGGGAGACAGGGTGTAAAGAAGACAGAAGAGAGTGTGTGGAGCGATAAGCATTTGCCTTTGGGGCTAGTCAAGCGTTATGCCGGCTGATTAGAGCGGCAAGGGCAGCGGCATGGGGCATAAACACACACACACTCACACACTCAATGACTGCCTCAATTACACACAGCGTGTGTGTAAGTGATAAGTGATAAGGCAGCGGCTCTGTCAGCGCTGTTATCCTTTCCATGGCCAATTACAAGCGCAATGTTTTAATTTGAGCTGATAAGTGGTTGATGGTCCCACAAGGGGTTAAGTTAACTTAAACAATAGCTGATACCAAATTTATTGAATTCGAGGTTCGAAGTTTATTGAACTTGCCACAAAAATATTAAAAAGAAACAAATCAGTTTTGATAAGAATTTTAAAGGAGTTCTTTTTATTTTTAAAATGACTTGAGTTTGGTTTCTGGTTTCAGTTGTCGTTGTTGTTGTAGCGCCTCTGCTTGCAACACAATGCAATGGCATTGTTGTTGTTGTTGTTGTTGTTGCTGTTTCTGTGCACCTTTTCTGGCCGCAGGTCGCAAGTCGCGTCAACGTCTTTTACACGCTTTCAAATTGCAAAAACTGTAGCAGCGTCTTGGCCATTGTCTCAGCCGAGCCGTGTGTGCATCCTGGCCAAGATCGGGACAGAGACCGGGACCCGCTGGCCCGCTCCATTGTTTCAATCAGTGGCCGGGCATTGTTGCCAGCGGCTTTTGCGAAACACTCACAAAAATACAAAATTTTACACCTCTTTTGTGTGGAGAGTCTTGTGTGTGTGTTGTGTGTGTTGTTTTTGCCAGCAATTGTATTTTAAAGAGGTTCAAGTGAAGCGCATCTAATTGCCAGCGTGCCGGCCAAAGTGTTTTCCAAAACTGTTTTAACGTTTTAACGCCCCGCAACGAGCCAAAGGCTCTTCTTGGCCAATTTTCCCGGAAATCAAAAAAGGTGTGCTACAGTGTTACAGTTACCTTGTTGTTGTTGTTGCTGCTGTTGTTGGCCCGTTGATATATGAAGCGTGTCAACTGCATCTTTAGTGGTTTTTAATTTGAAAACTGCCTTGGTCACTCCCACAACTCGGGCCCAGTCTTTTTAGCCGACTCCTGCTCTAGATGCTGGCCCAATCGTGGGCGTGTGCATTTGTCCAACAACTGACGATCGCTGCACAATCCAACTGCCCTCCTGATCCTAGTCAAAATGTTTGTTAGCACCTCGAGAAGGCAACCCGCATGGACAGCAAACGAGTCCTTGACTTGCAATTTAATTGCCTGTCAGTTGTATTTACCAAATGCCAGTTGCCAGTTGCCAATTGTAGTCAACAAGCTGCAATTAAAGCATATGTTCCATTCCATTCGCATCGCAATCATTATCATGCGATCTGTACAAAATCAGCCCATTATGAAGATGTTTATCATTGTCTGTGCTGTTCTGTTTTGTTTTGATTGCCTCGTTGTGAATATGAAAATCTGTGAATCTCCCTTTAAATCTCTCAAAACTCCCCCAACGTTTATGATTCACGTATCTTTGATACCCTCATTATTTTTGGCTTTGGTGCAGCGCAATAAGCCAATTATGTTTTGATTAAGCGGGGCGACAGCTGAACATTACAGAAATGTCCTTAATTGATTTGCCTCAGCGATGTATTCATTACCATAATGGCAGCTGTTTTAGCCAAATCTGCATATGCAACACAATTTGCAATTTGGTCAAGTCATGTCCAGCTGGTCATGTCCTAGGTGTGTGGCCAACTCACGTGTCAAGAGTTTCTCGAGTCTCTTATGATTAAATAATGAACTCGACGACTCGACTTGGAATCCATCAAAGACCATAAGAGCTGCTCCCTTGACATCCACATTGTTGACAGCCAATTGTTTGCTATTTTTGCACATTTTGTTCATTTTTTTTCAACAGAATTTGCTGTGTGAAAAATCGGAAAACAATTCAATATGCAAAAGATACATACAGCTAAGGTGCTTGAGTTTCCACAAGTTGTTCAGCCGCTTGATGAGTGTCAAAAAGGCAACAGTCGAGTACTCGTTGCCTACAAGCGGATTAGCAGGATTTGGTCCATTGTTGCACTGGATCAGCCAATTTGGAAGTCAAAGTGCAGACGGGGCATTATGCGCTTATACTCGGAGTGTCTATAGATTGCTTTTCAGCCAGTGTAAAGGCCATTTGACCATTGTCTGGGGGCTCAAACAGCTGCCAGAGTTCGGGATAAATATTATTGATTGCAGTTCAACTGCAAAACATAATTAAATGATATTTTTTCGGCTTGTTTCTTTTACCAATTATTATTACTGCTGAAAGGCGCAGCAAATGCATGAGAATTTAAGTGAGAATTTGAAAGTATAACTATGGATAAATTCCAGAAATAACCTGACAAATCCTTTAGAAACTTATAAAAGAGCAGAAGTTTTATTTTGCCTTTGTTAAAATTATTTTTTTAAATATGATCACTTAATTCTTAAGCTTATTAGATGCGTATATTCATTTGATAAAATCAGTAATCCGAAGCTTGTTTAAATAATTATTAAAGTAATTAAAAAATATTATAATATTATTTATTACGAGTTTATGCAGTCGATTTTTAGCAGTCAATTGTATATATAATTTAAATATCGCTACACCTTTACTTTCCACTCTTGTATATCTATTTTTTAACGATCTGTTATTTAATGAAGATGGCCTTATCTATAATCTTAAGTGAATTACTATGATAAGTAGAAGTATTTGGAACAAAACAAATATAGACATATTGTGTTATCTTCTAAAGATCTGACTAATTCTTGTTCTTATGTCCATATGAAATCAAACAACAAATGTCATAATACCAGTTTAAAACTTGATGACTTTCGTTCTCTCCAGTTTTATTTTTTGGTGTTCCATTAATTAGCAATCCATAAAGCCAAGTAGCTCACAAATTTCAATCAGGCCAAAAGGGCAGCGGGAACCCTTTGTAAAGACAACAACAACAACAACAGTTGCCATACGTTGCCCATAAAGTCGACGGCTGTGGAAGTTTTAGGGCGGGGGAATCTTGGACTAGACCTAGTCGACATTGTGTGTGCTCGGCTATTGATATAGTAAATTTCATTGGAAATCTTAGAGATTCGTGGCGGTTGATAAGCGTGCAGCGGTTGCTGTTGCAGTTGCAGTGGCATTGACTGTGGCAGATGCAACTGCGCTTTATTGTGCCTCGATATCTCTAGGATTGTTGGGCAAATGACGACGACGCGCGTGTTCATTAGCCGCCATAATTTATATGAGCCAACATATTTATTGAATGTTTTGGCAGTCGTTTTAACGGCTAGCTGGCAGTGCATACGAGTATATTGGCCCAGTGTCTGTATTAGTTGGTATTAGGATTGGGCCACAACAGCTGCCATGTCGATGTCATAAACTTCGGACAGACAGTTGCCACGAGGTCTGCGAGGTCTAAGAGTGCCTCTGGGTGTGGTGCCTCAGCGTCTGCAGCTAAGCTCACAGCATGCAATTATTTTCGAGTGTGAAAATAATAAAACTGCCAATAGACAGAAAATGTGTCCTGCGGTTCACGAGCCTCAAACAATTGTCGAAACAGTACACGGCACTTGTATGTGTCTCTGTCTCTGTCTTTGCACTCTCGCTCGCTCCCAGCTGGCTGCTAAACTCTAACTTGTAGCTTCTACACGGGCAAAAAATATTCGGGATTCTGGGATAAACTCCATGCCAAAAGGTGTCAAAAGTTCAAAAATATCGCAGTTTCTTAAATTAAGTTGTAAATACTTGATTTTAATACGTCTGTTAAATTTATTCTCTGCAAATATATTTATTTTCGGGGCTGTATAAGATTTTTATCAGTGAAATTGTATATTTTTGGCTATTTTGACTATTTGAATGCGGAATGATTTCCATTTTCTTCGCATATTGTATTAATTTATTCTGAATACATACTTTTAAAATACATGCTAAAATCAAGAATAATAAATTTGAATTGTAGAATGATTTTTTTCGCAGTGTAACTGATTGCAACTTGGTCTACCTAGGCGCAAGTGTGCACAGTGTGTGTGCCACTCGAGACGCTGTGGGTGATGGATGAGCCATGAGCCACTTCAGCCTCAAGTGTCGTCCTTTTGTTGGTGAGTTAACATTATTCTTTACTTTAAATACCAATTAATAACTGCAGCTGAAGACTGGCTGAAAACAGAAAGCTGGCAACTGGCAACTCAATGCAAGCCAACTGAAAACTGGAACACACAAGTGGCCAAGTGGCCTCCTCATCTTAATCCCATCTCAACTCAACTCATCTCAGTTTTCTCTGAGTTTTCAGCAAATATCAGTCAAATGTGGAGCCCCTAGTCAGTTGTTGTTGTTGGACTGTTGTCGCTTGACTGGCGTGAATGCGTCATAATCTCGCCACTTGAAAATGATTGCAAATATTTGTAGAAGGAACCGCGTCGCGTCGCGTCGTCAACTTGAAACAATTAATGTGGCATTTGTGTTACGCCGTATGACTTTCGGCTTCTGCGGCGGCAACAGCGACAACGGCGGCAACTCTTATTCAGCACCTTCACAAACAAATGCTAATGGGTATGACAAGTCGCCGCCGTTGCCGTTGCCGCCGTTGCCGCCACTTACTCAATTACTTTGCCAAACATGCAGCCTCAGTATTTATGATTTATTTGCACCAGCTTCGTCTTCGTCTTCGTCATCCTCTTCATCTCTGTCATTCCAACTACCATGTGTCAATATTGACCCTGCAAATATGGCCACAGTGCCCGGTTCACAGTGTGGTCCGATCCAAAATGTATTTATACAAGGTAACGTCTTCGCTGACAGCAGAGGTAGCTAAAAAAAGAGAGAGATAAGCTGGAAATACTATCATAATCATACTAGCAAAATAACTGCCTCAAAGAGTTTAGCCGTGTTGTAGACGACACCTCATATAAATACATCTTGGTACGAGATCACATTGTCAGTTGCCGAACCAAACTAAACTCATACAACAGTGAGAAGTCGGCACTTCAGTGACCAAAGCTCCAGCTCCAGCTTCATCTTCGACTTGCCTTTGGTCATCTATCGCACTGACCATTGGACTCGCTCTCTCGAATACATCTATTATGACTTCAAAGTGCCGTCACGCCAATTTCTATAAACTTTGACTCACATTTGCCAATTAACTGCGACACTTTGAGTGTGTGGCAACGCTACCGGGCACTATAAATAAACCCAATCACAATGCACTTAAATTGTTGAAGCAAGTCGAAGTCTAGATGCACTACAATGCTACTAGGCAGTTAGACTCGGTGTAATGGGCAGAAAAATATCTCAAGCTTGCATTAGTTTCTCTTCTCCTTCTTTTCTTCTTTCTCTGCACGCATGAGACAAACCTGGCAACAATGTTGCTGCAACATGCAAAGCGTGCTGCCGTTGCTGAGGGACATGAACTTCACAGTGTTGCCAGATTATTGTCGCCATTGCCATTGATTTATATACAAGGCAGTGCTGTTGCCAAACTTTAATGTTTAGCAACATTTAAAAAATTTGCGTACACATTCTTGGGCATTTCAAACTGAATTCAATTGCAAAGTAACCTGCAGCTGGTGAGAGTATAAAAACGCGCCGCGCGCGCATTCAAATTGCATCAATGGCGCAAAGAGCAGAACAATTGACCAACTGGAGAGACAAGCTGGACACTGGATGGCTACGGGGACTGGACTGTGGAGAGATGTTGTGGCTTCTGTGGATTGCAAAGTCTGAAGTCTGTGGCGGCTGTGTGCGATGTCAATTAGCAGCTACGGAATGACACTTTATGTGCGTCGCCAGATCCTTGTGCAAAGTGCAATCAGTGCAAAGCAGAAAGCAGAAAGTCAGGGACCATGAACAACAACGGCTACGCAGTTGACAAACAAATGTTGCCTCGAAATGTTGTCTGCGTTGGAAGCTGGAAGCTGGAAGCTGGAAGCTGGAAGCTGCCTGCCTAGTCAATAAGTGAGTGAGATCTGAGATCTGAGGCAAACAAACAATTGATTCCGATGCCCAGACAACAGTAAAGCGAATTGTCTTTTGGCTTCAGCTTCAGCTTCTGAAAGCGTTCACAAAGTGACTTGTAAACATTTTAGCAACTTTTCAACTTCAACATCAACTTCAATTTCAACTTGAGTTCGCCTAATGAACTGCCTGTCTGTTTCTCTCTCTCTCTCTTTTTCTCTCTCTCTACCTGATTGACATTGAGAATCTCAGTTGCAGTTGCAATTGCAATTGACAAGATAAATACATTTAGCTAATTTGAAATTTCGCTGTCTATAGGAAGCTGAAAATTTGTAAGCATTAAACGCAATTAACTCGTAATTAAGCTGCACAAAGACAAACCGACGGAAAATAAAGCCTTCTCCTCTACCTCTTTCGACTCTCCTCCTCTTCCTCTCAAAGTCAAAGGACTCCTCCCACGCCAAACCAAAGACAATGGCAATCAAAATTCATTAGCCGACGAGCGACGACAAATAAACCAAAGGCCTATAAATTTGTGTATATAGTAGCATAAGTAAATATGTGCTCAGGTCCTGAGGCACATGAAAGGCGACAGAACCGCACATCCTGTGCCAGGAAGCAGCCGGCTGAAATTACAAAAGTCAACCAACCCCCAGAAGGCACATAAAAACGCTTGAAAAGCGTATGCTCAGCCCCCAGAACGAGGGCGGGGGCGTGGTTGGGGCACGAGTATCCTCAACAACTTGAGCACCCAACCAGCCTCTCTCCTCTATTCCTCCAACATCCTCAGCATCAGCATCATCAGCTTCCGAGGCGAGGCAGAGGCTTTTGAAAAATTGCAAATTGAATTAAGCCAAAGTTAAATGGCTAAATGACTCGAGAGCCAAGTATGGCCCAGAGTCGGGCTGGAATGGTTTGGCTTGGCAAGGCATTCAGACATGGCTGCTTGCCACCAGCCGAACCATGTCCGGGGGTGGCCATGTGGGGGTTGCGGTTAGGCGTACGATAGCAGCTAATATGCTGAGCAGGATAAACGCACGCTGAAGCCCAGACACAGTGGGACAAATAAGTCTATTCTAGAATTTTCAGAGTTGAAAATAAAAATAACCTAACTGTATATCCAACGGGACTCGATTTTAACAACTTTTTCCTAAAGAACTATGGTAAGATAATATTAAGTACAGTTGAACTCCCATAACTCGAACTTCTATAACTCGAATTTCTCTCTAGCTCGAGCTAAATGAGTATCAGCAAAATTAATCAACTTAAGAAAAATAATTCTATAAGTCGAATTTTTCCATAACTCGAATCTTTGCTTTGGATAATGGTGATGTGAGTTAGGTAAGTTCGACTGTATCGCAAACTTAAGAAAAAAATTAAAATAATTAGATTCGTAGATTGGTTCAAATTATCAAATTTTTTATCGAAATTTTTAGACTCTACTTATTGAAACATTCTTTGGCTTCGTTCTGGATCATTTAACAACTTTTTTCAACACAAATATCAAAATTGAATAATTAGCGGGTTCTAAAACGATTTTACTGACAATTTTTTTAATAATTGATTAAGGCATAAAATTGAATTCAATGTTAAATTATCGGATTCACTTGATTCTCAACATTAGATCAATATTCTGGTAAAACAAAATTTTAACAGTTTTATCAATACGAAAATGATAAGAAAGACATCAGACATTAAAATATTTCCCGGCACTAAGGCTGTAATTTCTTCGAGTTTCATTATTATAAATATTAAAAAAAATAGGTTTAGTTTTTAGTTTAGTTGCACATTAATTATTTCGCCCACTGTATTGGGCTTGCGGCAAAGTCGAAACCAAAGATCCGCAGACCAACGAAACTAAGCTTCCCCCTTGGTGAACTGCTGGCTGAGTGCTAGTGTTATTTACCAGGCTAAATTATTAAATGATTGTTAAACGAGCGGATAAAGGATGAGCGTGAATGATGATGATGATGATGATGGCGCAAGAGGGAATCAAGGGGGCCAAGGGGATGGCAACGGGACTTGGGCGGACTCGGGTTGGCTGTTGGTAGCTGCAGCGAAAGGGAAATTTGATATTAGGTAAATTTATTTGATTTACATTTTTATGGGGTTGCTTGGCATAGAATAGGAATGGCAGCAGTTGAAGGAGGGAGGGGTTGGGATTTAGCCTGTTGTTTGCCAACGACGCAACGTTGTCGTCGTCGTCGTCGTCGTCGTCGACGTCCTGCGCTTATCGCATTAAACGCCGGCAATGAAGATAAGAACTTGTCTAGTGAACGAGCATAGAATAAATAGAAAATAAATTAATAAAATGGCTGCGTGAAAAGGAATCATAACGAGTTTGGACGTACGTCGAGCGCCGTGTTGGCAATTATGCGAGCAAAGTGGTTGATAGAATGGCTAGAAACGATGGGAGCCTGTCCCTTTCTTCTCTCTCTCTCTCTCTGCCTCCTTCGCTTTCTCCTCATAACTGTCAATTTCAATGCCTGCTATGATTGACTCGCCTTGTGTGTCCCACCCCCTAAACAAACCGAGCAGCCCGATCCCGAGCCCGTAAAGCAATCAGCGCCAAATCAGAACTTTATTTATTTGTTTGTTGTTTGGCAAACATTTACGCCATCAGCAAAACGACACCCAAGAGCTCGTTAAATGCGCAGTCATGCGGATGTAATTCAATAAACGAGCACACCATCATCAGAGAGTTCCCCTCTCCCCTCTCCCTTCCCCTGTCAATCCCAATTCCCTGTCACCCTCTCTCTCTCTCTATCCCTGTGCTTGACAGTCTTTAGCCAACACCCAACCGTTTAGCAGGCTATATACGATTCTCTCTCTCTCTCTCTTTATATATATATATATGTATATATTGTAGAGGACGAGAATTGCGAGGCAGCAGCCGCAATTGCCACAACAGCCGCTGTGACTAAATGACTGACTGACAACCGCATTGTATTTGTGTATGTGTGTGTGTGTGTGTGTATGTGCGGGGTTGTTTTATTTACTTGGCTGTCAAACCACCCCATCGGCAAATCGTTGCCTCGTTCTCTTCTCTGCCTCGCCGCTTCCATTTCGTCCTCAATAACGTTTATTGAGTAAATTTCGCACCAGCTTCGACTGCATCCTCCCATCCTGGCCAAAAATCTCAACTGTCAACACGTCAAATGGGGGCGTCAGCCCAGAGAATTCGTCGAGGGTTGTTGTTGGGGGAAGGTTGGCATCGTTTTTAGCATGTTTAAGCGATTTAACGCATCGCAGGGATAATGAAATTTTGATTATGTAGCGCTTGGCTGGTTCTCTTAGCCAACAACACGACACAACGCGTATTTATCGCCGTTAGTGTCAAGTATGTGTTTTTCACTTTGCTTGTCATCAGTTTGGGAGAAATGCAGGGGTGGAAAGAGAAGGAGAGAAAGTTGCCATTGTCTGCTAATTAACACGACTTAATAAGCCCTTATGTGCAATGAATATGTGTGATTTCTGGGGAAAGATTGTGAAAAACATTGCACAGAGATCTAATGTGTGAAACATTAAAAGAATATCGTTATACTTAAATTAAGTGAGTTCTGAAAAATGACAAGCAACATGTAATTTTAAAGAATATTTCGATCTATAGATTATAATTAATTATTGCTTCAAACCAGGGATTAAAACCGAAAGGAATATCGGTTTCAGTTACGGTTTCGGTTATGTTCGCATTTCGGTTTTCGGTTATAGGTTACGCAAAATCTTTGAATAAAGGTTTCGTAACGGTGAACCGGTTTTTGTATGTATCGGTTTTGAAATACCGGTATGGTTTCGGTTCACAAAAAAATTTTTTTTTGCAAAAAATATAGGTATATTAATATTATAATAATAATAATTAAAAATGTATTACTTTCTTAAATTTTCATTCACACATTTCTTTCATATATTCTTCAGTTTATTTTAAATTTATTTTATTTGCGCATATTCAGTGCCATGAAAATTCGATCATTAATATCAAAAATAAAAATTGAAAATTAAACATAAGAAAATTAAAATCAAAAATCATAGTAAAAAATGAGAAATAATTTTTTTTTTTAATGTATAAAAAACCGAAATTAACCCTTATAAATGAAACGGTTACTAAACGGTTATTTCGGTTTACAGAATTTCGGTATTAAGGTTTCGGTCAAATGAAAGTTTTTTTTTTCGGTTACGGTTTCAGTTACGGTTTTAAATTTCAATCGGTTTTTACCGGTTAAAGGTTACGGTTTCGGTTAGGGTTTTAATCCCTGCTTCAAACCTTTATTTATTTTATTCAATTGGAACAAGCATATAATACATTAAGAGACTGATTAGCAGATTCAAGCTAATCGGTTACAAACTCCTAAATATTCAGTTATAGATGCAAATAAGCAAAAGAACTGACTAAATATTAAAATGACCTTTTCAATAATTAATCATATGATGTTGCACAATTTTTCAACAGTTTTAAAGTGTACAGTAGTAAAAACTAAATTAATTATTTGCATTATATTTTAACCTGTTTACTTATTTAACTTACTAATAAAAAAAAAGTTTAATTACTGACAACTGTCTCTTTGGGCTTATTTGATAGATAATATTGCTAAAATGTGCGTTATGTCTGCCAATCAAAATCATGTGTAAATCATCTGCAATTACGCAATTTAATTATGAATTAATTGCGCCATAAAAACAACAATCTTGTTTAATTGATGACGGCGGCGGCGGCTATTTGAAAAGCTAACTGCCCACATAAATGTGCAATATCCACGCCCACGCCCACACACACAGACACACACACACACACATTCACGCATATTGAAACTGGCTATACACTGAAGTAAAACAGGGGGGTGGCGAGAGACGGGGCAAGCCAAATCAAACACAAATAGCAACCAAGCAAACAAGCAACAAAAATTGATATTAAAAAAAAATAAAATGAAAAAATTGAAAAATTGAAAAAATTATGAAAAACTATCAAAACATTTACATGCGGCGGCTCCAACGCGGCCAACGCGACGGCCATTTATCAACTGACCAACTTCCCAAACTGTAGAGTGTTGTTGTTGTTGTTGTTGTTGGCTGACTGGCAGTCGTCGTTCTGCGCTGACGGCATCGTTTCATCTTTGGAAGGCAAAGAAAAAGCTTTGCGCTTGTGGGCAGTTGGAGGCGTACAAGTTGGTTGGAGGGGGGGGAAAGTCTGTCCGTCTGTCCATAGAGAGACCGAATCATAAGTAGTATATGATTATGATGTTTATTGAAAAATTAATTTGCGCCTCGTTTTTGGCTGCGGGTCTCATTTGCGTACTTATATTTTCAAAGCGCAATGAATAATGATGAAGATTATAAAAACTCTTGACGCGTTTCGTCTGAGAAATTAATATTTGTAATTGGCTATAATTGTTCGTGCCAACGGCCAAACTCGTACTCAATAGTAAAAGCATATTAATGAGGCCTCTCGCACTCGGCTTTTGTTATTTCAATATTTTTAATTGAAAAGAAAGCGGCATTGTTGGTTTTTAATGAAGCGCTTTACTGACAGGCCCCAAAAATGTTTTAATCAGTCACTTGTTTTCGGCTTTGGGATGGAAATAAATATAGAAATAGAAATGAGAAATTTTGGGAAATTTGAAAAATTAGACATTCTCGAAATTTTTTTATTTTATGGTACACTTTATTTATCAAACAGGCTGAAGATTAAAAATAGCCGCGTAAAGGTTTGAAATCAATTAATAAATGAAATTAATTTATGCGACACGTGTGGAAGATTAGCAAATTTTTAAACAATAAACGACAAATTTGTATTTTGTGAATAAAATGTATTTTGAATGTATGCATATTTTAAAATTTATCTAGTTGTCAACATTCTCAGTTTTAACACTCAGTTTTTATAATTTTTGAAAATTTATTTTTTTTTTTATAATGATCGTTATTATTGTAATTATTTTAGTATTCCATATAACTTAATTTCAATTAAAAATTAAGTTATACATTCTTAGCTTGTATTCGAGGAATTGCATATTCAACAGTCCCGTTCACTTGCTCTAATTGAGCTGATTATTCTTCGGTTGCTTCGTTAACTACTCCCACGACGGACAAAATTTGCTGTAGGAACTTTCGCCCATCATTAACCCAAAGCAGCCCCCAAAACGAACAACCCCCTAATGCCCCCCTCATGAATACGGACAATACAATGGTTGGCGAAACTTTTGGAGCAAACAATTTTCACATAATAATCCTTAAAATGAGTTTAATTTGTAGAGTAAAATTATAACCAGAGAAAGGACGATAGACAGAAAAAGGCAGGAAGAGGAAATGCGAAAGGCAGAGAGAGAGTGAGAGAATGACAATGAATGTGCAAGGGAGATAGATGGCTTTTGTGCCATTTATGAAATATAATGAAGCCCAAAAGTTGGGCTTATCCTGGCAAAACCTTTTGTTGTCCCTTGTTTCGGAGTGGGCGAAACTTTTGGATGAAGCGGTGTGGAGGGGTGCTGGTATTTTTTTTTGGGATGCTGCATATTTTTTTTTAAGATTTACATTTGATTGATTTGCCATGTTGGCTACTCGATTTATGCGCAGCGATAAGAATTTTATGGTTTATCTTTGAGGTGTGCGCCGTAGACATAAATTGTGCTTAGGACCAGGCGGCATACGAATCTTTCCGCACAGCAAAGCACACAAAAATAAAGAAGAAGAGGCATAAAAAACATAATTTCCTGGCTCAGATTGCAGCTTTGTGATAAGATGCCGTCGTCGTCGTTGTCAACGACGAATGAGCTTTTCATCATCATAATGATGGGCTTATTGTTTATTATTTGTATACACTCATACATACGTACATATCGTATACACAGAGTCGCATTTACATGCATACATATGTATGTATGTATATAGTAAGATTTTTATTCGGGCTCCAATGCGACATTTATTAACTGATTGCGCCCGCTTGGAGCACCAATTAAATTTTCCCTTGCGCCATAGTCGGAAAAACTGGCAACTCTAAGCAGACAGCGCGACGACGCTGCCGCCAATTACGTTGACAGCAGAATTTAATAAGAAGCGGCAAAGCAGCAGGCAAATGAAGTCATGAATGTGGAAGCTGCGACGTGTCAGAGCGAGACGACGCATACTGGGGAGACAACAACAGCAGCAACAACAACAACAGCAGTGAAAAGAAAACAAATCCAAAGTGGAAATGGACAAGCGACGGTTGCGGTGGCTGCTGCCGCTGCTGTCGCTGCTGCTTGTTATAAAATGCTAATACGCGCAGCAAAAACGCTTTGAAGATTGAATTATTCAATAATAATTAGGCGTGCGAGCGGGACAGCCGAAGATAGCAACTGCTGCTGCAATGGCATCATCTCGCTCGCACAGCGAGCACACAAACTCACCACACTGGAAACGAACGGCGGTTGAAAAGAAGGCGGCGCAAGAAACACAGCAAAAGGTAAATAGGAAAAAAACGCTGTGAGCGAGAGCATAACCGAAACAGTTAGGCCAATAAAAATGGTGTCGCTGCAAGTGAGTGAGCAGCGGGTGCGAGTGAGAGCGCGCAAGAGCATGAGCAGCGCCAGGCCGGTTTAACAGCCACCACAAGCAGCAGCAGCAGCCAAGCAGCCAAGCAGGTTTCAAGTGTGAGTGAGTGTGTGTGCGTGTGCGTGTGTGTGCAGTGGCAGCGACAGCAACGGCAGTGGCAGCGACAGCAGCAGCGTTCAGTTGTAGAACAGACGTGATCTCAAGAGGACGTGTCTCTCTCTCGAGTTTTTACAGAGCCGCCGACGTGAATTAAACGCCACAGAGCAAATGAGCAAAGCGTGTGCGTGCGAGTGTGTCTTTGAGTGTGTGTTAGTGAGTGAGTGTGTGTGATGAACGAGCGAATTAATTAAAAGATAATCAAAACAAATTAACGACACACATATTTTTACTGAGCAAGTGCCAATTTGAACTCGCGCGCAACTTGACAGTGCAATGTTTTAATAAAAAGCAGCAACAATAATTACAATTACAAAACAAAATAATAATAGATAAAACACAAAATTGATATAACTGGCTTTATGTTAAAGCTGTCCAACAATCTGAACGTGAACGCAGCGAACAGCAGCAACAAAAGGAGCAGGAGCAGGAGCAGGAGTAGCAGTCAGAGCAGGATTATGACAGTGACTGGCCTGCGTCCAACGATGACCAGCCCGACGGTGCCGCCGACAACAGCGCTGAGCAGCTCCGGCAGCAGCAGCAGCAACAGCAGCAGCTTGACCTCCAACACGCTGACCTCCAGCACTGCTGCACTGCATCCGCTTTCGAGTCCCACATCGCCGTCGGCCTTGTTGCTGGTACACCAGCAACACTTGCTGGCGCAACACCAGCAGCAACAGCAGCAGCAGCAGCAACAACAACAGCAACAACATCAACAGGCATTGCAGCTGGCTGCAGTGCATCCGCCACATCATCTGCACAAGAGCAGCTCCAGGCTGAGCAACTTCAGTGTCGCCTCGTTGCTGGCGGATACGCGACCGCGGACGCCCAACGCCAGCGATGCGCCCACGAATCTGTCCAGCTCCGCCGCCACATCGCCCATCTCGCAGAGCAGCGCCGCGGGCACGCCTCCACCGCCACACGCTGCGCCTCCAGCCGTGCCGCCCACGCATGCGTTTCATCCCGCCGCCGTGGCGCACCACGCCCACTTGCTGCATGCCGCCCATGCGGCGGCAGCGGCCCACGCCCAGCAACAACACCAGCAGCACCAACAGCAACAACTGGCGATGGCGCAACTGCGTCAGGCTCAGGCCGATGCCAGCCGTGCCAGCTCCCCGCCCGCCTCCGCCTCTGCCGGCTCCACGCCCAGCTCGACGCCCGTGGCGCAGAGAGTTGGCGCCAGTTCCACGCCCAACGCCAAAAATGAACGCCACTCGCCGCTAGGTGGCAGCAGCCACACGGACTCCGAGTTGGAATACGACGAGGACATGCTGCATGAACACGACGCCGATCACGATGAGGAGGAGGACTCCATTGTGGACATCGAGGACATGAATGCCGACGACTCGCCGCGTTCCACACCCGACGGTCTTGACAACAGCAGCAAATCTTTGGAAAGCTCCCACGGCGGACCACCTGGTTCAGGTGGCAACCCCGGCCAAATGTCAGCCACAATCCACCAAGCAGCTTTAGCCGCCAGCGGTCATGTGCCCATCCGGCCGACGCCATTCACAGCTCTGGCCGCTGCCGTCGCCTGGGGCGGCATGGGAGGAGGCGTGCCATGGCCAGGAGCACGGCAAATGCCGCCCTTTGGACCGCCGGGTCTGTTTCCAGGACAGGGTTTCGGAGGAGGTAAGTTTCGACTAAAGAATCTCAACAAGAAAACCAATTAGCCCTAAGAATTCCAATTATGACGCGTTCACACCTGCCAGACATCTGTGCCAGCTTGAACTAATTCTAATTAGTAAATAATTATATACCAGAACTAACAAAACATAAGTACTGTTTAGGGAATTCCAATGCCGAAGAATGTGCACTTTTGTGTATTGCAGACTTTTGAAGCTTTTTAATTTGTTAATTTAAATTGAAATTCTGGATTACGTTTTGTATATTCGAAATTAGTCACTGACTAAATTAAGACTTTTAAAGGAGCTCAATTTCACTACTTGTTTCAATTTCAATTTATTTTTTAGTTTTGTATTATAGATCCAAGTCTTTAATGAGAAATTGCGTAATAAAGGCGATTTTGATTTCTGAAGTAACCTATTTTTTTGAACTTATTTACATAATTTTATAATTGATCAAATGATCAGGGAGAAAACTAAAGATTAAAGTTAAGACTTGAAATATTTTATTGATAGTTAAATGAGTGTAGTTCAGATTTCGATAAATTTGTTTAAACAGTTTTCCCCACAATCACCCGATTTATATTGCGAAAATAATCACTGACTAATCCAAGACTTTTAAATGATTTCAATTTGACTCTAAGATTAATGATTGTTAATTTATGCAATTTTAATTAATTGTCTAAATTAGACTTTTATAAAAATTTGCTGATTAAAGGCGATTATGATTTCTACAGTACTCTTTTTTTATTTGCATAATCTTTATTTAGACACAACATTATAAGAAATTCTAATTTGTAGAGTATTCTATTTCGAATTTAAGCAAAGAAGTTGGATCAAATTTAAGATTAGACATATATAATTGGTAGTCGAGGTTTAGTTAACATTGGTTAAACAGTTGCCCGAACTATCAGCCGATTCCATAAGCATTATCAGTTGATAGTTGTCTCCATTTTGTGTTGAGTCGTTTAATTGAATTTTACTGACCCGCGCCTCAATTGTCGACTCTATGATAATGGCTGCCATCGGTGGCCATCGGAGCTGCGGGTGCGGGCTGTGCCGCCCCTTCCCTGCCCTCCCCTCTCTCCGCGATTGTAGATATTGCCTTCACCTCTGCCCCCCGCGCTTGTTCAGTGGTGATGTCTGATGTTTGTAGTCAAAGTGCGTGGCAATTATTCCGTCGCTTTAAATAAAACAATGAAATGTTCTTGATTGCGATGACCATTTACTCGTATAATTCACAACATCATTATTATCATTTGTTGCTGTTATAGTTGTTGTTGTTGTTGTTACAATTGCTGATGTCGCGTCGGTTTTGATTTAACTCAATTGTCGCGTCTGCTTATTCATTATTGCATTGACGTTTTTCGTTGTGTTTTTTGGTGTTTTCCGGTCTAAGTCAGACCCCCAATGTACTACATATATGCTATGGTGTATATAGTCATATATCTGACTAAGCTGACTGGCCAGACTAATTGAAGCGAGTCTGACAGGTCGGGACGGGACGATTTGTATCTGCATGCACAGTTCACACTTTTCTTGCATTTTCCGGCATCGGCTAAAAAAGTGACCAAGCGCTTGCAACACTTTTGTCCCACTTGCCACACTTACTTGCCACTTGCAACACTGCTGCTGCTGCTACTGCTGGTCACACCTTGCTGCAGTCCAGGACATGGAAAAAAGCCCTAAAAACTCCGACGGCTGACGGACATGTGAACTTTACCATTTGCTGGGGTAAAAAACCTATCGCGAACTTTGCATTTCCGCCCAACAACAACAACAACAGCAACTCGAACAATAACAATAACATTAGCAATATAAACAAGCAGCTGCTGGTTTTTTGTTGCATGTTTTTTGTTGCTCTGTTTGCATTGTTTTATAAAGCTGTCAACGAGCAGACGCCCATGAGAGGCGCCACATTCAACATTCAACATTCCACATTGGTTTTTGCTATAGACGACACTCTTGTAATTAACATACTCATGAATGCAGCAGTAAATAAATATTGAGTTAATCGAGTACTCAAAAAGGTCTTATCGTTATTCTTTATGAATTAGCAAGTAGTAAATTTAAATTATTAAAATCAGCTTAAAATCGTTTTCTTATTTTTAACTGACTGATTTTAGTTGTAATAAATTCTGCTAAAATATAGAATTCGTATGAATTATTATGAATAAGTAAGTGGTGAACTAAAGTTATTGAAATCATTTTAAATCGTTCTCCTCTTTCTCGTTTTCAACTGCCTCTTTTAACTAATTTTAATTGTGAAATATTTTGCTAAAATACTCTAAATATATTTAAATAATTTTGTTGTACAAACAACACAATTCTTTATATAGAAACTATGGGAATTGCTGTCATTCAGTCTTCATGTATCTACACTTTATTAGGCCTCTTAAAGAGCCCATTCAAATTGTCTTCAAATTGACAGCGACAACAACAACAACAGCAATAAGAACAAAAAACTATTTCAAACATTTGCCGCTTATTTTGTCATTTGCTGTCAACTGCAGCTCCACACACACTCACACACTCACACTCACACACAGCTACAGATACTTTTGTATGTACAACTTTATTTCATTTTGGCAGCTGTTTTATTTTTTTTCTGCTTTGAGTCTCATCCTCAGCAGGTCTCATTAGCGCAGCAGGTTGTCTCAATCTTTCTCTTTCTCTCCCTCTTTCTTTCTCTCTGTTCCTTTTGCTCTCTTGGCTTCTATCCCTTGTGACCTGTGCCGCTATCTGTTGCCGCATTATGTCAAGTGTTAGGTACTTAGTGCCTTTTTGCCGCTGCTCAAAGCAAAGTATCTGTATCTATAGCTACCGTTGTATCTGTATCTGTTTAGCCAAACGGTAGCCCTCTGTTGTTAACTGGGCTTTATCAGCGCGGCGCTAGTTTCATGTTTGTTTCATGGCTGATTCAATTAAATGAAATACCACAGGCTGGCATCTTAAATGGGATGCGATTAGGGGAACACACAGGTGGCGTAGTGTTGTGTGGCCAGATCTCTAGGCTCATTCCGTTCTCCCGACCGTCTCTCCCGTCGCCCATCTCTCGTCATGGCTTTATGCTTCTGCTTGAGGGCCTTGGCAATTGATTTACATTTACGTGCAGTTAAAATGCCTTCGGCGTTGCCTTCATAATTTAACTAATTGCAAAGCGCAGGCACGTCACGTACTTTATGGCATAACCAACTAACAAAAGTGGCCTACAAAAGTGTGGAAAGGGTAGAGGGGGGCTAGAAGGGTTGGCTAATGCAGCTGCAATTCTTGGCAGCCATTATAGAAATTAATTTTCAAGCTGAACAAACGAGCAACAACTTGGGAGTCATTGCATAAATACAAACAAACAGAAGCAGCAAATACACACACACACACACACACACACACACAACGACTGGGAGAGTGAGTGAGATAGAGCCACAAACTGGTAGGTGTGGCATGTCAGCTACGCCCACCTAAGCACGCAATTTTTATTTGCAGCCAGGCAGCAATTTAAACGTTGACAGACGGCGACAGCCGTCGGCTGCTGGGCAGCAGAAGGGGGCAGAAGGGGCAAGGAGGGAGTAAGGACGTTGAACGGAGAGTTTGCATGCGTTTTAACACCATTCGCCAAAGGCCGCAAGCGAAGACGCCAAAAGCCAAAAGCTAAAATAATATTTGCATTCTGCACGCCATCTAACGTGCAAAAGCTGTACTAAATGCACACACACAAACACACAGCATAGCTGCATGCCAGACGCAGCAGGGGAAGAGTGAGAGAGAAGTAGTAGGAGCAGGGGCAGGGGCAGGGGTAGGGGCAACGGGTTGAGGTGTGCTGGCGCAGACATTTTGATGTATGTTTTGGTAAATAAAATTTATTTGCATTAAATTACCAGGCAGACAAAAGCAACAACAACAACAGCAACAACAACAGCAGCAGCAGGCGTCAAGCGTGAGGAGGCAAAAGAGGAGTGATGGAGGGTGGGGGAGGGGGGGGAGTTTAGTTGCCAATGACTTGCACCTTGTGCCGCAAGGTGTCGCTGGCGCAGACATTTGGTTATTTCTCATATATGTATGTATACACATGTCTCTGTTGGCAGACAACGGCAAACATTTGCTAAATGTTTGTAGACAATTGGTAGTTCAACTAATTTGAGTCACTGTCGCCCGCTCTCTCTCTCTCTCTCTGTCACACACTTTTGTTATCTCTCTTTGTGTGTGTATGTATGTATGTATGTGTACAGCTGAGTAATTAAAAGAGCGCTTCAGCATTTTGAACAGCAAGTGGGCAACCGAAGCTGCGTGTTATTTTGAGGCACTGTGCACAACCCACGTGAACTGCGGCCCCCGTCTCCGCCTCTCCAGCTCTGCTTCTTCTGCCTGCAACGTTGGCCTCGTTATCGTCGCTTATCTTGCACAGAGGCAGCCATTGCTGATTAAAATATGCACCTCATTGCCCCGCAGGCAACAGCAACAGCAACAACAACAACGCATTCCAATTGCACTAGTGGACAAGTTGGACATGTCGGACACTTGGTCAACTGGGTAACATGCAATGCGACAAGATTTGTCCACTGATCGCGCCCAGTTCTGACTGAAAAAAAAAAAAATAGCAAACTTATCTATGGCAGCCGGTTTTAACACGCTCTTGGCTAATTAATAGGCTCTAATGGCAGGCGGCAGCAGCTATCAGGCTTACCAATTAGAAGTACTACATAAGTAATGCAAGGGTTCTCCATGGTCACTTTAATGACCTTTTGCCATACGACTGTTGCTTGACTGATTCCTAATTATTTATTTAATTATTGCTGACTTCAAATGCAACGAAAATTGGCTAATTAATGAGCTCTAATGACAGCTAGCAGTTTTACAAATAAAAATAAGGCTTTTTACTAAAAGTCATCTCCATGTTCACTTTACTAATCTGATTTACTTAATTGATTCCAATTGATCGTTGCTCGAGTGATCATCATCAATTGCCACTGATTAGTTCTTTGCTATTTCACCTACATATTTGGTGCTAATTAAAATCCCTCATTATGAAATCAGCAACTACAACTTCAGCTCTTTACCTGGTTGGATCTGGCCGTAAGCGTGTAATTGCATTAGCCAAACAAACGTTTGCATCGATTTTTATGCCAATCGATTGCAAAATGATTTTCACTACAAAAACGTTCGACAGTCCGTCTGTTTGTCCGTCTGTCTGTCTGTGTGTCTCTTGGTCTGGTGTTTTACTGCTGCCTATTTGGCTATGCGAAAACGCTTTAATGAAGAATTAATTGCCAGCAATTTGCAGCGCAAATCAATCCAACGTTGTCACCAAAGACCCGGGCATGGTCATAGAGACATGGAGACATGGAGACAAGGAGACAAGGAGACATAGAGACACGGAGACTTGGAGGCCTCTATCGATACGCGTAAATTTCACAATTGTTGTTTGTCTGTGTTGCGGTTGTTGTTGTCGTTGTTGTTGTTGTTGCTGATCGAGTCTTATATGTCGTTGTCGTCTACAATACACCGGAGAACTCAAATTAATTGAAAATCCATTACAAACATAGGCTAAATGTCACAATTGGCGTTTGTGGCATGTATTTGCACAGTGCTGCTGCTCGGCAATGGCGACGTATTGCCCCAGCAACAGCAACAACAATGGCAACAACAATGCCTATAAAAGCACAAAAAGGCGAAAACAAGTCTCGCACTCTGGTTTGGACGTGTGTTTGGCCGCCTTCGTCTCCTGCCCCGCTCCGCTCCGTTGCAGGTTATTTGTGCAACAAACGCTGCAAGCCATTGGCTTACTTGATGCAGGCGAGCAAACAGAGCGGGGAGGACTGAAGCTATTCAATTCCACTTGCTGTAGATTTGTTTTTGCTTTAGCCAGCAATGGAAATCGAAACCCCATTCCAACAATTTAGCGACAAATGAGCAATTAATTTTGAAATAAATGCAAAAGAGTGTAAATACCTTTAAATAGGAGTACAGCAAGAGCGAGACAAGAGACAAGTAAAGAGAGAGAGAGAGAGAGAGATATCAAGTCAAATTATAGACGTGATTATATATTTGATGATGCGAGTTTAAGGCATGTGACAAAAGCAGCCAAAAGCTGTAAAACTTGACCGCATCGTTTGTATGCTAATTTGGCCAACTAATTTATGGCCATCACAACAAGAGCGTCAACAACAGCAACAACAATAAATATATTTATAAGATGACAATAACAAAAAGACAAATACCAAAAAGAAAGAAGATGGAACATGAATATCCGAAATATATTTATGTACATATATTTATAGATGCATTCGTCGTCGTCTTGGAGTCTGTTACAAATTTCTCAGTGCTGCTCGCAGTCTCATCATTATCATTATTATTCCCATGATCATGATCATAATAATAACAATGATCGTCGTCGTTTCTTTATCTGGGTTTTCATTTCATTTCGTTTCGTTTCACCTTGTTAGGCCATACAAAACGCTTTTACGAGGCTGCATTCAATACAAATACAAAATGCATATTATTGATGCAACAACAACAGCAACAACGACAACAACAACGACAACAACTTGTGAGAGATAAGATCCCAATCTGTACGATCGAGCTTGGGGCATTAACATAACTCTGACATGTCACACTAATTACTTAATGAGCTGATCAGTCCCACTGTCCGTCCGTCTGTCCGTCCGTCTGTCCAGTTGCCTCAATCTGTGGCAGTTGCGGATGCTGCAAGTTGAACAGATTATTAGTTTTAGGAGTCAAGCACACTTGTTTCGAGCCGACATTTATTTGTTTTTCGATCACATAATGTGCCACAAAATGTGTGTGTGAAGCCAGCTTCAAATATGTTGCAACTTGTATCTTTTGACTTAAACTGAAACTGGCATTGCCTGGGAAAATATACATACTATATGTTTATACAGCTCCAAAATATACTATATATATGCTCCCATCTGGTTGCTTCCATTGCTTTCCATTGTTGTCGTTTAACGGACCATTTCTCAAATGCCATCAATGCATAAAAAGCAATTACAATGCCAAAAAGAACAACAACAATTTTTGGTTTGTCACTCAACTATTTCAATTTGTGTAATTATGCATAAAATTAAAGCGTTGCATTTCATTTGCCTGGCTCTTCAATTCAATTTGATTCCTGCCCCGACGATGTCTTTCTCTCATTCTCAGTCTCAGTCTCAACAAAATGCTCCATAAATTACGCGTGCCTGCGAATTCAGACCACAGACTGACTGGATACGAGTACACGGCAAAAAATTAGGGAGATTCTAGAATGAAATTAATCCCAAAAAATTTCAGTAATCTGGGAATATCTTAAATCGGATACAAAGTTGTTGATCATCTGAAAAAAAAACAAATGTTTAAATCAAGAACTTTAAACATGAATTTAAGAATGAGTTTTCTCTCTGTGTACGAGTACGAGTCCGGGTACAAGTTACGGGTTACTCAACTGGGACTGTCGCTGACCCGGGGATGCATCTTTAAAATGCCATTTGCATCTTTGCGGCTTGGCCCATGGCAAGCTCATTACTTTCATTAACAACACTCCAGGCGAATGCCAGAGGCGCACGATGAAGGAGCAGCTGCATCCGATCTCTCAGACCCTGCACTCTCCCTGCTCCCTGCTCCTCTCTAGCTGCAACTTGAGCTCCAACTTTAGCGGCTGCTTTATAAGGCATGCACGTTTCTTTTTTTTTTTTTTTTTGCCCCTCTTTTTTTTGCGTTTTTTATTCAAGTGCCCAACCTCATGCTCGTCGGCTGCTGTCTCGGTCTTTGTTTGCCAAAACAAAATGCCCAAATTAAAATTGTTTTGCAGTTCGAGAAGAGACAGAGAGAGAGAGAGAATCGAACTGGGGACATTGCATTTCCCGTCGACTGCTGCTTTGTCTGACAAATAGTTTAGACAGCAAATTTATTGGCCACTTAAAGGAGTAATTACCGTTTGCTGTAGATGTTGCCGTTGCCGTTGCCGGCTGCTGTTGGCTGTTGGCTGCCGCTTTTAGCCATGACAAGGCCAAGGACAGCAGACGACAGACGACGGACGACGGACGACAGCGCAAGTTGACAGCATCTCATTTGGCGCTTCAATTGTATGCAAATCTTTGCGGATTTAGCTGCTTTTAATTGGCCCGCAGCAACATGCGGCTAATCAACACCTTTTACTTAACCAAGCTATCGAAAAGACTTGTTAGATTGCTTGTAATTTCGTTTAGACATTTTATAATTTTACTTGTGCTTGTAAATCAATGTGAACGTTAAATAAGATAAATTAAAAATACATTTGACTAATCAACACTCCTTCTCTCTCTCTCTCTATGTTACAGATGCCAATGAGCCGCCTCGCATCAAGTGCAATCTGCGCAAGCACAAGCCCAACCGGAAGCCCCGCACCCCCTTCACCACACAGCAGCTGCTCTCGCTGGAGAAGAAGTTCCGGGAGAAGCAATATCTGAGCATTGCGGAGCGGGCCGAGTTCTCGTCGTCGCTGCGACTCACCGAGACGCAGGTGAAGATTTGGTTTCAAAATCGACGCGCCAAGGCCAAGCGGCTGCAGGAAGCGGAAATCGAGAAAATCAAAATGGCGGCACTGGGTCGAGGTGCGCCGGGCGCACAGTGGGCCATGGCCGGCTACTTTCATCCGAGCCTAATGCATCTGGGATAAGTGGCGGCCACGTTGGTGTGCGCTCCAAAGTAACACACCACAAATAATCAAAGAACAATATCGAAAAACAGCCAGAACGACAACCAAATAACTGAGCCACGCCCTCGGCCCCAGCCGCCAGCACGCCCCCAAAGAGTCGTGTTTGCTTAAAGAAATAAAAACCCCAAAATTTTGCTGTGATGTTAGCGCATTTTATTTTACGATACTTCCAAATGTTGTTGAAAATGCACTCTGTAAATACTGTAAGCATAAAGAAGGAGAAATAGAGAGTTAGAAAGACAGAAAGAGAAAGCGAACTCTGTAACTGTAAATATCAAAAACAAAAGCAAGCGAAAATGTTTCCTAATTGTACATAAAATTAGCATATAAACCTAATCAAGAATTCTTAAAAGCCAATTTGCGTTTAGAAATTGTTACAAATCAACTGTATAGAATTTCGAAAATATATATACATATATATATTTCAAATAATTGAAAAGATAAAGTAAATATGATAATGTCATTGTAATTGATTAATTTATTTGTAAAACTCAAGTCAATAAACATACAAAAAATGAGAATCAATCCAAGCTTAAGCCGTAAATGATATTTGATTGTATTGTATTTTGTATTAAGTAAGTCTAGTTAAAAGAAGAACACATGTATTTAAAAAATATACCTTTAAGGAACTTAAAACAAGCAGCTATAATTATGCCGTTAATTATACATTAAAACTAATATAATACACAGCCCTATATACATAGCTCATACATTCATACGAAATACTACCATATAGTGTTAATCCTCTGTAGTTGTTTACACTTAAATCATAAAACAAAAATCCCCAGAAAAAAAAAATTTGAAAAAAAAAACATTTAAAAACCAACCGAAAATATATAATTATACGAAAAATTTAAAATAAATTTTGTTTCATTCGATTCCACAGCAACTAGTATAAAATTCTATACATATATTTTAAATATGCGGAAAAAGTTTAAATAACAGATTTCGGTCACAATGAATTTGTTCAACCTTTAAAAGTAATTTTCGTGTCGGAATTAGATCTGATAAGAAAGTTGTTTTTAGCTATATATTCATGCGTCTTTATATATATGTAAAGCAAGTGCAAAGTCTGATTCCCTATCAAGAGCTACGTAAGGAATTACTAAGTTCATGTAAACCCATCTTTCTAGGTCCGGAAATCACTGACACTGCTCGGATCTAGATGCAGTCGAACTTCCCTAACTTAAATCACCATTGTCCAAGTAAAAGGTTCGAGTTATGGAGATTTTCGACTTATAGAGTGCTTTATCTTAAGTTTATTAATTTTACTGTCACTCATTTAGCTCGAGTTAGAGAGATATTTGTTTTATGGAAGTTCAACTGTAGTAAATTAAATATATATACTTAACTTAATTGCCATTTAACACTTTCTGATTTTTGAGTGGATTAAGCGACCTGCTATATATGCATGAATCAACTTAATTACAGCTTATTTTAGTTTGGCGAATTTGTTATGTAAGATCCAATTACTTACGACATAATTTCCATTTTGGACTGTAAGTATGACTGGTATGATCGAATCAGGCAATTGCTATGACTTTGTATACTAAATCAATAATTCTAGATGCTGTTGCTGATGTTTAATTGCGGTTACTCGCACATATTCAATCGCCTGAATTTCGCAATCAGTCAAGTTAGTCAAGTGCGAAAAGAAAAAGCGCCAGAGCGTGCTTATCAGCGATCAATTAATATTTAATTAAGCAGGCGAGGGATGTGGGGGGAATGACAGGGCGCACATGTCGTATGCGTATTCTTGTTTACTCGACTACGAGTATTGCTGTCGATCTCTTGAAATTAAGTGGAGGTTAAGCACAGACTCGATTAATATTATCATTATCATTATCATTATCATGCTCATCATTAGCAACAGCAGCAGCTTCAGCTGAATTGAGTGATTATCAAATTGTAATTTTTATTTCTATGCGATTTGTCGAGTGTCAGACGAGTTCAATAACAGTCTCCGAGCACTTGCTGTCTATTCTGTCTATTTTGTTCATTTTATTTTATTTTATTTTATTTATTTTTATTTTGTTTTGTTGTTGACAACGTGCGAGCGTCAATCGTTGCTGCTATTATCGCGCTGAATTAAACCCCAATTAATTGAAATACAAATGGAAATAACGCGCCGCATCAAAAATGCTGTCAAACAATTTTGTTATTTTGATTTATTTGTAATTTGTTAACAGTTGCAAACGTGCGCAATTATAAACATGAATTTTTATACACACTTGTGTTCAATAAATAAATTAAAATATTATTTGCCAGTTTGTGCGCTGATAAGCGATTTCGCAACATGAAACACAATTTTCATTTATTGTGACTGACAATTATTTATATTTTAATGTGAGTTAAGTGGGCATTTCCGACTGCGAATTTATCATTTATTTTATTTATTAATTACCAATTTTATTGTAGATAGCTACTTGTAGGGTATGTAATTGTCGGTGCTAAAATGTTGCACGTTACTCGTAACAAGAAATTAGTTTGCAATTAAAATGCAAGCATTGTTTGTCGTTTTATTAGCCAGTAATCGAACACATAATGGAATTATTAATGCATTAATTAAGTACATGTCCACATTGATAAATGTATTGGCATATGAATGCAAATATCTACAGCAGTCAAGTATTTTTTTCTGTTATCTTGAATGTCAAATCGATTGTCTCTGCAATTAATTATGCGTATATAATTACTGTGCTGCCCACGCTGACGCCGACGTCAACTGCGACGTCAGACGGCGCCCTCGTCTCTTTATTAATTAGGCCTGATGCGCCTGCAGGTAGCCACAGGTGGCGCTGCATGCAAAACGCGCCGCGGCGGAAAGTGCAACGCGTTAATCAAAACGTAATCAAATCATTTGGCAAAGGGTAGACCACGAGAGAGAGCACAGCAACAACAACAAGAGTATCAGTAACACAGTACACAGAAAAAAACCAGTCTAAAATACAAGCTTAAAATTCTTAATTTTAGCACGAATTTTTTTAGTTTTTATTGAAGATATTATTGTTAAACTGAGACAAGATGAGAATATATTGGCAACAACTTAGCGTTAAAATCAGGGACCGCAAATAAGAGATTTGAGAAACTGGATAAACTTTTATTTTCAATTTGTGTTTTAAAATTATAGAACAAAAGTTATTTTTCAATTTTTAAAACTATTTTTTTTTTTAAATTTTATAATGAAAATTGAAAAATAACTTTTGTTCAAAAATTATTTTTAAATTTTTATTTTAGTTCAATTGCTTTTATTTTCAATTTTTATAATAAAAATTTAAAAATATTTTTTATTTTCAATTTTTAAAATAAAAATTGAAAAATAACTTTTATTTTCAATTGCTAAAATAAAACTTGAAAATAAGAGTTAAATTATAATTTTTAAATAAAAATTGAAATTTAATTATTATTTTATATTTTTTCTATTTAGATCGAAAAATAAGAGTTTTCCTTTAATTTTTTTTAAATTTTATTTAATAATTTAATTTTTAAAAATTATAATCGCTACGGTCCCTGGTTAAAATAGCCTAATAAACTTAAAACACTCGATATTATTGGGAAAAATTCTTATCAAAATATAAAAAATTTTGAAAAACCACAATTGATTTGCGGTACTCACTTTAAGAAATTCCCACATTAGCAAACTTTTGACACCGATTAATGTTATCTCAGAATACCCATTTTTTTCGGTGTAACAGCAACAGCACCGAGAATATTTCGAGTGTAATCACAGCCTGCTCACATCGGTTGCCCCGCTGAGCGTTGCCGGGCCCGGCAATTAAGCTTTATATCTGGCCTAATGGACCGAGCGCCGCCTGCGCTGATTGCGCGCATTTGTTTAGCGTCGCCGTCGACGCTCCGCTCTGCACCCAATCAAATGTGTAGCTGTATCCCCAACATCCCCCACCCCCTCGGTCCAGTCAATCCCCCCGCCCTGGACTGTGGCACAGCACGACATTAACGCCCAACTGTGAGGCGGCGCATTTACAATGATAATATTTGTGTTCAAAGTTATCAATGAGTCTGCCGCGCCCGGAGAACGGAAAATTGAATGGGTTCGGTATGGGACAATAAAGATGTTGTCTTACGTCGTTTAACTGAGGGACTCTTCAATAAATAGACCAAATTTAGAACATTAGTAAGACAAGTAAATTCTGAGAAATGAGTTCTTATTTTGATCTCCTTATAAATTTAACCCATTTTCGGCTAGTCGAACAGCAAAATTTTTAATTTTCAGATGGTTTTTTTTTATGTTAACCAACGTATTCAAATCCAAATGGAAAATTAAGAAAATTGTAAAATCCAGAAAATGTTTAAGAAATAAAAATTTATTTTTAATTTAATTTTAAAAATATTTAAGTTTAAAAAAATGTGAATTTTAATTTGATTTTTAACCTCATATTCGGTTTTAGAAGGTCCAAATTAGCCTAGAAATGTGGTTTTTAATGAAGAACTCACTACTTTTCGTATCGCGGCCGAAAATGGGTTAAAGATTGATGTTCAGTTAAAGTTCTGATTTAAACTGGATTGAAATATTGAAATGAAATAAATAGATTTCTATAAAATACAAATAATCAGACAATTTGTAGATTGTAAATATAAGTAATTGATTAGTCTGACTTTCTAATGCGTTTTTGATGCTGGGCTGCATACGTTTCAGTTTGAAATTAAAATAAACATTTCCCAATTCTAGTTAATTCACAGAAATTATTGCAATCATTTCATGGGAAAAAAGTAAATACATAATCAGGGAATATACATAAATGTATATTCTGTTTGCTAAGAGTCTAAATTTCAGGGAAAAACATACGTTCAGTTTGATTGAAATTTTAAATACTTATAAGACATATGTGTACTGATCATATCACTATTTGAATTAGCTTTATTTAATGAAATTTTTATTTGGGAAATTGAATAAAACGACATTTGAAAGTTTCTGTCAATTAAGTTGAATTTCCAGTTGTATTGCTGCCATAATCGTATTGTAAGGCAAGTAACGCCTCGACAGCCCGGCAACCACTTTGCCAGCCATAACATTTTTAATTAACACCACGGCACCACAGCACCACTGCACCACAGCACATGGCACCACCGACCCTTGTTGCCCACACATGCAAATGAGCTCATTATGAGCTGATTATGCAAGGCATGGTCGAAATGGGGAACTGCTAGGATCAACAAGCTGCAACAGCAACACAAGTGGCAACAGCACAAGTGGCAAGTTCAACAAACGAAAATTGCTCATACGAGCACGAGTTGTAAATGCAATTTCAATTACAACAGAAAATTCATTCATAAACTCAAGCGAATTGGAAATCCGTTTGCTTAACCTGCTTTGGTTAGAAGTACTTCAGAGAGTATATTTTTCATTATTTGTCTGCTCGGAGCTGGAGCTGGAGCTGGAACTGTGGCAGACAGCATGGCCACGTATGGGAAACATTCACAATTACCGCGAATAAATTGAGGTAATTAGGTAATAAAAATAATGTTTTCACCTCATTATGGTGCAGACAGGCAGCTGTACTTCAATTGGGCTGCCAGTTGCCAGTTGGCCGTTTTCTAGTTTTTCCAAGAAGCCAACCAACCACCTGCCAACCATAGATCCGTCTATCCGACTCCCTACTCCCGACTCCATTAAATGGGGCAGAATCATACATTTATGCGTATGTACATGTGTTGTCGTAGTTCACTCGCAGCTAGATCAATATGCAAACAGTGGCATTAGCAATGTAATTCATGGAAAATGAGACCGTTAATAGGGCTGCTTCTATACAGAAATAGATTTACAACTCACGCACTGATTGAGCATAGTTAAAAGTTTTATATGGGTTATTTGAAACTAATATTAATTTCATTATGCTAAAAACTGAAATTGATAATTTTAATTGAAATTTACTTATGTTATAATACATATAAATGGCATTGTAATAGTAATAATAAAAAATACTGCTTGGAAAAATAATTCTAATAAATAATAAAAATTCGAATAAAATCGATTGTGCATAGTCTATATACCATCTAAGTTTAAGGTCCTTTAAATGGGTTATTTGCCAAGTTTATTCTACAAAAAAAATGTGGGAGCTGTTTAAATAATACAAATATTATACTAATTAATTTATAGCTCGAATTTAAAAACTTTTACTGATTTAATAATATGATAATATAACAAAAATAATAATAATTTGATAGTAATAAATATGATAAGAAAAATAATTAAATAAAGAAATCTGAATACGTATAGTATGTATATATTACATTGGAAAAACACTTAACCAATCCAACAGACTGATTATTAGAGTATTCTGTTCCAACATTAAAGTTGTCTTTTAGGTCAATGATCAAGCACTTAACGTGTAATAAAAACATTAGGGGACAGTAATAGTTTATTATGCAAATTGTTCAAGGAATTGTTGGGATGACTTTGAACAGGGTCTAAGCCAACCAGGCACACATTCATTTTAATGGCTCAAAAGATGGCCCAAACGGCATTAATTGGCTGAAAATGTGCGCGTAATTATGATAAGTCGTAAGTCGACTTCTGTTGGGGTGATGATAATGGACATTCATAATTGAAGTGTTTGCGAGGCGTTTAATGAAAGCCAAAAAAAAACAACAAAAACTATCTCGACGTGTCCCAGCGAATCGACGGCATTAATTTTGTGGTTAACTGCAAAAATTCCGGGAAACAAAATGTGTAGAATGCAATTAAACAAAATAGCGTGAGATACGCGTCCGATATGAGAGAATGCGGCTCGGAAGCAGAAGCAGAACATTGTCGTGGGCTCCCATGACTGAAACTGAAGCAGAGACAGAGACAGAAACAGAAACCTAATTTCCAAGTTTAGAATTCTGCGAAAACGTCTCGAGAGGTGTACGGAGTATCGGAGTATCCGAGTATCCGAGAGAGACCTTCATTCGTCTGCATCTTCAACGGAGTTTACGTTTTTGATACTCAATTAAATTTTTGTGCCCAGTGGCTGATAGCTGTTGTTGTTGTTGCTTTTGTTGTTGTTGTTGCTACTGTTTCGCACTATTTTCAATTGAATTAAATGCAGTTGCTGTTCCTGTGATGTTGCTGTTGCAGTTTGTTGTTTGCATTTTCATGCGAACAATTTCAAGGAATCGCGCATATCAAGCGCGTCGACGTCGTCGTCTTCGTCGCCGTCTTCGCTGCTGTTGTTGTTGTTGTTTTCTTTGCTGTTGTTGTTGTTGTCTTCGTTGCCGGCACGCTCCGTTTGGGTGCACAATTAATTTGCGCCCCAAAACGAACGCACGTATCTGTGAGATACATTAGCGAAAGTGTAGGCCGCCGCTGCCGTTGCCCATCGCAAATACAATTTAATTTAGCATACTCTACCTAAAAGTCCCTTGCAACGCTCAGTTCATATGCAACGCTTAGCTTTAATTGAGACTGATGTTAAGTAGTTAAGTTCTACTTTCTTGAATCAAGTACGACTTTTCAGCTCCTTTCAGCAAATATTTGGACTCTCAGTGAATTTATGTGCTTTAGGACTTTTTGACAATTTTAAAACTGAGCGATTAATAGTAATAAATCTAATAATAAATCGAGTACATGATTGAAAAATATTAAGAATTTTAAACTTCAATTTTGGAATATTCTTTTGGTGCTGTGTAAGTGTCTTTGGGCTTCGGCTAGACAGTTTTAGTTGGACTCTCACGTATTTTAATTCATGAGGCCGCGTTGTGTGCGACAGGGACGCCAGCGAAATGCAAAATTTGTCTGAAGATTTTAATCGTCGGCATGTGCGCCCAATACGGCCCCAACAGCAACAGCAGCAACTGCAACAGCAGCAGCAACAACAACAGCAACCAATGATTCTCAGATCCATGCCAGGCTGTTCCCATTGAGTTGGGCCAGTCCAATGTTTTCTAGGTTGCACAACCTTAGCTGTGATAGCTCTAAGAGAAGGCGGGGTGGGGCGTGGCTGCTGGCTGGGCAGAGCAGAGCATGTAATGTTAGCTCGTTTCTCTAGTGCCATGGTTGTTGCTGTTGTTGCTGTTGTTGTTGCCGTTGTTGCTACAAGACAATTCACTTTTGTGCGAAATTAAGTGGCATCTGCAGCATGGCATTCCACTTGACTCCACCAGAGGCAACCCTGCTCTCACACTCCCCCCCCTCTCTCCCTCATCTATGCATCTCGTATGTATATATCTCGACTCTAGGTCTTTCTGTGTGCATTTCTCGCTCTTGTGGGCAATAACTAATTACATTCGCAATTATTTCATGTTTTGGCCAATTTAGTAGGACAAATTTATCTGCGCGGTGTCATCTACTTAGAATTGATGGCTTGCCATATGATGTTGTTGTTGTTGTTGTTGTTGTTGTCTGTGGTTGCTGTTGTTGCTATTAGGCGCCCTGTCCTATCTGAATGACGTTGATTGTTCTATGCCAAATAGAAAAATTTATCTATCTGTCTGCCAGTTGTTGTTGTCGTTTCTAATGCACTGAGCACAAAATGTGCAAAATGCAATTATTAAGCAAATTAGCAAACATTAAGATATTCTAGCCAGATTAAAGCCCACCGAGGGTGCCATTGATGGCATTGCCTTTATTCATGAATGAACCTCGGATGGAGCCACAAGTCCAGCTGATTATTCCATTAAGTCTAATAGTTTCCGCAAGATAAAAACTGATTGGTCTCAATGCTTGAATGGCGCAGATTGGTGTGAGACCGAAAGAGAAATGTTATCTCTAAAGTTCTATGTTAACAAATTTTTATTTAATATTTTTCATAATGAGGTAACTACAGTTACGCAGAGCTTTGTCTTTAATTTAATGAGAATTTTGTACAAGCATTGTTGAAATTTCTACACCGAAATAAATCCGGGATTCCAAGATAAAATCAATCCCAAACATTTTCAAAAGTACTTATTTCGAGTACGATTTTTCAAGTACGAGTTATCAAATGTTTTAGATTCATTTGCTGAATGGTTGTCATTTGATTCATATATTGTGTTAATTTAACAATAATATCCTGAATACATACTCAAGAATTTAAAGCATGAGTTTTAAAATTATATTTGTCCATTGTAGCTTGGTAAATTTCTGTCTGTTTGTCCAGTTAAAATTGTGGGGATTTTTCCTGTTGTGCAGTTCCAATTTTACCCTGGCTCCTTTAATTGAATACTCTCTGCATCCAGCCATTTTTAACTGTAAGCCCTTACACATACATACATACGTAAGTACTTATATCTGTATCTGTGTCTGCATATGTGCGTATGTATGTATGTGTATCTGCTTGTGCACATTTATTGCTTTACACTTCCAATTATAACTCAAAATCCGCGCCAAGTCGAAACAATAAAACTCACAAAAACCGAGATTTATGCCCACGCACACACACACACGCAATCAAATACACACACACATTCATGCGGGGAGAATTCACCTTAATTCAAGTAGAAACGATTTAACTCCCCCGCCTTCGTTATGATGTTGCTGTTCTTGTTATATTTTATTTTATACGAACTTAATTTAGCTCAACTCACACACACACACACACACAAACTCACACACAAAGCCACTCATACGAACGACAGACAACCCTTTTAAAAAGTAACGGTAAACGCAACCATTTATTACATTTACCCAGTACATGGAAGAGCCAAAAGAGAGTGGGACAGAGCGAGAGAGGAAGAAACATATAGCGGACTGGCATGGGTGCGAGAGTGAGAGCGAAGAAGGCAGCAGGCCAAAAGGATATGACGTTTTGCTTTTCACTTGGCAAGTGAGTGGAAATTTGTTTCATTATAATTATTTTCCACAATTGGACATATTAGTATGGTTGCGTCGACGTCGCAGTCGACGACAACGGCAACGTCAACGACGACGGCGACAGCGCAGTCGCTATTTGGGTCCGACGCCATTTTTGCAATTTAAGTGTGCAAATAAACGCAGCCAAGTGAAAGAATTGTTGCAGCCAGACAGGACAACAGCGACAGCGACTGAGAACGATAACGAGAACGAGAGCGAGAGCGAGCGAGAGCGAACGCTATAGAGAGCGCCATCACACTAGCGCTATCCTTGTCGCGCGCTGGCAGTTGACACTGCGCATGCCCAACAACAAAGCATTTGCCGTGGTGAGTTTACGAGCTCCAGGGAGCTGCCATCCCCCCTCGCTCATCTGCTCTGCCTCACATATTTTTTGGGGGTAGTTTTTATTGATTTCAGCCATATACTTGCCCCTAACGTTGGGATCTATGTATTGCCAGCATATAAGAGGTTTCTATCATTCCCAGCTACATGCTGCGAATGACAAAACATAAAGTTATAATAATTTTTCTTTCCGCTTAATTGTGCCCCTGCGCAGCAGACAGATAGCCTGCTGTAAGGACATCCCCCTCTTACACACTCTGCTGCATGCTCTCTCTCGCTCCTACACTAGCAGTGACATACAGCAGTGACCTGGCGTTGCCACTTTTAATTTGATGCTTTTATGTACCACGATGAGATCTGGCCGCAGCTTCTGCCTTCAGTTTACGAGTATATAGCAAGCTGCAAAGTCTGGAACTGATACCGTTACTGGGAATGGGAGTGGGAAAGGGAGTTGGAGTGGGAGTGGGAGCTGGCTGAGAGCAGCTGGAGCTTTGTCCATGTGCGTGCGACAGCGTAGGAAATACAGCAATTAGAGCCATATTAACCGTAATTAAATTTAATTGTTTAATTAAGCGCGAAAAGTGAGGAAGGCATTTCTGTGATTTTCAGCAATGGCTTCACTTCACAGCTTATGTATATGAACTTTATGTATCTACACATATATATGTACATTTATACACATATATATCCCATTGTGGGTGGCTTCTGTGCGTGTGGCTCAAAGCTTTGCGTGTTTTGGCCAACAACTGACTGCCAGTCTCTGTCTCTGATTCTGCCCCTGACTGTTGGTGTTGATGTAACAAATAGCCATGTGATTTGATGCGACGGCTTTGATAGCCAGCCAATTAAGCATTCAAACGTAAATTTTAGCGCAGTTGGCATTAATTAGCTGGTTGGGTAATATTGGTAGTGTGCGCTGGTGGTGTTAACTGCTTTCAGCATTGTTAGTCTGAACAAAAGCTGTGCCAGAAGAAGAAGAAGTGAAAGATACTAAAATGACTGTTAAAAAGCCACCCAGAAGTATCCAATTCCCAGTTTGAACTTAGCATAATTATGTACAATTAAATGACTCATTAGAGATTTTAATGTAAAACAATTTAACTCACTCAAATCAAGTAGATATATTCATTAACCAATCCAAACTAAATTAAATATGCATAAGTTGTATATATAACTTGGCGTCTAGTTTAAAAGCTACTTAAAATAGACTAGGAGAGTATGACTTAGAGATTTCATTATAAGTTTTTTAATTTATTTACTAAAGTGAGATTCATTCAGTAAATAAAAGAGCTAAAGTTTAAAAAATATGCAATAAAATGTAAATAAATAAGTGATGTTCTTCTTTTTGCAACATGAAACATGAACCCAATAACTAACTCTATCTACTGACAATATATAAATTTATATTCTTTCATTAAATGCATTTTCTCTATGAAGATGAGACTTTAGATAAATGTCATGTTGATGAGAATGAGATGGGAAATGATCTTTTGAAGATAGATTGTAGGCTTCTAAGGGCTGCATCTGCTCCAACAACTACTCTAAATTCCGCATATTAATAGACTGATGTTGGCAAAGGGTTCGGGGTCACCCACATGGACATCGATTAATAATATCGATGCATCAGTCAAATTGAAAATTTTCTGGAATTCTAGATTAACTTGCAATAATGTCGTGTAAAATTAGCATCAATCAAGTGCAGGTGCGGACAACAAGCACTGGGAATGAGTATGGGAACAACAACTACAAACGATAAATGAAAATGGATAAACTGGCAGGCAAATCTCTAAGCAGCCTGACAGCCAACAGATGTCAAGTGGCCCGCATGGTTGGCCCAAACGAGGATGCAGAGAGGAGGGAGAGACGAGGGACGAGGGACGAGGAACACAAATGTCAACCACAACGTTGACATCTTAATAATGATGAATTAATGGGCAAACAAGCCAAATGACAACAGCAACAGTCATTTAATAATTTTTCTATTGGAGAGAGGGAAAGAGAAAAATGCAATGCGGCTTGGGAAAAATGCTCAAGAATCTATTTTGGGCATTGATTGAGAGCAGCAGCATCAATTACAGACTCTCAGCCACAGAATGGACACTCTGTGCTCGCCAGCCATGGCTGAAACCGAAGCTGAAGCTAAAGCTGAAACCCAAAGAAGTCGAAGTTGAAGCCGATGGCTGCCAACAAATTCAGAAATATCACTTAATTTTTCACATGTAGCTGTGACTCGGACTCGGAATTGGAATTGGAATTGGACTTGGAGCTGAAGCTGAAGCTGGCGACGTTCCATGGCTGCATAAATCATGCGAAGCAAACATGTCAAAGGTGCAGCAAGGATTTGAATGCGCCGGTGCCAATCCGAAAGAGAGAGAGATGAAAATATGAAGCCATTGTTGCAGCCGCATTTCCATATAAAAATCGATGCCAATACTCAAAGTGTGTGTGCTGGGCTTTGGATTTTGGTATCGTTTCAGTTTGGTTTATTATGCAGACGGCTAATGTAGTCATCGTTGGACCGGACACATACAAATACATAAATACATTAATACGTATGCAAAACGGGCCGAGAGCGAAGCAAATAAGAAACCCATCAGAATTTCTCACTCCGGCCAGGCGCTACGACAAATAAATATTTTAGCTCACAATAACAAAGGACAGTCGAATACCAATGGGACAAGTTTTCAATGCAGATGCTGCACACCCGAGGGTTGTATGAGAATTCACTGATGGTATTAAATTCTCTAAACTAAAAACTAGAAAAATGTATCAGGAATTAAACTTGAAAGCAGGAAATTCCATTTCAATAATTCGCATTTATTGAAAACAATCATCGCTTAAGCTCAGCCGCTTTCAAATGTATCCCTACTCACCCGAGGGCTGTTTGAGAATTCACTGATGGTATTAAATATTTTATGCATCAAAAATTTAACTAGAAACTAAAAATTTCATTTTAAAAACAGAAAATCCTACTTAAAAAATTTAAAATTTGTAAAACTGTCCTCACCTCACACCCGAGGGCTGTACGAGAATTAACTGAAAGTAATAATCTTTGTTTCCGTCAAAAATTAAACTAGTAACTAAAAAAATTAACTAGAAGTTCCAATATAAAGACAGAATATCCCATTTAAAAGTTTTTTTTATATTTTTAAAACAGCCCTCTCTAAGCTAAGCCGCTTTCAACTGATAGTTTTAGATTATCTTTCAAGTTAGAAACAAACTAGCAACGAAAAACAATTAGCTAGAAGTTACAATTCAAAAACCGAATATAATATTTAAATTTTTTTAATATTTTCAAACAGCCCTCGTTGAAGCCCAGCCGCCATTCAGTTGAGACCCTGTGTTGCTGCTTCTCTCATAGAGCAGCACTGGAGATGTCCATCTTTCAGTGCAACGCCGCCGAATCTGGCCATCATTTGTTTAAATATGCGCCTGCAATTCACAATAACAACAGCAACAGCAACAACAACAACAATAAAAACAAAAGCAACAGCAACAACAGCGAGACAACGACAACATTCGCAGTTGCACGTTTAACAATTCAATTTATTTGCAACATCAAAATTTAACGAACATGAAATTGCGAGAATTTTAAGATTTTCAGCAGAAACAAACGAGCGACACGATCCTGCCGACTGTCAGAATGTCTCAGTCTCAGTCTCCGTCTCCGCCTCGGTATCAGTTTCTCCTTCTCTCTTCGCCTCCCCCAAATCCACTCCCACTCTCTATACTCTCTCTTTCTCTCTCTATCTCTCTCCTTCTCTATTCGATCATTCAGTTTTGTGTTTGCTTTTGGTTTTGTTTGTCGCGCGCTTTTGTTCTTTTGTGTCTTTCGAGTCTTTGTCGTGGGGTTTGTTTAGCTGGTTTCTTTTGGCCATGGCTAAGCGCTTGACTGCGGCTTGACTCTGACTCTAACTCCAACTCCGACTCCGATTCGACTCTGGCTCGGGATCGGGCTTCGTCTCTTCTTTGCCTGCGGGTGCAAGGAGTCAACAATTTAGCATTCAAAGAAATATTTTAAATTAAAATTTCTGAAATTTTCGTCAATAAGCCAAAAGAAAACAATGCAACAAAACATTCAGCGAGAGGCCCCAAACGGGCTTCCATGGATTTGTCAGCTCAGCTCCTTAAGACTTTAAATACTTGCACATATTTGTAGTTGTTGCAGTTATAGCTGATTTATTGGCCAGCTAACTTGAGACATTCATACTCGAATACTCGTACTTATAAAGTGGGCACTTCAAATACCCTCTAATTGGCAAACATATACTGTAAGAAATAAAGAATTTATTTGATTTAAATTCTTGGCTATAATTTACACAACTTAAACAAAAAAATTTTAATTTTATTTTTAATTCATTGAGATGCCGTTGAAAATGCTTAAAAACTGAACTTAAAATTGAATATATTATATTATGAATATAATATATTGAAATCACGACTTAATATGACATGTGTTGTTGGGAATTGAGAAAGAAAATCATTACAAAATGTAAAATAACTTTTATTTAAAACACTTTTTATCAGAAGAAGAAAACATTTAATTATTTTTACAATTTTTCTTGTTACATTTTTAAAAATATAAATACATTTAAATTCTATTATATTTAATTGAGAATATCAGGAATTAATATGATAATACATTTTGTTGCGAAGAGAGATAGGAAATTATTCGAATACAATTTTGAAATGACTTTTTGTGCATAGAAGCTTTACATATACCAGCTATATATTGTTAATAATTTTATAGATATATCCCACGCTCGCTGCAAATAATTTTTTGATATTCACTATCGCCTGAAGGACATGCACATTTATTGGTCCTGGCTGCTGCTCATCACATTCAATATTTACGTTTCTCATCATGAGTTTGCCATTAAGGATGGGTTTTTTGTGTTGTTTGGCTAATAGGCTAATCACACATCAAAAAGCGAGGCACAAAACAACAAACAGACGAATGAGAGGCAGAGGGAGAGCTAGAGAAGGATAGACAAAGAGGCAAGAGCAGGATATCGAAGAGAAATCAACCCCTAAGTGATGCCCATGTGAAAGTCAACAATGGTAAGCGGCTTAGCGCTTGTAACTATGACAGGGAACAGGCGCAGGACCAAGAGCAGGGCCAGGACCAGCATCAGGAGCAGGAGCAGGACTTTGCCCAGGATTACAGTAACTTTTTGTAATTGCTTGTTGCTGGCAGCGTCGTTGCCTGAAGCGATTTTTTGGATTATTTGTGTGTGCGGCACGCGGCAAATATAAATTAACAAACTTCGTGAGAAGAGAAAAACAGGAGGAGATATCATGAGGTAGAGAGAAAGAGAGACAGTGGAATTCTTAGCGCAATTGCATATTTGATTTGACTGAAAATTGTCAGCGCGTTGATTTGCATATTTGCATGTCTTGCATGTTTGTTTTGGTGCTCCATCCTGTTCTCCTTGCCTCCACTCTGTCCTGTTCTCTGCCAGTCTTGTCCTCGTCTTGTTGCAAATTGAAATGTCAAGCCTTCCGCTGAGCGCTTTATGACAAGCAGCTTGGCAACGTCTTTGGCTTTGGCATCACTTGAGTGACTGATATATCTGCATAAAGCTGTCGATCGCCATCTCCAACTCCATCTGCATCTGCATCTCCATCTCAGATCTCAATGTTGTCGTTGTCGTTCAAGACATCAACGCATCGCATCGCATCGCACACTAAATTAACATTTTGCAGGCGCTTGTCAGGCAAATCTTATTGCGAATGCAAATCACTTCAAGTGGAAACCAGTTGCTGCACAGCAAAATAAAAACATTCTAAAATTCAAGTTTCAAATTTAGTTGTTATACCCGTTACTTATTAAAAATAAGTAAAAGGGGATATTGTATTCGTTGCAATGTATGTAACAGGGAGAAGGAAGCATCTCCGACCCTATAAAGTATATATATTCTTGATCAGCATCAACAGCCGAGTCGATATAGCCATGTCCGTCTGTCCGTCCGTCCGTCTGTCCGTCTGTGTGAGCGCCTAGATCTCAGAGACTATAAGAGCTAGAGCAACCAAATTTGGCACACAGATTTCTATAAACCCCACGCAGGTCAAGTTTGTTTCAAAAGTTTTGCCACGCCCCTTTCCGCCTCCGTAAATCGCGAAAATCCACCACACGCACAGTTTTCAAAATATTAGGTTTTTTTAAACGGTGAACGTTAGCTATAATTATTACCTATCATCCTACTAAATCCCAATAAGATCGGACAAAGATAAAGGTGTACTGGCTGATTAAAGCTTTTAAGCAATAAAAGTGCCTAAAAGCATGCAATAAAAAAAAAGTTTAATTTATTTAGGTAAGTAACGGGTATCCTATAGTCGGGAGCTCGACTATAGCCTTTCCCACTTGTTTTAGTATGTAGTTTTTAAGTATGTATTTAGGATATTATTATTAAATTAACACATTAAACTAGTCAGCATTAAAATAGTCAAACAATCTTAAAACTCTTGATTTCACTGAAATTTATTTGGCAAGAGGGCATTGAAAATCGTACTTGACTCAAGAATTTCGTACTTCATTTCAGAAATTTTGAGTTTATCGAACTTTTGACACATTGATTTTATCCCTGAATCATATATTTTTTTCTGTTAAAGGATCTAAGAACGTTCTTAAGCCAATTTCATGTTTATTCCTTTTAATAATATGGCTCAACGCGTGCCAGGACACTAAATGGCTATCCAGGAGCTCATCAACAGCAGCACACATAACTTGATCCTTTCACTGCTTGGCCATCATTTGCATAATAAAAACTTGACTGTGTTTTTTACGAGACACTCACACACACAACCACACACACACACACACATCAATTTTCAGTGTTGAGCACAGCATGAAAAATTGCAAATTAATGTAAATCACAGCGGCAACATTTTCATAGGCTTGACGTTATTTCTATGAGCCATACTACAAAAGTGGCACTTGAAGTCTCTAAACAGCAACAAAAACAAGAGGAAAGTGAGAAGTAAAAATGTTCGACTTTATGTTACCCTCACATGTATGCCGAAAGTTTCGGAATATATAAATTATGCAAAGAGCATTGAAAAGTTATTTTTTAAGAATTAAAAAAGGAAAAATGATTGATATTATACATAATTTATATTTGCTTTTACAATATCTTTATTTAAAAAATTAAAAAATTTGCTTTAATTATTATTTATTTATTTAATTTAATTAAAGAAAGCTTTATTTGTTTTTTACGAACTCAGTTATAAACTGAAATTATTTTCAATATAATTTAATTGTTAGTTTCCGTTCTTAATATATAAATCTCTTTAAATTCGAATAATTGTATTCTCTGTGTCGTCTGTTTACTATAAACAATAAACAATTGTACACTCTTCTTCTGCTCCATTTACGACTGTAGGGTATGCAAATATTCGGTGTGTAAGGGTAAATATAAAGAGGGGGTTGTCGGCTGAAGCTTCAATATGTTGCGAACATTTTTGCATTATGTCGTAAGTTGAAGCGATAAACAAACCGACAACTGGCACCCACAACAAGCAACAAACAACAAACAACAAACAACGAAGCAAGGACAAAGCAGCCACAAGATGCAGGCACAACTTTGTCCTTACATGAAACTGGGCGCCATTTTGTTGCATGCCAACTCCCACGTGTTGTTGTTGTTGTTGCTTTTTATTTGTTGTAGGTATTGCCTGTTATGTAAACGGAAAATGACAAACGAATTAGTTATTGACAACAACAGGAAACAAAAAAGTTTGCGTTGCTGCTAAATTTCCGTTGACTGCAAAAAAAAAACATAAGGGAAGAGTGAAGAGAAGAAAATCGAAGTCCATTTGACATGGGGACGTTTACTAGATATTTATATGTACATATGTGCTAATGATGTCGGATATCACTGTCGATAGCTGTCTTGTCGCAGTTATGCGAAAAGTTTGACACTTTCGTCAACAACAACAAATTATGGCACTTAAAATGACTCAAAGTGGCGAACAAACTCGGCAAGTTAAGTGAAATCTGTAAGGAATACGAATTGTAATTTCTGAAAATTTAAATAATTTGAAATTAGTTAATTTTATATTTAATTATGTTGATAGAATATCTCTACTTATTGACAAATATTTAATTTAACTATAAATATTTTGTATGCCTATATTAATCGGAAATATTTGTTATAGATTTAGTGTAGTTAATGCTTCATTAAGAATTTTAATAATCAATTTTATTTGAAATTGTATTTATTTAATTAGAATACCTCTACTTATCGACAAGTATTTTTTAATATTGAAATATTCTAGATAGATAAATTTTGTTATACATTTGGTGTGGCTTATATTGTAATCTAATAAATAATAATTCTAAAATATCTGGGATTTTGGTAATATTAATATTCATAATAGTAAACACAGTTTGTATTATCTTCTCGATAGCTTAACTAAATATCGAATTACTGCAATCGCAGTTTGCTTTTCACCGCTGTCATCCCAAGTTCCAACTGCCAAGTTCCAGTCACGTGTCAGCAGTCAGTCAAACCCTTGGACAGTGACTGGGAGCGGTGGCTGGAGCAGCGCTTAGGATCATTCATCAAGCTAAATGTCAATGGGACACGTTTTTTCACGTGCCTTTTGACAGACGTTGCCGCTTGCCCAAAAAATTAAGCCTCTTAACGCAGGTCCTTTTCGCTTGGACCGAGCATCGAAATCGCAAAAGCCTTTAATTGTATTTGAGCACATTTGACATTGATAGCTGATTGTGTGCGTGAGAGTGTGTGTGTGAAAGTGTGTGTGTGATAGTGTGTTTGTGAGTTAAATGTTTGCCATTTAAATTGATTGATTGGTAATTGCAGTGATTGAAAGACTTAAAAGGCGTTGAAATAACGCATACGCATTGGTTGCCCTTGAGAATTTCCACACCACACCAACAAATTCAATTAATCATTTATCAAAGGAAATCACACTTTAATGATTAAGTTGCCAGATTAAAAACGGTTAACAACTTTAAAAACATTTATATACTTTATTTAATGTCGACTTAAGTAATAATTATAAAATAAGAAACAAGCAATTAAACTATATTACATATATTTTTCTAATCATAGCTGAAAAGATGCTATAAAAGTTAAATTGATTTAAATGAAAACTGGGGGTGTTCAAAAATTTTATAAGTGATTAAACATTTGTTGCAAAGAAAGCCCAAAAAAATCCAGTGAGATCAAATCAATTAGTTACTAAAAAGAGATTAGAATAATTATGATGTATTAGTTACTACGAGCAAAAAAGTTGAGAATAGGATTTTTAATAGCAGAAACAAGGGACTCTGAGCTGAATACTCGAGAGAGTTGGTTGTAATCATCACAGAGTACTCGGATTAGTTACATTGTAGGCTCGCCTGCTAGTTTCCGCTTAATAACTCCCTCAAGTTTGTTCAGCTTATAAGCATGAAGTGGTTTGGCAACACGACGCCCACAAAGGACACCGCCGACTAATCCGCAGGAAGCAACGAACATCAAAGGTGCCTTTTCAGCGCACCCGCATCGCCTTTCCCCTCTCCTGTCTCCTGTCTCTTGTCCTCTCCTGGCCTGTGCCTAATTAAATATTGACAAATCAATTTGAGTTAAACGATTTGTGCGCAGCTGACAAACGCTTTATCGAGAACATTAGCGATATCTTGACGATTTTGGCTGAAGGGCAAACAAAGCTGTGATTGGTTTGCGATTTGATTTCATTTTAATCGATTTCCATTCCGTTTTTTTCTATGGCACTTTAAGCCATTTAACAAGCATACTAGCAACTTCGACAGGCTGATGGAAGAGCAGCCAATGGAAAACCTTTTCACATGCAAATTTTCAGTGTGCAAACATCACGTAAAGACATCATCAATATGGCGCCCAAAGAGGTGGGCAAAAGGTGAATGAGGAAAGGCAGCAATGGGGAAGACTTTGATTGCCATGCGATTGGCAAGCGATTTTTATATTCGGTTCGGCAGCAACTGCTTTGCATTTTATTTGCACGAAGGCAGCATTTGAATTTGATTTGATAAATTTTATGCTGATTGAAAAACGCTGCTAAATGTGTCCCCAGGTGACGACAAGTCAGAGGGAATTTAATTTGATTTCCAGACTCTCTCTCTGCCCCAACATCTAGCTCTATTATTTTTCAAGGTGGCCCATTATTGACTATTAATGTGAACGGGGGAATGCGTATTCGTACAATCCCAAGTTGCAGGCCCATCAATGGCAAACAATGCTGCCTTGATGAATGCATTCTCTGCATGTTGAACTCTCCCTCTCTTCCTTTCCCGCCCCCATCAAATTGCCGATCCACGCCATAAGCCAGGCTCTGTGGCGTCCCACAAATTGCCGTGCGCCTTTGCTGATGTCTTCATAATACATACACCAAAACTAAGCAGCCTTGGCTAACAGGCCAACTGGCTAACTGGCTTCAGAGTTTGCTTGCTGGGATGCTTCAACTCCTCTGCCTGCCACAGTCACAGAAACAGCCACAGTCAGGCCATATAGAGCGCTCAATTCGATTACGTTTTCGTTAAATGTAAAATTTATACGCCCCACGTCAATTGTGACAGTTCACTCAGTCACATTGCAAACACAGACACAGACAGAGACACAGACAGGCGGTTCATTGAATGGCCAAAGCCAACGAGAGTCCATGGAACCTGGCCAACAAAAATTGTGAATATTGCACGTACGAGTACAGTAGATGCTCGCTATATCGATTGCAGCTTAACAAATATTTTAATTAAAACTCTTTATCTTTATCGGTAAGACCTAGAAAGCTAAGTTTGTACACAACATTCTTAGTCATGTTGTGTACAAACTTATCTTTAAATAATATATCACTGATTTAAACAATTATTATCTAAAAAAGCTATTCATTAATGGAATTATGTGAATATAAGTTAGGGCTGAAGAAATATTTGCCAAAAGTTTTGAATTTGTACAGAATTTAAAAGTCCATATGGGCTAATCCTGAGTTGAGAACGTTACATTTGCACACATATTTTCAGGTTCAATCTGATACAGCTCGCGTTCAGATTGGCGAATTTTAATGAAATTTTCTGGAAAATGCATTTCATTGGGAGTACTCTTAAACCTATTTTAAGATAAAAGCCTTACTGTTTTTGAAAAAAATTAGGATTGCTGAAAGTTTTTCAAAGAATGGAAGTCGATTTGAGGTTAACGTGCATTTGCACATATATTAGCGAACTTTGCATAATAAACAAAAAATATCCAAATACAAAAAATTACGTGGAATATATGACTATATAAATCTAGCATCAAAAATAAAGATAAGTAGTCTCGTTAATACAAAATCTTACTTTTCGTCTGTTGCGGACGTTACACTTTTTACACACACTTTTTTTTGAAATTATTATTATATATTAAACATATTTTCGATACAGTTTTTAACTTAAATTAAAGAAAATGAAACAAAGTTTAAGATGAGCTAAGCAATAAGCACTCAGACGTCCGTTTTGCCCACTTTTTTGGCCATTGAAAATACCCTTTTTTTTACAAGAAAAAGAGGAATTAATTGATTGGGCTCTAAAAACTTTCGGATTAGCTCATATTTGTTCATTTGTCATTAAAAATATATAGAGTTGACTTGACTCAATATTTATTTTTTACCTTAGCGAGTAGCTACTGTGGAATTGACATGCCATAGGAGCATAGATATGTAATGGTCATTCTAGCCCTTATTCCTCCACTCCCCGTCTCTCCGTCTCCCCGTCCACTCCTCTATCTCTCACTGTGTCGTGCGCAATTTCGAATGCAAGAGGAAATTGAATTGAAATTCACAAAATACTCGTATTCGTATCACAACAAAAAAGGAGCTCGTTATGTGCGTTTTCTGAGGCGCCGTGCAGCTTCCCAGAAGGTTTCAAAGTCAATTGCTGATTGCTGGAATTAGCGTGCTTCAGACACCCCTTTCAATGCCAGAGTGGTTGTTGTTGTTGGCAGTGCAAAACTGTAAAAGTATCAAATTACACATCCGGCGGAAACAGCGTCAACTTTTCGGCAGTCGGCATTCGGCAAACGACATTCGGCTGCTGTCGCCGTTGTCCTGCGGCACTTTGACTTTGTTATCGGACATCCTAGCGGCGTGATTTTTACATTTCTGTAAAATTTTTCAACATTGCTCGTTTCTGCGGTTTTCGAATGCTGCCAGAGAGTTTAATCCCCATGTGTCGCACTCGCATTGATGGCAGCTAGCATATTGAGCCCGCTGGTCCCTTTGATAAGCCCGTGATGCATTGTCCTGCGACGCCTGTGACTGTTGTCGTCCAACCACTAAATGACTATAAAGTAGCAACTTCCGCGACTGTTGCGCAAAATCATTCAATTTCCGTTTTGCCACACTTCCCGCTCCCCCTACATGAATTTACACGTCTCCGGGTTTGCTGACTTTTCGTATGTTTGCGCATCATAATCGAGGGTGTGATTTGTCCTTTTCTGCGTTTGCCTTTTGCCCGCGCATCCTTATGAAACATCACCGCAATTTAGCTGCCTCTGCCCCATCCACCCACCTTCGTCTTCCTTTGGCTCGTTGCCTGCGAAAAATTTGAATAATTTTTATTACGTGGCGCGTTATGAATTTTTGATGAGCTCTGTCCCACAATGGTCTCAATGCTGTTGTTGTTGTTTTTGTTGTTGCTGGTGTTGTTGTTGCAGAGGGCGTGTGGCCAGTTATCCTTCACTAAGCCAAGTGACAGTGCCACAATTTATTAGATTCTCAGCCTCATTGTGGGTTGCCTGATGCCTTTATTTTTTTATTTGATTCCTAGCACCGGCGACGACGACGACGACGACGACGACGGCATCGTCAGCATCAACGTCTGTGCTGCAAGTTTCCGGTACGTGAGAGTTGGGCGCAGGGGCTGGGGGCGTGGCGGGGGTCAGACTCAGCCTGGGCGTGCTGTGTAATAAAAGCAAATAAAATATACTTTAATATGCGACACTCGCCGTAGCCCAACCCCGCTCTTCACTTCACCCAACCAGCAACCCTGCATCCTGACTGCTTTCTGCCTGTCGACTGTTTATGCAATTTGCATATATATTGGCTTGACAAGCATTAATATGTGTAATCCCGTAATTTTTTAATTAAATCAAATTGTTTTTTTTTTATTTGTGTCCTTTTGCCCTTCGACCGTCGGCTCTCATGGAGTTGGTTTCCCTCTGGGAGAGGGCTGCAAGCTTTTCATATTTACAATATTTTTATTACATTTTATTGTGCATTTTCTTTTAAGTAAAAATCGATCATTGTAACTGTTAAGAGTCTTGTTGAAGATGAAAATTAATAATTGTGTAGTATATGATTATTGTCTTTAAAAAAAAATGAAAAGTTTAAGTGGAAAAATTGGTAATCATTTCATTCACATAACAAACATTTTCTATGTGAAAATTCGGTGTTGCGAATTCAATAAATTGTGTATTAATTAAAAGAAACTAATTAAATTCGAATGCAGAGTGAATTTATGACATTATGACATAAAATTCGAATGCAGAATAATTTTACAGACCAAAACATGATCAAAATGACAGTCTGTTCCGAAATCAGAACAGTTTTTGAACCAACAAAAACACAAGAAACACGACTGTCACTTCATTGTCAACTAGCCCCTATCAATCCCAAGCCTCCATAATAACCCCATCAAATATTTAAAGATCGAATTAGAAAGGGAGTGTAAACTATCATAAATACCCATAGTTATGCTAACTATGCGTAACTGTAATAATTTTGGTGTCACTGTAACCCAATGTACGCGCGTCATTGCCATCATTGGCATCATTGGCATCGCCTTCCGGATTTGAAGCGATTAAGTGATTTCGTGCACACTGCATGATAATTGGATTAATATGCGCTGACAGCGATCCCTTCGCCAGCCCCCACGCCGACCATAAGTCAATTCCATAGGATGATGGCCCATGCCACCACCACACCACCAACACCGTCATCAGGGTGGAGAGTTGTCCAACTGGCGGGGGTGGGTTGTACTACAGTAAGCTGTGGGTAATGCCTCTTTTTTCGGAACTGGTTAGGCGGGCTGCAACTCGGTTGCTCTGTTGCTAAATGGCAAATTATGAGACCGAACACTGGGAGAATGTTATTGCTGGCTTATTAAGTAGATCAAGTACACAGCAAAAAAAGAATTAACCTTAAATTCAAGTTTAAAATTGTTCATAAATAAATGACAATAAATAAATAAATATAATATAAATATAATATTATGTATTTTCGAGAAAGTTGGTGGGAAAATACAGAAACCTACATACTACATTTGAAGAGTCTAGTTCTTACAGTCTCTCATTTATGTTACTAGGTATATACTTTGCATGATCTGTATTTTCCATTTGTCTACATTTATTTTATACATTTTATAAATTATATACATTACAGGAATTTAACAATACACCTAAATACTAAAATTAATTAATAGCTTTTATCTTTCAAGTATGTTTTCAGGATAATATTGTTAAACTAACACAATTATTGGTATTAAAATGGAAAAAATTCTTATTTGTTTATCAAAATACTTGCGGAGAATGAATTGAATCAAGTATATTGTTTTCTGTGTAATGCCCGAGTTAGAGTAGACTGAAGTGTGTGTGGGTTAAATGCTCTCGTTATCATCAGTATCTCTCTTGCTCTCCCTCACTATCTCCGTCTCTTTCTTTCCTTACTTACATTTATCCCATATATCTGCTGAAGGGTGAAACGAATGCATAAACAAACTTTCCCTTGCCTCTGGATGTGGATGTGGGATGTGGATTTGGGATTGGGACTGGGATGTGGGGCTTTGCCTTTGGCTACGGGTGGTTAACACCAACCCTCGTCTATTGTTGCTGTTGGTGTCAACCAATTTAAGCAGCTCTTGGCGTGGGAGGAAAAACATATTCTAAGGGTCTGTGGCATATGTTAAAGTCAGAATTATGATTGAGATTTAATTTCCTCAGTTTCTCAAAATTCCACGGCGGCAAGTCAACTCAATTTGTCTGCCAAATCGGAGAGAGACAAACAAGTAAACAGTTGGCAACTGGCAACGGCATTTTGGTCAAACAACTGCTCACTGGCCACTTAGCTTTCCATTACCAATCGCTGCCGCTGAACAAACAAATTAAATTGATTTGGTTTGCTTTGGTTTGCTGTGCCACAGAAGCCGCTTCCGAAGTGCCCATCATCGTCATCGTCATCATATTTGTCGGTGCGATCAAAAACAAACCCCAAGAAATTCTTTGACAATCGGAATGGAAGAGGCAACAGTCAACAGTCTACAGTTGGCCAACAGTTAAGCAGTTAAGTGAAGATCCAGCCTCTGACTGCCTAATTTATAAAGTAAACCATATGAAAATTAGCGGCCAGGTTAAAGAGCTCGTTGATTGTTCATCGCTGATCGTTGCTCGTTTGTCTCTCGTCTGGCGATTTTCTTATGATTAATTTTATTTGCCCAAGGCCTGGGATCGGGATGCACTCAAGCGATCAATTGCTTAAAGGCGGCAACGATTTTAACACCTCCTCAGCCGAGCTCATCTCATCGGATGATGATGATGTATTTGGCTCCTCATTAGTAAACCCGGCCCTGTGTCTTTTGAACTGGCCGCAACTCGCTTTTTAGACACTTGTTGTCTAATTACCAAAGCCACCCGCAATGGCACGTCCAGCTCGAACTCGAACTCGAATTCGAGCTCGAATCTCGCAGCTCGTTCTCTTTTTGCCATTTGTAAGTGTGGCACTGGGTGAAATCGTCGCCGTCGCCGTAGAAGCGAAAGCCGCGAGTTTCACTTCGCGCCTGGTTGTTAATCCGCGGTACTGATGCTTTGATGATACCTGGGACTGGGACTGGTACTGATCATGAATCTAATGATTTGCTGTTTCGCTTGTTATACAGTTTTGGCCTCAGCCTCGCATTGTTTTCTTTGCTCTCCATTTCATTCCGAAAAAAAGGTTCAATCTCTGCACAGATAATAATCTCGTGCAATAAAATTGAAATGCGTCTGTTAATCGCTTCGAGATACATAATAATTTTCTGATCAAACATGCCCAACGATACCAACGATACCAACTCGGAACGACAACGATCTGTGATCGCAGTTTCTGATGCTCTTCGCATATCGATCACTTTGGCTTCAAGATTCCCGCCACGCGGACAAAATACGCAAAAATCACAGCGGCAGATCGCAGGATTTTTAATGGGTTCGGCACTAGCCGAAGTTGAAATGCCCTAAAGTTGGAAATTAAATTGATACTCATAAATATTGTGCCTGTTGAAAACTCTTATCCAAATCAAGTGCGATCGTTGTGATCTTTCCAAACTGTGTCAAAAGTTCAGTAATCTTGGAATTACTTAAATCAAGTTCAAAATACTTGACTGAAGTACGATTTTTCAATTCCTTATCCCAAAAATAATTTTGAATATAAATTCAGTATTGGTGTTCCATGAGAATTCTTTTGACTACTTTAATTCTGGTTGTTTGCCTTTTTGTCCGTATATTGTTTTAATTTAACAAGAATATCTTGAAAGCATACTTCAAAAATACAAGCTAAAATCAAGAATATTCAACTTGAACGACTTTTTTTCCAGTGTAGAGCATCGAGCATAATAAATCTAAAGCTTGGCGCAATTCTTGCTCTTTATATCGCTAAGCACAGTCAAATATCCAAATGCTAAAGGAGCTATTGTTTTTATAAAAGGGCCGACGAATGGCAGGAAGGCAGGTCCGAAAGCGCGGACAAATTCGGCTAACATGGGGTCAAGAAGGGGGAGCAACTGGGGAAGGGGAGGAGAGGGGCTCTGCCTGATAAGCATCGACGGCTGCTGATCTGAACAGATCCGATCTGAATTGAAACGAACCTTTTAACGATCCCACATTCAATATTTATGGCAGTGCTGAAAAATGTCAACCGACTTGTTGTGGCGACTTCGCCCATAAGACAATTCCAATTCCAATTCCAAGACGCTTCGGCTTAGCTAGAAATTAGAGCAATTAGCTCTAGACGGACGGCACTTGGCGAGCTGTTCATAAAAAGGCAACTAATCAGCTAACAGTTGACATGAACGGTCAGCAAAAAAATACAGAGAATACGTATAAAAAATAAAAAACAAATGCTGATTGCTGCTGTGACCTTTTGTGTCGACTCGACGACTACTGGGGGCGTGCTGGATGGAAGACGTAGCTTGTAAACAGTTTCATTATCAGATGATTACGTAATTTATAGAGTCGAGGGCGAGGCTACCTGTGCTACCGCACATTTCTCGATCTGCCCGGAGAGATAGAGATAGCGAGAGGGGCATCTGCACACACACACACACACACACACAGATGTAAATAAATATGTATCTATGTGCAGCAGACGACATAAATGTCAAAGGGCATTTAATGAAGTTATTTAACGCTGCGGCCCTTACAGGAGTCGGGAGGCGGGGCAAGGGGCTACCGAGGACGAGTTGAGTTAGAGAGCGAGGGCGTATTAAAACAACGATACTCGTACAGTCTAGGAACGATCATAATCTGTGAAATATCTACACAGAAAAAAAATTCATTCTGGATTTAAGCATTGATAATTCTTAGAATACCCAATTTTAGAAACAAAAATTCTGAAAATAAATAATAAAAAACAAAGAAGCATTTATTATAGAAATTTACTAAAAGCCAAAATCAATAATATACCATTAATCAAAATAGCGCGATTCATATATAAGAAATAATAAAAAAAATATAGAATCTATTAAAAATTTCTATACTAGACTAGCTATATAAATATAGTTCTAGCTTGTTGAAAAATCCAATACAATTTGAGAGCGATGTCAAATGGTTGTAGACTCTTTTGTTTTATGATTTTACTTTAAATTTGTCCTATTTTCAATATAGTACTTTTTGTACTCTGATTATTTTTGTTAGTTAAATTTTTCTTATTTGTATGTAATTTCTTTTTTTCTCATCATTTATTTTGACAACGTTAGCAATTGAGTTTTTCCTGGATTTTATCCCAGAATCCCTGATTTTTTTTTGTGTGCACTGTCGCTGTCGGGCTGGTTTGCATTGGGCCAAAAAACAAACTGGTTGGGCAATAAAACGCTTGCTATAACGAGCAACAAAATTTGTAACGATTCAATTTAAGGCTATGTACAAGCGTCGGCAAAAGATGAAATAGTCAAATAGACGCAAGTCCCCAAAGACCTGTGCCCCACTGCCAACTCCCCCCAGCTCCCTGCCCTGCCCCTTCTCATGTGATGCCCGCAGTTGCAGACACGGAGCCGTTTTGTATGTTGGGCGCATGTTGAGGCCCGGCAAGCGGTTCGATTCAATAAAATTTATGAAGACATGACTGGCAATTGTAGTCCCGACGTCGGCAAGGCGAACGACCACAAAACTGAGCAAAACTCTGGGTTCGACGATCGAGACAGCGAGCGTCCTTTTCAAAAAACAGTTTGACGCCTACTTGGCCATTGAGGATGCAACAAGCAACAACAACAGTCAGTTACAACTTACAACTTACAACTCAATTGAGGTAGCTCCTCAACAATCCTTGACTTGACATTTTCCCGCAAAGAGATTTCAAATTAATTAAGCGCAAAATTTGGTAACCTGCAACTGCAACTGCATCTGAAGGCGGTAACTCACAAAGGACACAAAGGACGCACTGATTTCTCTACCTGTAGCAGGTCAGGGGTGTGGCAAGGTCATAAATACATACATTTGAGACGTGAGGCAAAGGATTTTGAGTCGACTCTCATTGATATTTGCCACGATAATAGCCATATCTCGCCAGTATTATCTATTGTCCCTCTCTATCCGAGTGTGTGCTTGTCGTGTGTGGGAAACTTGTTCGTCTTTTGTTGCCGCAAATTGTCGTAAAATTTGACATAAAAAACTAGTTAGTTTTAGACTGATGTTATTTCGGGTGGTCTTTTAAAATCCTATAATATTTGAATACTTTGATAATGGGTATATTTGAAGATTTAACTGTTAAACTGGTTTTAAAACACAACTGTTTGTGATGTAAAAATACATTGAAAAATCGACTACTCAATTTTTGCGGGAGCTATTTACAAGAACTTTAAGCCGATTATTTTTTGAGGAAGTTTCCTGTTAATCAAATTGATTTTTGTAAAAAATCAACAGAAGAATTTTGTTTATTCGTTTAAGATGTGATGAAGGACCGAATTAAATGATCTGCAATTTAGAAAATTGAAACTCCAAGAACTTTGTCTTAACTTAACTTAACCGATTTACCTGCAGAGTGTCAATTTTTTAATTATTTAAAGTCTTTATTGATTCTGTATTCAAATTTTGTTCGTTGGGAATATTGAATTTTTCTATTACTTTTGTTTTTAAACCCCTTAACGCTTTTTCAGAAACTTCAAACTGTCATAACTTTCTCATAAATTAATCGATTTCATTGCGGATTTATCTTATTTTTTTTTTAACATTTTATTTTTTCCAACACTGTTAACTTGTTCCCCAATGAATTTTTGTTCACAACATTAAATTTTATTTCAGCATATTTATTATTATTTAATAATGGTCACATATTTGGCTTCATCAATCTGAGGTCTTTTAAGATAATGACGATGAATTGCACGTATTATAAGCAGATGTTTAAAGTGTAGAAGGTTAAGGACGTCTAGTAGTAGTAATAGTTGACCAATCGGCTGTATTACGAGTAGGGCGAGGAGTAGTTGTTGTACGATGAGTAGTTGGAGTTGTGAACCAATCGGCTGTATTACGAGGAGTAGTTGGAGTAGTGAACCAATCGGCTGTATTACGAGTAGAACGAGGAGTAGTTGTAGTACGAGGAGTAGTTGTAGTACGATGAGTAGATGGAGCACGATTGTCATTAAGGCACTTGTTCAGTTGCTCGTACTCTTTCGTAGTGCTCTCGACATAAGTTTTCTCAGCATTGTTGAGGCACATTGTCTGCGTGTTGTCGATCACCGTATAGTGTTCCTTAAGTTCCGCAGCTACATCGAGAGCATTCGCTGATAGAGTAGACATTGACTTGGATTGCTCAGCACCCTAAAAAGATAACCCGCTTTAATTGAGTTCTCATTATATCTGGTTTGTTTATGGAGCACTTACCATCTTGGCAAAGCACTCGAAGGCTTCCACGTAACCCACAATTGAGGAGCAATCGGTGATCGCACGGCAACTGTCAACTCCGTTCTTATCCAGTTGAGAGCTACGAGTCCGCCACTTGGAATCCTCTAGAGCAATCTGCTCGTCAAATGCTTTATTGCATTTCGTGCACTCGACCTCATAACGTGTTGAGATACTATCCAATTTTGGCACATGGACGGAAAAGCAAGCGGGAGCATTTGTAGGATTCTGTTCGCTCAGCACTTGAGTCTGGTGTTTCAGGGCCTGGATCTTGGGTACATCTAGTTTTCCCGTTACCGCAATAACCAGGCCTAGGAGCAGCACCAACGAGCACTTCAAAGTCATATTAAAAACTCGAGAAAACTTCGACTGATTTAACTGGAGAACTAACGAGCTTTTATAAGTCCCAAAACTGTTGTCTGCTAATGATAATGTTGACAATTGAAACTTGTTCGTTCAGATGAATTACAAATGTTATAGATTACTTTATTACACATTAATTGGTCTTTGTTATTGACTTGCAGCCAAGCGTAATTGATCTTTTTAATTGCAGTGTAAACATGCCAAATTCGTTTCTTTATCTCGACATATCCGTTTTTTTTTTCTTGCCTACAGGAAATTGGAGAAAATTTTCAGAATTTGTTGATAATATGTATATCTAACCAAGAAGTCGTTATATCCATTGTATTTTGCACTTAATTAATTATCAACTATTCATAAGGCGTCTTCGAGTAATTATTCCAAATATTTTGTAAAAATCACAAATCAAGTATATTTAATATTTCCATTTTTAATTTAAATTTTTGTTATATTTACTACACTTGCTTTAAATTGTCATCCATATTTATTATTTTAGAGTTATGGCTTAAATAAAATTTATTGAAGAACCACATTTTTTTATTCATTGAAGAAACACATCGTATATTTATTGACATTTGAAGATAATGAGGAAGACATTCATAGATAATTTTAAAGAGTAAGTACACATTAGATAAACTCTTGTTTAAATTTTTATAAATTATTATTATTATTATTATTAATATTATTATCTTTCCGATTTGACGAACCATTCAATCCATTACTTCCATTCCGTTCCCCTATTATGAATGTCAGAGTAAGAATATAGGGACAAAAGGAAATCCGTCTTCGGCACGCTAAATATTTGATACCCTTTTATAACAAGGCACGAAATTCAAATTCTGTAAGATTGGTTAAGATATCTTAAAGAATAAATTCATGGAATTGTCAATCTGATCAAATATATTCATAGTTTATTTCATAACTAAATTATAATACTCCTTAGAAGGGTATATAAACCACGTCAAATAGTTGCTGATAAGTTAATAGTTTGTTATTGTTGATGCCATTGAAGCCTATAGTTATTATCTTATCTAATTCGGGAATGATTACAATATATTTAGGTATGTGCGAATGGTATTTTTCTTTATTGTAATATATTATTGATTCGATTACCCAACAGTTGGGGGCTGGGGGAATTTCGGGACTTCAGGATCTACGCTCGGTGATCCATTCGGTGGAGGTGGCACCTTAAAATCTAATTCAGGAGTTAGTGATCCGTGGGGTGGACTTTGAGGTTCATGTGGGGGAGAGGGCACTTCGGAATCTATGCCAGGACTATGTCCATTTGGGGGAGCAGGTACTTCGAAATCTACGCCAGGACTATCTGGTCCATTTGGTGGAGCTTCAAGGTATTCCCCGGGAGTAAGTTGCCCACTTGGTGGAGCGGGCACTTCTACGTGGGCAGGTGGCCCATTCGGCTGCTTTTTAACCAGACAGTTATTCAACTGTTCATAGACCTTGGAGGTGTCTTCCACGTATTTCCTTTCAGCCTCGTTTACACAGGCGGTCCTTGCGTTCTGCACTCGAGCATAGTCCGACTTGCTCTTGGCAGCAGCATTTGCGGCATTTACAGAGATCTCATAGAAGATCTTGGCACCTTTAGAAGCCTGGACAAGAATACATATAAGTTGGAGAATTATATGAAAATTATATTGGTTATAGGAAGAATACAGACCGTGGCAGCGGCACAATCGAACATAGTGTAGGCTGTCGATGACTTCTCGCAGTATTTCAGGGATTCACAGGATTTATGGACACTGTCCTCCATTTGGAGGCGTGTCTCCCTGTAGGATTCGTCAACCCTTAGGTTGGCATTGTCGCTGTCAAGAATGCAACTATCATACTCCTTTTCGAACTTAATCGAAAGGGCCTTCAATTGGGGATTGTATATTTGAAAGCACTTCGGTGACAGATCCTTATGATTCTCGGCCAAATGCAGGCTATCACTCTTGAGCTGATGAATCTTCTCGTCTGTTTTCAGAGACAACTGCAGCCTGTAGGCCATCGCCATGCTGAGGCCCGTCAGGAGCAAGGACAACTTCAGGCACATCTTCACTGGGATAATGAGGGAGAATCGTGTATCTGTATCGGTTTGTTTTCAGCGAATTCTGTTTCCAAACTCTGCCAATTCTCGCTGTATTTATATCCCAAGCCATGCGAAAGATAAACATTTATCTTTTAATTACAACTTAATGACATTGTTAACATAATTCGATGCTTTGAAAGTAACTTTTCTTATCACTTAGCACAAATTTAGACCTAAAAGAGCTGGAGTTATCAAATTTATTCTCTCGATTCCTCAGAAAAATTGATAAAAACAAAAAACTGTTTTTCCTTAAGATTAGTTTGCCAGATCTTATAAACTTTATTGAGAATGTATCATATAAAGTTATATGAACACCATGTTAATATTTTTTTTAAATATGCTTTAATTAATGATGGCTGTTGGAGGATTAGTGGGAGTGGGCGTCACTACTTTACCATCCAGACAGGCGAACATCTCGTTGTAGGTATCCGTGGACTTTGTCGAATAGACATTTTGGGCATCGATGAAGCATTGATCACGAGTGTTTCCAACGCTGAAATATCTTTCCTGAATCTTGGCAGCAGACGCCTTAGCATTACCAGACATGTTTTTCAGTATATCAGATTGCTCGGAGCCCTATTTAAAAGAATTAATTATTTTGAATTTCGTGTGCATATTTTAAGATCAATTCACTTACGATATTTGCGAAACAATCAAAGGCGTCGACGTAGCTGTCGATACCATCGCACTTCTGCAGAGATTGGCAAGATTCCTTGGAAATAGCAGTAGCGTTTTGGCGTTGTTCCGTAAAATCAGCGTCAATACTTTTCACAGTCGCGTCGTAGACATCCTGGCAGCCGCCATACTGTTTTTCAAATTCATCATTAATCTGACTGAGGATTGGCATGTAGCGTCCAAAGCAATATGACTGGAGTGCCGGATCCGAGGCCCGATTGGTCGACTTCATCATGAAGTCCATCAGAGTGCGATCCGCCTGTATCTGGACATCCATTGGCAAGGCCAGTGCGGTGCCAATGATCAGCACAAATGGAAGGGTTTTCAGCAACATGATTGTGTTTCTTTCTCGAACTACCAACTCGGTATGTCTTGTCCAAGTCTCAGCCATTGCTATTTATTTGCAAAAATCATTTCTGATACGCTTGATTTACGGTCGCCGACTTATCTTGATTACCGCATTGTTTATCAATTAAAAAACTTGAGGTGCTTTTTGTTCTAAATTGTTATCTTAACTGGACACTCTATCGCGCATTGAATCACTCATTGGCGGAAATACAAGTACAAGAATTGTCTTCCTAGGAAATTTATTAAAAGGTTTTAGGGGTTCTTAAATTCTGAGGGGAATCAATTAGAGAGTAATAACCTGGTTTATCTTTTCAGGCTTCTATTAATAGGTCTGACGATGGGCCAATTGAATATTTGTCTGAACAATTCTTAGAAACTTGCGCAATAATAAATATATTTCAAAATATTTTCAGTTGTTGTTGTTTTCACATTAATTAATTTAAGTTTGATATACCTTAAGTAGTCTTCACTTAGAACTTAATATACTCAAAGTAGGCGAACAAAAAATTAAAAAGCCTTTAAAGGTTTAATTTTATAATACACACTTAGGTACATATTTATTTATTAAATTGATTATAAATAGAGCTGTACGTCATTTGGTCAAGTTGGGGTTGTAAATCATTTAGAAAGAAGTCCCCGTCCAAGAAATTCGAATGAAATTCGGCGAATTAATTTTCAGCATTTTATTAATTCCATGTTTTTGATAAGTCATATCAGCGCAATTCTATTATACTATCTGAACTTTAAACGTTTTCACTTTTGAGTACAATTAGTGAATTTCTAGTTATTATTTAAAAATACGTAATTTTATGACACTATGTTTAGTTTTCTAAATAATAATTGTGTAATGATCCGTTTCTATTCACCCAAACTATTTTAAACTGTAACGGCTGTAACTTTAACAGCGACATCTATCGGATAACTTCATGAACTAACGCATGTCAGGTTTACATATCGATTGTTATGAGCTAAAAATGGTCAAGGGGGCTATTTGTAACAGAAACTTATATTAATTAATTTTAATTAAAAATTATCAATTCTACGAACCTTTAACAATAACTCTTACATAGATTCTAAATAAGAGAAGAGGCTAAAAAGAAACCCAATTTATGTCTGTTTACAAAGCATTACTACGCCACCTATGGGCTTGGTTTGAAAAGTAGATTTGACGTCACAGCTGACGTCACCACCTAGAGTGCGGCCGCATATACAATAAATGGGACAGAAACGAACGAAACGAACGAATAAAACAATTGAACGACTGAACTATATGAACTAAAGCAGAGATTCAGTTCGTTTATTCATTTTAGTGAATGGTTCAATCGAACTTAATCTGAACGATTTTCGATACAACTCTACTTGTTTTGTGCTTGTTTTTTTTTTCTAATCAAAACATAACATATTTATTATTTGTTACACAGAGATCGCGTGTTCAATATTCCAAGGTTTTTTAAATTTCGGGCAACAAAGTGCATATCGCACGGTGACGCACAAATCAAACAAAGCAATTTTTTGTTCGACTGCAAAGAACACACATACATACAAACGAAACGCAAGTGAGTGCAAAAATCAAGCAACAAATCGAGAAGAAAAAAATTAACAACTCGTGTGATGATAAATATTTATTAATTTCTGTGTAAAAAAGGTGCATGAATGTCCGTTGGTACTTTTTGCAGTAGAAACGAAAAATTTAAAGGGCGTGTGCGTGATCATAACTTTAAAATTATCTTCTTTTCCTCGTGTTTTCTGCCCCCTGCATGGAGCTGTCAACTTGTCTCGAATAGCCTCATTTAGTGATGAGCGTTGTTATGAATTCAGAAACGCTGTGTTACAACAAAAAATAACTTATTTGGATTTTCGCTGCTCAGGACTCCATTGAAATTGTGAATAGCTAATCTTTAAAATAATCTTTGACATCTTTGGTGAAACTACGCTGTTTACTCACAAATATTTTCCTCGAATATTCGATTTGCTCAATTAACAGTCACAGTTACTTCGATTTTGCACATCTCTATATTTTGCTACAGCGCGCCTAAAGCCGTCCGAGATTTTTTTCAATTGCAGAAAAAAAGGAAATAAAAAGAATCAAAGACAGTAACAACAAGAACTGTAATATAGGTAACACCTACGCTGTGCCGCAGCTGTAAGGCGAGTGGGCGTGCCGTTCGGACAGCGCTAAATTTAGCAAGTGAGCAGGCGTCTTTGATAAATCGATGTACAAAAGGAAGCAACGATAGAATAACCAACAGTCAAGTAACAACAACAACAACACCTACTACAATACAACAAAACCCAAAAAGGAAAAAAAGGCGGAAAAATAACGCTATTGCATTGTTCGAGTGTAGGCGGCAAAAGCAATACGCATCCTTGATTCCGTATGCTTGTACATGTGTGTGTACATGTGTGCGGTGTGTGTGTATAGGTATATTGTTGATGTGAGCGACTTTGATTGTGTTTGCATTTGTGTGTCTGGCGGTTATGGATTTTTGCATCCCGCGCAGCGTTTTTTCAAGTTCACGATATACATATGTATTTCGGTTTGACTTTGAGCGCCAACTCACCAAGGTCTGTTCTTCTCTTTCTCTCTCTTAGTTTCATCAGCACACGGCGTACGCGGGACAGGGCCAAAAAAAAAAAACTAAAAAATAGTACACACAAACATTATGTTCAATAGATATGGGCGGATTCCTGGATAAGCCAAAAACCGCAAAGCACAATGACGAAGGCGAGGGCAACAAGCTGCTCTATGGCGTCAGCTCGATGCAGGGCTGGCGCTGTGAAATGGAGGACGCATACTATGCCTGCGCTCGCTTAGGGAATGCACTGGACGAGTGGAGTTTCTTTGCGGTCTTTGATGGTCATGCGGGCCATAAGGTATCGGAGCATTGTGCCAATCATTTGCTGGACAGCATCATCAGCACAGAGGAGTTCAAGAACGGTGACTATGTGAAGGGCATTCGCACCGGTTTCCTTCGCATAGATGAGGTAATGCGAGGACTACCCGAGTTTACCCAGGATGAACAGAAATGCGGTGGCACAACGGCAGTCAGCGCCTTTATCAGCTCCACGCAAGTATACATAGCCAATTGCGGGGATTCACGTGCGGTGCTCTGTCGCCAGGGCGTGCCGGTCTTTGCCACCCAGGATCACAAGCCCATTTTGCCCGAGGAGAAGGAGCGTATACATAATGCCGGAGGCAGCGTGATGATTCAGCGTGTTAATGGAACGCTGGCTGTGTCGCGTGCGCTGGGCGATTATGACTTTAAGAACGTTAAGGAGAAGGGACAATGCGAGCAGTTGGTCTCACCGGAACCGGAAATCTTTTGCCAAAGCCGTCAGGACACCGACGAGTTCTTAGTGCTCGCCTGTGACGGCATCTGGGATGTTATGAGCAATGAGGATGTATGCAGTTTCATATACTCGAGGCTGAAAGTGACCTCAAATCTGGTGAACATTGCCAATCAGGTGGTCGACACTTGTTTGCACAAGGTGTGTATTGATTTAACGATATCTTCCCATCAGCCTGTTTCTATTTCTCTTGTTATTTCTATTTTATTTAAACGGATAACGACAACAGGGCAGCCGTGATAATATGAGCATCATAATAATTGCTTTTCCCGGAGCACCAAAGCCAACTGAGGAAGCGAAAGAGGCTGAGCGTCGGTTGGAGAAACACATCGAGAAGATCACAAGAGGTTGTCTAAATCGTCTACTCTGTTTATAACTAATCGTATACCTAACGATTTAAAACGTATAGTTGTAACGCAATTGTGTCAATGTCTCAGTGTCGACGTTCTCCTCCATTCTCGACTTGATCTTAGACGACTGAAAATAGCGAGTACAGAATACCGAATACGAATACGAATACATTGTACCTTACGTAACGAAAAAACAAAGATAGCCCCGAAAAACAGTTTGCATATATATATAGATTAGTAGATTATAATTATACACATACATGTATTAGTTAGTTAGTTAGCTACATACTTACATAATTGATCAAATCAAAGCTAATCAAATTGAAATCGCAATGCAAATACAATTGCAACAACAAAAAAAGATGTTCCTTCCAAAAAAGTGAAACCATAACAATTGCTATTACCATTGCCAATACCAATTCCAATACTAATGCCAGTTCATATATATACATGCATACATACATACATATACATATGTATGTGCCATCGCTAATGCATTGCAAATAACTGTATAGCGTGTTAGTTTATCATATCTGTTTCCGCTGGCTGTGCGTGTGGCCGATTGTCTGATTGTCCAACACTCTGAGTGTGCCTGAGTATTACAGTATGTGTGTGTTGCAGTATTATTTATTTAGATGTCTACTATTGAGTTGATATGCTACAGCAACTGCCAAGCCGATCCACGTGAAAGAGAACTCCTTGTAGCTAAACCATCTCCAAGCCCATCCCATTTAGACCTAGAATAATACAAACATAAATATAGAGTATACATATACTATAGATAACCCTTTTCAAACAATTGACGTTGAGGTCCCCTCAGCCAGTGTACATACATAACATCCATACAATACATACGCTTGTATATAGTCTAATATCTACTTACAACCATATACCATAACATAATACGTATAAACAAAAGAACAATTCGAACGCATATTTGATATACATTTTTAAGTAGTATGAATTAATACCCAGTAACTAAAGCAGATACTTTGAAGCAGTCGCAATTAATTAGTACTTTTGCAATTCACAAATAGTTGATATTGAAATTAATATTAGATATATAGATACAATTAGTGTAGAGTTAGTGAGCAACTTGTCAATAATAATATTTACTTACGATTGAGGGAATTGATTTTGTCGTTGTCAGATTATTAGATTTTTGCTCAAGTATTTAATGTAAACGCCGTTAAAACACCATTAGTCATTGCCATCTAACATCTGCCACATATTATAGGGTATTTTTTAGTGCGTATACGCGATCGATCCTAGACTAAATTGTTAATGCGCCCACAGTATTCATAACACCAAAGTGAATTTTAAAAACGTCCTAAGGCCAAGTGCTGACGTGACCTTTACACATGTATATTGATAATAACTTTACGTAAATAATATTGTAATATTGTATTGTTTACAACTAGCAAATTCCACGTCCCACAAGATATCAAATTAGTCAAATATATAATTAAATACTCTAATATTAAGTATAACAACTAAAGAATCTGAATCTAGATAAATCAAAATTAACAATGTCCAGACAAATTACTTAGCCCAGGTTGAAAGTTTTTAATGCCAGGCCTAAGGGTATCTGTATTTGTACTTGTACTTCTATCAGTATCTGTATCTCTGTTTGTAGCAGATAATCCCAGAAGTAAGAAATTAATAACGAAAACGAAAAGATAACAAAATATTGTAAACCTTATGCTCACCAATTGTTGTGCTTGTTGTCAACGTAAACAATTTACTTTAAAATGTTACATTTAGAAAATGCAATTGAAGCGACGCAGTGAAGCTAACACAAGAAAGAAGAAAAGATTTTGAATGCAAAAAGAGCTCGATACACTGAGAACATTTGTACCTAAGTACTATAGCAATCATTCATAGCAAGGAATCGTTTGCTTGATCAGCAGCGATCGAACTTTAATATAGAAATTAATGGAATACGAAAAAAACTAATTAATTATTTTTGCTGCTAAGTAAAACAAAAAAAAAAAAAATATAACTTGAAATGAAAGATTCGAAAACCAATCCAAAAGTGTTTGTTTGCTGTGTTGTTCAGTTTTCAGTTCTCATTCGATAGCACTTTCCACCACCTTTTCCGCCTGCGCCTTTGTCTTTTCTTCTTCTCACGCAACACATACAAACAAACAATTCAACTTCATGTGATTACAGTCGTATCGATTTTGTTTATTTTCATTTCAATTTTAATCTTTCATTATTTGATTGGCACACGAAATACAACAATATGCAGCATTTGATTGATTGTTAAGTTTTTCGCATTTTATATTTTTATATTTAATTTTTATATAGTTTTCTTCTGTTTCTGATCAGTCGAAACTAATGACTACATATACATTTATTCCAAGTATTCTTTTTAATCTACGAAATTTGTAAAAGTAAATTTAGCAACGCGTTGCTCTTGTTTTGTTGTCGTTGCCGTTGTTGAAAATGGGCAAATGGTGTCAAGTCAATGCCAGAAAACAGAAAGCAATTCAAATCAAATTTAATGATGAGTGAGCATAAGGTAAGGCACATAGATCCCACCACACAAACGAAAAGTAAATGATATATGCATGCTCTTAAGATAATTCTACCAATCCAATTATTATATATATATATTTGTACATCTTATCCAATCACTTTAACAATTCGATATTTTCAAATGTTTGTTGTACACTGAATGCTGTAAACAGTTTTCTCATAGACAATTCCCAATTGCAAAAGTCAATCAACAAAACTAAACAAAACAACAAAAAAAAAGGGGGAAACTGCAGAATTTGGCTGCTCTTTTTTCTCATTTTTTAGTGTACTCCTGACCTTTTGAAGTGCCAATTTTGCGACACCCCATTTATGTTATTATTTACGAATATGACTATGCAGGTCGATCGAATTCAGGTTTAATATTGGCTCTATATGTTTTCTGACCTTTCGATCGAGCTGTATGTCTTAGCCTAGCCTCACGTTAAATTAAGTTTGTTGCTACATTTTTCGGCTCTCGCTGTTGCAACATATTTTTTATTATTATTATATTTTTTTGTGAATTGTGAATTTGCTTTTGCGTAGCCTCAAAATATAATTCGTATTTAAATTGTACATAAAAATGCAAATAACATGAGCATTACTTTTAAGTTATGTTCCTTGGATATCTTTTAACATTTTCCTTTAACTTTCTGGCATTCTTGCAGAGGAGATTGAGAGTAATGACGTCACAGACTACGTGGAACTGTTAAAGTGTCTGGAAAACAGAGATGACATAGAAGGTCTTCCACCCGGCGGCGGCTTGCACTCCAAGTAAGTCGATTGCTATTGAATTATCTATTAGAATAATGATTAATGATATATTTGTTTGTTTCAGATATCACATTATCGAGCGAATATTTACGGAGTTGTTTCCGGATGATCCATGTGAAGTACGAAACATTTTTTACAACATTTAAGAATTGCTTTCTTTCAAATTTCACCAACGCTTCTTCGCCACTTTGATTTTGCTTTATAACTTCTTAATTATCTGGTTTCATTCATATAGCTATTGTGTAACGTTTCGCTTACCTATGCAACTTTATTATTTTCTAAAATTCTCTATAGAATAACTTGATAGTTCTTTTATCCATGAGGCTGCATCCCACACACTTATTGTTGTTTAACAAACCGAAAGCTCTTTACGTATTCTCTTTCTTTTATTTCTAGCTGTATGCATATGATGAGCTATGAATTTTTAATGCTAACTATTGTTCATTTCTAAATCAACAACAACCACCACCAAAACATCCAAACAACCAACAACAAGAGAACAAACGAATCTAAAAACAACAAAAACCTTTTAATTCACATACTTTAAATGTAAGACGAAGACGATTCTGTTGCTTACGTCCTGCGTTGTGTTTTTTTTGTTTACGTTCATCCAAAATTTGAGTAATGCTAAAAATTAACCGATTGTAAAATTTGCAGCCCCCAAACATTTGCTCTGCATGTTCGCTATATTTTATTCTGCATGTTCATCCCAAATCAATTAATATAATAAAGAAGTTAAATTATCAGTTGTAATGGTTAAAAATCTCGCAATTTCTCACTCTTAATTTCTCTCTGTCCTGATCCACACATAAACACACACACATTTATATATACGCACATCAACACACGCCTCATATAAGAACGCCTCCTAATTGTGCCTGTTTTTGATCATCTATTCACCATGTCTCCGGCTGTTAATAATTTCTCCTTTTTGATATTCTTGCAGAGTCCAACGCATTAAATTTGCAAACAAACAAACAGAAACAGTCAAACAAATGCAACAATAACAACAACAGAACGTCACATCAAAAAACAAACACACACACACACATACAAACACAACATACACTCTTACCAAACCGTTTTCTACTTTGATAAAAAATAATAAGAAAAAGAAAGAAAGAAAGAAAGAAAAACCTACTGCTAATAATATTAATAAGCATTATTCTAATACATTATATAGTATAAATGAAGCCAGTCCTAAACACACAACTCTATAAACCTTGTATTACGTAGATCATACTTATGGAAAGGAGCGAACCTTAGCAGACCTCAGATAAGAACGAAATAAAAACGAAAATAAAAAAGATAAAACTTAAAACAGAACCAGAAACAGAAACATAAAAACAATAAGAACAGGGTTTGGCTCAAAGCCAACAAACACAACAAACAACAAGACACATATTTGACATACACTACACACACATACAAAAGAACTCCCCCATCTCTAAACTAACCAACTACCTAACGAACTACAATACTTACTAGCGTTAGAGATTGTTTATAGATAGATTTGTCTTACTTCTATGTTAGGTCGGTCTGTCCTCTGTCTATCAATCTATCAATCGTAACTGTCCTTCCGTCAATCCTCATCAAGCAAAAAACTAAAAAACAAAAAAAAACTGTTGACTCGCCTTTGTTTAGCTGTGTAAAGTTTTACCAAAAAAAAAAAACAAAAACATTTGAAATAGAAGCAAAAAAAATATAAAAAAAAGTAAACAACACATTTTAGTCCTGTATAAGAATGTCGCTCGGGAGATGTAATTTTTTATTTGATTTTCAAACTGTGTATTAATATTGATTCCGAAACGACGCGGATTTTTGTAAGCTGTATAATGTTTGTTACTGAAGAATCATATTTTTGTTCATTATTTTTATATATGTATATGAGATATCCGATTTAAAAACAAAGAAACCACAAAACTAAAACTGTAATGGAAAACAAAAACTATTAATTTGTAAGAAGTGAGCAAGATGAAATATTAAGAAACTTAAAGCAAGAAAACAACAAAAAACAAAACAAAAAATGAATAACGCCCGAGTTTGTAGTAAATGTTGATAAAAAAAAAAAAAACAAAAAAAAAACCCAAAATCTGAGAATCGTTTGAAATTATTGCTGTTGTTGTTGTTCAGTCATTTAGCTGCACCGTGTACCAGTCGTATCACCTCCAGACGCGACAGGTGTTGTCCTTGGAGGCAGTCAGGATAGCATCCCCTGCATAGCTGTAGGCGCAACTAAATACCTCGGACTCATGTCCGGCCAGCACCTGGGAGCACTGTCCCGTCTCGGTGAGCCACAGGCGAGCCGTGTTGTCGGCGGAGGCGGTGAGCAACATGCAACCGCTGGGACTGAAGCAGACCTTGTTCACCTCATCACTGTGGCCGGCCATCAGGGAGAGCATCTCTAGTGGCTCCAGGCTCCAGACACGCGCTGTGCAATCGCTGCTGCAGGTGGCCAGCAACTTGCCAGCTGCATCGAAGCTCACGTCGAGCACCTCGTCGCTGTGCGTCGATACCAAGTGCAGTTCCTGGTCCAAGCGACGCATGTCCCAGATGCGTGCTGTGCGATCCAGGCTGCCAGTGGCAATCAGCGAGCCGCCAAAATTCCACACACAGTTGGACAGCTCGGCTGTGTGGCCACGCAACTGATGACTGCAACTGTGTATCATAACTTGCAGGTGCCATCAAAATGCCTTAAAGTGTTGTAATTTTAAACTCACCTCTTTGTGCGCACATCCCAAATGCCAGCCGTGTGGTCAAAGGATCCCGTCAACAGTAATTGGCCATCGCGAGAATATCGTGCGGTGATCACCTCGGCTCCATGGTGCGAAAGCAGCTGCAGTTCCTGTGCGGATTCAGTATCAAAGATGCGGGCCTTGCCATCAATGCAGGCCGTGGCAACCGCCTGATCGTGCAGCGGATGAAACTCGGCGGCCACCACTTCGGCTGTGTGACCGTACAGCGTGCTCAGGCACTGGCCGCTGCTCACTGACCAAATCTTGGCGGTGCCATCAAAGGATCCAGTCACGATTTTGTCGCTACAGTTGCAAGAGCACATTACACAACATTTCCAAAGGAAAAGAATCGATCATTCTTTACTTACCAGCGTGGCGTATTAAAGCCCACGGAGAAAACAACATTGTCATGGCCAGTTAGAATGTGTTGCACCTCGGCGCTGTTGGTATTGATCACGTGGCAGGTGCGATCGTAGCTGCCCGTCAAGCAGTGATCTCCACTGCGATCGAAGCAAACGTTTGTCAGCGGCAGTATGTGAGAATTGTAACATTTGTGCAGATAGAACTTCTTTTTAATTGGTTCCCGAAGCTTACTCTGGAGCTTGCTAATCGCCTGTTTCAGCGCACTGAATGTGTCCTGTGAGCTAGAAGCCTTCGAGTTGCTGGACAGGCAGGGAGGAGTTGACTTGTCCTCCGCAGGATCGCCCTGACTACGTTCCAGCTCTGCAGCCTGGAGCTCCTGAAGCAGAATGCTATCTGCCAGTGCCTCCACATTTGTTCTATTGGAGAATTAATCAATGAAACTTATCAGATACATTTGTGCTCCTCCTCCACTTACTTGGCATCCAGGTCGAGCAAATCAAAGTGTCGAACCCTCTCGCTGCCATCTGCTGATCGATAATTCAGGGCCAAACCTATCGAATAATGATTAACTGCTGTGCAAATCGAGTGTTTAATGCTGCTCACCTGGTGGATAATAGCGTAGAAAGATTTTGTTGGCACTCATTTCACAACTGTCGTTGAACTGAAACTGCAAATGAAATTCCTCTACAGCGAGGTTGTCTCTATCGTGAGCTTGCTGACCTGCTTTAATTTGTTGCACGTTGCCTTGTCAGTCGAGACAGACATGCTACTGACTAGTTTGGTCGATTATTCGCTGTTGTAGGTCTGGGTCGTTACGTTATTTGTGCGGGGGACTCCAAAGGGTTAAAGCTCCGTCGGTGGTAACAACAAAAATCAATGCTTCTCTACTAAATGTCAATCATCTGATAAAGAAACTTTATTAAATGTCTATTTACGTGACGGTACTTTGATTGTCAGCCATGTTTCTTGGCGCCATTTTGAACAAACAAAAAACGTCTGGTGCAAACGCTGCTCACCACTTTAAAGAAAACGACCGCTAGATGCCGCCAGCCAAATGGTTTGTGTACTTGATAGTCTAGCTAAAACCCAACAGAAATAGATTAAATACCGGAATTTAAAGTTTACTTTAGAAGTTCGTTAACTAAAGTTGAATTATTTAAAATTAATATATCAATCATAGTTTCATAGTTGTTTCAATATTGATTTTTTTCTGTTTATCAGTTTTTCTTTATTAATTATTCTAATGTCGTTTCTTCAGACACACTTTAATCGTTCATATCTATAAAACCTAATTAGCTTGTTTAATTCAATTGGACCCAAAGGCCAATTGATGCCGACACCTGTTCACATTGCCGGGCGTATTTAACATACATACGAGTACATTCCTGCAAAAACACAAACCAGGTCGAATGTATATGCCCACAAGTGGAGAGGCAGCCACTGAGGCAATTAGATTGTCTCACCTTGCTCGTGTCTCGCTTCGACATTTTCACTAATTTAATTTGTTCGTTCGGTAATCACTGGGACGTGGGCGGAGAGACGAGGCGTGGGCGTTGAAGCGGCCAACGAAGTAATGTCCATTAGGCTAATACCGAAGCCACAGACAAAAAGGAATAGATAGAAGATCTGAACAGATGGAGTGTGCGAAGAAGAACACAGCAAATGACCAAAGCCAATAATGATAAGAAATTATTAGTTGTATTATCACATCCAATGTTGTTCCAAGGGAACATAACTGAAAGCGACAGTTGTAGAAATGCAGACATTAGGCACAGTGGGCACTTGGGTCGTTAATTTCAGTAAATTGTTCCGAAATTATTTTCTGAAAAATATATATTTCTGGCATATTAGTAATTAAAAAACGTGTTTAATACTAATATACATTCCATAAATTTTATTTACCTCTGCTAAATTGTAAATTTCTCCCACTGTGCAAAGGCGACATAACGCGGCGAAAGAAACTCGTACTCGTAATGCGGAGCTATATTTATTTATAGCTTGTTTGTAATGAAACATCTCATTGATTTGGCATTGAATGACCACTGACCAAGATGTGTCTTGGCTCGTTACGTGGCAGCAACAGCTGTTGCCACAGATCATGTCTTAATTTGCTGGACTTCGTCTGTTACATATGCCATGAAATGGGCAGAGAGACAGGAGAAATAAACGTGGAAATTAAATCAATTTCAGATGCCATAAAACGCTTTCGCAATCAAAACAAAGCTTAACAAAGCAAAGTGTGGTATAAGAGTATCTGCCTTCTAGGCAGACAAAGGAACATCAAGCGGATTTAAATTTATGCTCAATAAATTTTTGTTGATTTCCGGCAACGTGTGTTCGTGTGCGTGTGTGTGTTCGGATGAGTCCTTAAAATGCGTCGCTGCATAAATTAAAGGATCTCGTTTTCCACCTACTCAAAGACAGAGAGACAAGGACACCCTAAATAAGATACTCGGGCGAATGTTACCTTTATCCACAGATATTATTGCTGTCTGATTTATGGATGGTTTCTATCTCTCTCTCGTTGAGTTGGGTCTGGGTCCCCACCTGACCCACCTTGGTTGAGCATATTGTGCTTAAATGGCATAAGCTTTCACTGGACCAGTGCTCGTGGCTCGTGGAGAGACTTATTCCGAGTGATACGTCAACAGATTTTCAGTTCTCTTTGTTTATTGATCGGATTTCATTAAATTCGATTTCGCTGGATTTGTACCCTGTAGCAGAAGTAGTATGCGAGTGATGTAAAAACCGATAAAAATATTGACAAGTCAATTCTCGCGGAGGCGATTTTCAAGTACTCGATTATTTTTTGACGATTTCACGAGCTAATAAAAACGATTTTCATGGAAAATCGAAAATTTATTTACTTTCGGAATGTCTGACTTCTTAAATTCCAACCTACATAAATTTGACCACAAATTGTATTCTGCATCAATATTTTATTTATTTGGAAAATCAAATTTATTCCACTGTTTACAACACTGTTTACCTATTTTTATACTAAAGGTCTTAAACACTTTCGATTTTAAACACGATTCACAGCTTGCATTTACATCACTAGAGTACACATTTTATCTATTTTCAATCTGCTGTAACTTGTGTCGGAAATCTATCAGTTGAGCCAATTCTGCAACGCGTACACTCTTTTCTCCACTCCCCGCTCCCTGCTCCCTGCAATCCCTGCACATGTTGTTGCATGCCCCGAAACTGTTTTGGGAACTTTTCCTTTTTGCCGTCGCACAGTTGGCCAAACCAGATTGGCGCCCTCCTCGTTCCACGTCTAATTGGAGGAACGTACGCTTGATGTCATCGTAATCATATTTGCAACAGTTTGCGGCAACTTAACTAACTTGTGGCCCTTGGCTAAAATTCAGTCACTGCATTTCAAAATTGACATCTCTGATTTTGGTTATATTTTTGGCATCGAAACAAATCAACTTTCAGTTCAAACATTTGTTTCAATATTGTTGTCAGAGAGCACACAGAAGAGTAAAATTCGTAATGCAATTTATTTGCAACAAATTTTAATATTTTCTCTGTAAGTGCTCAATAAACTAAAAGTTAAACCTTCAAAGGATGTACTCTTAATACACTCGTAGTAGTTGAAAGCTGAAAATATTTGTGTATTTATTTGCAGACTCAAACGGATGTAAGAGTTGTCTCGATATGTTCTATTGGTGCGTGTTTCTCCTGGCCACATTGACAAGATTACGAACCTAAGCCCATCATTCATAAAGTGTTTTTCGGCTCAGTCATTTAAAAGTTTATGACTTTGATAAATTAAATTGGGCATGGCCCGCACATACAGAATCCGACCCATGTTTCCTTCAACCACAACTCCCAGCGTGGATATGAATAAAGTCGTACTGTACAGGACGCCTACTATGGCTCCAGTTTAGAGGGAAAGTTTTAAGCCCAAGACGGGCAAAGCCTTAAAACCGTTTATGGTCAATTGAAATGCAGACGCATCGAAAAGTTATAAAATTAAATTTAATAATATCAGATTCCGGCTCCTGTAAATGCTGTGTATGTGTATGTTGAGGTTTGTTTTGAGCTTTATCAGGGCGAGCAGGTGGGAGGAGACAGCAACATTTTGTGCGGCTTAGCGGCCACATCAAGTATACGCACCATAAATCAGAGCAACGACCCAGACCGCTCACAACATGCTCAATGACGTATTGAATGCATTAAACTCGAGTCTTAAACTGCTAACCGGCCGTTTCTCATAACTTTAAGTGGTGCTTAAAATGAATTATGCCTTGCCGGTGTTATTCCCCCATTATATACGAGTTCATTTATGTCTCGAGAGGATTGAGTCAACATTGCGGCACCGATTGTTGTTGTTGTTGTTGTTGCCTGGCATCAGATCGGAATGAATAGCATGTTAATTTGTGCGCATTATATTGGCCATTTATCTGTTCTGTATCTGTTCTCTGACTTCCTCGCCGTTAATTGCACTCGACAGAGTCAATGGAAGGCAATGCAGTTGCATTTACGGCCTTTATGTTAAATACAAACAAGTACTTAAGTATTAACATTTGACTCTTGTGGCTGACAAATATCCTTGAACATGTTGCATATCATTAAACATCCTTTTTATTTCACTTTCAGCGCCAGGCAATTAGCTACTTTATACCCTGGTAATACCTGGACTCGTTATCAACTGCAATTCACCAAATCATTAACAAACATTTGTGTTGAACTAATTTGATTTATCGGTAAGTCGTTAATAATATTTGCCAGCTTTGCTTGTATTCAATTAAAAATCACAAATTATTTATTCAAATCTCGCTTAAAACACACATGAATATTCATTGATTACTCGTTGTCTGTATGCAACTAAATGATTACTTGCATCGAAATTTAGAAATTGACATAATGCCCTGCATAGCAAAATGTGCGTGAAATTTATGCAAACGATTGGCATAATGAATGCATTCATCTGTGCGTTCATGAGTACACATGCACTCACCCATGTACTATATACGAGTACTTTGTTTGTGTGCTGCAGAGTGTGTTCTTATGTTCGAAAAAAGTTTATAAATATTTTGAGTTGGCTAGTTATTGTCTTTTGAGCGGAAAAGGAAACGTCATTGGTATTTTATTTAAATAATATTTTAAGCTTAAGAGCTCTAGATTTTTGCACACATTTTGTTCACTTGGTTTGAGGCCTTAAAGAGACTTAAATAAATATAATAAAATGTGGTTTAATTTTTTAAATATCCCTAAGTATATTTGACTGACTACACTGCAATCGCAGTTGTGTTTTTTGCACTTTCAAAATATTTTCATTCTTTCATTAATACTAAATTGTAATACATACTTCCTTAACCAAGCTGTCAATTAAATAAAAACAATTGTGGAATTGCAAAAACTAATAAATGGTTAGCGTGTCCTGAGGTTAACAATTTCAGCAAGAGCATTTCTCTTCTTGTCACAATGTCGCACTAATTGTGTGTGCACAGATATATATTGAAATAAATATGTATATTTATAAATGTGTGTGTGTTTGTACAGATGCGTAGTTGCGGTTATGTTTTGCGTGTTTTAAGCTCGGTTGTTCGCCTGCCACAAATTAAACGAAATCAACAAATTAAGTAGAATACATTTTACGATCCGCGACCGCAATTTATTTTGAGCCACGCCTTCTTTAAAAGGAGCCTAGGAATTTTGGTTTTGGTTTTGCCAAATGATTTATTTTGTTTTGGCTTAAAACAATGTCAATGGCAACAAAAGAGGACCAATTACTCGGCTTTTGGCTATGGTTTTCCCAGCAGCCAACAACAAACAGTTCCTAAAAGGCAAATTAAGAGGCGGGAGGGGGGCGAGGGAGGCATAAATTTGCCGTCAGAAAATATGAATTTAATTAACATTAATTGCTCGAATATTTCTCTTTCGCACCTGCGTCGATGAACATTTGCCACGTTGAATTTTGTCCAGTTAACTGCAAATAACGTATACGTAATGTTGCTGTACAGCGATTGTTACTCTTGTTGCTTGTGTTGCTGTTGTTGTTGTTGTTGCTGTTATTGCTGGCACGAGTTCTGCACACTTGTGTTTATGGCCAAAGTTTTTGGCTGGCTAAAAAGAAATAAACTTTTGCGAACTTGAGATTTTGCGACTCGTGATTCAATGTGAAATCTTCTCAACCGCAAAGGACTTGCCAAAACAATGCTGTCCCTTCAGCTAGTTTTCTTTCAGTTCTGCGCTGCAATCGCAGTGCAAGTCAATTAAAATTTATTACACATACGGGTCGTTGTACAGCACTGGTTGAAGAATGTCCGGCTGTCGGTTCATTTTCAATTTGTTTAATGGGTCACTTGGGCGTGCGGGCCAAAAACTTTTCACGAGCTGGCTAACAAGCCATAAAAGTAAATAGCCAACTATGATGACGACCACGACCACGACCACGACGATAAGGCCGTTAAGGACGCTTGGTAGCGCTCGGTTCACGCGACCGCCCACCTGCACATGCAACAGAGCCACGCCCACACGCCCACACACACAGTGGCTAATGCAGTTATGGCACTCATATTATACATAATCGTGAAATTTAGACATTGTTGGCATTCGTGCGAAATGATATTTGCAAAAGATAATCGCTGTAATTCAAAGGATATTCGTATCGCACACACACACATCCAAAGAGTCAAAGGTGGAGCCTGTGTGTGTGTGTGTTCTTCTATGTCCTCACAACATTTCCCTTTAAGCCACAACCACTGCATCTGCTCGTACTTGGCTTACTTTCAAATACGCCTTTGGCATCTCTCTCTCTCCCTCTCTCTCTCTCTCTCTGTATAATAAGCTTAAGTCAATGTGTGTGTGTGTGTGTGTGTGTGTTTCACGCTGTGTGTTTAGCACTCGCGCATTGCTTTTTGGGGGCACATGCAACACCTAAGCACGCAAAGGACACTCCAGGCAAGCGCCAAAGTCGATCCGCTTGCTTCAGAACAGCCTCTTCAAGGAGCAGGATAATAAGGAGCTTCTTTGCGTTATAGAGCTGAAAATTATAGCCTATTAGCTGATAAATTTATGTTTGCATGCAGTCGGGTTGGCTACACCGAAAAAAGAATCATTTTAAAATTCAAGTTCTAAATTCTTGATTTCGGCATTATTTTTGAAGAATATTTGCAGAATATTATTGTTGCATAAACACATATTTGATAATATTGAAAAAAATCCCTATAATCATAAAATATGCATAGAAGTAATTGAAAAATTGTACTTTAATCAAGTAATTCGTATTCGATATATCCCGAAAGCACTTTTTTCTTTCTGTGTATTAGAAGTCGCGTTTGTCGCCTCTCCAAGAACATAATATTACGTATACGCAAGCTCGTGTTATGCAGCTTAAGATATTCCCCAGTTGTGCAAATAATAGCGTATTTATTGCTTCGCATTGACTCGTTTTCAACACAATTTGCTATTCAACTGAAATGGAAAAAATAAAATGGGGCGCATAAAAAATACATGACTCTCAAATCGACACCGCACATCAAAGGAAAAACAGCCGCAAAATTGTGGAATTGTTGCCATTTAAAGCTCAACCTCCCGCTAACTGTGATTTGTGTGCGATTTAACGCTGTTTTCTTTTTTTTCTTTTGCGCTAATAAATTATTTTCATTCGCATTGCAATTTGGATGAAAACGTATTTATAAAGCGATTTCTCTTTTATAACGCTTCCTTCGAGGTGCAAAGTATAAATCTCGACAGGTTTTTTATTGTCGAGCTGTCAAGATACGTGCGTGCATGTGTGTACCACACGTGTGTGTGTGTGTATGTGTGTGTGTGTGTGTGTGTGAGTAGAGGGTGCGTTGGAGACTTGCAACATATTTGCAGCAGCGCATTTTAATCACTCGCCAAATTAAGTTTCGTGAGTAAGTTTTTGTGCTGCAATTTGAAGATACATTACTTGTATATATTTATTTAATTAATTTATTAAAGAATTTATTGATTTTATATAGGAAAAAGTAAATAAAAACTTGAAAATTTAATTAAAATTTAAATTAATTATTTATAATTACATTTACACTAACTTTAGCTTAAAGAGAATACTATTAGTCAATATTATTTTGAATCTTAGGTAAACTAGAACATTTTTTTTATATCTTCAATATATTTTCTTCAGTGCTTTAAACTTTCATAAAAATAATTAAGTGACTAATTAAATGATTATATGCATTGGCAATCAATTACACCAGTTAATAAAATACAAAGCTATATACGAGATCAGCAAATTCGATTTCGATATCAATATCCTTACCTTACAAATGTATTTGAATACTGCGCACATACATGTTTCCCATATAAATTCATTTTGTAAGATTTATTGCGTATCATCAAATAAAGGAAAGGCAAGAATAAAGCACCACCTAGCGGTAGGTAACGTGCAACTCGTGCAGCTCGTGCTGGAACTTTAATTGAAATTCGTGGGTCCCAGCTGAGAGCAGGCGTTCAAGCATCGACAAACTACGGCAAAAGTCCTGCAAGTGTGTGTGAGTGAAAGTGTGTGAAAGTGTGTGTATATGTGTGTGTGTGGTCTCTTGTGGGTTATGTGCGATGTGCTGACTGCCTGTTGCCCGCTTCGCATGCTCGGCATTGGCAACGTGTTGAATTACACATAATTTAAAGTTTTTGCAACTGCATAATCCTCGACTGAGATTGCAGTCGCTTCAACAAGTGCCGCAAATGGTGCTCACATCAACTTACCTTCGTCCTTTTTTTACTTTTATTAGATCAGCACCGTCGGTGGTCGCCGGTGCATGGAGCAAAACTTTTCCACTGCCCAAAGTTGTGTGTGTGGCACATGCCAAACGTAAAAGTTGGAAATTAAATTCCTTGGACAAGCGCAAATACACACACATACACACATACACTCACGCATGAACCATGAACTGCATGCTGACTAAGTAGTTGTTGTTGTTATTGCTGTTGCTGTAGTCACAGGACTAAATCCTGCAGGCTGTGCAGCCTCATCAATAGGAGGACCGAGCGGACGGTTGCATATAATATGCAAATGTAATCAGTGCCTTCAGTTTTTTACCATCTCTCTCCTCGTTGATAGCGACTTCGAGTGAGCGTGTGAGTGTGCGTGTGTGTGTGTTTATGTGTGTGCGTGTCTCTGAGTTTTATATGTACATGCATTTGTTTATGTGCGTTTTATGTGCCTTGAACTTTGTATGCAGCCTTTGGCCAAAGAACGAGCGGGGACTCCTCACACGGATTTGTGTGCCAGGACTCAGGCAGCTACACTCAGAAAAAAATTGGGTATCAGAAGTTTGGTAATCCCAAAGTTTCTTAAACCATGTGCAAAATACTTGGTTCAAGTAAGGCTTTTCAATTCCCTCTCCAGAAATTTTTGATTATCGGGGCCCGATAAAATTTTTTTCAGTGCAATTACTATTTTAATGCGAATTGTTGCCATTTTATTCGCATATTGTTTTAATTAAACAACAATATCCTAAATAAATACTTAAAAAATGTATGTCAAAATCAAGTTAAAGTTAAACTTCAATATTAGAATGGTTTTTTTTTCTGTGTAGCCACCGTTACCACCAACAGTGTCAGCAGCACAACCACGGGCAGAGTCATAACCACAGTGAGAGCCACACATAAAAGCGAACGTGGCCACTGGGCAGGCCAATTTGAGTTCAGTGGCGTTAGTCGAGCCAATGTAACGTAGCAACAACAGTGCTCAACATAAGTACAACAACAGCAGCACAAGACTGGCGTAAAAAGAAAAGAAAATAATGTGAGCAAAGCGGAATGGGGCATGGCAAATGGGAAATGGGAAATGGGGAGTAGGAAAGTGGAGAGCTGTAAACATGCAAATTGCTTTATAAAAAGGCATCCTAGTTGCCACAGTCTGGTCAGTGCAACTGGCCTCCTTCTTCTCTTCTGCTCTTCTCCTCTCCGTCGTCTACTTCCTGCCCCGTTTGTTGCTTAAAAACGCAAGGAAAAAGTTTCTCATTTGTTGGTTATGCTCTGCATATTATTGGACTCCGTACTAAACCAGTTGCATGCAAACCGTCCAGGCGTGTCCTGTTGTGATTTATGGAAAACAGAGCAAAATTGCAAGATAACAAATTAAATAAAATAAAAACCAATTATGTATGTAAATGATGTCAACTTACAAAAGAAATTCAAGAAGAAACTGAAGTTGAGTAAATGTTACATTTTTGATTATTCATATTTAAAGTTTGCTGGCATAAATTTGGTAAACAAAACAAAATTGTAATTCTAGACAGGACCCTTGATCTTTATTTATGAGTTAATGTCAGAATTAGAAGTGAACGATGACATGGTTTCAATTAGCTTATCTGTAAACTGTCAGTACTCACTGTTTTGCAAGTCTTGCAACTTTGATGTCAACGATAGTTGTTGGATCTTTGAGCTCGATTTAATAGCTTGTCAAATCACACTTCCACTCTCTCTCTCAGTCCCTCTGTCTCTTAGTTTCTCTCACCCACTCGGTTTTCATCTTTTGGGCGTAAATCAATTCAAGTGAAAGCAATTAATCTGAAAATGCCCTTGAAAAGGCTGCCGTGTTTTGGCCACTTCAAAGTTGCGTTGGCTGTCGCCGCCCATTTGGCTTTTGACGCACTTTTCTCAAATGTCGCTTCCATTTGCCTTATTCGATGAGAGCAGCTTTGCTGAAAAACCGTTGCAATGCTCGATAAAAAAACAACAAGAATGCGTGCTCTTACTGAGTTGGATTAACTAAGAGATACTCTGCTGAAACGTGCTTACAGTTCCAGGAATTGAAATTGCCTTCCATTGAGAGTAAAAGAGCAGCGTTTAAATTTGATCAAGAGCGTGTGTAATTCACAGAGCGCGGGCTAGCACAGTTGCGTGTAAGCAAGAAAGGGAAGGGCAATCGAGCTTCATTTGATATGAACAGCCCACCAAGCCATGCTTTGCTTATTCTCTTAGCAGCCGCCTCTCTGAACGTATAGAAGACAGAAGCAAGAGAGTGAAACAAGAGCTTTGACCAATGAGATTTCGAAACAAAGAGTACTTTATGTGCTTAAGAGAAACTAAGGTATTTATGCATGCGGGGATATTGATATCGGAAGCAGTCGCTTTCTTTGATCTAAGTACATGTACATATCGAACACCCTTTCAACGATGAATACAGGGTATGCAAACTGAGTTCCTGTGCGTTTAACAAAATTGCAAATAAGTTCTGCAGAATATGCGTGAGCGTGTGTGTGTGTGTGCGTGTGTTTTTTTTTGTGCTTGTTTGTGTATTGCATATGTGCATTTGACGAGTGGAAATCAGTTAAGAGTTGCCTTTGGCTACCACCTACGAGCTTTCCTGACCCTGTCTGTCCTGGCATTTTCATTTAACATGCAAAATTGTTTTTTCCTCGGGATAGCCGTGCACAAACACAGATGGTAAAAATGTTTGCATGTCCATGGGTGGAAATGAAAAATGAAAAATGAGAATTGAAAAAGCGTTGAATGAAAGTTTCAAGCCTGTCTATCCATATGACAGCAGATGTTTGACTATTCCACGTCTAAGCATTTCATAGTCAGTTTCAGTTTCCGCTGCCAATTTTAATCAATTCAAAATGAGCATGCAACAACTACAACTACAGTGCAAGTACAGTACCGATTTAAAGTATAACAACACCTGCTTCCTATTGTCTGCTGGATGGCAGTCCAACTCTGTCGATTTCCATATCCCGTTGGCAGTCATTAAGGGAGACTGTGCTCCACATACATATGTACATATGTACATACGAGTATCCGCAGCAGTTCCTGCTGTGAATCAGAAATCCGAAATTAGAGGCCGAAGCATTCAAATTCGGCCTCTAGTCACGATTGAACAACAGTTCAACTGTCTGCTGAATGTTAATGACAATTGTAGATTTAATTAATTTCAGACATTTAGGGAGTGGCAATCATCAGTTTTATCTATCAACTGCAATTTGACATTAAACACTAAATATTTATAAAAGCCAATTTTCGTTGTTTCGCTAGAATTTAAATGAATTCTACGAATTTGCAAAATTTTTCTCATGAATGGCGAGTACCTCTGTAATACGAGGTGAGAAAGAGCTAAAGAGAGAAAGGGAGAGAAAGTTAGCACAACAGAAAGAAAATATTTGCAAGGATCTAAAGGGGGGTGTGAGTTTCCAGTGGGTGCATTTCGCTCTCACTGTAGTCGAATGCTTGAGTTTAATTGGAAATGTATGCCCTGTTGATTTCGCACACGAGCCGAGTGCATAAATATTATTGAAAGCAACCCGAGCCGAATTGAGTTGAGCCGTGTCAAGGCACTTGACGCTCACCTGAAAAAGTCAATTTCATGTTCATCATCATCATCATCATCAGCATCAACATCATTCAGATCTTCATCAGCCACAACAACAAACCGAACATTCACTTATTCATACGACGCTGACTGTTCAAATACTTCGACATCGCGCTCTTTTTTGCTAATCACCAGAAAGTATAAAAAAAGGTACGATAAAAAAGCGGGCAATCATATGATTTTCTATGCACAGTGGGTAGATCTTGAGGGCAGCTCGTCTAATTGCTATGGCAGCTCGTTATCTTGAAGAGCCGCAGTTACCATGGCTAATACCACTTGGCCGCAGGTTAAACGGCCACTTGTCTATGCCATCAAAGCCGACACCAAATTGGCTGTCCAGGTAAACAAGACGCAACATTATTAAATGAACCGCAAAATTGTGCAGCTGCCCCAAAATATATATATTGGCTCCTCTTCTTCTCTTCTCATCCTTTTCTCTCTTTTTTTTATTGCTGCTGGGCAAGATGAAAATCTGAATACATGAATGGCATAGGACGATGCCTTTGCTGGCGATGTTGGCCTTGGCACTCTTTAGAACGGACTGACCGTCATATGAACAAATATATGTACTTATATACTAGTACATACTGTGTTTGCCACATTCAAACAGCTTTTAAGGTCTAAAGACCATTAAACTTGCTCTCTATTCTTTCTCTCTCTCTCCCTCTATCTATGCTAATTTGCACTCTAGACGCAACATTTCTATTGACAGCGTTTTTATTATGCTTTGCCAAGCGCGTCCAGCCACAACATTATAAGAATCTTTCCTTCTTTCATGCCACAATAGGGCTTGTCGAGTTGGGAAAAGCGTTGCCTGCTTATGAGCTGTAGAAATTGCCGAGCAACGCGGGAAAACTCCACAGCGGTCAGCACAGCACTCCATATACCCTGGAATATGTTATACAACATGGTCAAAAGCTTAAATATTTATATGTTTATTTCTTTAACAAAATGTTTTCCCTGGAATATGTTTTACGTTATACTCAGAATTAATACCGTGCTCCCGTGAGCTTAAATTATTATTTACCTTTTTTATTTTATTTTATTCCCTGGAATACGTTGTCAAAGTTAATACTCTGCTTTTATATTTAACTACCTTTTTTTGTAATATATGTTCCCGGAATATGTTATAAAACATAGTCAGTGTTGACACATTGCTTTCACAAGCTTAAATGTTTTTATACCTCTTTTATTGTGTAGCATATATTCCCTGGAAAATCTCATAGCTTTGCTTTCAGAAGCTTAAATATTTTAAAAAAAAAATGGTTTGCATGTATACCCTTTGTTATTATTGTTATTTTAGTCGGTATAAGTACATAGTTTTGTTAGACACTCTTAATATTGCCGACGGCGGGCCAATCATGCCTTCTTGCTTCTTCTCAACTGCCTCTCGCTCTTTCGCATTTCGCTTGGCATTCGTCGCAATTTCTATTATGCGCCTCAGTGCCTTGCCACTTAATGCCTTATTTGTATTTAATCGCGGCTTCCGTTTATTGGCATCCGCCTAAGAAACTTCGCCTTTCCTACCCTTCCCCACCCCTCGACTAGCTGATGATTTGCTGCTCAGCTCTCTAGATTATTCAATGAAGTTCGAGCAGAGACGCAAACTCACAGATACAAATACAGCTACAGCGACAGATAAAGATACAGATACATTTACAGATTAAGGCAAATGACACAATTTGCTGTCACTTTTCTGCCATGATGTTCGCTACATTTGTGCGGCATTTGATTATCAAACGAGGCTTGCAAACTCACAAAAGTGAGAGAGAGAAAGAAAGTGTAGAAATATCAGCTAAGCTCAAACCGGAAGCAATCGCACAAGGACAACTGGCCCCAAGGCTTATGAGGTTGGATGGCTACGACTTACGTATGACTTGGGAAATTATTACGTGCGATAATGCTAAGAAAACAAAGCATAACATAAAGCATGGGACGGTTGCTCCATCTGATTCCCATCTTTTGGGCAGTTTAAAGTTTTCGCATTTGTCGCACGGCATTTACATTTGCTGCGTCTCATGGCACGGAAATTGCGGCAGTCAAAGGACAACGACAGTGAACAGCAACAACAACACAACAACAATGTTAAACAGGAATGCGGTGTAAGGCTCAGAGCGGAAATACAAAGGACTGCGGCGGGCGGTGAACGCCTTGCGGTATGCAATAAAAAGCAAATGTAACGCAAAATGTTATTACGCATACGCCATGTGCGTCTGCATAAAACTCTGTCTCTGTGTGTCTTGTGTATGTGTTCGTGTGTGTTATGTTTGTCTTTGAGTCTTGCTGCCTCTCAGCTTAACCCTCATACTCATACTCCACTCACACTCGCTCAATTGTTGTTGCTTTTTCTTCATTTTTTTCTCTTTCGCCTTTCAAAATGTCATTTTTTGCAGCTGCGCTCGGCTGCCCCGAGCCCCATTGACCTCATGATCATTCGATTGGCCAGCATTTTGAGCTGCCTGGCCTGGTTTCTTTTTTAGTGTGTTTAATGTTGGGCTAATGTGATGTCTTTAAATGTTGTATTATGCTTCTAACGACTAAGAAGTTGATTAAATGCTAAGACTTGAGACTTAAAATTATTTAAACGAAATAAGTTTGAAAGATTTTTATTTAAAATTTGAATTTCTGTAATCAACTTATATAATCAATCAGTCTGATTGAGTGATTTTTAGCAAAGATTTGCAGATTTTTATGACTAATTAAGCTCAAGGCTTCCATTCACATATGTAAGTAGTAGACTTTGTGCCCATGTAAGCATTTATCCCAACAGACTACACACATGTTTGCCTGCTTAGTTCCAAGGAAGAAAGTTTGGTTAGAGCGCCATCAATCACATATTACAGGCGATTCGACTTTAGAAGCAACAACCCAAAAGATGTATAAAAAGTTGCTGCATAATAAATCACCACTGAATATGACGACAACAAATGTCTGTTGAATCTGAACAAAAGGCAAGAATGCTCGACTAGCAGATACCTGCACTAGGTCAAGTGCAGCTTGGCTTAGATGTGAAATATTTGTAAAATTATGTTTCATTTGTTTATGCAGAGATTAAGCCTCTATTGCAATTCAGCTCAATCAATAAATTACTTTAGACTTGTCTACAATATATACACTGCTTTACTCCCATCGTTTGTGGCAGCAACAACACTTGAACCCAAGAAGCCATTTCACAGAGTTTAAGATTGTTGTTGCTCATACTCGTATTGCCAAGTGGTTTTAGGTAACAAGATGTCTGCCGCAGAATTGAGTTGACCAGAGAACTGAACCTGGCCAGAAAACACAAAAACAAAAACAAACACAAACCATTCGCCCACTTGGCATTAGCACCATTAATTTTGTAGCCTAAACTATGCCTGGCACTTTCTCCTTTTGAGAGAGGACCTCCTGGTGTCTGTGGGTTTTGTTTTATTTTATTTCATTTTATTTTGTTTGGTTTTGTTTTTGGCTGGCAACAGACGACGACAGACAAGACGTTAGAAGAGGAGAGGGCCAATATAAAAGTGTTTCAGCTCCCAACAGCAGATAGTGGTTAGGCCACATTTATGAAGCCAAGTGCCACATCAAGTTGCAGCCGCAGTAGATTTCAACTTTTTATCTGAATCTGACTTTAGTTACAAGTTAAAGCCGCAGGCAGATATTTCAGCCCAAAGTGGCTTAGTTGTTGAGGACATGACAGAGCTGCTTTTAATTTATATGACCAAAAAAATGTTGCACACACTGACACACTGACACACCCAACACACTTACACACACACACACACTCGGACAACAGCAGCCATAAATTTTCGCAGTTAATCAGAGCGAGATGATGCGGCGTATACGCAATGTTACCTGTGGGCGTATGCTTAATCAATATACTTATAAAAACCTGTGCCCAGGTGACTCGCATCTAATGGGCGTAAAATACGAAACGGATAAACGGATGAAAGCCCACAAGGAAGAGATTAAATTTTGAGATGAAAGTGACAAGAGCTAGAAATTGGCAAAAGTAAAAGAACTGGAAACTCTAAACAAATGCAACATTGAAATTATCGATCCATATGGACAGTGAGTGAGATAAGTATACATACGAGTGGCTATTAATACAACAGGCCCATAAGTAGGCGACTATTTGGAACAAGGACCTGTTCTGGCTAACAGGGAAATAGAAAACTACAATGGACAAAACAATGGCGGGCAAGTAAAAATGCAACAGTTGTTGTGCTCGACTTTTAGATGCCCAGTACTCATTTGTATCTGCACAGTCGTTTGATTTGGTCATAACAAATGAAACAAATATTAAAACAAAAATAAAATAATTATTTATCCAAGCTTCTTATCATTCCATTTATTGGACGCACAAACATTGTCACAAACTCAATAGCTCTCTAACCATTGGTTTAACTGGGCAACTACAAGTACTCGCACTCATTCACATAATTTCTCATTGAGCTGATGCGAATGTAATCCCCATGTTGGACTAAGTGGAGCAGCGGCTAAGCAGAAGAACCACTTTCACTCGGTTGCCCACCAAACAAAACACAATAAACGGTGAAGAACGTGCAGAAAGACAGACAGTCAGACAGACGGACAGAGGGCTTTGTTCCGAGCTGGCGATGGCGACTGTGTGTTTTGTACTCGAACTCGAACTCGTACTCGTACTCGTATTGTGTCGTGCTGTCTCCGGAAGCGCATTGTCAGCTCCATTAATGTTGATTATACGAGTGTACGTTAATGTAAAAGAGCTCAACCAACTGGCCAGTAAAACGGAAGGGAGAACACGAGATGAGGACCTTAGGGAGACTGTTGGCGACCGCAATGCAATTTTACTGTGCTTTGCAGTCACTTTAAATGGCGACGAAAAGTTGTGTGCAAAGTTTTAATTTGCATTTTAGAACGGGCCTGGCAGCAGGTAGTCAGGGGTCCGCAGGAGTCGCGAGTCGGGACCTCTGAGAGCCGAGAGCTGGAGACCCCTGGGATAATTATAATGCCATTAGCGTGTTTAGCCCACAATCAGATTTAGTTGGCTGTGCTTCAACCGCTGGGCTGGATCCGCACAAATTGGCTCTGGCCATGCTTATCCTCGCGAGCTTATCCTCTTTGCTTCTCGCTTCTCGCTTTTCCTTCAATTTGATTTTTGTTTTCTTTATTTCTTTGAAAACTTCTCATTGGCATTCAAATTCTAATGGAATGCTAAATGTTTATTTACGCAGCAAGCGCTTCCAAGTGGCTGGGCGTGGCACTGGCCACAACTATTTTGTCGCACTTTGCATATTGCAAATGGCCAAAGGACGAAAACATGCGGCGCTGCCAGGCAAACAATTTGGTTGCAACGCTTTCCTTCCCCTTCCCCTTCCTTTCCTTCCTCCCCTCACTGCACATCCCCATTCAAAAGTTGCGCCACTTCAAAGTTATTTGAACCTAGTCACGGACAACTTTCCCTTATTTTCTTTTATTTTAGATTAAAATTGGGAGCATTTGGAAGAAAGAACTTTGTTAGTTCAAAAAGGCAACATTCAAAATATAATTAATATTAGCATATCAATAAAAAATAATAAAAATTAAACACATTTTTAAAATAAAATGAATTTGAATTCATATTAAACTTTTAATAGTTACGAAAATCGAAATAAAAACGTTATTAGCTTGATAGTTTTCTGTAAACATAAAAGTGATAGAATCTAGGACTTTACATATTTGATTTCAGACTTCTTTACAGCTTTTATATCGCAGAGTCCCTGAACTTAACCTTTTTCATTCTTTTTGGTCAGCTGCCTGGAAGTGAAATACGCGTTTATTTCTATACTCTTTCTCGTACTTTCCGTGCACTTGACTTGTGCATTGGCATTTGATTTCTGTTGCGAGTTTAAGGCCCACTTGTTATGCAATTGTTGAATTTGTTCTTAGTTTTCGATTTGGCAGCATTCGAAATAAAAGAGTGAATGGCGACCTTTGTATGAAATTCAAGGATCTTTGTTTACCGAAAGCTGCGCCAAGAATAAACTCTGGTCAAGGCCTGGACTGAGTGAAATGAAGTTATTTATTTTCGAATGCCAACGCACAAAAATCTTCCACTCGATTTGCACTCGTAACTTTGTCGTTGTCGTTGTCGCTCTCGGTGCCAAAACTCTTGGCTAAAGGCCGAGCTTACCTGGGGATTCACATTCACATTCAGATGGGGATTGGGATTGCGATTTGGGTGGTTTGGTGGGTTTTGGTACTAACGTTTTGCCATAACGCATCACTAAACGGGCTGCACAAAAATAAATTTCACAGGTTGCAGGTTGAAACTTGCTGTCGGCGTTTATGTGAGTTTATTTTGTTTGCCTTACCCCATTTCAGCACTGACTGCTTTCCCCTTCACTTCGTCCCCTTGCGGCCGCCATACTGTTAAAATTAGCAAGTGACGCGGGTGACGACGCCAAACTGTTGATTCAACTCGGCTTTGTGTGCTCAACGACGAGAGAGATTCTATAACGAGCGACCTTATCATTTTAGCATTTCACACAAAAGCCACACATCTCCCGGACTACCTCGTAGTCAGCCTTATTCACTGGCTGGCTTGTTTGGGTACTGATTCTGGTTCTCGTTCTGCTTTTGGCCCTGGCTGCCTGTATTATTGGCATTGCCAGTGCCCTGGTCTGGTTTGATCTGGCAGCAACGTTGGCGCACATGGATTCATTCAACTTTACGCTAATATCACATGCTTTGATTACAGCAGCGTGAAATTTTATTGATTGGCCAGTTAACGTCACATGAATGATGAGACATCCATCGCCCCTTTAAGGTTTCTGGGGGATCCGGTGGGGGAGTAGCGCCAGTAGCAGGCCGAAGGCAACAACACTATCGAAAATCTATACAGAGGAAAATGTTTGGAAATAATTAATAATAATTCTTTAAAACTAGTTATTTCATTTATTTTATCCAAAATACTACAAGTCTACTTATACATAATACATAATTTTAATTATACGAGATATAACAGAGAAAAACTTGAATCATTATTGGGCTAAAACTTTAGGCAAATTTTAGTTAATTTTAATAATTTAAGTGCATACAGATAACTTCTGAATTTAATTTAATTATAAAAATAATAATATAGTACTAAGATCTCACATCACAATAATCACATAATCGAAAAGAAACTCCTTAATTTAATTCCAAAAATTGTAAAAATACAAATTCAATATTAAGATCTACCATAATGCTAACATAATCATTCAACCCCACAGTCCTTATGATGGGCAGTAGCTCTATCGATGTCCATGTTAAACGTCCAAGCATTCAATTTCACTCACAATGTCCTTCACACTGAATGCATGTGTGTGTTGTGTATGTCTGTGTGTGTATGTATGTGCCAGGAGTTGCCGCCTTCGCGAGCATATTAACTGTCGCTGCTGATGGCTCCGAGACTGTGGCAGTGTCTCCTTCTGGCCCTTTGCTACGGTTTGTACGTTGTAGTTGTGATACGTGTAGTTTTATCTATAGTACGAGTATCCTGCCCTCTCCCCCACTCCCTCTCTCGCTCTCCCTCTCTCACCCGTCTCCTTCTTGACAATTCAAGATATTCGTTTTGTGTTTCTCGTTTGCTGCTGCTGATGCAGCTTCGTCTGATTGCTTACAGTGTGCGCCCCCAATGTGCTGTCGTTGTCCTTGTTTGTCCTCGAAAACTTTTTTAAAAAGAAGAATACGTAAATCCCTCGCAGAGGCAGAAAAATGTCGTTGTCGCTAAAATTCAATTGAAATCGCTTCAGCTTCAATGGCAGGCAAACGACAGGCAATCTGTTGAGTCCCTCTGATTGAATTGAATTGAAGCGCGATTGCGCGAAATGCGCTTCGCTGGTTAACTGGCGGGACGGATGATGATTGAATGATGCCACGATACTACATTGGCTAATCCCAGATACAGTCCACCGCGACCAAAAACGTAACATTGAGCAAAACTTCACATCTTGTGAAATTTACTTTGAGAAATGTATTCAAGTTATGTATTTAAGTTATATACGCTAGAAGATGAGCATATCGATAATTTGCTGGAATAAATTCACTTTTTATATATTTTTAGCCATTTTCTTAAAAATTTACTTCCAAGATGGACCGTTTGTATTTTAACGATTTCACCAAGTAGGACGGTAAGATTGTAACATAAACCATTTTAATTCTTAGAAATATATTGAAAGTTTAATTTAAAATAAGTTTTTCAAGAGACAACATAAATATGTTATGGGAAAAATGTTGCGTGCGAACGTCGTTTACTAAAAACCCTTAAGCTTTTTTGATTTCAAATAAGTTATTTCTGCATTCTAATATTCTCAGCTTTCTTTTAGATGTGGATTTTGTGTGCTTTATTATGCAAAATTCGCTAAAAATTTCAAATGAAATGAAAAATTTAAGAGTAACTTCCGTTTTGTGTAGCGTGCAACCTAGACAACATTATGTACAATTTAAAAATGTTTGTTTTTGCGACCTTTCTATATTGTAGAAATAAGTTTTAGCTAACTTGAGGTCTAGTAATGTCTATAAGACACCAACAAACAACAACACACAAAACACTTGCAGATTGCAAGGAGCATGGCACGGTATACAGCTGTTTCAAGAGATGCCAATCTCTATCATCAGTACCGTTGTGCTGACTTGACCAGCGATCTCAGCCTAATGTCACTTTTGAGAAGCCAGAACCAGTTGTGAATTTTAGTTCTCAAAAGTGAAAAAATAGCTGTGAAGCTGATCTAGCCCTTTGTGTGTTGTTGTTGCCGTCGTTATTGTGCAAATGCCATCGGCATTTTTGTTGCAATAACAATTTTGTTTTTTTAATATGTTTTTGTCAGTAACAAGAGAGTGTTGCTACTATTTCAAAAATTATTCCGGCGTGTCGTCCGTTTATGTTTAAAAATGTTTGTTTTTGCGACCTTTCTATATTGTAGAAATAAGTTTTAGCTAACTTGAGGTCTAGTAATGTCTATAAGACACCAACAAACAACAACACACAAAACACTTGCAGATTGCAAGGAGCATGGCACGGTATACAGCTGTTTCAACGGTACTGATGATAGAGATTGGCATCTCTTGAAACAGCTGTATACCGTGCCATGCTCCTTGCAATCTGCAAGTGTTTTGTGTGTTGTTGTTTGTTGGTGTCTTATAGACATTACTAGACCTCAAGTTAGCTAAAACTTATTTCTATTATGTACAATTATTTCTTTGGACAACTTTGGACAAATATATACTATAAAATCAAGTCAGAAAGTCTACAGTCTCAATAACAAATTATTTTGATAATAATATAGGCACTGCCACGCCTCCAAGAATTTGTTACATACTTCTATTTAAAATCTGCTTAAAACTAAATTTTCATAATTTTATAAGAGTGTAAAAAATTTGTATATAATTAAAAAGCTTTGTTTTTGTGATACATCATTAAAAATTATACAAAAAGGTGTCATGTATTTTGCGAATTTAATTCTTTTAATTGAATTTTTATGATTGCGTGTTGAAAAATGTAATTACAAAAAATGTATCTGTATATATCAATTCAGGTGATATTTTCAGTTATTTTATATTATTAATTTCTTATAATGACAAACAAATAATTTAGGGACGATTGGAGGCATATAAATTGGATCGTGGTCTTGGTATGCAATTATTTATTCTGTAAATGTGCCAGAATTGTGTTATATTATGTGGGATTAAAATCAACATTGATACAAATCCTGGCTAAAACAAGTGGCCAATGCAGATGAAATAAAGGGAAATTGTTTAAGGCACCGTGGGAAAGATCTTTGAATACCACTTTTAATCAATATTTATATTTACAATATAATATTAATTTTAGACCAAATTCGTTCACAAGCCATTCACATTGGAATTTGTATTCAAATCGCACCTCAACACTGTTGGTATTACCAAGCTCAAAGTAGAATCCGTAGAAAAAAAATCGCCCAACAGAAATCAGATCAGAATTTTATAGATTGTAAGAAGGCATTGTAATAATTTTGCATGTTTTCATGAATATTGTAGAGAGTCTTTAGAATTCTTTAAAATACATACATGTCTTCAAAAAATATTTGAAAAATGTGTGTACTTGAGAATACATTATAGAACATTTTAGTACAGACTATGAACTATAAATAATGCAAATGATTTGCTTAATCTGTATGTACATATGTATGTATTTGCTTAAAAATTATTAATTAAGCCGTAGGTGTGTACAATCATATCTATTAATACATTTTCACAATTTTATTATACCCTATATAACGATAGAATATAGATAGAACTCAATGCACATACATACCTACATACATATGTACGTGAAATCAAACAATCTTTACAACGTTGCTCATCTATTAGCAGCGAGCTGTAAAAAGAATCTGGAATATCACACAATTGATACATACATACGTATGTATTTATAATAGCTGATTAGCGCAATTATGATAAAAAGGTAGTAAATACTCTTGTTTAGTATATCGCGATAATTGTAGCAAAGCGACGATAAAGAAAACTGTGTTTGTACAAACGATTAAAAAATACATGCTTTTATGTACATACATAAAATTATCTCAATTTAAAAGGTGCATGTGTCTAAATTAGTTTTGTGCTAGCCTCTTCGACCTGTAAATTTGAAAGGCATAGCAAATGATTTAAGCAAACAAGTGCAACAGTAACGATTCACAACAACAGCACACGACCAGCTGTTCTGCGTTTAACAACACCGTCTTGCCAACCGCGAGAGAGAGAGCAGCTGAGAGAGCGAATCGCACTTTACTTGAGCAGAGTTGCCAGCTGTTGCGCGTCGCTCACTTTGCAATGCCGACATTTCTAAACGAATATATATAATAAAATATAATTTTCTTTAATAAAACGCACTTTAAACTATTGAATAAATAATTTTGAAAATAAAAAAAAGCATATATATATTTTGACTATCAATTTAACGAATGTTTTGGTAATCAGATGGTGAAATAATGTTTGCAAATTGCATTCGGTCGGCAGCGCAAGCAGCTGACAACCCTGATGCTCTCTCTTGCGCCGTCGCGAACACGTCATCAGCTGAGCAGCAACTAATTGAAACTATGGATTGTTATTGTTGCAGTACGCCGTGTGCCCATTTCTATTGCAGTTGCGATTATACGAGTAAATGTAATTGTGTAACCTTTAATTGTCAACAAATTGCAATTGGGGCAGGCAACATACGCACAAGTGATTGCGATTGACCGGAAAGCGGCGCCTAAATTTAGAAGCAACCTTTGACGACACAAGCACACGTCCGTGACATTGATTCACATTCAAAGAGGCAGAAAGAGAGAGAGAGAATGCTGAAAACTGCTGCTGGTGTGTTAGCGGGAAATAAATAAAACAAAGCAAAAATAAAACGAGGAAGCGTCGGCGCCCACTGGCTGTATCAGCTGCTCACTCACCGCACGGCCGCATGCAAAAACAATTTCATATTAATTGCGTCAACACGGCAACATAGAATATTTTCACGCATTACCAACAAAAAGATCGGCCAGAACGGAGCTAACAGCGGAGCAACAGCAGCAACAGTGGAGTCTGCAATCAACTGAACATTGAAAGGCTGTTGAATTCGCGTGCTCGAAAACAGCATAGAGATTTTAATCAAAACAAATTGTTTTTAATCGGAATAACAAATTGTTGTGTAATCAAATTTGATAGCGCAAATATTCGGTCATGTCAAAATCAACGCCAACAACTTCAGGAAAGGAGCCCGTAAAGGAAAAGACGGCGCCCAAGTCAATGAAGTATATTATTGGAGGTGCCAGCGGTATGGGCGCCACGATGGTTGTGCAGCCTCTGGATCTGATTAAGAATCGAATGCAGATCGCAGGAGCTGGCAGTGGTAAGAAGGAGTTTCGCAACTCCTTTCACTGCATACAGACGGTGATCAAAAAGGAGGGACCACTGGCTCTGTACCAGGGCATTTCGGCAGCTCTGATGAGGCAGGCAACCTACACCACTGGACGTCTTGGTATGTACACTACGCTAAATGAGGAATACAAAGAACGCTTTCAACGCGATCCCAATGTAATTGCCAGTATGGTGATGGGTGTAGCAGCCGGTGCAGTTGGCGCATTTATTGGCACACCAGCTGAGGTTGCTCTGGTGCGAATGACATCCGATGGACGCCTGCCGGTGGCTGAGAGACGCAATTATTCCAATGTTTTTAATGCCCTGACGCGCATGACTCGCGAGGAGGGACTGACGGCCCTCTGGCGTGGCTGTGTGCCCACCATGGGGCGGGCCATGGTGGTGAACATGACCCAGCTGGCAAGTTACTCGCAATTCAAGACATATTTCCGCACCGGACCGTTAAAAATGGACGAGGGCATCAAACTGCATTTCTGCGCCAGTATGCTGAGCGGCCTGCTGACCACAATAGCATCCATGCCACTGGACATTGCCAAGACTCGCATTCAGAACATGAAGACGATCGACGGCAAGCCGGAGTATAAAGGTACGATCGATGTCCTGCTCCGTGTCGTACGCCAAGAGGGCGTGTTTTCGCTGTGGAAGGGCTTCACGCCCTACTACTTCCGTCTTGGACCGCACACGGTCTTAACTTTCATTCTGATGGAGCAGCTGAATCAAGGATTCAACAAGTATGTGCTGGGCGTTGAGAAGCGCGGCTCCGGACTCTAAGGGATGTCAAGCACACAACACGCTCTTAAACCTTGGAGATCCGCGGGAACTTGCTACTGTTACAGTTTTCCCCGTCAAGCCTTATACTTGTTAACCACGGTCAATGTGTCAACTGCATATTCCAATCACCAACTCCGAAGATATAAATCAAATTAACGACAATACGAAACGAAGATTATGGTATAGATGTATATATATATATTTTACTATTTTAACCAATGTAGAGCATTTAAATGTCGGAATTCCGGTGATAATATTTCAAGATTATAAAATACATGTTACTGTTGCGTCAGTTTTATATGGCTTAAGTCAAATGTGAATTCTCAATAAAGCACAATAATAAAAGAGTTCATCTGTTTCATTGCGTTAATATCTCAGTATCTTTGTAATTGGCCACATTCTTCTGTTGTCGTGCAGAAAATATGGTAATTCTTTCTTTTTTTTGCATATTCCAATGGCATTTTTCAAGAGACTACCTGTTGATAATTCCAATGTGATAAGAGTTGGCGTTATCACCTGCCTTGTTTTCCATAGCGCAAAGTGCAACTTTGAAGTCAACGCATTCTGTTCTCCCTCAACATGCGTTGATAACAGAGCGCTGATAACCCTTGAGAGTAAGCCAACTAATGTCCCTAGAGCTTGAAGTTAACTCTTGATAAACATAATCTGTTTACTATTAATCATAGCAGGTCATAATGATTGCCAGCAATCGATTTTTTTTATATTTTAATACGAGTTTCACTGATTCGAGTAATAATAGTGTCAGAACAGTACTAATGAATGTCGTCTGTACTAATGAATGTCGACCTTTACATAAATTCGAAATTTTCAATGTGTACTTAATGGGTTAAGGAAAGTTTTGTATCATTCAAACGTAATTTTAATGACCTTTCCATTGATGCCATTATGCTAACGATAACGGCGTTTAGTGGATCCCATGACAAGAGTATTAGAGGATCATATGGCGAGAGTATGAGTAGATCATATGCTACAGTAGTAATTGATAGTAAGAGCACTAGTGGATTTAATAAGTAGAATGCAACTCAATTGCCTTTTTCAAAAGGCGACTGAAATATTATGATTATCCCAATTCCAAAATCCAATTTAATTTTGCCTTCACTTCGTTATTTGGTCGTGTTCAAAATAAGTTTTATTTATTACACACAAACCATAAATAAGAGATTATTTATTTCAAAAGTTTTTAAATAAGCTGGCTGTGGGCATATTAATTATACTAAGTAAAATGTAACTTTAGTTTTTAATTGTATTAAAATATCAAAATCTTGGAAATTTCGTATTTGTATAAGGCTTTTTATAAACCTTTTCCAGTAATGAAATTATATTAAAAACATTTAAATTTTCAGGAAATTAACAAGGTATCTCCCAGGCGAGCCCTTTAGCTAGCATTCTCCTTTTTACAAGTTAAAGTTTGCTTACTGAAGCGTTACAGTTTCCAGAAATTGAAAGCGAGAATTATGCCCCCAAGGCGAAATAACGGAAGCTGCCATTGGCCACAAGCGAACATCGCATTTTATATTCATTTTTATTCATTTTATTGGCCTGCCTGTGAACAGAAAGGCATCTGCTTGGAGCTTAAAACATGAATCTTGAACTTGGACTCATTTCGCAGCCAAATAATATTTGCGTTTTATAATTTTTTTTTATTTAAGCTTGGGCTGCCCGGCGACCTCTAAAGCCATGTTTAAAACACAAATCAAAAGTTTATCTCATAAATAAATGAAAATAAAATATGAAAATAGCCAGCGGCTATACTTAACCAAGTTTTGACTTTAACTTTCTGTTGTTGTCACGGCTTTTAACTTATGTTCACTTGAAATTTAGATGTTGTTATCCTTTGGCCATTAACTTTGCCATTTCCACTGTTTGCTGTGTGTTTGCCACACACAGATACAGATTTGCTTTGAGCCTTTAGTTTTCAACTGGACTTTAATGATCAAGAAAGTGACGATGCAGATGCACTTCCATTTGCTTCAGGATGATAAAAGGACTCCATCCACGTGCATTTAGTTAACTGTTTAAACAGACATCGAGTCAAAGTTGCCCCTTGGTACATTGGAAATCTATGTAAACATGCGTTTTTAATTAACGCTCGCAAAGAGATTTGTTACTGAGCGGAAAATACAGGCACTTGCCACATAGATCCGCGAAAATGTAAATTAATTAACGTAACTAACATACACGACCAAAAACAACACTCAAACACACACACACACACACATATATTCAACGTAACCATCCATGTCAATTCCCATGGATTCGCTCTTATTTAGGCTCGTTAAAATGTGGCTCAGATTTCTGTTTAGCCAATGTGCCCATTAGTTTTTGATATACCCTTTCTAGAGGGTATTGTAACTATTTGGTGAATACCGTTAATTTTAATTTTCTATGTTATTTTAAAGGCAACTAACTGAAAGTTGCTTTCAATTTCAATAGTGACGTTTTTAACATTTTAATTGAATTTACGTCAATAAAGTTAAATTTAATCTTTGCTAGATTTGCTGCTGTTGCTTGCATTGACTACGTCTAAAGGGCATTTAATAGTCAGCCTATCACACTCAGGTCTGTCAATGATTTCGCAGTTTTCAATTTGAAAATTGAGCCGAATTGATTTTGGAACTAATGCAACAGAATGGGGAACAGGAAAAAGCATAACCAAGCTTGGCATAGACGAGGGAACGGACAGTCAGTCGACAGTCAGTGAATAACTGAAGCCGCAGATGTTTTTGGATGCTGTAAGCGTCGAGTGGACGAAACCATGGCTCATAATTCACCGCACTCAGTTAACTGGTTGGGTTGTTGGCTGGTCGGTTGGTCGGTTGGTCGGTTGGTTGGCTGCTTGCCACACAGTGGGCAGTTGCCTGTCGCTGTATTGTTTTCTCTGCTGCTCGTTTTTGTTGCGTTAATTGCAATACGATGCTCGGCGACGGCCCTGGGCGCCAAACTAATTGCTTTTGCCGAGCAACTTTCTTTTTTTACTTTTTTCATTTGTTATTATGAAATTTATGATAGTATTTAGTAATGGCTGCCACAATAAACTCTCTTCCAAACAACTTTATGAGTTTACATCATAGATTTGCAATTTTCATGCATTTTGACACAGCTTTCTATTCACTGCCTACTTTTACCATAGAGAGGCAGCCATAAGCGGAAACGGAAATGCAGAACAACTGTTCTGTTATTGTGTTTTGCTGCTGCTGTCGCCGCTTTTTGTCTGCTTCTCTTTGCTGTTTCTGTTTCTTTCTTTTTCAGATTTTATTTGTCATTGTTTTTGCTTTGTTTTGCTTTTTATTCTGGCGAGTAACATCCGCTGGGTGGGCGGGACGTCAACTAAAACCCATTCCAGCCGAAAATTTTGTTAGCAACTTCCGCTTTTCCCATTAGCCGTGTACATAACGTTTAACTAGCTCTCGAGATTTAGTTCAGCAAACTTGAAACTAGACAAGAGCTTGCTACAAACTTTGCGTTGCTCGAAACTTTTAAATTGATTAGTATGTAAGTTGCCAGTGCCCCGTTTTAGCCCTATTCCACGGCCTGTCTTCAGCGCATCCAGCCCCCGTGTCCGTCCCTCGCTCTCAGAGACAAGTGGTTGCATTTCAATTAGCCAACCGAGCGCATATTTAATGTTTTATCTGCTGTCCGCAACAAAAACTTTGGCTATGTTGTCCTCAGTTTTTGCATCCCTAAATTAATGCAACCGAGGCGATAGCTGTTACACATTATCAAGCATGACATTGACCTCTTACTATTATTACTTCATGTGTCTTAAACCATTTCTAGTTTATTCTTAAATGTTGTAAACTTATTCTCAAGCAACCTTAAAGCTATTAGCTTGCGTTATCTTGTTGAGTTATTGGAAGCTTAAAATACATTTTGGATTTTAATCATATTTCTTGCTGTAATTAGATCTTTCGCTGAGATAAATTTTACTTTTAAAAGCGTTAAACTAGAAAATTTTAAAGTATAGCTTAAGGATAAAGGTGACATTGATTTAAGAGTGGAATCAAAGCACATTTGTTAATCCGAGTCATATTTAATCTTAGTAACTTTTGACACAAACCTGAAATAAATACGAATAAATTACCTTAAACAAATACGAATGGAAAGAAGTTATAAAGGGTTAGAGTAAAAGTATACTTAAAAAGTAAGCGCAATTTCAAAGATCTCTCTCTACTTTCGAATTTGACTCTTACCTAATTCCAGGTTTTTATTTCTTCATGGTTTTATTCACACAGTTGTTTGAGTGAAATTGTCATTTGTCAAGTTGCCTAGTTGCCACATTTAAACCCAATACTAAATGAACTTTTTTTATTAACTCTCAAAAGTTTTCAGCATGCAAACATTTTATTAATGCATTCTCGAGTCTTTATTATTTAGGTGAAATCTCACTCCATCCCATGTCCCTCCCTCTAGTCATTGTCTTTTGTCTTTGCCTCTTTTTCTTTGCCTCCACATTGGCGTTAACTTTCAATTGTCTTTGTTTCAACTTTGGCTTTGATTTTTCTGTCCTGCCTGAGGAGAAGTTTCATTCCCCAAACCCAGACACGTACATCACATTCTCCTTCTCTTTTCTTCTGCTGCCTTTGGCAGCACTAATCCTCGTGCTCTTTATTCTGGTGACATTTAAAAGTGATTTCATTTGTTTTTATTACACTGCAAAATCGCTTATGTAAAATGCACTTTAATTTATTTAATTGAATTCAATTTGTAACGAATTGCGAACGCGACCGAGTCTCTGACCCTCTGTGAGTTTATTTATTTTTTATTTTTTTTTGCTGGCTTTCTGGATTTATTAAAGCATTAAATTGAAGACTTACAGTTTAGTGTCAAAGCGGGGAGTTTTACGACAACAACAACAACAACAACGACGACGAGTGCGGGAACAACAACAAGAAGTGGCAGTGTCAATTTCGTTGTTAAAGCTGCGGCTGCCCTTTGTAGTTGTTGTTGACGTTGTTGTTATTGTTGGCAGGTCCAAAGACCAGGACATGGATGTATGTACGTGATTGCCATGGGAGGCGATTGCAACAGCGGGCGGTCCTTGGCGGGATTCTGGCCAACTGAATGAGCCTGTAATTTGTACTTGCATTCATGAACAAGCGTGTTCTTACTCTCTGTGTGTGTACGTGTGTGTGTGTCTGTGTGCGTGAAGTTATTCAACACAAGTACGACAACCGAAAAAAAAACAAGAAAAATGTCGAGGCTGCTCCCAGCCAAGGTCAGCCCAAGGATAACGCATATTTACGTGCTGTCCTGTCCCCTCAAACTTCGACACTTTGGCTGCCTGTGATATTTCATGCTTTTGTTTTGTTGTCTCTCACACACAAAACACACACACACATACAGCTACATATATTGCATGGGTGTTTATCTGTATATAATACTTGCCTTGCCTTTTTTTTTTTCAATTTTATATATTGCAAAAGACGAGAAAATGTGTGTGTTATGCTTGTGTTTGTTTGTCCTGATGCTGGCGATAATCCACTGATGTCATTTATTTGGCTCGCTGCGTCGACACTTCCTGCCCCTGCTCCGTCAGCCCCCCATCCTCATCCACTTCTGGACAAGATTCGCTTGATATCTCAATATCTCTATCAACAGCTTGAAGCTTTGAGAATTGCTCACTGACGCAGAGTGAAATTTACGCTTCAATTGCAAATTGCGTGCGTGATATTTAGAACAGTGTGTTGCCAGCGTTCTCCAAAAAAATAGAAAAAATAACAAAAACTGAAAAGGAAATACCCAGCGAAAAGCGTAAAAAGGCCAACTCCATTCACAATATGAATAGACATCCCACATATTGATACAGGGGCTGATGCCTATGTAGTTGAGTGTCAACCTTTGGCCACGTACACGTATCCAAATTTGGTTATTCTTCTATACACTGTACAAAAACAACAAACAAAAAGGGTAGAAATATTAACATTTTTATTTTATAAATCTTATTAGCAACAACAATATTGTTATTACTGATATTACATTTTTGTAACTATTATATTTATTTGGTTGCAAATAAAAACTTTTTATAATTATTCTATTTAAGAATTTTATATTTTACTTTCAATTTTGATTTTTAATTTAATTGTCGACTCTAAAAAATATACAAATAAATAAAGAAATTAATAAAAAAGGGTCATAATTAATTTTCATTTTGAAATGTTGATAGATATTTGATTACAGTGTATTTGGCTCGTTATATTTAATATTGTCAATTTTTATGAAAACATTTACTCGACCTGTGCCGTTCTGGCAATCATTCAAATGGCTTCTAATGACGACGCTTTGGTGGGCGTGTTCATATATTTATAAATTGTTAAATATAAGCCAAGGCTCCCCGAGCATAATGGAAATTGGCCCGAGCTGTGAAAGCATCCAACAAAAATAGCAACGCATTGTGTATAGATATGGAAAATCGGTACAGAAGAGCACAATAAGGCTGCGCTTCAATTGGCCCATCTGGGCAGAGGGGGGAGGAGGATGGAGGTCGGAGCACGGAGGGCATCAGTCAAGAGCATCTCATCCTGGCAATGGCAACAGCAACTTGATGTGGACTTGAATTTGAAACAGCAAGAAATAGGGAGAAATTGCAGCACGAGGCAGCGGGAGAGGCAGATTTCTCTCTATACAGTTCATTGAATTTGACTTGTTGTTTGTTTTATTTCCAGACGCGCTTTAATGTCGTTTATATTTACACAATTTGGGCTCAAAGCCCCCTCAATCCCCTTCTCTGCTCGCGAGTGCAAGTGCTGCTTTGTCTAGGCTCCATTCGATGTTGAATGGATCGATAGATTTATTTTTTTACAGCATTCCCTCATTTTTTACGACAGGGACAGGAACAGGAACAGGGACACGGCATCCGCAACCAATAACTCCTTGAATGCCTTTTGTGTTTGGCCATTCGCCACAGTTCATCAATTTATTTAGCATTTTTATGCGCTTTGCCCACGCGAAATTGTTTTAAACAAGCTATATTGATTTAATTAACGTCTCGTAAATGGCCTCCAAAGGCATCCACTGTCAACACACAGCACAGCCAAGGGCCAACCGGCAACACAGAGGGCCAACTGCTGCTCTTGGCCACTTTCGCTGCATGCATATTCAATGGCTTTCACTGTGCAATCTGTGCTGCAACCATTTACGGGTTAACAAACACACAAAATAGAACGCTCAAAAATAGACTGTTATTAGATTTGTATTGCCTCACAAAGGTTATTGTTGTTATACCCGTTACTTATAAAAATAAGTAAAAGGGGATATTGTATTCGTTGCAATGTATGTAACAGGGAGAAGGAAGCATCTCCGACCCTATAAAGTATATATATTCTTGATCAGCATCAACAGCCGAGTCGATATAGCCATGTCCGTCTGTCCGTCTGTCCGTCCGTCCGTCCGTCCGTCTGTCCGTCCGTGTGAGCGCCTAGATCTCAGAGACTATAAGAGCTAGAGCAACCAAATTTGGCACACAGATTTCTATAAACCCCACGCAGGTCAAGTTTGTTTCAAAATTTTGCCACGCCCCTTTCCGCCTCCGTAAATCGCGAAAATCCACCACACGCACAGTTTTTAAGATATTAGGTTTTTTTAAACGGTGAACGTTAGCTATTGTTTTTACCTATCATTCTACTAAATCCCAACAAGATCGGACAAACAGAAAGGTGGTACTGGCTGATTAAAGCTTTTAAGCAATAAAAGTGCCTAAAAGCAGGCAATAAAAAAAAACTTAAATTTATTTAGGTAAGTAACGGGTATCCTATAGTCGGGAGCTCGACTATAGCCTTTCCCACTTGTTTCTATTTCTACTCAATATTAGTTGGCAATTCACTTTTTTCTCTTTTTATCATTTAGTTAAAATAAAACAAGTTCAAATACAATTATATACTCTAGAGTTAAAGTTATGCTTACCATTAAATACTTACCTGAATCGATGTGCATCTGGTTATCACTCATATTATCAATTATCAATAAATTTGATTTTTTATTAAAATTAATATAAATTATTTATACCAGGGATTAAAACCGATACGAATATCGGTTTCAGTTACGGTTTCGGTTATGTTCGCATTTAGGTTTTCGGTTATCGGTTACGAAATATCTTTGAATAAAGGTTTCGTAACGGTGAACCGGTTTTCGTATGTTTCGGTTTTGAAATACCGGTACGGTTTCGGCTCACAAAAAAAATATTTTTTTTGCAAATTGTTAATAATATAATAATAATAATAATTAAAAAGGCATTACTTTCTTAATTTTTCATTCACATATTACTTTCACATATTCTTCAGTTTGATGAAGTTTAGTTACATTTTAACAATTTTAATATTTCAATTAAAAACAAATGTATTTTATTTGCGCTTATTCAGTGCAATGAAAAGTCGATCGTGAATATCACAAATAAAAATAAAATTTTTTTTTTTTTTAGATATGAAAAACCGAAATTAACCCTTATAAATGAATCGGTTACTAAACGGTTATTTCGGTTTACAGAGTTTCGGTTTTCAGGTTTCGGTGCAAAGAAAAAATTTTTTATCGGTTACGGTTTCAGTTACGGTTTCAAATTTCAATCGGTTTTTACCGGTTAAAGGTAACGGTTTCGGTTAGAGTTTTAATCCCTAATTTATACATTTAAATTATTCATGGCATGATAACATTTATAGAATTGTGATTGAAATTTATGTAAACTCATCCAGCTGACCTTCTAGAAATGCAGTAAAGTATATAATCAGACTGTTATCATTTCATTTCTGTTGCCATTTCTTGAATAGTTTTATTCATGTCTGGGATTCTACATTATCCTAGTTTTCCTTATTCTGTGCTTGACATGACAATGAATACGATTTATGTATATAATTAAACACATTATGAACTAGCGCCTTTGGCTGCGGGGTTAAATGTTCCTATGATGAACCCACACACACAGTCAGCGGGATAACGACCTACCAGCAATAGTAATGGCAATGGCTGGAGCAACCGCATATACATACATACATATATCCTTAAGCCCCGCCAAATGCGACTCCCACTCAGAGTCGCAATGGCCCGAGGGACCAGACAATAACGACGCCCGCGCATTTGACTCCAGTGAGCAACAAAGTCATCAGCAGATGTGATGATTGTGTTGCCTGTCCTTACATATTGGCAAACAAATTCGTTCCTTGAACGGCTGAAGAAGCGCAGCGAACCCGTCCACGAAACTCCGTCAAGACCCCGGCCAAATCCAGAGACAAGCACGCGTTTCGGTTCATTAACCAAGCCCAACAAAACCAGCTAAGAAAACAAGAGGAAAAGATGTTGAGGAAAAGCAAAAGAAAACAAATAGCAAACTGCAAAGAACTAGCTGCAAAAAGGGAGACAAAATTACCAGCTAGCAAATAAAATGTTGTCGAGGGTTCGATGCTGCTTCAATTTTAGTTTCGGTGGTAAGTAAGCTGCCCCTCTGCAATTTCCTATCCCACTTTCCCCTATTCCTACCCCCATTCAGCACGATCTGTGCAGAATGCGATTTGAAGGCCCCTTGTGCTATGCAACGTTTCTTTTTATTAGTTCTGCGCTTATCCGCCATTTTGGCAGTCGTTATTCGGCTGATTACGACAAGGACATTGACAATGCTCGGGGAGCGATTCTCCTTGGCGTTGTTTTGTGGTGATGTGCAGCCACTGCACTACACTAGGCAACAAACTTGAGCTCAAGCAGCTAAGCCATTGAATACACATCGATTATTGCATTAAAAACAACCTCCCAGTTCATGGGAATCCAAACAAAGTGAAGAATACTCTTAGCATCATTCAATAGTATGATGTAAATACCGGTAACTACAGTTTGACTTTCCTAAATCAACCTTGGCTATTTTAAAATGCTAAAATATTTGTTGAGCGATTTGGTAAATTTTAAGATGAATATGATTTCATTAAATTAAAATCTGAGCTCGAAAAGAATTGAAATACATTTAGCATGAATTTATTAAAAAAAAATTAATACGAAAATGCATAATTGAAAATGTATTTATTAAAAATAAATTTTAATCGAAAAAGAATAATCCATATTGTATGAATTTATAAAAAAAAAAATAATACGAAATTGCATAATTTAACATGCATTTGACATGCATTTATTTAAAATAATAATTAATTGAAAATGTATAAAATACATACATAAATTTATTTAAAATAATAATTAATTCGAAAAAGCATAAGATACATTTGGCAGGCATTTATTTAAAACAATAATTAATAATTGTGTCGGTCTCCAAAAATATGTCAGAGAAATGAAGTCTGTGACATGTCATGAACACTGACATTTTGTTTGGCTGTATTTACGAATACTCGCGGTCAAGTTCTTTGACTCTATGAAACTTGTACAGCTTCAGTTTAGTCGTTTTTGTGGGTCATTAGTGCGTTCTGTTGAGTAGTTTCTAGTTGCCAACTACTGCTTGTTGTGCTGGCTCCTCGCTCTGGCTTATACTCTCATTAGTTAGTCGATGCACGTTGTGCGATTTGTTCCCACAATGTTGGCGTCAGCATTCAACTACACAGAAAGAAAAGCGTAGATAAAAAGTTAAAATAAACAAAACTTAAATAATCTCGGATTTTCTGAAATCAAGTATGAAATATTTGATTCACATCCGATTCTCCAATTTCTGCTCCGCACATATTCTGACTCTGCAACAACTTTTTCAGTGCAATCAAATGTGGTTGCCATTTTATGAACATATTGTGTTAATTTAACAATAATATTCTGTAAACATATTTTAGATGCCAAAATCAAGAATTTTAAACTTGGATTTAGAATGATTTTTTTTCTGTGTATTCAGCTGAATCGTACCATTTGCGATGGAGTGCTCTCAAGTGAAGGGAGAAGAAGCATATGCAGCTGTTGGTTGTTGGTTGTTTGCTTGTTGCGAGTTGTTTTAGATGCGTTGCTTGCATTTCGCGCTTTGCTGACTGCATACATCTTAGCCCCCTTTACTCCCAGACTGACTGACTGACTGACTGACTGACTTACTGACTCACTGTCTCAATGACGTTGTGAGTGTCTGTTTGAGCGACAGCTGCACAATGCAACTCATGCCATGGTGGTGGCACTTACAATTGCAACTCTATTGCTGGCTTCAACCCCGCAACCAGAACACAGAATGTAAACTGTAAAGTGTAAACTTTATGTCTGTAGTTTGGCCTTCGCCTCTGCACTCGGCACTCTGCACTCTGCATTGTATTGTAACTTCCTTCTACTGTGTGTCCATCACAAAGATGAAGTGTTGCACTTCTTGCTGCAAATCCCAAAAGTTTCGTGTCTGAACCCAAAAAAGAAAGAATCAGAAACGGAAACCGGACAAAATGCGCTTCAGAAATTATTCAAGCTGAAATTTAAATAATGTTTGGTCAACGCCAGTTACTGTTTCAGTATGTTTTTTAATCTTAGCACACATAAATATACATATACATATACATATCGTAGTCGTACTTATTTTTACTTATACATGGAATACAAATCTGTTTTGCTAATTGTTCCGATTGTTTGCCAAAGCATTGACCATGGTTATGTGGATCCTTTAACTGAATAATTACTTGCTTACGAGTATGTTATGATTTATTGCTGCTGTTCATTCATCATTCATCAGAATGGCTCTCAGAATGGACATTGCTAGATTTTCTTCTCTCTCAAGCAGCTCTTAAATGTCTAAATACATTGTACACGTACATTTACACAAACTTAGATCTATACTTAGAAATACGAGTATTTATGGAACGCACACACACACTGACAGATTTCTTCCATGATCTATGAGCTATGAGCTTAGACATATGCTGTCCATATTGAGTATAAATAATTGCCATTTGTTATAATTTTGCTTATTTCTCTTTACTTGCCATTTTCTTTTCATTCATATCTGTTTGTTTTTGAAACAATGAGCAACGCTTCATTTATTGCTCTGTGATTTTTCACTTGATTACAAGACTCGTCATTCTTATGAGTTTTTCACACGTAACAATAATAGCTATAATAATAATAAAATATGTATTTCGCCTATGAGCACTTGCACGTACTCGAATTTAACTATTGGTGTTGTATTCAGTGATTAATTAGTTTGCCTGGGCAACCAGTTTAGAAAAATTTACGCTGTCTGATAACGGCAAAAGCAAAATGTTAAAAAATCCAACGGAAAACATGTTTGTCACGTTACCTACTATAAAAATAGAAAGTAATTTGCACATAGTTTAAATACTAAACTGTAACACACAGTTCTTTTTTTTTTGTCTTTTAATTAAGTTTTTTAGTCTCAACTCATTAATTGTGTAAAAGGAGTCGTAACTTTAGTGCTTTAAACATTTATGTTAAAGAAAAACAAAATCATTATTTATGTACTTGTATCTACGCACCAATTTACTACACTTATTCGTATATCTTGCACTGTTCCATGTTCCACTTTCAAAATGGATTCCATTTAAAAAGTATAGCATACTTTTCTGCGCAATACTAAATTCATTTTAATTTACGCTGGAATATGAAACATTTCTGATTATCTACACTGAAAACCAAATAGTTATACACTGTAAAGGTGGTTTAATTGGTAACAGCTTGCCATATGGGAATAAAGCCTGTTTTTTTTATTGGTTAAGTACAATAAATTGCTGAGGCTGAGATAGGTTTAAATTCTTTTTTGCACCCGTAATAAGTATAAGGTAAGAGAGAGAGAGAGACTAGTGCTTGGTACTAGCTTAAAGCGAGTAGAAGAGTTAGTTAGAGAGAGGGTATAGGAGTTAGAAAAAGAGCAAGAGAGAGAGAGAGAGTCAGGTACGCGGACAGGTTGAAGACGTAGCTTTCAATTTGAAAATCAATTTATAGGCATGCCAATATTTATTTACAAGAACTTGAACCTAGGGGATAAGAACTATTTATGGAAGAGCTAAGATATGACGTCTAATTGTAACTACCAATAATTATGCTAAGTCAATAAATGATAAGCAACAGTTAGATTTTAGATATATGCAAGTGTAAAACGAACCAAGAGTCATATCACTATCAATATCTTATCACTAATCTGGTTTGGTTGAGTGGACGAGGGACGAGTTTACTTAACCGAACCGCTTGAGGAACTACTCGATGCCACCATCTCCGACCGTCCTTCCAGCTGAGGGGTGGTCTGCACCAAGGCCACGCCCACAGTCGCGCTGTCAGTGTCATCATCGCTGTTGTCCACATCCTCCAGCGTTGTGATTTGACTCTGGACGCTTTGACGCAGCTCCAGTGCCGCATGTTGATGCATTGGAACAGTTTCTTCTTTACCGGCTGCTGTTGCCGAAGCTGCCGAGCTGTTGGCCACGTCCAGCGACGAGTTGCGCATTGTTAGCGGCATGGGCGTGGCCAAGAAGGAGACATGATGACCCGATCCTGACGCACTCGATGGTCCCAGAGCAAAGCTGCTGTGCTTTTTGGCTGCTCCATCCAACGGCGTGTTGGCCGCACTCACGGAGCCGCCTTTGAGAGCAGCGCCAGTCAGAGACGACTCCAAGAGCAGCGACGGCTGCGCCGAGGCCAGCGTCAATGTGGACACCGAGGTGGGTCTGCCACTCCCCCCGCCCAGATTCAATGCACTGGCCGATGCCGCTGCCGGCGGCGCGGTTATGGTGACAATTGTCTTGGCCATCGCACAGTTCACCGCCGACATGGAGTTGTAGTCGCCGCGCAGCTGCATCCCGGAGCTGCGACGCCTGGAACGATGATGATGGCGGTGGAAGCTCTGGCAGCGCGTGCACGAGCGCTGCGAGGAGGAGGGCGTGGCTGCCGCCGATGAGTGATACTGACGGGCACCGCTTGGACCACCGCCAACACCACCGCAGTTGCTGCTGCCGCTGCAGGTGCTGCAGCTGCTCGGCTGACGTCATATGAGGGTGCGATCCAGCTGGTTGACGGAATGGTAGCCAAAGGATGTGGAGGCGGCCACCATCGCAGCGGCAACATGACACTGCATACGACAGAAAGAGACAGACGCATAAAAAACAGAAAGAGACAGAGAGAGAGAGAGAGAGAGAGATAGGAAAAAGAGTCATTTAAAAACTGTAGTCAAATTTCAATTTCAAATGCTTTGCATACAATTTGCAGGCAGTGTTGAGACAAGTCTCCCAGTGTGTGTGTGTGTGTGTGTGTGTGTTTGGCAAAAGAACAATTTGCCTTTAAGCACAGCAACAGCAACAGCGGCAACAAAGATGTTCAACAACAACAACAACAACATGAAGTAGAAGAACAACAACAATAACGACAACAATTTGAAATTTGTTGCGGGTTTCGCTTTCAGGTTTTTATGCTGTGCACTTTTCGTTTTTTGTCTTTGCTTCATTCATTTATCTTCCTTATTTTTATTTTATGGTTTGGTTTTGTCGGGTGCAATAAAAGTCAAAGCGTAATGCATGATTGAAAAACAACAACAGCAATAACAACGAGTGAACGGCAAAATAAAATAGAGCAAAAAAACCAAAAACAAAGCAATGCAACACAATAAAAGGAAAAGCGGTTTTCTTGTTTTATTTTTTTGTTTTTTTTTTTTTTGAGGTATCTCAACAGCAGCAGCAGAAATGGCAACAGACGGGAGTACGAGTATATACAGTGAGAGGGGGTGTATGCAAAACAACAAAAATACACAATTTCCGTATATTAGCAGTAACATCACATCTCGACCTCCTTTAGCCACGACTTGGCCAGGCCAGAAAATTTCAATTTCAGGCATTGAGTGGTTCCAGCCACCCACCAAAAACCACCAACAAATATAATCATCATCATCGTCTTTATCAGAAGTAGGGGCAAAGCAATTTCACAAGCTAACCATTTTGGCCATGTGGTTATTTGTATGTGTACATAGACAGAAAAAACTAGTGGACGGTGCTACAGTCGAGCATACTCGACTGTCGGAGACCCCGTACTTACTGTGGAAAAGCAAACACTGCTTAAAATAAAATTATATAAAAGTTCTTCATGCTAAGACTTGATTTTCGACTGATCGTTACTATGGCAGCTATATGATATAGTGGTGCTATCCAAAATCTAAAACAAACTAGATCTGCTAGCAATATAGATGAACCTACATACCAAGCTTGGAGTCTCTAGCTCTTTAAGTCTCTGAGATCTAGGCGCTCTTACAGACGGACAAATGGACTTGGGGGGGTCTACTTTATGGGGTCTGCCACGCCTCCTTCTGCCCGTTACGCTAATTTTTTTGTGACAAAGTTAATAGAGCCCTGTACTTTTTTTAAGTACAGGGGTCTAAAAAACAAGATCTCAGGCTAATATCAATCCCAAACGATGTCAAAAGTTCGGTAATCTCGGAGTCTCTAAAATCGAGTACAAAATATTTGATTCAAGTACGATTTTTCACTTCCTTCTCCTAAATAAATTTAATTCCAAAACAAATTGAATAAGCTTATGATTAAATATGTCTGTCGCAGCTGTATAAGAATTTTCTTAGTGAAATCAACGGTTGCCATTTTATCCGCAAATTGTTTTAATTTAACAATAATATCCTGAACACCTTCTTTAGAAAATATCGTACATGCTCAAATCATGAATTTGTAACGTGAATTTTAGAATAATTTTTCTTTGTGTACATCTTTCTCCTCCTCCATCCTGAGGAGCAGCATTCCAAGTGGATTTCGTGTGGTTTTGTGTGGTGTCTCGGCAATTGCAAGTTACAAGTGTGTGACAATCCTTTTTATTTTTATTTTCCTTTTTTTTTGGTTTGTGTGTAATGCAGGTTGGACTTGCAATTCAATTACAAGCTGACAAGTTTTTGCGGTATATTCTAATATCCTTTTGCACTTTTGTTGCGCATACGCAACGTGTTGCACTTTCTTGGGCATAGCCACAATTTGATTAACAGCTTGAATCGAATTCTTGGGTAAACACTGTTTCGGTTGAATCGGTTTTCGACTTTAAATTATATACAGATTTGCTGTAAATTATATACATTCTATACTCTAGCATTAAAAATTATATTTATAACGATTACAAATTATACGCGTTTTCTTTAACTTCCATCTTTTGCTTTCGCGTGTTATGACTCAAAATTGGCCAAGCCCCCGTCGAAATAGGCGTGCTCGGTTCAAAGGTCAATGAACCCGCGAGGCACCAAAATGTTCTCCTCTGTTTCGGCCCTCTCTTGATTTTGTCAGGAAACGCCCTTTTTTGTAATTTATTACTTGATACTCTATTTGCAGCAGCTTTGGCTGTCCGGACTTTGGTTTTTCTGACAGCCAAAAGGCCAAAAAGAATGTAAAACTTTTCGACAGTACAGCGAATGCACATACGAAAGTAAGTACGCGACGCGGAACGACTAGTCTAATACCCTGTAAAGGGTTTTCTTTTATGTAAAAGCAGATTATAATGACAAATAATTTACATAAACACATGTACATATTTTCGAACAAAAAGTAAAATATAAGGGATATATACCCGGTGCACCTCGGACCGCAGGGTATAAAGCCGGAAGCAGGCTAAGAGTTCTGGAACTCTGTTGCCGCTTCACAGCGACCGTGGCCACTTTCTGGTGGCTTCTGTCACATAATTATAAACGTTAATTTCACGTTCACAGTCCATTAGGGATAATTGATGTTTTCGCAACATTTGTGGTAAATTACATTTTGATGTCCTGCCTCGCCAAGGGACCAAAATAAACAACACAAAAAACCAAAAAAACTTTAATAAATAAATGAGAGAAAAAAAGGAGTCAGCAATGACTGGCGACAAAATGTCGCCAATGACGACAGTCGCTTAATTTGGCTGTCATTTTGTGAATCGCTCACGATTTAGTTTGATTGATTGATTAAACAATAATTTGGCTTTGCAATAATTCAGTTGGCTTGTTGTTGTTCCTTTAAATGGCACAAAGCATTGGCCAATAATTAATGTAATTAGCAACGTTTAGATACATCATATTGTAATTGCCTGTCACAAGGATATGAGCATCCTTTACTCGAAGGCGCCGAAGCGCAGCAGCTCCGTTGTTGTTGCTTGTCCAGGCCTCAGACTGGCCAAAGAGTTTTTCTGAAAACGTTTAGAATTAGAATTACATCAAGGTAAGTGTGTGTGTGTGTGTGGGAGTGTGTGTGGGTGTGTGTGTGTGTATAATAACTGACTATTCCAAGCTTAAAGTAAAGTATGTTTTGTGTGTGATGCTTGCATTCGTACTATATGTAAGCAATGTAAGTGAGTGCATTTCCCAAGTCGAATGATTGAACATTCCAATTGTGCAAAAGGCATTGCACATTTTGGATTTATCTGGAATGCCTTCCGTCTCATTTGGATTTATCTTTTCAGGGCCACACTGAGCACAATTTAACTGCAATTAATTGTAAGCCCAATTGATGTTCCTTTTTACAGAGACTTAGAAAGGCAGGACATTGAAGAAAACCTTGTTATATTAATCCTACAAAACTTAGAGAAGAATTGTCAATATATAATATTTAACTAGCAATTAAAAAAATTGCCTTCACTTTTTAATTTGCTAACTTTAATGTTTTAGCAAACATTCGAAGCAGCATTGTCTACACAATTATTCAATTAATCAATTCAATAATTGTTGAATTTAATCACTAACAATTTATAATTAAAAAAAATAAAATTTAAAATCTGTAGAATTTTTATTTGTTGGGGATTAACTGAGAATTTTCAATAATGCCTTAACTTTTTTATCTTTAACTTCAATTTTTTAGCAAATACTTGGACTGAGCAATTATTCAGTTAATCAATTCAATTATTCTTGAATTTAAGCATTAAAAATGTATAATTAAAATATATAAATAAAATTTTAAAATCTGGAAAATTTTTTTAGTATGCACTTAATTAACAACTGACAACTTTCAATAGTTTGTTTTTTTTTTTATACGTGTATATGACGGGAAGTTAAATTTTTGCGTTTCATTCCAAAGAACTTAAAAAAAACACATTCATAATGCCATAACTTTAATACTTTAACTTTATTTTATTACCGTATATATGTTAGAATTGAGCAACTATTCAGTTTTTTAATACTTTCACAAGTTAAATTTAAGCAAACAAATTAATAAATATTATATTTAAATAAAAATAATATAATATTGCAGAATTTGACTTTATTATTAAATAATATGTATATACCCAGTATAGAGTCGAGCATTTCTCTGAGTGTAATGCTGGGTTAAGGCTTTCAACACAACAACCGGAACCTAATCAGTGCGAAGACGTATTTGTGTTGGTGTGTGTGTGTGTGCGTGTGCGAGTGTGGGAGTGTGTTTCAGGCAACAAGTCAGAGGACGAACCAAACAACAGAACAGCAGTCAAACAGCACAAAACGTCAATGAAGTTAATTTTCAAGTGACATCAGGGGAGACAAATTCACAGATACACCCATAAACACACACATACACCAATACAGTCGCAGACACGCACTCAGCTTGTGGCTGACCAAAATGGACTTGAAGATAAGTACGAGGACACGAGGCAGGACAGTGGACAGTGGGAGATAAGGGGCCTAGACCAGGCTGCAAATCGGTAAAATGAATAAAACCTGCTCACACACACACACACACGCAGTCAAGGGGGCTTTATGGCCACCGGTTAATGGAACCCATTTCCATTTGTAGCCCGTTCTGAACATAGTCGTCGTCAAATGGCCAACGGAAGTTGAACTCATTTGTCGCTAATTTAAGCAATCACCGGAATTTGTGTATGTTTTTTTAAGTGTCCGTCTTTCAAATAGTACCTAAAATACATGAAAAAAGGTGAATGTATCCATTACGTGTGGAAAAAGTTTCTAATGAGCAGCCTTTATTATTAAGTCGTATAATCCCAAAGTTGTTGGCAAGAGCACGCGATTCGTAGTTTTCCTTTTATTTTCTTGGTAACATGACCAAAGTTTATTCAGGCTTTGCACGAAGTGTAAGGCCTTAGATTCATGTGTTATTCAGTACTTGGAAAATAGATAAATCAAGCTTTAATTTGTCCAACAACCACAAAGTTCTGCCGGATTTATATGGTAATAATTTAAAGTATTATCAGCTCTATATCAAATATCTTGACTGATAAAGAATACATTAAAAATCTTGCACGATTGAAAAGCTTACTCGCTGAATAGTAATTCAATTGAGAGTTATTTGATTAACATATGAGAACAATAAGAGCTTGGAATGCTTTTATATTCTTCCGGTGCTCTTAAGTGCTTGCCCCCAATAAGTTAGTTGCGCCTGTCAGGACCCTTTTCAACAATGCCTTCAATACGAGTACAATACAAAGTGTTTGGCGAACATTTGTGATATAAATTGGTATGTTCTTGGCTGTAATTGATATCCTGGCAGTCAGCCGATTACTCGAATTCTCGAATACTCGAATAACCCAATACCCGAGAACGAATACCAATCACTTGGCTTGGCTTTCAGTTACATTTGTTGGCTGTAAACAACATTTTCATCCAGTTAATTGTATGTTTGTTTGTTTGCAACACACATGCGAAAATTGAGTTGGAAATTTAGAGTGCTAAAGGATTTATGGTTAACTTGATACGAGTAGAAAAGTTAGACTGTCGGGACTGCGAGTTGCCCTACAAAATATGTCCAGGCGTTCTTATTGATAGAAGCGGATTCTCATTAAGTGTGTGTGTGTGTGTGCTTAAGAGTGTGTGTGTGTGCAAAGTCAAAAGGCCAACAAGTAAAAGTGTCAGCAATAACAACAACAATGTCAAGTTAAAATTTCCAACATAAACACACCCTTAAACTAAGAGCTGAAGAAGTTGAAACTTAAGCAGAAATCACAAAACAACAAGACAAACACAATGGGAGTGTGTGTGTGAGTGTGTGAGTGAACGTATGTGTGTGAAGATTTTTAGTGAATGGTGCGAATAAACAATAACAACGGCAACAAAACAATAACAATAACAACAGTAGTAACAACAATGACAGCGACGTCGTCATCGACATCGACATCTAAAATGACAAAAACGCAGCAAGGACATCGTGTCCTTGGCCTGTGTGCTCGCGTGTGCAAGAGTTCGTCATGTGACGAGAGATTCAAACTAACTTCTAACTATCTTATACCCTGTACTGAATTACACACTTATGATTTGCGTAGAGGATTATTTTTTTTGCTTTCAGTATTTAAATTGACATTCTGAATCATAAATTGTTTGACTTATAAAACCAAATTGTTAATTAAGCTTAAAATCGAAAAGAAAATTTCGACAAAATATAAATCAGAGGTTAAACAATATTTTTTTAATTTGAAAACTCTTTTTTAATTAAAAAAAAATTGAAATTTCACAAGGAAATTGATAAAGTTTTGACAAAATTATGGAAATTGAAAGATTTTGAAGTATGAAAATTAGTAATATAAATTTAAGCCGTGAATCAAGTTTTATAAAAACCATTCATAAAAATATATATAATTAGCTCGATATTTAGTCAAATAAATAATCGAATTAAAGTACTTAAAAAATCGGGTTTTTTATTTTTCGTCACTAGAGTATGGGCTATCTCCCAGTGCTATCATTTCCTATCTGAGTGAACAAGAACAAAAGAAAGCAACGAAACATCAGTTGCCATGCCAAAGAGAATTGTGCAAACAGAGAGATTAAAGGCGAGCCAGGAACTGAACAAGATTCAGCTGCACTCAGACGTGTGTGTGTTTGGGGTGTGTATGTGTGTGTGAAAAGTGGGCGTGTATTCAGGTGCAGTACATTCAACAGGTGGCAAAATCACAGTTCGCATTTCATGTTTTCTTTATCCGCTTTCTTTGCTGTTTATTTTTTCACAAAAGATACAAACAAACAGCAGTGAGTAAAACATTTATAAAGACACAAACAGGTAGAAAGAGACAGCGAGAGTGTGTGTGAAACAAGAGTGTGCAGTGTGTTATAGCTGAGAGTCCCGCTCGATAAGTTAGTGTGTGCATGACTCGAAAAAGAGGCGACAGGACGAACACGAAACATCAAACATCGAGGACACAGACAAGTCGCTTACCTTGCCATTGACTTACGAAACGCGAGGTTCGAGATTTCGGGGGAAAAGTCGCTTTAGTCAGCGACTAAATCTATGCTAAACTATATATAAGTCTGCTCGCAGGAATTGTGTCGCACGTGCTGAATGCCGTGCAGCGAGCAGGTCGAGTAACAGCGCCGTGTCGCAAATCTCTGTAAGAATCATATAATCACCACCAGAATCATAATCAGCAGTCGCACCACAAATCGCTACCACCTCTTAGTTTGGTAAGTGATTTAGATACACAAGGACTTATAAATAGATAGACAGATATCGCATAATAATATCGTATCCTGAACAGCGATCTGAGAATGTGTGCTTGATATTTCTTTTTTATTTCTGTGCTTGATTTTCAGTTTATTTTTAGTGATGTTGACTATTTGGGCTTGATGAGGCTATGGAATTGAATGAATGAGATACTTTTGATCATTAACATAGTGAATTAAGGCATTTAAGTGCACTTCAAGTTACGCCAATTGGAAACCAAGTGTGCAAAAATCATTTGGCAATTTTTTCTGAAACTCGAAATTTGGATTGCAACTAAATTGAAAGTAAATGAAGATGGAAAGAGAGAGTGAAGAGTGAAGAGATCTATCAATTTTGTTTCAATTTAATTAAATAACTTGATACTCTATTTTTTGTGTGCAGCTGATGGCAATCATTCAGAGTGGATTCAATGAGGCAAACTTTGACGTTGGCTAAGCTTTGTGACTTTTGGACTTGGCTTCTGAATCTGACCCAAATCGGGGGCAGAGTGCAGGCACACATTAAAAAATTATTCATTAAAATCACAAACTTTGCCTGGGGATAAGAGAAAAGGGGAGAGAGAGAGATAGAGACAGAGACCCGTTGCCGATGACGTTGACTGATGCGCCAAGCTGTTTATTTATGCCGGGATGATGGGATGCTGAGGATGAGTTTGAGGATGAGTTTGAGCACTCTTCTAAGGCACTCGGAGTTCCATCTGCCGTCACATCAGCCCGTCATGTGTGAATGCTAATGGCAAGGGAAAGAGATAGAAGACGAGATTGGGAGTAGGTAGTGTACTCGTAGTCAGGGAAGGGATTTGTTTTTTGCTCCATCGTATTCATTAAATTTGTAAATTAATTTTGACGTTCGTTGAGTTCCGTTTCTGGAGCATACCAAAGTACGGGCGGATTCGGGGTCGGGGTCGGGGTTGGAGTCAGGGCGAGGTGCATAATTCATAAACAGTTTTCAGCGTCGTTCAAACCGCAAGAATAAAAAATGTTGATGAGAAAAAAAGAAGAAGAAAAATAACACAAATGTGTCGCTAACTTGGCCAATGAGTCTGAGCGAGTGAGGCGTAGAGTGAGAGAGAGAAAGAGAATGTTGTGGCAAATCCCAGCAATGAGAAACCAAAGACGAAAAATTGAGCATTAATGGACCGTAAGCTGGACAACAACTCACCTGTGACTTGGAGCGCATTGTCGGCTGATACTTGCGACGTATTTTCCGTGGGCAGCACATGCACAGCAATCGCACGAAAGCCCTGTGAAAGGGAAGCCGGTTAAATGGGGAAAAAGAGAGAGCATGTGTGTAAAAGTGAGTGCTTTACTAGGGAAGCCCTGCAGTACGGATGGTTTGTGATGCGTGCCTAGTAGTTAACTAAATCGCTAGCTACAAGTAATGCGCTAACCAAATCATTACCAATTCTAGCCCTGAAATAGTTATTTATGTCGTCATTGTTAAGAAATGCAAAGTATCTGTCTATTTTTTAATTAACCCAAGTTCTTTGCACTAGCGAAATACCTACCTACCTCATCTTAACAAGCTTTCAAACGCCCTGGTGTCAGGCAGATCGTTAGCTTTTCATGCAGCGCGATGGTGTTGCGGCTTTGTCCTAATTCCCATCACCAGTTCCCTAGGGGTTCCCCACTCACCCGTACTGCAGGGAAGTCGGTTTTTCTGTGTGCGTATAAGAAAGTTGCCCACCTGCGAAAGTCCCTGCTCCAACAGGCATAGATGACTGGATTCATGCAGGAGTTGATCCAGCCGAGCCAGGTAACAATGGCCGAGACAATCTCCTCGTGCTCAATGCACTCGACGCAGAAGCCCGACAAGAGGTTTACCACAAAGAACGGCAGCCAGCACACAATGAATACGCCCATCACAATGCCCAGCGTCTTGGCCGCCTTCTTCTCCTTGGCGAACTTGGCCAATTTGCGGGAGAGTGAGAAGTTCTTGCCCATGTGTCGATGTCTGGCCAGGCCATTGTTGTGCAGTGCCGATAAGGGCTCGTCATCCGGCTCCTCGGGCGTTGAGGTCGTTGTGCCGCCGCTGTGATTGTGATGATGATGGCTATGGGAATGGGAGTGGGAGTGGCTCAGGGAACCACCGCCACCACCGCCCGACACTTGGTGTGTGTTCGCGGCGGGATCTCGTGTGGTCCCTCCGCGATGGATTCGCAGTGTCAGCTGCAGTTCCCCGGATGCCATCAGCACCTGTTTGGTGCCGATCTTCAGGGAGCGCGTCTGAATTACCGCCGCCCGATAGATGCGGCAATAGGTGAAGACCATGACCAACAGGGGCAGGTAAAAGGATATGGTTGAGGAGAACACCAAGTAGCCCAGGTGTTCGGTGAATGTGCACTTGTAGGCGGGCATCTCGCCATCCCTGGCTGCCCGCCACCAAACAATGGCCGGGAAACTGATCGCACTCGAGCAAATCCAAACGGCGGCAATTAAACCCGCCGCCCGCTTCACCGTCATGCGCATCGGGTAGCTGAAGGGATCCGTGATGGCCCAGTAGCGATCCAATGAGATGACGCACAGATTCAGTATCGATGCTGTGCTAAAGAGCACGTCCAGCGATCGCCAAATGTCGCACCAGTCGGTGCCAAAGAACCACGTGTTCTCCAGCACCTCGTACAGCGCCGAGAAGGGCATCACCACCAGACCCACCAGGCAGTCGGCCACCGCCAGACTCGTGATAAAATAGTTGGTGGCTGTGTGCAAATACCGCTCCCTGATCACAGCCAGGATGACCAGTGAGTTGCCGAAGACTGTGGCGAACGAGAAGAGAAACAGAAAGGCCAAGAGACCGACGCGATCGTTGGGCAGCGCCTCGAGGAACTCGGACAGATCCGGCTCGAGGGTGGTGCTGCCCGTCGCCCCACCAGTGGTGGTGCTGTTCAGATTCAGCTCCAGGGCCAGCTCTGTGCTCGTTGGCATCGTTGACGCCGCATTGAACCCGTTGAAATAGTAATAGACATCCTCGGAGATGTTGTAGCTGTTGTAGAAGAGCGTCGGACGAGTCTGATTCTGGACATCTCCTCGTAATAGAGCCAGCACCGGTTCCACAATGCCAGACGAGTCTGCATCCGGTTCCGGTTCTAGTTGCAGTTCCGGCGGCGCCAGCTGACGTGGCTCATCGTTCTCCTCCATTGCTCCGGCGGCTGACTAATGCAATGTCACTGCAGTTGAGACTATATCCAGTTCCAGTTCCAGTTCCAGTCTCTGAGGTCTGCGACCGTCGAGTGAATTAATGAGACGCATCTTTACCTTCTAGTTCTTGTTTAGTTTCTGGAGAGGAAAAATATGGAGATTATTACATTTACATCTAAAATTTAATTTGAAAGTTAGGTTTTATATTGGTATTTAATCATAATATGTTTAAAGTTTCACAACAAGCAAATTTTACATCTATTCATAAAACTCTTTGTCTTGACTGACTGTCTGATCATTCTGCCGCCCAAACGGAAAGACCTAGGAAGCAGACATTTTCACATGGGAATTGCTTAGCAAGAAAAACATTGTTGTTTTAAGAGATATCATAGCAATACTTACAGATTGGCTTTTCTTGCCAAACCTGGACTTTCCCGCCGAATCAAGTCTTTCTTTTTTGCCAAATCTTCCTTTCTGGAAATCCCTGACTTTAATATTTCTATTATTTGTATAATTACTAATTATTACTGCTAATACTTTTGATCTGATTGGGTTTTTCTGGGTTTTCCCCAATCCTTGCAATAAATGTTGGATCATTTTAAAATTTTTTAGAATACCCCCAGATTTTTACTTCTTCAATTTTTATAATTTCAGTTAAATTTTTATTTTTATTTTAAATAATTTAATATTACTTAATTTTTACTTAAATTCTTACATTAATTTTGGTCAACTGTACTAAGTTGACATTAAATAAATAAATATATAAACATTACCGAATTTTAACTTATTTGCCCCCTGCATATATTAAATTTTAAGTATTTGTGTATGATTAATATTCATGTTAAACATAAATGATTTTACAATATTTGTATAATCTTTAATAAGTTAAACTTCAACGCAAGAAGTCTTGGGTGATTTCCAGTAATCGAATTTACTGAGACCCGCAATGGATGCCGTTCTCATTCAATTATAATGTTGACTTTCTTCCGGAGCCACATCCGGCGCACCTAACAAATTCGAAAAGCACAAAAGCTAAACAAACACATTAATTAGAGAGTTGTTCGTCGTCGCCTCGCTGTTGCTGACGTTGCTCTTCTTCATTTTTGTTGCTTAATTTTTGGCTCGCTATCAAAAACTCTGGAGTGAACGGGCGGCAGGGGAAGGTGTCACTCATGAAGCAGTCATAAGGTAACTCATACAAGGGAGAGCCGCCAACGGCAGCTGGTGCCACCAAGGTGCACAATTAATTCAACAGCAGACACAGACACGGCGTCTCCCTCCCACTTGTTGGAGGGGCAAACAAATAAACAAATTAAATTACACTTCAAGTGCCCCAAAAAGGACAGGAAGTGGCTCGTAGCACACTTACAGCTAACAGAGTGCTGCCACCTACATTACACGGCCAGTAAGTACGAGTACTCGTTGCTCCAAAGCGGAAGCTAACAATTTAACCCACTGTGATTGCAGAAGCCTCACACCTGACATTTCCCCCATGGCATCGGGCAGCAATGTAAGGAAAGGAAAGTGCTCCAATCAATTGGGACTACTTTATATGCGAACATATCAACAGCATTACAATAACAGATTTAAATAAATAATACAGTTGACCTTTATTTCAGATACATCTCTCCCAAACTTCCAGTTCCATTTATTGGCCATCCGCAAGCTGTTGAAATTACGATTGAAATTGAGTGAATATTCGGTGGAATAACAATTGGATTTGGTAATGTCGGATTCTGAGGTGCTGTGACAGCAGGCTGTGACAATCTGTGACACAGTGTGAACACTTAACACAACAGTTCAAGTCGAGTTCTGTCGGCAGTTAGTCAGCAAAGTTGGGTCCGTCAATCGGTTAGGGAAATCTGTTTTGCATTCTAAATAACCTGTTTGTTTAGCCAAATTCCACGTGTTCTTTCTGGCCATTCATTTTGTCAGCATGTGATTATCACCTGCCAGTCTAAGTTGTTGGCCAACCAAATATACCTTGTCTTGGCTTGAAATGCCAGCCAGTTAGGATTTTGCTCCTCATTTCCGGCGGATTCGCACCGCCTGCATGCCATAAATTTTCCTGCCTTCCTGTCAGTCGTTGGCTTATCTGTTCCCCCTGCTCCCTGCCCCCTCTTCCCCGTTCTCAGCTCAGTTTCTTGGGTCTTTATGGTTGCTTTCTTTCAGTTTTTCTGCTGTTTAGTACAATTTCCTGGGGCATTTCTCACGCAGCAAAAATAATATAAAACACGTACATTTTTTTCACTTACTCGTACGACGAGCATGATGAGCTTGCCGCCGAGCTCCATGTTCAGTAAGTCAAAATGAGAGCCCAGTGGATCGCTGTGTGCCCCCAACAGTGAGTGTTGACTTTTTAAGCAAGCAAACCAAACCACAATCCACCGCGTTTTTAAAACCAGCAGCATCCACAACCAAAAGAAATACCAAAAAGGAGGCAAATTTATATGGCTTGCAAACATGACCAGCTCCTGGTTAGAGTTGGTTCAGCCTTAAGACTGGCAAGGCACAACAATTTAATTGAAAGAGCCTTAAAGTTGGCCTTCATTTGGCACTGGGCCAAATCCATCCCTTTTGCAGTGGCCGCTATGCAAATGATGTCGACCAAGGCAAGAGTTTGTACATGTGCTAAAACCCTTTCGACCCTTTCTATATGAGCATCCTCGGCTCGTATATCTCCATGTTTTGGGCTGCAAAGGGCCCAAAACTGCTTAAGTCATTGAGAGTTAACCAAAATGTCTGCAGGCAGTCGTTTATTCGCACTGATTGGGTTCCAGCTTTTCCTTTACTTAAAAAATAAGTGAAAGGGTATATTGTATTCGTTGCAATGTATGTAACAGAGAGAAGAAAGCAAATCCGTCATTTAAAGTATATATATTTCTGATCAGCATCAACAGCCGAGTCGTTATATAGCCATGTCCGTCCGTCCGTCTTCCGTTTGTCTGAGACTGTAAGAGCCAGAGCATCCAATTTTGGCACACAGACTTCTATAAACCCCACGCAGATCAAGTTTGCGCCTGTTTCTGCGTCCGTAAATAGCGAAGTTTTCAATATATTTTTTTACTAATTAACGTAAACTGCTCTTATTACCTATCATCCTACAAAATCGTAACAAGATCGGACAAGCAGAAAGATGATTAAAGTTTTTAAGTTTTTTGTAAGTGCCTAAAAGCATGCAATCAAAAATATTTAAAAATTATTTAAATAAGTAACGGGTATTCTATAGTCGGGAGCTCGACTATATTTCTCTGAAATCACATTTCATACGTGCTTATGTGTATGACTTATTGAGAAAGTAATTTTTCACACAAAACATATCTCATATCCTTGTAAATTCCACTCGTAAACCAATGCAGATAGATGTTGGCCGCATCTTGTTCCACTGATCAAATGCAAAAAAACTAACTTGAATTTTGTAATGACCATCAATATTAGCTATTGGCAAGTGGACAATAAAGTCCACATCGAATGGTGAATGTATAAGTTTGGTCTGCAAATAATAAATGCTTTAAATATAAAGTGCATTATTTTAAAAGATCTTTATGAACTTACCCCTGGCACATTCAAGCACTTGTCCTTAATTTCCTTTACATTTGTTATGTATTTAAGCCAGACTTGATACCAATATTGATCTTCATCGTACATAACAGGACAAAAATTGTGTACATTCATTGAATACATAGCTGGTTGCCATGAACCCCGCTCAAATTTAAATGTCTCAACTTTTCCCTGAAAATTCAAATCATCAATTAAAAAACAAGCGGATCAGTCGAGTGTACTCGACAGTAATATACCCTGAGCCTAGGCCACGGCAATTTATACATTATCTTTAAATTTTAAAAATTTATTAAAAGTAAAAATTTTTTTAAAAACGAAAAAAAATTAGTTGAACTATTCAGGAATCGAGCCCACGCCCCTCGCGTGTCTCTAGCATTAGACTGACAATTCAAATGAACGAAAAATAATAAATAATTTAAAATCATTTGCATCGACCGGACCGGGACTCGAACCGCGATCTCCCGTTTCGCGTGCCTAGCACCTATCACTTGGACCACTTCGCCGCTTAGAGTGTTGCTGTCAAATTCCATTTACATTCTCGATGTACATTCTGGCAGAGTAAATGTTAAATGAATTAATTGAACATTAATTCGATTTATATACATATGAAGCTGCCAATCTTTAAAGCTTATTATCTTCACTATTTATGGCCCAATCGTGTTGAAAGTTGGTGATTAGACTATGGCAATGATCCTACACCCGTTTAAATAAAAAAAAATTCCAAATTTTACTCAAAACCCTAAATTAAAGGTGATGTCAGTTTTTGATGAATTATGCCCCCCCACAGTGGGCGTGGCACAATTTTAACATAAACTTGTTCTGCCTGACATTATAGGGAGTCTTCATTTCAAATTTGGTGGTCCTAGCTCTTACCATCTCTGAGATCCTTTCGTTTACACGGACCGTCAGACAGACGGACAGACGGACATGGCTATTTCGACTCGACTGTTGATGCTGATCAAGAATATGGGGTCGGAGATGCTTCCTTCTCCCTGTTTCATACTTTTGAACAAACTTCATATACCCTCAGGGTATAAAAAGAAAATAAAAACACTCAGTTTGGTATTACCTCGATGCGATCTGTAGGCTGAATATCCCATGCTAAAGTAAAATTTCCTGATACTGATAATTTGTCAAAGTCCGGTTTAATGTTTAATTCAGATAAATCAAATAAGCCATGAATATCGAGCACGTTCTGTTTTTGATTTCCACACTTGCTGTATATATCGTCATCCTCCAGAATTCCTCTGTATCTGTAGGTCTTTGCAGAGCTCTTAAATTTGACCAGGATCAAAAGCAACACTATTACTACACGATTAAAGAACATCTTGTGATTTGACACATTTCCACACTCTTATTATTTATATATCTAATATTTGGCATGAGCTTAGATGTGGATCGCATTAATTGTACCCATAGAAAGATTGATAGATGATGTATAAATATCATGTATAAATATCATTAGTATCATGTAACTCCGTTATCACTAAATTAAAGCTGATCAAATGATAATCAAGTTAATTTAATTACACGAGACAAGAGATCTTTTAGTGCTGATTTAATTGATTCTAAATTCACTTTAATTTTTCATAGAATTTGATTCGGCCAATGACATTAAATCAGTAGAACTTTCATACAATCAAAATTGGGAGGCTTAACGGTTCACCGTCAGCTGCAATAACATTCTTTGAATTTGCATGAAAGCCAGTTACAGATACAAAAAGTCACACAGATACAGATGCAAATTTTTTGCTGGAATTTTTTTTGAAAATCGTTTGTTTTTCCCTTCTCCAGTTGATACAATGTCCATTTTTCTTTCAATTATTTATTTGAAAATTGGTTAGCAAAAGTCAATGCAGGAGATGCTATAGTTATAAATTATGTATAAATAAGTAAGTGTCGAGTTTTCTAAAATTCGAGTTCAAAATAGATACTATTTTTCTTATGAGCTAAGAAAGCACTTTCAAGTTGTTCTCAAATATAATGTATAAATGTCTTCCAGCTAAATGCGCCTAAAATAAATTTATGCACTATCATTGAATTGGAATCGCTACCCAATGCCAAAAATTATTTCGAGTACGAATACGAATACTCGTAAGATGGCAAAAATGACAATGAGTAACCTATTTTGAAGCCAGTTTCCTATGCAAATTACTATGATGTGAACCTGGCCTACAGCTCAGCTGGCAGCGAGTAGCAAGCAGACGTCGCTGTTATCACTGCCTATCAACGTCACCCACTCAGTGCTGGGCGATAAATCGTTACCCAAAGTCTCTCAAATTGCTCCCCAAGCGTTTTTAAGCAAACGCACGAAAGTCAGGCAATGGAAAAAAGGCTCCTGTCGGAGGTTCTCAAGGTTCAGCGCTGTGTCGACAATGGCGCTCAAATCTTGACAATCTTTATGTGAGTCGAGCACTCAGCCCCGCTGCGAGGGCACTAAAAGGCACGGTAAATATTTCGACTTCGAGCTGTGCCTACAAATGGAATTTAATCACGCGTACGTTGAGCTATCCGCACAATCCGATGTTTGTTTTATTTTCAGCTTTGCAACTTGTCCCTTTTCCGGATTTGATAATGTGGCTGTCGGCTCCAGTCCCTGGTGGTATCATGCTGAGCGCCGCTTAATTATGTCACAAATATTTACACCAGATACCAAAGTGCAGAACCTTTTTAGCGTGGCACGCAACGAATCTAGCTAAGCAAACAGGCGGCAGGAGAAAAGAGAACATAGACATCAACAATCAACAATAAGCGAAAAAAAATCAAATGAAGTTGGGCTAACTCCAGCACCCAGCAACCGGCGACAATGAGCGATCAAGGACGAATAAGGGCGATGGTTTCACGAAAAGTGGAAAGTGGATTTTGTGATAATGACGGCCATTAATTTGGCCTTAAGCAATAAAAGCAACGCAGAGACAACATTTAGCATCGATGCGATTTGTCCGATTTTTTGCAGTGCATATACCCAACTGAGAAAGGACATAAAACAAATGCTTAGATTATAATTTAAATAATTTTTCTTAGAATCCACACACTTGAAATACTTTTGCTTTCTTAGGGTATGTCTGAGTGGGTCATATTTATAAAGAATTCTGATAATGTCCGATTTTGCAATGTTTCTATTGTTTGTTCGCTTGCGTGTCAAAATTTGTTGTTATGCCTTTGGCATGCTCAAAGATTTATTGACAACCTCAGCGGGGAAGAACACACTGAAATCCGGGAATGGACGAGTAAACACGGGGACACATTTGGCGCGCTTGTCACGCAATGAATAATGATTGGACAGTAAAAACGACAACAACAGCAACAACAACAACAACGAGTAGCAGCAGTTGGCAGTTACCAACCGTCGCAATCAACGTCTGCCGCCTGTCATTGGGCCAATTGAGCGAACGTTAATTGGCATATTGCTCATACGACATGTTGTCCCCGTACAAATTCTCTTTTACAGCGATAAACATCCTGATGCTCAGTCCCCCAGAGATTGTCCTATTTAATAATTAAATACTGTCGCAAATTTCAAGTGTGTGAAGCTGTCCGGGCAGAAGCTGATTGGCTCCTTGACAAGCGACATCTCGACTGACACTCCACGCAGTTCTTGACTCAGTATTTGCCAACAGGAAAATAACACGATTATTAAATTTATTCAGGGTGAATTTATTATGAATACCATTCAATTTTGCAGTGGAATGAGTGGACAAGCTACAGAAAGATTATCTTTATTTCAAACATAGGAGTAGCTCGGTTTTAACATAACAATTATAATTTCTGAGATCCAAAATAATCATATTGTCTATAAACATCGAGTACGAATAAAATGAGTTAATTATACACTTGGATAATAATTTATCTGTGTCGCTGTCACTGGTGACATAATAAAAACTGTGTTCTATTTTATCGTCTAGTAAACTCGGGTTGCAAAAATGTATTTTCATCTGGCGAGTCCCTTTCTGCTTGAGTGAATCACGCACTGCCGTCCAGTTTCTAGATTCGTTGAACTCGCTTTCATTTGAGTCACGCATGCATTTCATTTGAGGCCCAAGGGACATATTTAAAGTTTAGTTTTTGATGAGTTCGCATATGTTTTATTAGCAGCGTGTCCCAAGTTGTTCTCCTGGCTGATTCATGCATTGACCAAGTTCGCTTAGTGTTAATAAAACTGAATGCCAATAAGTTATTATTATTATTATTAACTCCATCCTTAGCTTAGCCTCTTATCGCATCTATTTTCGAGCTTTCATCAAAATTTTGCTTCAAAATAAATTCCAGTCACATGTTCAACGAGGTCTGTCAGTCGAGTGATATTATACTCAATTTCCGAATGGAAAATACGCTACAGAAAATCACATACACTTTAAATCTGACAAATACTTCTTGATTAAGTTTTAAGATTGATTGATTGAAAATCGCCTTCCGCACCCTTCGTGCTGGTTTCGTCACTAGATTTCACATAGATTTCATGATTTAATTCGTGTATAAATAACAAATTAAATCGTGAAATTTCTGTGAAATATTTATTTTTTTTTTTTTAAATTTGACAGACATTTTCTGTTGTACAACTTTATCACATTCCTTTTGCTCAAAGTCATGAATACAGGGTATAATTATTTAGGAAAATAAAAGCAATTGATGGGCGCATATAGAAGCATGAGCAAATTACAAATTGGACACACTGTCGCCCTCTTTCCGCTGTCGCCGTCGCTGTCATTGTGGCACGTGTGAACGCAATAACTCCATTGCGAAACAATCCAACTTGCAACGAAAATAATTTTGATGTAATGACAAGTTGACAAAGTCACGTCGCTGGGAATAGAAGGCAAATTCATCAGTGGACCAATATTGACACAGGTCCCAGACAGTGCCAAAGACAAGAGACAAAAGACAAAAGAAAAAAGTCGAAAGCCACAAGAAAATGTACCCCAGGCGACTCTGAGTTGCCCTTAATGTTGCTCTGACTGGGCAGTCGAGGATGCTGCTGTTGGAGAGGAACGTGAGGAGGAACAATCTGAAGACAACGATTGCAGTGTCGCTTATTGACTGTTTCTAATGATGCCCCATAACGGCCACTTATATATTTTTATTAGTTAAATGGCCATATCTATTGTGATTTACTTGCCTGGGTGAAAAACAATTTTCCTAGTTATATTCTTTTTTGTGGAAATTGCACATACGCCACGTATGGCATGCGTATGCGTGTTCTTTATCTTTGGCTCATCATTTCACTCGGCACGCAACTACTGCCACAAAATTCAGACCTGACTGCCTTAGATGGTCATTTGCACACAATCTTTGGGCTCCAAGTTTATAGTATTTGTGGCATTATTTCAAGTCTTAAACTATGTTTGGTCTTTTCAGGTTTCTGGACTCTGTCAAGTGACATTTTAATCAGCTGCACATTAGCATGCTGAAATGGGGCCAACATGCAACTAATTTTCGTGCTCGACTTGCAACGTGGCCAGAATGCCAGACTGCCAGACTGCCTGAGTACCTGAATACCGACACTTGATTAAAGTTGCATTTCATTTATCGCATTTGCTACAGTTGCCACTGCCGTTGTTGTTGTTGCTTTTATTTTTATGTAGTGCACAATTTTATGGCTAATTAAGTCAGAAAATTAACATTAAATGGCAATCTGCTAGGAATCTGCACCCACCTGCAGTTGGCTCTGACATTTACCCAAACTTAACTGCAAGCTCTTACATAGCACGCACTGCTTGCAGATAACCTGCCTGATTAGCTGTCACGAGCTTAAAGTTAATTTTCATTTCACCTTAATTAGGCTAACACACACACACACACTCATACAAACAACTTTTTACTGCCTGGCACAAATATTAAACTCAACATACTAAAAATAGGTTTATTTTCATTTGGGAATTTTCTCCTTAGTTTTTCTCCCAGCTCAGACGCGAGTTTTATTAATACCAGAAATTATTGCGGCGTGCGCAAGTCGAAATATGAAAATAAAAAATCGCAAGAAATGTATACAAATAATTTTTTCAGTACCCTAACAAATGCAGGTCATAAAATAATGTTGATAAAAAAAAAGGCAAAGGTGAAAATTAGAAAAGTGCCGGGTCAACATAAATAAGCAGCACAACAAGCCAAAAATATACAAAAAAAAGAAAAAAAACGCTGGCTGAGCCTATTTACGATCAGGAAAATGTGATTTAAATTCGCAGTAAAAACAAATTTTTACCATAAGCAAGGCCAAATGGCAGCCAAGTGCGAATGCGAATGCGAGTGAGAAATGAGAAATGAGAAATGTGTATTCTTATAGGTTGAATGAAATGAATTTAAATACCTGTGCGACGCCCAGCTGCGGGCGTCCCGCTGGCGACAGCGCCTAAATATGTAAGCCACATGGCCACACATACACACCCACGCACACACACGCTCACACACGCACACACTTATTACACAGTCGGACAGGCAGACAGACAGACACCAGCAACATTATAACACGGCAGCAGCAGCAGACACGCAATGTAACCCACAAGCAAGCACCATTTTCAGTTGTTTTTCTGGTCCTGTTTTGCCGCTGCCGCTGCACTGTGGTGTTTTTGCCCCTTTTTTTAAATAAATTCAATATTTAAGGTTGTTCAAATTAACAACCTTTTGCCGGCGAACCATAAAATATACAGCAAACTTCAAAGTTCCATATCCATTATGTTAACATTGGCTCACACTGTTAAGTTAACAGCTCGAAAACAGAATTGTATCAAACGAACGGAATATGCAAGTTTTGTCTGCTATTTTGGGTTAAATGGCAGTGTCTTACAACACGAATTCAAAAGTCTATCAACCAAAATTTGTAATGGATTATATAGAGTGTGGTTTGTAACCTTTATTCCACATAGCCTCTCTGTGAAAAGTGTCTTCAAAGTTGAACGGTAGGAGAAAGTTGCTGAAGTTGCTGTTTTTACTGCGCACTTCTTTAACTGTGAATGGATTGTTTCCATGAAAGTTGTATGATTAAGTAGTCCGACCTTTATCGTTTTGATCAGCATGTCTGACGAATAATACTTTTTTGTATATTTCAAATTTGGACCCGATATCTAGGCAAACAAAATAGTGGCTTACACTAGTTGTAATATAATCGATTATTACTATAGCAGATATATGATATAGTTACTTGATATCGATATGTGTTTTGACCTAAAGGCCAAATTATGTTTCCTTTTCGAGTTTTTGATTAGTTTCAAAAAGATGGTGAAGCCACCATAGTGCGCTGCCGCTGCCTCAGTCTCTCCCTCTGCCTCTGCCGACGTCTCTGCCGCCTGCTCTGCCCCTTGCGAATTGTCATTGAAATCTGTCGTTTTGCCCGCAGCGGCTGAGTTGCGGGTGGGCGTTGTCAATTTGGGCGGGAGACGAAACAGTTTACGGCTAAATTTTATTTGTCGCAGCAATTTTGAGCGATTTGCGTTTAACAGCAATAGGTATTGCATATGAGAGTACTCGTATTTGTGTCTGTCTGTGTGTTTGTGTGTGTGTGTGTTCGTGTCATTCATTATTTTCAATTTTTCAATTCACAAACTTTTTGCAGCTCCTGTGGTGTGAATTTTCGCCCGAACATCCCCGGTCTAAGCCAATTTTCCATAAATATTCAAATTTATAATTCGTTGCTCACACTTCAGCCGAATGTCCTCGAAGGACATGACTCAAGTACCAAAATTGTAAACTTGTGGACTCCAATTCACTTGAGTTCGATTATTGCATGTTAATTTTTTGAAGTCAACTCAAATTGTTGTTGTTGTTGTCAAAACTTTGTTATAACTGTGGTGGGACTTTTTAATTTTTCTCTCGTTTCCGTTTCCCTGACATCCGCCAGCCGACAGACAGAAAGTCAATTAGCGCAATTGAACTGGCGCGACGTGGAAAGAAATTCGTGGAAATGCGAAACTTTTAAAATTATTTATTGGCTCCCCAAGCAGGCGACAGAATTAGCCGAGCAATAAGTGACGGCACGTGTTGGGATTAAGTGACAAATTGAGAATCGAGAGAGGCCTACTTGGCAAACGAAACATTTTATTATTTATTTATTATATATGTACGTATGTGTGAAAAATATTTATTCGTATATGCGCATTTCCAGAAAAGGGTCCACCTCGACGAAAACCGTAAAATTGTTCAAAAACTTACATCTTGTGAAATTTTCTTCCAAAAAAGTATTCAATTTATTTATTTAAGCAATATACGCTAGAAGAAATTCAATAGTGAACATACAGATTCTACATTGGCATAAATTCACTTTTCCATATTTTTGACCATTTTTTAAAAATTGACTCTTAAAATGAACCGTTTGTATTTAAACGATTACACCAAGTAGGACAGTAAGATTGTTACATGAACCATTTTAATTCTTATAAATATATTGAAAGTTTAATTTAAAACAAGTTTTACAAGTTGTGTTCGATATATCAAATAAAATTTAATGAACAAATTCTTGGCACAAACTAGGTGGAAATCTTGTCACGTTCGCGATGTCGCGTTACAAATTACTAATAAAACTTGTAAAATAAATAAAATGATAGTAACATATCAAAATTATTTCTAAAATGGAAAACTACATTATTTATTATGGTTTTAGAGTATTTTCTTCCAAATTACTCGCCACATTTCGCAGACTTTCGCATTTCCATTTTTCGTCGCGTTCGCGATGCTTTGTCTTCAAAGCTTGTCTTTTATCATAAAAATAGTGTTGATAAAATGCATTTTTTTTTCATTTAAAGACGTACAAATGTCGCGTTCTCGATCCTGGAAATACCCATTTAGAGAATGATTCAGCTGACTTTATTGAACCCTTTTGCCTGTTTTGTATTTTATGTAGTTATCAATTGGCCAACGGATTCACGTTTTTACGGCTTTAATCCGTTTTGACCAAATGGGCAGAAAAATTGTTACATTAATCATTTTTAACCGACAGCAGCGACCACATCAGCAGCAACAACAACAACATCAGCAACAGCAACAACAGTAACAACAACAAGAACTAAAAAGGTCATCAACAACAATGGCTGCAACAGTTAGAGCAACTGTGTTAACGTGGCTTTGTTGTTGCCTTGTGCCTGCCAGGCAACCTGTCATAAGTTATTAACAAGACGAGGCATTAGCCCAGAACCACATATGGGCCAAAACAATCCACAAATTGCTACCACGCGCTTACCTCGACCTCCTCCTGCCTCTTTCCCTTTGGCATTGTCAATAGAGTTGTAGCCAAAAACAATAATTTTGAGACGGCAGCAAAGCATAACTTTGGTCACTAGGCAAGCCGAGAGCAATAAGTTTGAGTATTTGCAGTTCTCTTTCCGAATTTCGACTTGGATGCATTTTGGACTTGCTTTCGACCGTCCGTCCGTCCGTCCGTCTGTCTGAGACTGTCGTATCCCAAATTATGAGCACTCGAACACAATTCACTGGCAGCGAGCCAAGGACAATGACGTGGTCCCTGTGGCTGACAGTTCATTGGAATTTTCATTAGTGTTACAAGTGCGCCGCCATTGAGACGGCAACGACGCGTCAGTCGCGACTTGGACGTAGACAGTGACCTTTAACAAAATTCAAATGGCCACACGCATCCAACATCAATCCAAATGCCCACTCTCCTCCTCCTCTATTCTATGTGCTGTCAGTTTGCGCATTCTAGATTTTAAGTGCCTGCATTGCATACTTCTAGGCTGAGAGTCGCATTTTGACCCAAAGCCATAAGCCCAATTGACCGCCTCAATTTCACTTGAACACATTCCATGTCTGCTTTTGCCAGATTTACTCACAAATAAATTAAGTTGTTTACCCTGTTCATAAAAGATTATGAAACACTTTACAATGGGTTAAAGCAATAACATGTGGTTGAAAAAAAGGATTTAATACTTCAATCTGCTTGGATATCGGTAGAGAGAAATTTAAAACCATAAATTAGATTAATATTTTGATAATAAAACATATTTCATAATACAAATTGGTAAAGATATTAAAGAGATTTATTTTACGAATGTTGCCCTTAAATTAAATAATCGATTAACAGCCAGCTTTCAGAAATCTATCATGTTGTCAGTTATGATTAAAACTAATGATGTACAAATACATCAAAAAATCGACAACTCAATTTTCGCAGAAGCGATTTGTAAGTATAAAATTCGATTATTTTTTTAACGATGTCATGAGTTAATTAAATCGATTTTCATGAAAAAACAACAACTCACTGGACACTTTTTTAAAAACTTCAAACTGTCAAAAGTACGCATGTATTTTGTAATTAAAATAAACTTTTCAAATTAAGTTTAAAAATGTTGGGAAAACTCATTAATCGAAACTCATTCGATTCACAATTTGGACTTGCATCATCAATTAAGGCTGATGCTATAAACCCAGCTTGATGAAAAGGAATTTAAATATTTTCTATTTTCAGTACTTCAAAGCGATGCGATTCATTCGAGGCTCATCTGTGCCATAAATGGGCAAAACATTTTGTGTGTGTCCACTTTAAACAAATACTCTCACAATCAGCCACTCACACAAAGAGACAAGCACACATATTAGGTCAAACATTGTTGCACATGACCGTTGAGATTGTTGCTGCTTTTGTTGCTTTTGTTGCTGATGTTGTTGTTACGGTAATTGCACTTTCGTTGCTTTATGAGCGATACAGTCGTAAAACATTATGTTCATCATGTTGGTACTTAAATGTGCCCTGCTCTCTGATACTGCCTCGATTTGCATACCCTGTACCCATAAAATGTATCAAAGGGTATGCCAACTTATTTAAGTTAATATGTACAAATGCAAAATACAAATGGAAATTTCAGAAGAAAACAAAGAGAAGAATTTGCTTATATTGTTTTCATATTGAAATCTGTTGATAGCTGCATCTCAGAATACTTCTCAATACAGGGTATACAGGCACTTTTATTTTATATGCTCCATCCTTTTGCTATGCAACCGAGTTCGCAAATGTTTTGAATTGCATCGCCTGTTAGTCAAGTTTTTGGAGAAAAACAAAGGCCTGATGTGACCACACATATATAAGTACATATATGTTTAGACAAAATGAACACTTGCACATGTGTGTACTTTTAGTGGAAGCGGAAATACATATATGTGTCTAAATGTACTCTAAGTTGAGCTTTTATTGCTTTTTGTCCCTTGCCTACTGTAAAAATGTCAACTTAAACGAATTGAAATCGCATTTGACGCTTAAAAACAATAAATGTGACGGTTTCCTCTATGGGCGTGTGTGTGTATATGAAATAGGCAGGTTGAAAACTGTATGTGTGTGTTTTGGTAAACGACTCTCGTTATATTTGGGCACTGAGGTCGCCAGGCCTGTGCATAAACAATTTCTTCTGTGACAAATGGATATCCTTTTGTTTTATTGAAAGGAGCATATGCACACACACACACACACACTCGAATTCTCACACACACACAAAAGTTCACCACATGTGCACCGCATTGTTGGTTGCAAAACTATTTCAATTACAACCGTGCAGCAGTTTTCCTTTTACCTGACACACTGCATCCCCTGTCCGCAGTCACCCGAAGGCCCATTTTTGCCCACTCTTCTTCTGCTACTCTGGCTCATCCTCCGTACACTCAGAAAAATGCAAAACAATCCCGTTTCGTTCTGGAATTTGTGAAGAAGAATTTGTTCTTTAATTTTCTTTATTAAATTACTCTTAAATCAAGAACACGATGTTTTTGATACAAGGCCGAACCTACTGGATGTTTCTCTCAGTGTAAAAACCACAACTTATTCCAATACCAAGTGGCTGCTTGTATATGTGTGGGTGTGTGTGTGTGTGCTTTGTATGTGAGAGAGTCTTCTGCCTTTGCCAGGCATTGAAATATTTATATGCAAATAAATAGTTTACCGAGCTTTCAGCTTTGCTTGTGTTGTCATTGGACGTTATAAGTATATACGCACATTCACACACACATATTGAGGGGAGGGAAACCGGAGGTGGGCGTGTCATAAGCCAAGTCGTAAAATACACGCCTACACACACAAACAGACAACAACACTGTGCACACATGTGTAATACAAAGCCACAGTCTGTTGGATTATTACCCGTTAATTGTGCGTGGCATTTAATTGTTAATCTATTCCAATAGAAGGGGCATCGAAAAGTTGCTGTTGTTGTTGTTTTTGTTGTTGTTGCTACTGGTTGTAGGTGCTATTTAATGGCCAAAAAGATAAGAAATTGTATATTGTGGCTGGAGAAAATATTTCTTGGTAATTGGATTTAATTAGTTGGCATTCCAGTTGCTTTTACCTTTTACTTTGCTTTCTTGTGATAATCAATAATAACCACAACATAACTACGATTCAACAAAAACAAATATAACTAACAATTTTCCCTTTCTACCTGTCTTTTTGCTTCTAGAAATTGTTGGTTTAATTAACAAAGTTTTAGTTGCCCAATTAACTAGAGGTCAGTTTAAGTAAACACACCTATAATCACTTATTCATTCGTGTTCACAAACTGAGAACTAATTTTAGCAGTTGTGCTTGTAATTAAATTCAATTTACACTGTTCATTGGCACAAAGCCAATTAAAAGCAAATAAACAAAAAACACAAATGGAACCAAAAACAAACATCGAACATTTGTTCTGGAAAAATATACAAAAAGTACTCATCAAAATTATATAAACGAAATTAATGACACCTTTAAACATAACATATCGTGTAGGTGTTTTATGAAACAATTTAAATCAATACAGTGGGCGCTCGAAATATTAAACACTACGTCTTAAGGGTAATTATAATTCTGTGAAAATTAAAATAGTGATAAATGTTTGCCAAAAACAACTTTTTTTTATTTTAATAGTCTAAATTTTTTAAAAGTGCTTTGCTACTTAATTTGTATCCATTTTAGCTCTGTTCAATAATGCACTTTAAATCAACTTAAATAGGTACAGGATAGTTTGAAGTAGAGGTGGAGAACTATCGATAGTCGGCGCCATCGATAGCCGACGATAGTATTATCCAAACCATCGATAGTCGACTATAGTGCTATCGATAGTCCCGGACACAAAAAATACATACAGTTTGTCAAGAAACCTTTTACACACTGAAAAAAACTTAATTTATTTACTTTACATAAGAAAATAATAGCTTTTTATATGTATTTGTAAAACTTTCCTTAACCCATTAAGTACCCATTAAAAATTTCGAATTTTTCTTTCAACTTTTTTTTCTTTCAACTTTGTTTTGATGCAAAAAAATTCTTCAAGCAATTCTAAGAGTGACTGTTAAAAGAAATTTTCAAAAATCTCTTCGCTAGTATTTTTTATGATTTTGGAAAATTGCTAGCAAGTTACTTTTTGTATGAAAATTAGGAAAAAGGGGTTAAATAAGTAATTTTAGGCAATTTTTAAAATATCGATAGTACTTCGGGAACTATCGAAAGTGCCCAACCATCGATAGTGTCGATAGTGCTATAGTTAGTTCTCCACCTCTAGTTTAAGTTCATTATAAGGTCATTTCTAAAAGATTAAGATAATAAATAAAAAATCTGTATAAGTAGTTTCCACGTTTATTCTCTGTGTTCTGTTTTGAATGCAGTTTAAAGCTCATCATTAAAGTGAGTTTGCTGAGAATTCATTCAAGGCAGAGAAATAAAATATCCACATTCACAGGAACTGCAAAAGTCAGCATAGTAAAAATGAAGTTGTTCAAATACGCGGCTCACATGAAAACAATTTGAGGCAAAAAACTCGTAAAAATGTGCATTTGGATGTGAATAAAAATATGCAGTAGGTATTTAGAAAATGCGCATAAACATAGTTACGCTTTTGATTTTCATTACCTTGCGCAAATAGAGAGAAAGTCATTAAAAATTTTAATGAAGAAACTTTTTCTTTTGTTTCCGGCATCGTCATCGCCATCGCCATCGCCATTGCCGTCGTCGTCGTCGTCATCTTGAGCGTTGTTGTCATTGTTGTCGCCGCTTTAATTTTCTATTTAAATTTTGTTTTGTCTGCAATTCTTGGCTACATGCTCGCATATTGTTATTAACAATCAAGCCAAGGCAATGGCGACTGGCAAGTGGCGCCTGGAGTATGGCGCATGATTTATTAGAACGTTAAAAAGATTAAATTAAATTGGATTTAAATAAAATGAACGTAAAGTGGGGTAAAAGGAGCGCAGTCAACAACAACTCTCTATCTTCAAGTTTTTGTTATTTGACACCTTTATGAGTCAGTTTTTTCCATGAATTTTATATCTGTCAATGCCAAGTGCCTTGTTGACCAAGTGTCTTTCAATTTGCCTAGACGCCGCAACGCCTAGAGTGAAAACGTACTAATTTATGCAAAATAGTCAACAACAACGTTGTCGTCGTACTTGTTCTCGTACAACACGGCGTATGATTAACCTAAATGTTTCTCTTGCCGTCGTCGTCGCAGTCAAGTTGTCGTCAGTCCCATTTTGCAATGGCGTTTTACATTTAAATTGGCAAACTAAAAAATGGCTCTGGGCTTAAAATATTCTTCTTCGATGCGAAACCGGCATGGAAAAAAAAAGGTTCTCGGTCCCAGTGCGTTGTGCGTCCTCGTCCTTGTCTGTTTATTTATTCAGACCGTCGAAAAGGTCAACTAATTTGTTTAGCAATACAACCAACACAAATTACTGGACCAAATGGTCAAAACATTTGTTATGTTTTTTCAACAAAAATTCGTTATGTTTCCAAATGAATTTTCTCGTAGACAAGGAAGCATCAAAAGTGATTCACAGTTGTCATAAAGTTATAAATACATAATATATAAATATATGTAACTTTGTTAAGCCAATACATTTTTTAATACAATTTACACTCACCGCTTGCCGATAGTTAGCACGAGTCCTGCTCCTTGCTGGGATCCTGTGCTCATGGAGCAACTTTGGCTCCTGCTCTTGTTCCTGTCAAATGCAATTTCTCGTTTCACTTCCTGCTGCTCCGGTTGTTGCTTAATTTGTTTTTGTTGTTGTTGCACTTGTTTTCAGAATTCTTGTATTTGTTGTTGTTATTTTTGATAATTTTTCACATGGTTTCCTGGTATCCTGTCGTTTCAGCTGTGTTCCACTTGCTACTCCCGTTGCGGTCGAAATTGAATTTCACTTGGAAAATATATGAGCATGATTAATCACTTAACGGAGCAACCCCTTTTTGCGAAGAGGCAACCGGAGTATGTTCACACTCCACACTGAGCGAACATCCAGTGAAGTATCCTCTGCTTGAGCTCTTGAGCAATTCGTTAATTACCGATTTTATGTGCACTTTTGAACAGTTCTCATCGTACTTTATTCTTCAGAAATGATTTTCGAAATTTAAGACTTTTATATGTGCAGACATAAATATTTATATTTTGAAGGATATAATTTTTTTTTATTTAATTAATTAATTTTTAATTAATTTAAAAGCTAGATTTAGTTACTAGTTTTATTGAAAAAATTATTCACACCAAATTTATAACGTGTAATTAGTAATTAATTAATTACTAATTACATATAGTATTTTAAATTACATATTAGAATAAAAACTCACAAATTTAAACTAACTTTATTAAGAAACCAGCGTTTTTTTTATTTTTAATAAATTAAAGCTAGATTTAGTTACTAGTTTTATTGAAAAAATTATTCACACCAAATTTATAACCTATAATATTTTTAATAAAATTCTAAAATAAAAACTCACAAATTTAAATTAACTTTATTTAGAAACCAGCATTTCAGATTTCTAAATAAACTTTGAATACATTCAAAATTGTTTCAAAATATTTAAAAATTTGTATAAATAGTATTTTCGAAATTGTATTTAATTTGGCACTTTTTACGTGGTTTAATTTTTGTTTATTACTCCAAAATTGATCCGACGGCTTAAGTTTGTTTCATTCGTTCGTTGCGGTTTCGAGGCGAATCCATTCACAAATCTTTGGCAACCGCGAGCGAAGGACCAACGCGTTCTGAACGTCACTGAAGGATGACACCAACGCGAATAGCTTTCAAAAATAACACAAAACTTGGCAGCAGCGGCGACAGGACCCGCTACAACAACGACGACGACTGACGGTGCCGACAGCAGTGAGGATAACGAAAGCGACAGCGACAGCGACAACGATAACAGCGACGGTGTTCGGCTTCGTGCTTGGCACTGAATGACGAGCCCAAACATTCGCTGGCATTCAAGAACTTCAAATTGAGGCGCACTCCAAAAACACGAGGACGATGATGGCAGCTCAGCCTGCAAGAAGCTACCATCGCCATACAAACACAAACACAAATATATGCTTTCTTGATGCAGCTGTGTTGTGTGCTCGTCGTTAATAGCACACTTCCGTGGGCTGCGCTCGGCAATTTTCAACGCGCGCTCCGGCAAACACACACAGCTGACGAATTGGCGCCAAAATTCTGCCAGCAAACGCGCAAGCGTCAAACTGTTATACGCTTATTGCAGTCAGTGCGTAGCACAGTTAAGCACAGGAGCGTTTCAGCTGTGATCAAGCGCGTCCAACACATTCACATTTCCACGCTTTTGAAATAATTTGTCTAATTAGATAAAAGTGTTCTATAGAACTGAGAGTGGCAATTTCAGCGGATTATAGCGATTTTCCGCTTAAAACAAAAATTTCTAGATTTATGAAAGGGAACAAACACACACCCAAACATCTAAACAAACAGACAAACGAACTTTTTCATCTCATTTTGGGAAAGCCACTAAAAATGTCAAATTTAATTAGTTAAAATACATAACCCTGTTATACAGAAGGCGACTGAAATGCACGTTAAAATTAAATGTTTTGATATAACAACTGTTTATTTTAAATATATATTGCATTTAAATGTTGCTCATATGTTGCATTTGAGTAAGAAGTAACCAGTAACCAGGTAACATTAGTTTCCATTCTGTTTTATAATGTTTTAAGTCCTTTATTTGTTTCACAGGAAATGTCTCCAGACATACAATGGACACGATGCCTCACCACTCCCTCAATAAGGAAGATCATATTCTCCATGTATCAGAAGATAAGCATAGGAATTGTATATCAAAGTTACTCTTAAGGATGGGATTTATGGAATAAAAAATCTCACAATTTTAAGATTATTATATGTTATTTAGAATTGTATTCAATTTGAATTGGATTTATTTAAAATTAAAATTTTTTTAATCAATTATTCTAATTAATAATTTAAAATTATATTTTGAAAATTAATACTTAATTTAATTGATTTTTGTCGACTGCTTTTAGCCGACCTCAAATAAATAAATAAATTTGAACGTACAGTAATTAAACTTGTAGACAATTATGTGTGTTCAGGATTCTTCAGAACTCTTCAGACATTAATAACAAGAAATCGGAAAGACACCCAAGCAACAAAAATTAGAGTCTTCTTCAGTTTGCAGCTCGGAAACATTGGCAACAGGTGCTTCATCTGCTGCAGCCACATCCTGATTCAAGGGCTGCGGCGGATTCAGCCCCGACTGTTGCATTCCATCGCCAGATGCGGGAGTGGATATGGCCAGGTGGACAGCAATGAATAATAACAACAAATGTGAATATTTTATATTGACAAAACTGAACTGCACATCTGAACTGGATTTGTGCTTTGGCCAGGACCCAGTGCTGCCACTGCCCATCACAGTCAGCGCCAGGGACCAATCAAAATCGAAGGCCCGGACTCAAAACAACACGAGCCGATGCCGTGTCATCGTGTTGTGGTTTTGGCCACGTTTCGAATCAAGGTTAAAAGTCATACAGCCTTCAGTTAATCAAACAGGTAACTGGTGAAAATATCTGAAAAAGATAAAGGATAATCTTACAGCTGCTATAACAGTTATTATTACCAAACTCTTTGTTGATGACTAGACAAAGGAGACAGCAGGATTTACAGTGTTATCCTTAAAGTACACTTCTGTCGTTCACGCACAAATTCAGTGCCAAAAATGTGACAAAAATGTTGACGCTTATGAACGAGCTACGTAAACGGTATTTAAAAAGTTGTTGAACAAACTTTCAATTGAAATACTCAGGTGCTTAAATTGTGCGAATGCCTTTCACACGTACGCACACACACACACACACACTCACATCCTGCAAAATGTTGACGTGTGGAGCTTAGAGCCTGACTTGACTGTTGGCTCCTCCTTTAGAATTTATTGCATTTTGCCACCTTTTTTTAGCATTATTATTATTTTTATTATGACTCAGACACGTTGAAAACGTGCAAAGCAACAAATTATTATAAAAAAAAATATGCTACAAAAATTTGTTTGAGTAATTAAGCAAGTGCACGGCTTTTCTCATTTGAATACCCTTTAAATGTGAAACAATCTCAATGCAAGTAGAATTTATAATGGAATTCTCAAGCGCAAAGCAATCATTGTGCTTAAACGGATTCAATTGAAAACTAGTGGACGGTGCTACAGTCGAGCATACTCGACTGTCGGAGACCCCGTACTTACTATGGAAAAGCAAACACTGCCTTAAATAAAATTATATAAAGCGCTATTGGTTCAGATATCTTAAGCAACAAATAAGATTTTCATACTTAGACTTGATTTTCGACTGATCGTTCCTATTACAGCTATATGATATAGTGGTCCGATTTTAATCAAATTAGGTCAGGATGTATTAGACCATCCCATGTGCATACTCTGTTAGTTTCGTTCAGATATCTCAAACAACATACAAGTTTTTCATACTAAGACTTGATTTTCGACTGATCGTTCCTATGACAGCTATATGATATAGTGTATCCGATCCGAAATCTAAAACAAACCAGATCTGCTTGCAATATAGACAAACCTACATACCAAGTTTGGAGTCTCTAGCTCTTATAGTCTCTGAGATCTAGGCACTCTGACAGACGGACAGACGGACATGGCTAAATCGACTCGGCTGTTGATGCTGATCAAGAATATATGTACTTTATGGGGTCTGCCACGCCTCCTCCTGCCTGTTACGCACATTTTTTATTGTGACAAAGTCATTAGACCCCTGTACTTTTTTTAAGTACGGGGTCTAAAAATTCAAGAGAAAACAGAGCAGAGCAGACATAAAGACTTAAATGAATTGGATTTAAAATGCATGACATACTCGCAAATTATAAAAAGTTTTTCTTAATTTCGCAAAGTTCATAATTCAAATTGAGGTTCACACGCATGCGAGCTCTTTCAAGCAAGGACAAAAGGCGAAAAGTTTCTCGAATACGCACTCACACATACACAGATACAAAAGACTCACACACACACATATATTTGGTGTATATTTGTTTATTTTCTCGAATGCGTAAAAACATTTACATATGCAATGGTAAGATGAAAGCATCTTCTGTTCCAGGATCTGTCTGTCTGTCTGTCCGTCTGTCTGTCTGTCTCTTTAGACATTGCAAATGTGTGTGTGTATTAAAATGGTGCCATCTGCAACTGGAATCAACTGACGGCAACACCAACTGCATCCAATCCCTTGCAAAATTGCAGATTTGATATGGAAATTGTAGCTACACTTCTTCAGAAAATTATTCAAATTACTCGCAGGACACAAACGAGCAGAGCAGACAGAGTGCTGAACTAAAATCAATGCACTCGGCAAAATTGTGATGATTGTACTTGTCAGAAAAGTCAAAGAGCATCAAAGCTGTACACTGAAAACAAAAATAATCATTCTAAAATTGAAGTAAAAATTCTCGAAGTATATTCAGAATATTATTGTTAAATTAACACAATATGCGAATAAAATCGCAAGCACTCAACATTAAGATAAACAAAACAACCTAAAATTTTTAATCTCAAAGAGTTGACAAATTGAACTAATTTCGTATTCAATTTAAGAAATTCCGAGATTACCAAACTTTTCACTTCGTTTGAAAATAAATGTATTTTGAATTTTTTTCTATGTAAAGTCAATAACAAGCAACCTTGGCCGCTTTAGCGACTCATCAGTAAATTGGCAAATCTTTGCTTGACACCATTTGGTGAGGCGTTCTCATCAATCATGTTAAATGCTTGGCCAAGTTAAATGCTTGGCTTAATGGCATGGTGGTAATCCTTAAATATTATTAAATAATTAACACACATTACGCGGCATGTTTATGATTTTGGCAACAGCACGGATCTTTATGGCATCAGACTCCCCAGGGATTCAGTCATCAGAAGATAAACGCAATTATAGCCCAGTTAGGGGCCAATGCCAGTTCCAAGACCAAGACCAAAATGAAGACAATGCCGCGGTGCGAAACATGCAAATTAGCGAGCAAAAGTTTGACACTGACAAGCACCACGAAGGAGTTAAGTTAAAGTTCCGCTTTGTGCCAAATTTACATATTTAAATGGCTCAAATGCGGCACTTGCCACTCTGGCATTCCGGCCATTCCGGCGCTTGGATGTCTCATCGCGTTTGGCCCTGTTTGCTATATTGGTAACATGCCCTGTCAGCGGCTTGTTGTCACGTTTCTGTTGGCTCATAAAAGTAAGATTGAATTTTGAGCGAACGAGCGTCAGAAGGAGGAGGCAAAGGAAGAAGGGGTGGGGTTATAGCCAAAGCTTTGCATGTCTAACCAGAAAGTTTACATGACTGCGACGCTGTCTGCGCTTAATAGGCCAAATGAACTTGAACCCCAACAACAACAACTACAACATTCAACGTTGGACGACAAGCCTTCAGTTGAAGCGAAAATTGTTGCACACGCGTGAGCTGAAAGTAAAAGTGAAAGTTTTTGATCCTGCCACAGAAACCGGAAGTTATTATCGCACGTGCTAAAGCTGCGCTCTATTTTCGTATGTGTGTGTGTCACTTCATTGAGCAGGAAATTAAATTTATGCTTATCTCAGACATAGACTATTTCGAGTTTTAAAATCCTTATGACACTGGATAATCCTTTTGATTGTACACTTTTAGCATATGACATTGTTTCACATTGCGTATACGCAATTTATGACATTGCATGGACAAAAACTTGTCGTCAAATCTTCGCTGGTATAATCAATAGTATCGATTCTTTATGCACATTCGATTTTGGAATCAATTCACAAATCATCAGAGATTTGCAATTTAAGATTAAGCTAAATGTACACTTTAAAAACTATTTAAATTCAATATAAATAAGCTCAAGAAACTAAATAATATAAGAACGAATATTTGATAAATTATAATTGGAAAAACCTAAGTTAAAATGAATTATATATTAAAGAAAATAAAATACAACAAATCAAAACATGTATAGATTAAAGAAACGATTAATCACTATTCTGTATAAGTCAAACTTGTAGCGCTGGGACAAATAAATATATGTCTGTAATACAGACTCTGTATGTATATATTTTTGGTTTTTCTATACCAACACCCAAGAAACTTATTGGAAAAACGTTCGTTGGTGCGACCATCGCTGACGCTTAACGAGTTTAAGCCCAGACTGCTGATTTTGTTTAAATGAAATCTCAAATCGAAGAGTCAGAATTCTGGTTTCTTTGCTTCTTCTTGTTTCAGACCATCAAACTTGATTGACATGTGTCCATGGTCATTCATTAGACTCGGATTAGCTAGAGCTTAGAAGGCTTATCAGTCATACATACGAGTAGGAAAACATGCCCATCACTTGTTTCGCAACTTGTCATTGGGGTCTCTCTCTCTGTTATTGATCTGCCCGGCCACAGCAATTGACTTTAATTCTGGGGAAACACAACAGAAACTTGGCAGACACCCGACGAACAAATGCGTCGCATTCTTTTGGCCCAGTTGAAAGTTTTTTTGGGGGGGGGAGAAGTGAGAAGAGCAAATAAATCACACTGCCGAAAGGCAACTAAACAACAACTCAATCGAAGACATCGAAGTCGATGAAAACGCGCAATGATAAATCGAAAAAAATCTTAGTTGTTTACACAAAGCTCAGCGAAACCATCAATGAAAGAGACGGATAAAATGTCGTTCAGCTCTTTCTGTCCGTCGGTCTGTCTGTCCGGCACTCAATAAAAAGCAACACGGACCTCTCCAAGCACTTCGAGGGCACTCTGTGGAGACAGTCGCTTAATGAACGAGCAAACAGGAGATTATTCTGCCACTGAAGCGAGTCCTGTCCAGGACCCATCTCCGCGAGAATTGTTGGGTAAACAACTTGCAAGTCCTCCTTCCACCCTGGACGGCATTCAAGTGTTAATTGCGTGCGTGATTTAAGCCTACACTGTCCACCAAGAATAATTGCTTTTTGATTGAGTTCAATATACGTACAAGGGACTTTGTCAGCCTGTCCTGCCTGGCTGCCATTCGAATTTGAATTTGAGGGCTCAAAAGTGCTTCAATCCTTGTCCGCAACGCATCTCTCGCTTCAGATGCTCTATCCGCAGGAACTGTTCCCACGCCCACGAGCACGTCCTCCACTTTATGGGAGTTACAACCAGGAAACTGGCCTGCTGCAGCCATCGGGTCAAAGGCGATCGCAAAGGTCCCATCGCAGTAAGTTTCTACGCCTGATGATACCCTACATCAAGGAGTATTGTACCGTATCGTCGGTGCATGGCTTTCGCTATCTTACGGATCCAAAACTGAGATTATTCGAAAGGTAAGCAACAAGATAAGAGAGAGATTACAATTTTTGGAACTCATTTTCGTAGTAACAAAATCCGACTGTCACATTTTAAATTATTTGCAATTTCAAAAATGTTATTAATATTAGATATTGGTTAAGTCCGCGACCAAAAACGTTCAATTGATCAAAAATTTCGATATATAATTTAAAAAGAGAGAGACAGAAACAACAGCGAGCGTCGTTTGCTAAAAAACCATAAACTTTTCTGATTTCAAATAAGTTATTTCTGCATTCTATTATTCTTAACTTTCTTTTAGATTTTGGATTTTATGTGCTTTTTTGTGAAATTAATCATTATTTCAAAAACTTTTTTTAAATAACTTATAATGATTACAGTCCCTGGTTTTTTGTGATTTTTTGGGCTCGAGAAGTCACAAATCGCCCCAGAAAAAATAGATATCGCAAAGGTAAAATTTATTTTAAATGTTTAACGTAAAGCCGGCAAAAAATTTAATTTAAGTGCTTGCTTGGCCAAATCGGATCAGTAGAAATAGAAATATACTCAAGTGTTGGAGAAATTTCAAAAATTTGAAAAAATTTTATAATTTCGAAAACGTTTCCATAAAAAAAATTTTCGTGTTTAGCGGGCCAAAGTCCATAAGAAAAAAATACTTTGATTCACTTTGCATTTTGGCTGTAAACTTGTTGCCCTGAATAATTGATTTTTATCGAATTCCATTTTCATATTGCTTACAGAGAAATGTTGCATACTTTTAGGATAAGAAAGAAAATAATAAAAAAAAACAAGTGGGTCGAGCTCCCGATTATAGGATACCCGTTACTTACATAAGTAAATTAAAAAATTTTTTATTACATGCTTTTATGCACTTTAATTGCTTAAAAGCTTTAATCAGCCAGTACCACCTTTCTATTTGTCCGATCTTGTTGGGACGGACAGACGGACATGGCTATATCGACTCGGCTGTTGATGCTGATCAAGAATATATATACTTTATAGGGTCAAAGATGCTTCCTTCTCCCTGTTACATACATTGCAACGAATTCAATATCCCCTTTTACCTTTTTTTAATAAGTAACGGGTATAAAAAATACAATAATTTATCTGGCTTCAAAATCAAGAATCATTTTAATCCTATGCTACTACTTGAGCAGAATAAATTAATACTCTAAAAATGATTTCAGATTCATTTGGTTTTTGATCCTGATAGGCACCATTATTTGTGCCATCATTGTGTACGTTGACCTGAATACATTGTATAACGCGAAACGTGTCCAAACAACTATTGAGAACACAATGCAACCCATATTCTACGTACCCTTCCCATCGGTGGGACTTTGTAGTCGCAATCGCATCAATTTGGCTACATTGGAGAACGAGGCGCCGGACTACTTTTTGGGTGTCAATGCGAGTAAGGAGAAAAGGGAAATCTTTAAGCAATTCATTGGTGGACTCTCCAATGTGCATTTCAATGAAATGAAGAGTCTGTCGAGGTTCTTCAGAAATGAATCGCTGGCAACAGGCATTGGCCAACTAGATGATCTGGATGTGACGGAGGTGTTGAAATATATCAATTTGGAATGCAGCGATGTCTTTGTGGAATGCCACTGGAGGGGTAAACCATACGATTGCTGTGATATCTTCGAGCTGCAACGCACCGAGCTGGGCTACTGTTGGGTCTTCAATTCCCTGGTCAGCGAAGAGTCACGACAGCGAGGGGTACGTCCATCAACAGATTCAATAGTCATTAGTCATTAGCTTTAATTTCAGTTAATTTAATAATTTTATTCTTAGGTATAATTAATGAAAACTAATTTAATTTTAATTAAAATTTCATCATTTTATTATTACCAATAAATACTCAAATACTATTTTAATTGTCTGCACTTCACAGAAGGAAGACAAGTACTATCCGCGTCGCAACGCACAAAATGGACCTGGAAGTGGCCTGCAAGTCCATCTACGCCATAACAAATCTACGCATCCAGTCAGCAGGCGCAGTGGAGTATACGTCATGATTAAGCAGACGGAACAATGGAGCGAGTCAGCCAGATTACTGCCAGTTAATTCCAACAATAGAATCAGTGTATCGCCTCGATTCACCGGCTCCGATGCGAGAACTCGAAGTCTATCGCCCAGGACCAGGTTTTGCATCTTTCCCGATGAGATAGATGATCCGCTCTACAAGAACTTGCCGGGCTTTCTCTATTGGCGGGGCAACTGTCGCAGCCGATGCCACCAGGAGTATGTGGTCCAGCTATGCAATTGCTCACCTTCTCTGCTCTTTCCCATTCACAAGGACGGTAAGTGGACAACAACAATTTTAGATGATTTCTAATCTCAGTCCGCTGCAGATAACTTTACGGCCTGCAAGGCCTCGCAATTTAAATGTCTCTACGACCATAGAAGTAAGTATCTTACCCGATCTTTCTATTCTAATCTCTACTCATTGTTGTCCTAATTCAAAGTGACTTTCAGCGTGGAGCGACTTTCCACGCAGTCGGAATACGTGGACGATGTCTACACGGACAGCATGACCTGCGACTGCCTCAACAGCTGTTCCCAGCTAATTTACGACACCATCCACAGCAGCTCGGCCATGGAGTAAGCTTCGAGTAATTATCCTTGTCTCCTGATTCACATCACGCAACTATTCAATATTCCAGCGACAGTGAGGTCGAAAAGGATGTGGACAGTTTGGAGATTGACGTGTTCTTTCAGTCTCCCTGGTTTATCAAATATTACACGCATATGCGTTTCACATTTGTCGAATTGTTAGGTGCGCTCAATCGACTGATTCAATCAGTGCTTCAATCCAAGTCAATCTTCTTGCATTTTTCAGCTAACTTTGGAGGCATTATTGGACTCTTCCTGGGCGCCTCGCTCCTCAGCGCCATCGAGCTGATCTACTACTTTACCATCGGTCTATATTTGTATTTATTTAATGCCAACAGGAAGACCAAGCAACAGGAAGTCAAAGCACCGCCAGCACCACCCACCACACTGCACTTCCGCCGCAAGATAACGCCCAAAAAAGTGTTTTATTAAGCGAAGGACATGACAGGTCCTGAAACTTGTTTAACAACTTACATAGTGCGCCACAAAGTTATATTACTCTCTGTTCGTATATTTCATGCCCGTTAAATAATGATTAGTAATCATAATCATTAGTAATTAGATTATTTTTGTTTAAAAGTTGAACTAGTTAATGATTAAATTACGATTATTTTCGGTTTTGCCCAATTATTTAATGATTACGATTTCAAAAAATCAAAAATAATCTAAAATTAGTACAATTATTCAAAAATAATCTGAAATAATCAGAAAAAACTCAAAAATACTCCAAATACTCAAAAAGATTTTTTTTTAATAATTGTAATATTTTTAGAATATTTCTTATTTTTTGTAATCGCAATCATTAAATAATCACAAATTGTTCATATAGTTGATAAATAATTCTAATCAAAATTTAACAGGTATGGAATATTTATCATAGTTTAATTTACAAGTAAGAGTATATAATTATCGTCCAACTCAGGACTCTATCAGAGTTAGAAATAGTGATTAAAACTTTTTAATTAGCTTTTTATTATTTCAAAGAAAAATTTGTTTTGTATGTTGTGTAGTTTCAATGAAAAGCTATAAATAAAATGGTATAGCAAATTTCAACTTTAGTTTTTGTCGTAGTGAAATGCTTTTAAAAATTTACTGTGAAAAATTCAAAAAATTTTAATTTATCTAAAATTACTGTGCACTCGTTTCAAAGTGATTATGATAGACGACTATTTTAGTTCACTTAATCAAATAATTGTGTATGTTAAATAATTAAATGAACAGACATTTTAATCATAATTTCCATCTCTAGACTCTATGCTTAAGCTGAATAAAATACATATTCACCAGACGTTGGTTCTCTTATTAAACGGATGTCGTAGTTTGCTTTTGGCCACTGCTTGCGTCGCTTCCGTTTCCGGGTGGGCGTGGCTAATACCGTTACGTAAATACAACAGCCACTTGGCCCACTTCTGTTTGAGATTCTCGCGCAGCTGGGCATAGTAGGAGTTGTCATAAAGATGCATGGCAAATCCCACAGTCAGATAGTAAATCAGCTCGACGCCACTGACCATCGAGGCGCCCAGGCAGAGGCCAAAGATGCCGCCCAAATTAGCTTGGAAGTAAATTAAAATAGATTAAATTAAATATATATAAAGTAAACTGATTTTCAATAGATATGTAAAATATAATTACAATAAAACAAAATCGTACTCTACGACGAATTCTAAGAAGGTTTGCCCAAGAAAACATGGGTCTAAAATCAAATTCGAGCTTCCGATTTTTGACGAGAAACTTTTCGTATTTTTTTGTCATTTTAAACACGCATAGATACCCAAGCGAGTGAAAATCAAGAAATTAAAAAAATGTTAAAATAAAATAAAAAAAAATTTAATTTAATTTTTAAAACTTTTTTTACATTTAAAAAAAAATTGGAAAATATAAAATTATAGAAATTGGTATTAATTTTCATTTGACCGTTAATTTACGCCCTTTGTAGTACCACGCCCACTCTTTTTTTTTTTTGCAAAAATGCTTTGAAGTATTGAGAATATATAGTTCAAGTTTCAACCCGATATTTCACCTATTTCAAATGTTACAGATTTTTGCTACCATCGGCAACATCGGCGAAAATTTGTATATATTTTGTACCATAAATATGTATGATGATATGTTACCAATCAAATCAATGCTGCTAAACTCCAGACTGGTCCGATACGTAATCATATTCTCCACCTGATAATGCACATCCACCTTGAAGAACTGATGACTTGCCGACCTGGAAGTAAGCTCAACTACGAGTAAGAAGAGTATGACACACACATGGCCACATACATACACATTTCGACCAGACAATGGCAGTGTGGTGGTGGACGTATAGTATTCGAGGACATTGCAGTTGACCAGACAGGGACAGGTCATGCCCGGCTTGCTGGCGCTGAAGAAGTCGTCCTCCTTCAAGTGCTTGTCGTAACTGAAAATGTCTATAAATATAAAAGCTCAACTTTAATTGATGCTGTTTGCGGCAAATAAACTCCGAGTTGAAGACTTGCCATTGTGTCGCGAGATACAGCGCAGACTGACCGCAGTGCAGTCCTCGACTTGAAGGACATCAAATGGTCGAAAGTATAATTTAATTGGAAAAGAGAGAGAGAGTAAAAGTTTACCTTTTCCATTGATGAGAAAGAAGATGGGCAGTGTGCAGTTGCACAACTTGACCAAATACGATTCGTGGCAATTGTTGAGGCAGTTGGAGAGTAAAAAATTCTTGCTAAACCTTCCCGGAGCATCGCTGGTGCCAAAGTCCTGGTGCTCATCGGTAAAGTGACAATTGCGCTGCTCGGGAGGAATGTTCCTGGTCGACTCGTCGGTGCGTGTCATTTGGGGTCGAATCGTCACATATGTCTCCGTGTTGGGCGTTATCGAGTAGACCACATTCGACAGCTGGTCTGGCTTCTTAACCATGATCTGCAATAAGGAAATTCTGTACTGAATTCTATGCATCTCTTAATTTTAGACAGCTTTACATAGACATTATCCGTTGCTTTTGATGCTGGTCGCTTGAAACGCTGATGTAACATCAAATTGAAGTTTAGACCCGAACTCTGACCTGCCTTGGCATTGTGCTTCGGGTAAAACTCTTTGCCAGCTCGTTTCTTTAGACGAACCGATTGCTGCGACAGCTCCGAGTTGAAGACCAAACATAGACCGTATTCAGTCTTCTCCAGCACAAAGTATTCGCAGCAGTTGAAGCTGGACTGACGCCACATGCAGGAACTGGGCTCGATGATGTCCTCACAGCGCAGGGCCAGAAAAGAAGCCAACGAGCTGATGTTTACAAATTCCAGGGCCTCAAAGTTCTGATCTTCCAATTCGGAGTTGCTGTACTTGAAGTTGTCAAAGCGAAGAGTTTCCATGTAAGTAACAAGCGTGGTGAATCCCTCGACCAGTTCCTCACTGGAATTGGCTGGCAGAAACTGAGCCTTGGCCTCGTCCAATTTACTCCAATTGATGCGATTGTCCGTGCAAACTGCCACAGCCGGAAACTGGACAAAGAAAACGGGATACTGGGGATCATCGATCACCGTTTGCAGCTTGTGGGCTCCATAGCGCTCCGAGAGTAGCAAGTAGAAGGAGCAGCAGAGTGTGACGCTGATGACGAGCAAAACACACCAGATGAGTCTGAAGCGAAATAAACAGCAGTTCAGGAGGATTCTTTACCCCCCTTCCTGGGTACAGGAACAGGAATGTCACCTCTCAACGTTGTGCAGCCTGGGATCGTACAGATACCGCACACAGTGAATCGTGGATCTCTCACAGTAATATCGAAAGTAATTGCGAACCAGATCCTTGAAGCATTTCTGTTCTTCTCCGTCCGGTTTACTTGCGTTCTCTTCCTTGGCCATTTTGTGACTGAATTGATTTCGAAAAGAAGAACTTGAAGTGAACTTGTAATTGTAGTAATTGTAGCTGGCATCCATTACTGCCGACAATTGAGTTGTAATTGAGTTGTTATGTTCCTGTTGAGTTGATATGATAAGCACATCCGGATATGGATATGTATAGTATATGGAAATTGATATCAGACTCGTAACGCTGCCTGTCCATTGATTAGTTGCCTCGCCCACTAATCAGTTCGTCACAATGAGTGGAGTGATTAAGTCTGATAATGATGATGATGGCAAACGAAGGAAGCCACCATGCTGCTGCCTTAGGCGGTAAGTGGACACACATAATGACACACCAAGAATCTTTAGTGCATTTCCTACACTTAGCTTAAGCCGCATATTGCTAAAGCTGTTGGCGGCCGTGTTCACCATCTATGTGTGCATGTTATCCTCGGAGAGATACTTTATGTACTGGGTTCAGACCACCATCGAGGGCACGGATGTCCACGTCTCGGAGATTGCCTTTCCGGCCATCACCATTTGCCCCACGCACTTGGCCATCGGCAACTTCAATGGCAGCAACAGGCAGCACATTGAGTTGAATAACCGGAACAGAATTTTCAACCTGATTGCTAACATTCAATGGAGCACTCGTGTGGGAGATCAGCTCACAGAAGAGGACTTTAAGAACTTCAAGGACTATCACAATCTATCGCTCTCTGATATTGGTGACATCCTCAATCACGACTACAAGTGCGAGGATCTTTTCATGCAGTGCATGTGGCGACGTCGCCAAGTCGATTGTTGCTCCTTTTTCCGACGCTTTGACTTTGGCATTTCCTGTTATTCCTTCAACACAATGCATGCCATCAATGCTGATCCCAGCTGGCCCTGGTCTGTGGCTGGCTCCGGGTTCAATAGTGGCCTAAACGTGAAGCTCAATCGTTTTGTGGGCGAGAATCGACTCGAGAGTGTGGGGGTAAGTTTCTGTCTGCAGCTTTGGTAAGTGTCAGAAGTCAACACTTGACCTAGAAACCTTTTAAGTCCAAATTTTTCTACAGTCGAGCAAACTCGACTGTCGGAGACTCCGTACTTACTATGGAAAAGCAAAACACTGCTTAAAATAATATTATATAAAAGTTTTTCATACTAAGACTTGAGCTTCGACCGATCGTTCCTATGGCAGCTATAAGATATAGTGGTCCGATCCAAAATCTAAGACAAACTCGATCTGCTTGCAATATACGAACCTACATACCAAGTTTGGAGTCTCTAGCTCTTTCAGTCTCTGAGATCTAGACACTCTGACAGACGGACAGATGGACTTGGCTATATCGACTCGGCTGTTGATGCTGCTCAAGAATATATGTACTTTATGGGGTCTGCCACGCCTCCTTCTGCCTGTTACGCACTAGTTCTTTTGTGACAAAGTTAATAGACCCCTGTACTTTTTTAAGTAGGGGGTCTAATAAAATTATAACTATATAATTCCTTTAATATTTACAATTTTAAAGAATCAAATATAATTTTTGATCTCAAAGTCAGTTTTTATGCAGGTCATTGTGCACGAGCCCAGTCAGTTCCTGGGCACCAGTGTCATCTATTCCTCGGACGATCGCATTGTGGTACCCCTGCAGCCCCTCCGGTTCACAGCCGAGGCGGGAGTCAAGGCCCGGCCCGTGGAGATGCGCCATTGCTATTTTACGGACGAACTGATGCTAAACGGTCAATCGAGGTCCCAATGCATCCACGCTTGCCATGTCAACTACATGGCCAAGATGTGCAAATGCCACTACGAACTACCCATGCCGATCAAGAAGCGATTACAGATGGAACCCTCAATCCGAACTTGCTCCGTGCAGGATTTGTCGTGTTTTCAAAAGCACAAAGGTAGAGGTAACTATAGTTTCGTCGCTTAAGTCAAGTTCCTCATCTGTTCTGTTGGACAGTATCATTATTTTCCATGAGCAACGTGATCGAAGAGTCCTCGGATTATGTCTTCAATACCACCGACTGCAAGTGCTATCCCAACTGCAATCACATAGAATACCATGCATCTGCCTATACGGATTACCTGAATGGCATGAAGAACATGGAGGTTGATGTCTACTTTGAGGAAGATACTCTATTCTCCTATCGTTCCTCACTGCACATAACTCTGCTCGATTTAATGGGTAGGTTGGACATCCCTTAATTTATACTTGTCTCTGATTGCATTCGAATCTTTTCACAGTTTCTTATGGCGGCATTGCTGGCTTGATCCTCGGGACATCTGTGATCGGAGGCATTAACGCCATACTGGATCGCATTTCGTGCTGTGACCAACCCTCGTCCCGACGCGATTAAAATCCGATCCCACGCTCTTTACATTTACCTGCAACCTGCAGCATAAACAATTGTCTAAGAAATGTGGCAAATCAGCCATAAATAAATCGAATGCTTAAAAAACTCTTCAGATTTCCGAATTCAGCTACCTGCCAGCGCAATGGAAAATTTCCAAATGATGGGATCTTCCAATTGAAATTGCCTGATCTGTCGGGTGTGCGATGCAGTTCAATGAAACCTGATTTGAACACGTACGTCTACAACCCTGAATTGACCCGAAGATCTCAATTGTACACACAATGCCTTATATATAGCATGGGTTTATCTCCAGGCTATCAGCGAGGGCGACCGAAAAATGCTTTGAATCACATTTATTCACATCAACGTACAAAAACACTTGCTCGCCGTACACAATTCCACAAATCTAGGCATATACAGTGTATTCACAGACACATTTGTAGCTGGGTACATTGACTATGAGACGATCTTTGTTATGTTTAGAGAATCGCGCCTTTTTGAGACTTTTAGGTACTTACAGTAGTCACTGGCTTACAGATTTCCCAACATAAGACTGAACAAATCCAAAAACATCCGGAATTCAGAATTTTTCACGACATCGAACTCCAACTAAAATCGCAAAATATTTTCTAGGTCTGGGAACCTTTTTTCCTATTTAGATATAATAAGTGGATTCCAGAAAACAGGTTTAGATTAGTTTTAGATTTCTCCAAATAAAATTTTCAGTGTGCCCATAGCAAAGCAGGGAAAATCAGTGCACACTGAAAATGTTGTATGGAGAAATCTAAAACTAATCTAAACGAAACATATAACTGTTTTCCGGAATCCCTTTAATATTTATAATAAAAATTTGAATTAAACTAAAATTACTGGAGAGTATTAATCTGCGCATGGTCTAGTTGTCGAGTAACCACTGTATTAATGTACTATCAGGGCAATTAAGTTGCTAATATTAAAATTAAATTATCTCCTTTATAGGAATTTCGACTTTAGACCGTCTAACCAAAACTCAGCTTAATATTAAAATTAGATGACCCAATTATTATTTGATTCATTAGAGACTCGCATGACAACCGACTACACTTTTTTTGTAGCTCTCATTGAAGAATTCGTAAAGTGTTCAATCGAAAGAGAAAGCACGAGTAGAACATTTAATCTTCGTTATGCTGATGCCGAAGTCTTCTCCATGGGAGAGCAGGTAGAAGAACCCTTACGAAGGCGGCAATCGGATCCGATCCGATTGCGTATAAATAGCGGTTGTAGCCGAGACCTTGAGCACAGTCCCAGTTCGATCGTTCAATCAACATGATGAAATTCCTCGTTGCCGTTTGCCTGTTCATCACTTTGGTAAGTAATTGAACTTGTTGATTATCCTGCATTTTAGAACTGTTAATATTGTTGTTATGATTATGCATTCACAGGCCTCGGCCGAGTATGTGGTCAAGAACAAGGACAACATGCTGAGCTATCGCGAGGAGTGCGTCAAGGAACTGGGCGTGCCCGCCGATCTCGTCGAGCAGTATCAGAAATGGCAGTACCCCAATGACGCCAAGACCCACTGCTATCTCAAGTGCGTCTTCACCAAGTTCGGTCTCTTCAATAACGACACCGGCTTCGATGTAGAGAACATTCACCTTCAGCTGACCCGCGGCGCTGCTGACCACGATGATGAGTTGCACGGCAAGATTGCCGAGTGCTTGGACAAGAACGAGCAGGGCTCCAATGCCTGTGAATGGGCTTGGCGTGGTGCCGACTGCCTGCTGAAGAACCACCTCCAGTTGATTAAGCAGAGCCTGGCCTAAGTTCAAATTCAAACTAAGTTAATTAAGCTTTCATCTAACCATCAATTTACATCAACTTTGTGCCTCGAGTGCATTAATAAATCAATCAATATCTTTTCACTTAGACACAGTCTATAATTCAACTAGAATAGAAATTTCAGAGCTTCAGCGCTTCATTTGCCATGTTGCTGTACACCAAGGAACTGGTTGCTCCTCGGCCGAAGTTCAGGCCGGGATTACTGCGCTTTGATCGTCCTCCTCTGCGAATGAAGTATGGCACGATGTTGCGTAAATCCTTGGCTCATTCAACGATTCACGGCTTGCAGAATGCCGTTGAGGAGACTCACCTCTGGGAGCGGTACTTCTGGCTCATCATTGTGGTGCTGGCCACTTCGGGTTTCCTCGCCACGTATTCGATATTGGAGTACCGTCACAGGGAGCAGGTGCTGGTTAGTGTGGTGGCAACCACGCAGTTTCCAGTGTTTAGCATTGAGTTCCCGGCGGTTGCCGTTTGTCCCTGGAACCATGTCAACTGGTTAAGGGCATCCACGGCGGCGGAGCGCTTTCTGTCCTCCAAAGCGGATCGAGATGTGCGTGAGACGTTCCGCCAGCTACTCATTGGCATGGAGCAGGTCAACTTCGGAAAGTTCCAATCACTGGGCGAGCTATCCAAGCGCAATCTCTCATCGCTGATGCACTTGAGCCTCACCAAGCTGGCCAACTATTTGGCCTATCGTTGTGATGAGTTGTTCGTTCCCGATTCCTGCATCTTTGATGAGACAACCTATGACTGCTGCCAACTCTTCGTGGCGGAGCACACGGAGAAGGGTCAGTGTCTGGTCTTCAACTCGCTGATCTCGGAAGAATCTCGCAAGAAGAGACTCGTCAATGAGTTTTATCCCCACAAGACAAGCTCAGCCGGCGAGGGATCCGGCTTACAGTTTGTGCTGAGATTAAACGATTCCTTTTCGCGAGTGGGCACCAAGGTGCCCTTTTCCATGAATGTAAATTAACTTTAAATACTATCTGTAATTTCTCATAAGTAAAACCACTTACAGCTAATGATCAAGGAACCACGCCAGTGGTCGCAGTCCGTGATGTTTCATCTGTATTCGAATACCGAAAACTTTGTGTCCATCGATCCATTGGTAATAGAAACATCCAAGAACACCATCCAGATGCATCCCTCCAAGCGAAAGTGCTATTTTGAGGTAAATAAGCAATCTTGATAATGTCTTGGTTAACAATTGCTTGTGTTTAACACTATAGAATGAACGCAATCCGTACTATTCCTATTCGGACTCTGCATTGCCGTACAGTCGTGACAATTGCATCGCCTCCTGTCTGCAGATGTCTGTGCTGAGGCATTGCAGGTGCGCAATGCCTCTATTCCTGCCACCCATAGGTCAGTTGTCTTATACGTATCACACAAGTTCCACTCTCAATCCTTTCTATTTTCCAGCGGGCACTCGAGAATGCGGCGTCTTGGACATTCAGTGTCTGTATCGCCATGCGGATGTTTTTGGTTATGTAAAAATGAGTGGACAGGAGAAGTACATCAATGATACGCGTCGGGGTCAGTTGTGCAGGTGTCCAGATAGTTGCAACAAGCAGCAGTACAAAATGCTCTTGAATGTGCGACAACTGGAGCAGTAAGCGAGCTCTCTAATGAATCTTGACTCATCTAATCCAATCGAATCCCTTTTACTCAGCGCAAATACATCAGAGGAGGCGCGCATCAGGACGGAGGTCTACTTTGGGCAGCGAGTGATCACAAAGATTGAGACGAAACTTCAATACACTTTCACAGATTGGCTGGCCGGGTTTGGAGGCATTCTGGGTCTTTATGTAGGTGCCTCGGCGTTGAGCTTCTTTGAGCTGGCCTATGTGCTTGGCAAGCTGCTGTGGAACCTGCTTAAGGATGGCTATGCAAAGTTGACTTCAAAACATAACCGTATCGATCAGCAGACCTAATATTCTAAATAGTCTTGAACTTGTATATCATTAGTTATTATTTATTATATCCGTTTACTTACTATTATTGATAGTAACTGTTAAAAGGGACAAGCTGAAGCTTATTTCTGCTTCGTTTCTTGGTCTGTAGGGTAGCGTATATAAATAGCAGGATTTGGAACTGACTCTGGTGGGTCAGTCACCTGATCCAAGTAGGAGCAGCCGATGGCCAGAGCACTGCCATCGGAACTGAAGTTGAGGGATGATATAGAAGTGTCATACTCGTGGAACTGGCACAGACGTTTCTTGTTGAAGCCATCCCAAATGTTAACAATACAATCAGATCCGCCGGTGGCAAATGTGTGATAAATGTTGTGAAAGCTGACGGCATTAACCGGATAAATTTGCTCAATGTTGTGATCCCGGTTACGATGGCACTTGAAGGCAAATTTCCGGCGCTGCACCTCGGGATCATGATCGAGATACTCGACGGCCACGCGACCCTCGATGGAGGACATCACATAGCCCTCCTTGTTGGGGAACAGACGAATGCAGCGGGTTTGATACTTGAGCGAGGATTCTCGCTTCATGATGTAGCTGTCTGTTTTGCGCAAATCCCAAATAAGCACCTTGCGATCCGAAGTCGCCACCACAATCTTTTCGTCAATCACAGACATGGAGTAAACCTTGCCGTTGTTCTGCTCGAAACAACCCACGCAGCGCTTCTCCCGCATGTCCCACAACTTGACGTTCTTGTCCCAGCTGCCAGTCAGGATGCCATTCACGTACTCCGCGTGTTCCACACAACGAATGGGCTCATCGTGGGCGCCCACAAGAGTCTCGGCTTGTGTGTTCACATCGTAGAGACGCAGCTGATTGTCCAGACCACCGCTCACCACATGCACAATATCCTGTTGAGAACGCGATTAGATAGGATAAGCCCAATATTAATTAAGCACTCACCATAAATGCACAATCCAAGATGGGCACATCTTGCACAAATTTTTGGCGCATTGAGTTTGCCGCCACATCGTAAAAGCGAAGAGTGCCGTCCCATGACGAAGCTGCCAGATACTGATTTGATTTGGATCCGAATTTCACCGCCGATATCAGATCCTCAGGCGGGTTATTCAATTTAAACTCTGATGGCCCCATTTTGTTCTTTTCTTTACTTAAAAAAAAGCAATTTACAAATTGCAATTGCCGGTAGAGTTGCGTCGTTTCGTTCTGAAAATGTTCAAATGAACGTCATTAAGATGAACGAATGAACTTATTCAGTCAATCATGAACTAAATCGGTCATTTCGCAGCTGGTCAGTAATTTCTTCAAAACATTTTTAAATTTCTTAGAGAAATACAATAAGAGTGAAGCTAGAACTTTGAAACTATCACAGAAGTTTTGTTATATTTTTTTACATTTTTGAATTTCTTACTAATTTATTTATATCTTCACCACGCAAAAGCTGACGTGCCCCAAACTAATTTTAAAATGAACTCTATTATTTTATAAAATTTATAATTATCTTGGTCCCATGAATTGCACTTGAAATATTTATTACTGAATTATTAATATTTACAAAAAAAAAAAAACAAAATGTTTCAACTGTGTGGCAAATCTTTTGCTTTAGCGTTGATAAAAATACCAAAAATAACATGTGTTCAATGGTCACCCTAGAATTAGCAACTCTGTGACGTGAGTGTAAAAGCTGACAGCTACAACACTTTCATGAAAAAGGCGATTTAATTTGAAATTCTTTAAATTGGCATATTTATTTTCAACAAACATTAACTATCACAACTAAATGGCATAAACTATTACTCTAATATTTTGGAAGTACTTTTTTTGGTGGTTGTAGTTTGATCATGAATTCTCATTGAGCATTAAACGGAACTCCGTTATTTGTTTTTATTGCTGCACTTTGGTGGCTCTGGTCCGTCGTCCGCAGTGCTCAGCGCAATGGCAAATTGGGCAATGTAATATGTAATCATGATTTGCAGACGTGCTCCGGGCAATGCAACGCTCAAGAACATTGTCACTGCAATTAGCGCATCGGATATAACAAACAAAGTCGCGCCCACTGCACAGAAAATGGTGAGGAAACTTTTGGCATCCAGTGCACGTGCCAAGGCGCGCCACAACATGGTGGAAATCAACACACAATAGATGGGCACGCCTATGATCAGTACTTCATCCAGATACTTGGCCACAAAAATGACAACTGCAATGAATATCGAGTTATCGATTTATCGAACAAACGGAAATTTGAATTGTTTTACTTACATAGTGCCACCGGAACGTAAAGACAAACTCCTAGAATCCAGTTCAGTGGACGCCAGCCAAATGCGCTGATATAAAATATGTGTGCCACCCCAAAGGAGACCATTCCAAAGGGAAACAAGTTAACATTGAGCAATGCATCACCACCGCAAGAAAATACCAGGCCAAGAAGAATCAACTGCGATCGGCGGTAACTACAATAATAACGCATGATAATATAAAGAATTATTTGTGACAGGCATAAATAATCGACTTCTTACTGTTTATTGAGCGCAAATCCTTTTATCAAAACGTACAACATCAAAGCCACAATGGGCAAGCATTTGAGCACAGTTGTCCATAGTTCTCCCTGTGGATCTCTTCGTACGAGCGCAAAGTAAAGCAACACACTTAGAAAAAAGGGTGCTAGTTTCAGGCTTTGCGATTTGGCCTTAAAGATTATAAAAGAACATAATATTAGACGATTAGCGTTAATCGATGTACAAAGATTGGGGTGTTCGAAAATAAAAATGCGATATGGAACACCTGTCTTACAGGTGATTAGATTAATCGGTTAGAGACTCCCGCATACATACATATATATTTTGATTTTAATTTTAATTTACATAATATGCTCTTGCATAAAAAACTTTTACTTTTATATGTAGCATGAGCTTTCGGCAGCTTATCCAGACAGGGCGAGGGGAGAGATAGAGAAATAGAGAGTAATATAATGAGAGAGAGCGGAGGTGAATACAGGAGATATAGTGAGCAAGGTCAAGGACAAAAGCTCCACGTTCGTTTTACTTTTTTGCGGTTAGATAAAGCATCTGCTATGCAACTTACACACACACAAGCACATATATTTGAACTTATATATGAAAAGAAAAATAAAAACAAATTTAGCTGCGATGCGAATGGAATCCAAAGGCAAACAAAGAAAGTAAAGCAAACGACACGATATCACATTTCGCATTTGTGTTTCTACAATTCATAGGTGACTCGAAATTATAGTTATTATTAAATAACAAACACAAGCACTTACAAACTGCAGTGAACTGTTCATAATTGGCGCTTAGTTGTTTAGTCAAATTTTCACAGTGTCACTTAAGTAATTGCTAATGTTAATACAAGCTGCCGTTTCGCACGATGGAGCACTTAAACCCCAATAAATGTTCAACCGGCTCAGGCACAAACACGTTGCGCACTTTTGACCAACGTCAATATACTAAATCAAATCGTATAATTCGCTGGACGTTAGTCTGGCTTCGACTTTGATTGCCATCGCCATCGCCATTGCTCCCGCTGCCGACAACAACACTGTGGATGCAGAGAGTACGCGTGAGTGCGAATGGGAGCGCCGGTAAACCATGTGCAGCATAAGCAGCATTTCGCCAGATACACAAACAACTGCAAGCAAATTGATTGTTTCTACTGCCTTTACCTTTCATTTGATGTATGTACCTTTAATTTGAGAGCAAGCGCACCGAAAGCACGCACTCAAAGCAACCAAGAGAGCGTGTGCGAGGATGAGAGACTGAGAGAGAACAGCAGACAGCGAGAACAATTTGCTCACGCAACAGGTTAATTGGTGAAACAATGCGCTACACTGCAAGGCATATGACCCGCTAAGAGAGCTTTGTAAATAACAAAATCCAATTTTAGAGTAAGTCATGCGCACAGTCGCTTAAATAAATGTAGCGTGCGCTTACGCTCTCTCTTTCTTTCTGACAGCAAATTCAAAACAATGCAACAACATCTGCACACTTTCACTGCAACGTTAAAGCTTTAAGCTCAACCCAACTTGTGACAAGCTTTTTTTTCTGTGCCGTTTGAGCAAAGCTCATTCCGTTTTAAGTTGTGGCATTTTTCAGGCGTACGAAAAAGTCGCAGGTTGTTTCGTAGCATTTTATTAAATTCCACCACATTAAAAATTCAGCAAGAGCTATGGAAATTGCTGAAAATTTGTGAATAACTGAGTGATAAAAATAGTATTTATATAACCAGGTAAGAACCCAGCAAATATACTGAGTGTTAAATGCAAAATTTGTTGGTCAGTGTTGCAAAAAATGTGTATCCATTATTAGGGGGGGGAGGGGGTTCCTTTTGATTTACAAATTTTATCAATACAAATCCTAAGCCAATAACTTTAATTACAGCATTAACATTTTCAAATATTTAAATGGGATGTGCCTTTAAAGTATGCAACAGTTTTGCACAATACGAGAAAATATGCAATCATTTTTAATGAAAATGTACTCCTAGTAATATTAAATAGGTCTTCTATGCATTTTTATGCATAATTCAATTATATTTTTTTTTTTGGTAATTATTGTGAGGTTAAACTGAGAAGAATAAGGAAGAAGATAAGAATTAAAACAGACCTAAAAGAAATTAGCAATAAAAAATGCATTATGCTAATGGGTTTCTTGTAATGAAAGTAAATGTGAGCCTTGGCGAATGCTGAGTACACACATTTGACCTCCAGGGACGAACTCGAGACAAACAAAGTGATGGAGATTCCTGCAGCCACTCGAGAAAACACACAGCGGACGCTCATGCGACGTGTAATGGCCATGGTTTAATGGGCCAGTGGGTGGCACACACACACACACTCACAAAAGTTTACATACATATATGTATGTATGTGTATGTAAGTGCACGTTGAACTTGAACAACATTTTTGCATATGTTTCAACGCTGACATCATGAGCAAACGAAAGCATTACTTTCAGTTTAGTAGTAGTAGTACCAAATAGTTATATAAAATCGTCTTATGGCTCTACTTCCTTTAAACTCAATTAACTATGTCCACAATCGAACTATGTATAATATTTCCTTGTATATTATCATATTCCTAGCTGACAATTGGCAACCACAACACGCAACATGGCGTGTCCTTTCTTCCGACGCTCCGACTCGCTGACGCGTCAGCCATCGGTCATTGTTGAGCCAGGAGCTCATTGGAACCTGGAGGATGAGGAGCTGTCGTTGTCCGATGATGCTTTGACACTAAGACATCTGCAAATGGCCATTCAGCTGCTGACGGCGCCATCGAATGAGGATCTAAATACGGCCGTCACCTCGCTGGTGGCCAAGTATCGTCAGAGTTGGCCCAACATACATAAGCTGTGAGTTGGAAAAGTATTGGAAATAATACATCAATGTAAACCTCCTCGTCTATAGTAAACTAGATCCGAAGATCTTCAAGAGCTGCGCCAACTATGATTATCTGGGAGATATACAGGAGCTGCTGCTAAAGATGGACGAGGCCAGTGCCAGTGAGATCCTAGTGCTCTTGGGAGAGGAGCTGATCACCTGCTGCTGCACGGGAATTATCGAGCGAGCCTTTCGCTGCCTGGGAACCGACTTGCAGGAGTTTCTAGGCTCCCTCGATGGGGTCTACGATGTGCTCAAGTTGCAGGAGGTGAGTAAATTACCAGTTAAACCAGTTGAGTCTCAAATAAAAATTTATCCAGGCCGATGTCACCGATACGGGATTTGTGTGTGCGGGCGATGGAGAGCTGATCTTCACCTCAGAGCGCCCGGTGATTGCCTGGCTCCTGCTGGGTTCCCTCAAGGCCCTCACTCGCATGCTCTACAAGGTGGATGTGAATATCAAAATCGAGCCTGTTGAGGGCGATGCACGCCGATATCGTTACTTGTTCTCGCTGGTCAAGGAAAGTTCCCAGACTTTGCAGATGGGTCGCCCGTTGGTTGTAGACACCAAACCACAGGATACGGTGCAGCGCAGCAATTCGGCCAATGCATCGGATCTGCAAATGAACTCCTCCAGTTTCTGCAAGATGTTTCCCTGGCATTTCATCATGAATGAACAGCTGGAGCTGAGGCAGCTGGGGCGTGGTTTTAGCAAGCTCTATAAGCCATATTTGGCGGACTTTGGCTGCCAGGCCAGCACCTACTTTGACTTCAAACGTCCCAAGGGATTGACCATGAAGTTTCGGGACATTGTGCGACGCACTTACACTCCCTTCTTGATTGGATTAAACTGCCCACCCGGAGTATCTGATTTCCCGGCAATGGGACTGGAGATTAAGGGTCAGATGGTGCATTGCCCGGAGTCCAATTCGTTGCTGTTCATCGGCTCGCCCTTTTTGGATGGCCTGGATGGTCTGACATGTAATGGACTCTTCATCTCGGACATTCCGTTGCACGATGCAACGCGTGAGGTGATCCTGGTGGGGGAACAGGCACGAGCTCAAGATGGACTGCGTCGTCGCATGGACAAGCTGAAGAGCAGCATTGAGGAGGCCAACTCGGCAGTGACCAAGGAGCGAAAGAAGAACGTCAGCCTCCTCCATTTGATCTTTCCGGCTGAGATTGCCGAGAAATTGTGGTTGGGTTCTTCAATTGATGCCAAGACGTACCCGGATGTGACCATCCTCTTCAGCGATATTGTCGGCTTTACAAACATTTGCTCCCGAGCTACACCTTTTATGGTCATCAGCATGCTAGAGGGCTTATACAAGGACTTTGATGAGTTCTGTGACTTCTTTGACGTGTACAAGGTGGAGACCATTGGAGATGCCTATTGCGTAGCCAGCGGATTGCATCGCGCCTCCATCTACGATGCCCATAAGGTGGCCTGGATGGCCCTAAAGATGATTAGTGCTTGCTCCAAGCACATTACCCATGATGGAGAACAAATCAAAATGCGGATCGGTCTGCATACTGGGACTGTCCTGGCTGGCGTCGTGGGTCGCAAGATGCCCAGATATTGTCTCTTTGGCCACAACGTGACCATTGCCAACAAGTTTGAGTCGAGCAGCGAGGCTTTGAAGATCAATGTCAGCCCCACAACCAAGAAGTAAACTAGTACTTGACCTCTTACTACTACTAATTACTAATAAAAAATTTAACTTTTCAGTTGGCTAACCAAGCACGACAGATTCGCCTTTGATCTGCAACCCCGGGATCCCTCCTTCCTACCCAAGGAGTTCCCCAACTCAAATGGCAATGGCACCTGCTATTTCCTCGAGGGCTTTCGCAATCCGACATTGGACAGCAGCATGGCACTGGACGAGCACATTAATGCTGCTATGAAGACCATATCCGAGGGCGGCGATGCTTAAGATCTGCTGGAGCATCAGCTGCTCAGTTGCCACTTAATCGTAGTTGAATAATGCACATGTAGTCTAATTATGTTGCCCTTTAACAATTAAAATTTACCGTCAATGTGTTGCGTTCTAGCACAAAACCAAAGACTATATTTTGTTAATTAATTGAATTTATGCCTTGGCAGCCGCCTCAGCCTGTCTGGCCTTAATGTAGGACCGAACTCGTTCGCCAATTTTGCTGGACATCAGGCACTTGTGACCACGGAAGGCCCACACATCAGCCGGACTCTGCTCAGCGTTGCTGTCCACACAGCCTTGGGCAATTTGCAGGGCCTCCTCCTCGGTCAGATCCATCTTGAACTGCTTGGCCAGACGATCCGCATGGTAGCCCTCGTGGGTGCAGAAGATATCCAGCTTAATCGCCGAGCACAGCAGATACTGACGCACCTCGGGCTCATCTGGGAACTCCACTTGCTTCAGCTTGAGGATCTGCTCGGGTTTCAGGGGATGCTCCTTCAGGCAATCGGCACGTATCGCCCTGATTTCCTCTGCCGTTTTGGGCGCCCATTCACCATCGGCACAGACCTGAATTGCATTTGAAGATCGTTAACAATTTTATTTATAGCTAATTCGATTTTGCACTTACCAACGAGCAGAGAGCCAGACAAACGATCAGATACTTGAGCATGTTCAATTTGTAGTTACTTCAAGACGCACTAAATAATTTTAACTGAAGAGAAAGCGGCTCTGTTGCCTATACTTATAGCTGAATCCCGTAACATGAGAACAACAGCTCGAAATGTGTCAAAAGTTCAATGATAAGCCGGGCAGCCATAATCGTAGCATACGTATTTCAATTATATATTTATATATATTTATATATATATTATTTTGCGTTCCCATTAGAAGATTAGCTTGCTATAGGGTTTGATGATAATACATTTTAATATTACGCTTTTGCGTATATTTTAATTTTGATGCATCATTATCATTTTGATAATTGTTCCTATGATATTTAAATATTTCCGCATATGTACATATATTTATGTACACTAATGGTTAATTAGTATTAAAACTGATCTAGCCGACAGCATCTACTCCTATTATTAGGTAGACTCTCGCTTAATCACAAATTCCGGACTGACCTCGCCCTTGTCAGCTTATCAACTCCATAGAACGACAAATAAGTATAAACAAAGTCTGGTACCCGTCCATCCATCCACTGATAGCGTTAAGCATAAATGATTTCATTAAGAGAGAACCAGAATCGTCATTAGCAACAATCGCACTTGTGAACTTTTAAATAATACAATTTGTCAATAATGCTTAAGTTATTTATTGATTAAAAATTCCGAAAAAATGCTCTTGTTATGACTAAAATGGAAACATATATTTCTAACATATGGGCACAATTTTTGAATAACCCGCTTACCATGATATAAGAAATTATATCGATAATATTATGTGATCGATATACATTGTCGATAGCACCCGAATTGGATCTCTGACAGTTGTCTATGTTAAACAATCATCCGGCTTTGTTATGCTCGCCTTTACTCTGTTAACATTTAGGTCCAGTTGGCAGTTAAGTTTGAATTTGAGTCTCATTTGCCGCATTCTTTCTTCGTCTGACACTTTTTTAATCCAACACTTTTCATTCACATTTTCTCTCTTCTTGGAAATACAAATGACCACCGATTTGAATAACAAATGAACTTTTTCTCAAACAAATCAGTTAACAGCAGTCCACAATAAATGTTGTTTTTAAATGTTATTTGCATATTTTTCACATACGAAACTGAGAGGCTGCCACTTATTCAAAATTATCAGAGACTTTTATTGCAACAAAGGCTGCCACACTGTTCAAACTTTTTGTTTTTTTTTTTATTGTTAAAATTTTTCAATAAATTTAAATAACTAAATGAAGTACAATTGAAAAAACCAAACAAATTATAAATTTTCTAAAATAATAAAGTTTATTTAAAAATTAAGCACACAACCCTTCGCGTGGTTAAGTAATTAAGAAATTCTATAAAAAATCTTATAAGAAATCGACAAACATTTGACAACAATTCATGTGAAAGTTTCAAAATTCTAGCTTCAAAATTAAGTAAAAACCATATTTAACTACTTTTAGGAAAGTTGTTAAATATTTTCGTGGCTGCCACCCGGTTTTTTTTGTCAAACTTAGCCAAGGCTGCCACCCGATTGCAAGATTTGTCTCTTTTATAGAGGTGTGTGTGTTGGTGCGCCGATGTTTTTTATGTTAACTGAACGCATGAAATTTTTTGGAAACGGTCTTAAAATCTGTAAATCTCATCTGTATAAGAGATTGTATTAAACACATCTCTCATAATATTTTGAATATCGTTCTTTCCAATATTTAAGAGGGTCGTAAATATCCGAATTGTTTATTTTTTATTTCTAAAAACATTTGAAATGGCATACCAAGCACCGATGGTTCCGATGCAAGCATCGATGACATCGACGTTTCTCCACCTCTAATTCAGAACGATTCGATAAAAATTCTATAGGTTTCGCTGGAAATATATGATAAAAAGGAGCAATGTGAACAAATTATAATTAGTGCTGGATTGTATGAGTTGATTCTATGACAGCGAATCGCTGTTTAGCTAGCAACCATCGATTTTTTTCTCCCTCGAATGCTTTTGGCTTTGGCACTTGAAAATCGCAAAGGTAATCCCAAAATTGCAATTGGTTGAAAAGGGCTAAAAACTTGTCGCTGATAATGACAAAGAGCGATCACGTTGCCCTGACGCTATCCTCGGCATCCATAGTGGGCATAACAGGTGGCGGCAGCGGCGTCGGCAGCGATGAAGGCAATCTCTCCCGCAAAAGCTTACGACGGGTAAGTGGACAAATTTCTAATGACAATTTTATCACTTTCTAAGCTTACGTGTATTAAGATTTTGTATGAATTTGAAATTTTGTGACTGTGTGCTAATGAGGGGTTAAATTTGCATTTTAAGCACATTATAGAGCATCTGACAATGTGTTGGTTAATTTACATTAAAATATCTTTACTTGTCTCTAAATATTGGCAGTCTTGGAATCAACTTCCCCGTTGTCAACGTAATCTCATCATAATGGGCATCACAGCATTTTGTGTGACGCTCCTACTCTTTCTGCCCGGCGACCAGCTAATAAGTATGAAAGATGTGCATCTTAAGCCTGGAGCGGCGCCATTTCATATGCGACGAGAGAACACACTCCAGAATCCACATCATCATCCGAATCTATCACCAGAGAAGAGTGATAACGAATTACCTGCCGAGATTTCGGCAGCGGTAGCGTCGCCAATGACGGAAGACCGGTTGATCAAACAGGAGCTTTTAAGTGATAAGGTAACGATTGATGCCAATTAATTAACTATTAGTTCTGCGTAGCCTATCAGCTACGTTGGCCTTATCAGTAAATGAATTTGATGTTTATTCAACGCCACACTCTAAAGCACACCTTGCCAAAGGGGCGCGGCTCACTTGAAATGTCATTAAGGAGAGCCCCCAATGCCGCTGATAACAGCAATAACCACAATCAAAAGTTATACGATTGGCTACATTGATTTATTGACACTTGGATTCAATGCGACAAATATTGTTTGCACAAATATTGTACAATTGATAAAGAAGAGCATTAATAAACTGAATATTTCTTATTTGTTTATTACCCAATAACTAACCCGTTTCGCATTACAGGTTGCTGGAAATGTGGCTTATCCCGATGGGAACTCTGCGGAAAACGTTGTGAGGCTACCGGAAACCGCAGCTGCTGGCAATGAGAATATCAATGCATTAATTGATATTGTCAATAATGTGGAGCAGCCCATTGACCGAGAGTCATCATTACCCATTGATGAGACGTCCGACATGCGTGCCGAGCTGGAGGAGGCTATCCAGCATCCCCATAAATTGGGGGGAGAAAGCATCGATTTGCATTTGCAGAAGATGCAGACGCAGCTAGCCAAGGCGCAGCATTTCCACGGTGCAACCAATGAACGTCAGACGGCCGTTGTGGCTGCCTTTAAGCACTCCTGGGCTGGTTACAAGAAATATGCCTGGGGTCATGATAATCTCAAGCCAGTTTCGCAGACATCACACGAATGGTTCGGCCTCGGACTGTCCATTGTTGATTCGCTAGATACAATGTACATCATGGGATTGGAGGATGGTAAGTTTTGGCAACATTTGTTGATAAAGTATTAAGCTAATTCAATCCCTTGTTTAGAGTTCAATGAAGCGCGTGATTGGGTCAAGGATTCTCTGCGATTCCACACAAGTCGCGATGTGAATCTCTTTGAGGTTACAATACGAGTTCTGGGCGGTCTCTTGTCTGCTTACCATTTGAGCGGCGATCAAATGTTTTTGGTCAAGGCGTCCGAGTTGGGCAATCGCTTGTTACCCAGTTTCCTCTCACCATCCGGCATACCATATTCGGATGTGAATCTCGGCGAAAGGTCAGCTCACTCGCCAAAATGGTCTCCCGACAGTTCGACCAGCGAAGTAACTACCATTCAGCTGGAATTTCGTGATCTAAGCCGCTCCACAAATGTTCCTATCTACGAACGCGTAAGTGCTGACCTTCCATTTGCTTTTAATTAAATTTTTCAAGAATTTTATTATCTATTTTTTAGGTGGTGAACATAGTTAACGAAAAGATTCACGCGTTGGATAAGAATCATGGCTTGGTGCCCATATTTATTAATGCTAATACAGGCACCTTCCGGAATTATGCCACAATATCTCTGGGAGCACGCGGCGATTCGTATTATGAGTACTTATTGAAACAGTGGATTCAAACAGGACGCAAGGACAACGACAAGTAAGTAAATCAACTATTTATGTAGTATAAACATACTGAACTCATTTCTTCTATAGTCTCATTCTGGATTATATGCAAGCAATTGATGGCGTGCTAACGCAATTAATGCGTCGGACTCCACGTGAAAATTGGGTTTATTTAGGAGAGCTGATAAATGGTCACGACTTTAAGCCAAAAATGGATCATCTAACATGCTATTTGCCTGGCACTTTGTTGCTGGGCCATCAGAATGGCATGCCAGACTCGCATCTGCTACTGGCTAGAGATATGATGGACACCTGCTATCAGACATACATTAAGCAGCCCACTCAGTTGGCAGCTGAAATTTCGTACTTTGCGCTAAACGATAAAGACGAGCATGACATCTATGTTAAGCCCAACGACGCGCACAACTTGCTGCGACCCGAATTCATCGAGAGTCTTTACTATTTCTATGCACTGACTGGCAATCGCACATATCAGGACATGGGCTGGACCATCTTTCAGGCTTTTGAGAAGCATTCAAAGGTGGCTGCCGGCTATACGTCTCTGGGAAACGTAAAGAACACACTAAACACACGTATGCGTGATCTCATGGAAAGCTTCTGGATGAGCGAGACTTTGAAATACTTTTACTTATTATTTAGTGACAATCGCAAGGAGATTGATCTAGAGAAATGGGTCTTCAACTCAGAGGGTCACCCGTTGCCAGTATACCAGCAATAATTGTAAATAGTCAATACCCATTAAGCATAGTTGGTAAACTAGTACTATATATGTATGTAGGCAATTAGCTGCACTCAATTTGGCAGTACCCTTCTCTCTCTTTTTTAGTCCATAGTGAAGCGCAAATGCCAAATACTATGCCAAGCTTAGAATGCACAAATATTTTAGTGCACTTGGTTTTATGAAGAAATGTATTCATCAATAATTATTTGTTGATTTTTAAATGATTTGTAATATAATATTCGTACTAAGTTAGCCCATTAATATTTATTTATTTACTTATGTACGATGAGCATCCAAAAGATATTGCACTCACACTCTGGTACTGTAACTGCCGCAATGTTTATTGGAAATGATAATTAACTGTAAGCTCACCTATATATCTTAATATTTATCCGGTAGGTACTTAGTACATGTGTATGTAATTTCGTAAACAACCATGATATTGTTTAGTAAATTAAACATAAATAAACACAACTCATTGTAGAGCGTTTTTAAAGAAATCGCATTACAAGAAGCTGGAAAGCTATAGATGTTTGTAATATGCTTCGAATAGTAACGCATTAATGATGTGAATAATAAAAGACGCTGATTTAAAATTGTTTGAATTTTCTTTATTCTTATGAATACGTATTTTTCCATTTTTTTTCTTTTTCCGTTTTTTTTGTTTATTTTTGTTTTTGCGACTTGCACTTGCACCCAACAACACGCTTTGAATTTGATTGCATTTGTCGGTTTTCTTATTTATTTTTATTGTTGTGTATCTAAAGTTTCTGTTTCAATTCGGGTTTTTGTTGTTGCTGTTGTTGTTGCGTTTCGTTTTTTGATACGATATACGTTGCCTTTATTTACTTAAAGTTTATGACGACTATGAATGGATGGGCTTAATAAACTATGAATTATTAAACTTGCTTGATTTCTGTTTTCTTTAAGTTGTTTTGCTGTAATTAAAACTCACAATGTTGCATTAAAAATCTTTGTTTTTTTTCATTTAAATTACATTTAGACACATTTAGCTGAACAATTTATATTTACGATATTGGATTTATTTTTATTTTCAAGTTTTTCACTTTGTTGTTGCTATGTTTAGTTTTGTTTGCTTGGTTTTTTGGTAGTTAGGGAGGAGGTTCTGTTGAAGCCGATTTGAATAACCGTTTCGTATTGAATACAAGTGTAAAGATCAAACAAGTTACAAATGATATCATTGAATCAATAATTAATTGATGAATTGGGCTCCTAGCGAGTAATAAGTTCTGTTTGATCTGATCTGATGTTTTTGTATTCTTCAGTTTAATTTTTTTGTATCGGCAGCTATATTATCGAATGCAAATTTCCTTGACTAACTTAATTTATGCTATTACATATAAATCTTTACAATCTTGTGTTTTTTATTTTTTTATTTATTATTTGTCTTTGTATAACAACTAGAAAGTGTTGCGTGCGCATCTCTGTAATAAATCATACCGATGGAAAGGGTTTATGGGAGGGGAAGTCGGGGGGGTCTAAACCAATTAAACTCGATATAGTTATATATATATTATATATAATACATACAATTTAATTCCTTTTGAAATTCACTTATCAACTACAAATAATGTAGCTCGAATACGTTTATATTTTAGTCGCAGATTTCCCATACATTTTTTCTTATAGTATGTTTTTCTGTTGTAGTAGTTTTTTTTGTTGTTGTTGTTCTGATTTTTATGGTGGTATTTAAAGTAGTAGTAGTAGCATTATTATTTATTGTTATTGGTATGCATTAATACGTGACGGACGACTAAGTATGTATATATGTATTAATGGTATATATGTATAACTATTTAAGTCGCACATATTTAGCTTATGTGAAATTGAGTGAATCTTATGCGCGGCTTCCTAACATTTACAGTATTTGGATTAAGTTCGTAGTTGTTGCTTACTATGGATTTATTGGTTTTCAATTGTTATACAAGCTAATCAGACATCGATATTTAAAACGTGGCACAAATCACAAATCAGATTTGTGGCAAGATCAAGATCAAGATACAATGATACGATTCATTTTCGTTTTTTTGTTTGTTTGTTGTGTTATTACATTTACATACATATTTATTTGTATTTGTATAATAATTAATAAATGTTTAAACTAAATTTGCTAAAATTGTGATTTTCTTTTTTGAACTGCTTTTGGTTTGCTTCGTCGTTTGTCCTTTCTCATTCTCAACTCTTCTTATTAAGACTTTTTGCTGATGTCACCCGTAGTCGAAGCCAAGTTAAGAGACTTGGTTAATAGCTTTCTAATTCAAATTGAGCACGTTAATTATTCGAATTGTTTAAATGTCTATATGTATGTGTTTGTGTGCGTGTTAGCTCAAAAGCAGACAGACGTTAAGCGTTTTTATAAATAATAGTTGAAATTGCTTAGCTTCAATTTATCAAATTATTTTTAATTACAATATATTTATTTATTTTACGTATTTTCCCATGCTTTTTTGTTTTTGTTACACTTTTTTTTTTACACTAAGAACAAATGCTTTTGTTTTAAAATCTGCGATTGTTGAAAACTGGCGCATGCATTACATACATATTTATGTACATAAGAATGTGTTTGTATTTACAATTGGTTATTAATAAATAATTTAATATATATTTCGTTATATATATATATATGTATTTTTATTTTGTAATAGAAATTGATTTGCTGTAGTTGATTGAATTCTCCCCCCATTTTCATTTCAACAAAATTGGCAACATTGTTACAATTGTTTTGCATAAATCCTAATTACGAATTCTGTCGATTCACTTGCTAAATTCTCAATTAATTACAACCAATCATTATTTCTGTGCCGATTTATTTATTTCGTTTGTTATGCTCTTGCAGGGCGTCATCGATTTTAAAGCTTAATGAATGAGACTTTTTAGTAATTGGTTTGTATCTCTTTTGATAGATCTCATGAATCGGACTTATATATTTATATTTAGAACCCGCAAGGCCATTCAATATTCGGCAGGCCGAAAAACGATTTTGTTTTAATTTGTTTGCTTTTGTTCACATTCACATAGAATTTTAATAAATTGTCTAGGCATTTTTCGCTTATTTATTGTAGTTTATATTATTTGTATTACATTAGAATTCATTCAGTGTACTTCTCTTAGAAGCATTTGATGCTATTCGTCGTTTCTCAATTCTCCGCGGTATAATTGCTTTGCTATTGACTTTGAAGGTCCTTTTTCTGTCCCTTGTTTAATGCTCTTCGCCTCCGATTGTGTGACTATCAATTTATATTGTACGAATTATTATCGAGGGATCTTTATGTAGTTTTTTCTTTAAATATTGTACAAACACATTGGACTAAAAACGAAAACAAGAATTAAAACGAAATTTATGCTACATTTTCAACTTAGAGCTAAAATTAAGAAAAAATTGTACAGAGCTGGGTGCAAAAATATTGGCGACTGTTTGCTGAATACAATAAACTCAGCTACAGGGCACAACAACTAAAAAGATAACTTAGGGGTTTAAACTGTACAATCAATGTGTCAGCAATTCACAAGGTGGTTGCATTGAACTCCAGTATCAGACTGTTGGCCACAGTTGTCGTTGCCGCCGGCGGCAGCTCGGTTGCTGTTGCTGTTGTACTTGTTGCTGCTGCTTGGAGCCCAAGTCAAGAGGTCATAATTGACTTGACGGCATCGTCTAGGCCAGCAGCCACACAACTAAAGTCATTCAACTGACCCTGCGACATGCCGTGATGATGTTGCGAATGATGTTGCAGATGTGATTGTTGCTGCTGTCCCATGTGATTCTGCAGCAGTTGCTGCTGCTGCTGTTGCTGCTGCTGTTGATGATGGTGATGATGCTGATGATGATCCAACAACATGTTGTTAACGGGCTCTGCCACCGCCGCACTGACAACAGCTGCTGCTGCCTCGCCGCTTATGAGGCAATCACCAATGTCATCGCCCAACTGGCGACGTCTGTTGTTGTTCGCCTGCTCCTGCTGGCAACTGGGCAAGTTCGCCGCCTGCCGCTGATCGTCCAGAATGGAATCGCCCAGAAATGAGCCCAGCGAGAATTGCAGCGAATCGGCGCTGTTCTGCAGATTGAGTATGCTGTCAATGGCACTGGCCACATGTCGGCTAATGTCATCATCATATTCGCCAGTGACCACTGAAGTGGCAGCCATGTGATTGCCGTGCAACTGCGCTTGTTGCGGTTGCTGCTGCTGCAGCTGCTGTTGCAGGTTGTGTTGGTAGTGTTGATGCTGCTGCTGCTGCTGCTGTTGTTGTTGCTGCTGCTGTTGTTGTTGCTGTTGTTGCTGCTGTGGATCTAGCATATTGGCGAATGCCTGATGATTGGCAAAGTTATGTTGCTGCTGCTGTTGTTGTTGCTGCTGCTGCTGCTGTTGTTCCATGAGCAACTGTGAAAAGCCGCCAGCCCCATTCGTGGTCACGCCCACATCATGCAAGGCCAACATATCCGTGTCCAGCATTGCATGCTGCGGCACTTGAACATGTTGTTGCTGCTGCGAGGACAACGGAGACGACGAGGTCGAGGACGCAGTGCAAAGACGCTTGCTGCTGCTCTCATCCTCCAAATCGCTGCTGGAGCCCATCATTTGGCCGTTCCAATGTCGTTTGCGTGACTCGCCATTCACCAGCAAACTATGCGATTGGCCATCGACGGTGCTGGTGTTGCTGGACATGTAGTCACTGTAATGGGCCTCCATGCTCTGCATCCAGCGCGGATTGTTGTTGCAGTTGAGCTCGATGTGATGTTGCTGCTGTTGTGATTGCTGCTGTTGCTGTGACTGCTGCTGCTGTTGTCCATATGGCTGCTGTTGTTGCTCGCTGTTGTAGTTGGCTGTGAATCCCGCATCCGGCGCCCAAATGTTCATTTTGTTTTTTTGGTGATTCGCTGCTGGGGATTTGGAATCACCAAAAATCTCATCGAGATTCGATTCAATGTCATTGGCATCGCTGCTGTTTTTGACATCCAAATGCACTGGGGACTCTCCAAACATGGCCTCCAGTCGCGTCTCCACCGACTTTTGCACATCCGAATCACTGCTGAAAAACTCACTGATTGCCGGATGATGATTCGGTTGATCCGCTTGCATGGCCAATGGCTGTTGACGTTGCTGGCTGCATGAGGAGTGCCCAATTGTTGGCACATTGTTGTTGCTGCCCACATCGCCAGCACAGCTGCTGCTGCTGCTGCTGTTGCTGCTGCTATTGCTGTTGTTGCTCTGATTGCTTTTGTCGATGCAGCCATTGGGAAACAGATCCGACAGATGATGATTGCCATTGTTTAGCAGGCTGCCTGGACTGTTGTTGTCATAGAGATGGTGCTGTTGCTGCTGCACTGTTGCATGTTGTTGCTGCGGCTGCAAGGCTTCGTTGTTCATCATATTGAGCTCCTTTTCCAGGCAATACCAACCATCTTCTTGATCAACGTTGGCTAGAGAATTATTGTTCTTTAAATGCTGCTGAGGTTGTTGTTGCTCTTGTTGTTGCTGTTGATGGGGATGTTGCTGCTGTTGGTGATGTTGCTGCTGCTGCTGCTGCTCCTGTAGCACAGTTTCCGCATAACAATTGTCAGAGTTCTTTACCTGAGGCTCCATTTTCTGCTCGACTTTCTTCATGATAAAACTGGGCGTCAGCTCCGACTCGATGTCAAAGTTGTCGTAGTCCTTTTTGATATACCCGACGGTGTCCTTGTTGCTGTTGTGCTGCTCCTTTTTAACAGAATCATTCAATGAGCCATTGACATCAGTTTGGCCAGCGTTGGACAACCAGTCGCCATTGTCCTCTCGCTTCACCTGTTGCTGTTGTTGCTGTGCATGTTGTTGCTGCTGTTGCGGCTGTTGTTGCTGCTGTTTATTGTACGCCTTGTTCACATCAGCACTATTCTTGAGCAAATCAAATTTATCCACAACTGCAGCTGCTGCTGCCGGAGTTGCTTCCGTTGGCTCCACTTTGATTTCATCCTTCACTTTGGTGTCCAACTCCGACGCAATTTCGGGCGATTCATTCCTGGCCTGCTCCTCCTTGAGTTGTTGCTGCTGTTGTTGTTGTTGTTTCTCTATCAGCTCCTTTTCGGCGGTACGTATATCACTGATCTCGCCCTTGAGGTCGTCGATCATCAGCTGCTGCACTTGCAACAGCTCCGAGGTTCGATGCTGCAGCTGCAACAATTAATTAGATGGGTTAAGAAAATGTCCTGATTTTGGGATTTGCCCTGACTGCTTACCGTTGACTCCTGCAGCAGAATCTCTTGGAATTTTCCGTTCAATTGCCGAAATTTGTCTCGAAAGCCGAGCGCCGTTGCCTCAAACTCCTCATCCTCGTCGGAGGGCAGCTCCAAATCATTTTCATGCATGCAATGATATCTGTAAGCAACAAGAGTTTGTTGAATTGCCCTTTGGATCTCTGTCTTTGTTAGCTTACCTGATTAGCCGCTTGACTGCCTCGTCCTTGGTACGAAATGGCTTCACGTAGTCCGGCTTCAGGCAACTCTCCTGATCGACCTCCAATTGCCGTACGAATCTGTGAAAGGGAACTCGATTAATTCAAAGCTCACATTTGATTTAAGTTAACGTTTTCAAGTTGGCCGCATTTTATTAAAAGTCGGCATTGTTCAACCAACTACTCACAAGGAGAGGCGTGCAATTTTTGGTTTTGGTGTCGGCAGCAACTCCTCCGGCTTTGGCAGTGGCAATGCCATTGCTGGCAGATACACGGGCAACGTTGGGGCAATTATATTGGCCAATGTTGGTGGTGGTGGTGGTGCTGCTGCTGCGGCTGCTACAGTTGCCACCGTTTGGGGCAACGGTTGTAGTGCTTGTTGCAATGGCAGTTGCTGAAGTTGTTGCTGCTGCTGCTGCTGTTGTTGTTGTAACTGTTGTTGCAGTTGCTGTTGTGGTTGCAAAGGTGGCATTGACAGCATGTTGTTGCTGTTACAATTGCTAGGGCTGCTGTTGCTGTTGTTATTGCTGCTGTTGTTGTTGATATTGCTGCTACTGTTGTTGTGGATACTGCTGCTGCTGCTGTTGTTGTTGTTGATATTGCTGCTGATGTTGTTGTTGATATTGCTGCTGCTGTTGCTGTTGGAATTGCTGCTGTTGCTACTGACATTCGACAACAGATTTGTAAAGTTGGCAAAGATTAGCGGTGGTGGACCATTTTTGAGGCAAGCAACGGGCGGCTGTTGATGTTGCTGTTGCACCGTCGGCAACGGCAATGGCAGCGACAACACATTGGCCTTTTGTGGCAACATGTTGGCAGTCGCGGGTGGTTGTTGTTGTTGCTGCTGCTGCTGCTGCTGCGTCTGCAACTGCTGCTGTTGATTGCTTGCATTCGCTTTATTGCGACAAGGCGATTCCTTGAGCTTGATCTGCGCTGTTTGTGCCTGTTGCTGCTGTGGCAAGTTGCAGTTGTTTGTAGCTTGCTGCTGCTGCTGCTGCTGTTGTTGCTTCTGCTGCGCCAACTTTTGCTTATTTGCCAGTTGCTGCTGTTGCTGATGCTGCATGGGATATATGTGTATGCGTTGGGCAACATTCAGTTGCTGCTGCTGCTGCTGTTGTTGCTGCTGCTGCTGTGCAGTTATTGCTGTTGCTGCTGCTGCTGTTGCCGTGTTGGTGGTTGAATGATTATTCGGCTGCACCACATTTGCCAGTATTACACCAGCAGCTGTTGCTTTGACTGACTCCAACGACTGTTGCTGTTGTGGTTGTTGCTGCTGCGGCTGTTGTTGTTGCTGCTGCGCTTGCTGGAATTGCTGTGGCATGAGACTAAAGCTGCCATTGGCATTGGGCGTCGGCACCATGCCCTCCGGCGTGGGCACCTCCTTGCCCGAGGCCAATATGCGATGTTGCTCCGCAAACAAACGCTGCAATGCCACATTGATTTCCGCGTCGTTCATGGGCTTGTTGTAGATGGCAATTGCCGACGGATCAATGTCCGGCGAGATGGGCAACGTGGGCACAAACGATTTGTTTTGCAGCTTAATGGTGAGGAACTGAATCTGCATTTGGACCGTCCGGAAAACCTGTTGCATGTGAGGCGTCAGTTGAATCGTTTGAACACGCGAAATTGTATTCTGTTGTGGTTGTTGTTGTGGTTGCTGTGGCGGCAGTGTCTGTTGTTGCTTGGGTTGCTGCGGTTGTTGTTGTTGTTGTTGCAACTGTGCTGACAATTGCAGTTGGCTGACAACAGCTGTTGCAGCTCCAGTGTTGTTGCTGCTGCCGCTGCTAACAACACTTGGTGTGGTTGTTGTTGCCGTTAAGCTAAAGCTGCCACGTTGCTGCTGTTGTGGTTGCTGTTGCTGTGGTTGCTGCAGCTGTTGTTGTTGTGATTGTATAGGTGCTGTTGCTGCCACTGCCGTTGTTTGCTGCTGCAATTGTTGTTGTTGTTGCTGCTGCTGCTGCTGTTGTTGTTGCTGCTGTTGTTGTTGCTGTTGCATTGGCGCTGTGACTCCCACCAATTTGGTGCCACTTGTTGTTTGAAACGGTTGTATGCTGTTGCTCATAATAGTTGTTGTTGTCGTGGTTGTTGTCTGTCCACCACTCGAGCTGACCACCAGAATCATTTGCTTGCCACTTGCCACATTCGGTTGCACAATCTGCACGGGATTATTGTTGGGCTTCTGCGACAACGGATCCAATTTGGGCATTGGCTTCACCACGCTGGCATTCTTCAAGTTGGCCAACTCGGCAGCTGTTGGCGTCGTCTTGGGCTTCCGCACCGGTTTCTTCTTGGCCACGGCGCCAGTGCTGGACGCTGTTGTTGTTCCCCCTGCTCCCGTTGCTTTGGCGGGCTCCAACTTGGCCTTGCTTTGATCGATGATGGGCGCCACATTGGCCACTTGTTTGGTGACTGTTGTGGTGCTGGTGGACGTGCTGCTGCTGGTGGTTAATGTTGTTGTTGTCGTTGTGCTGATGGGCAGACCCAAGTTGAGTCCGTGTCCATTGCTGATGGGTTGTATTGGATGCACAATCTGTTGCTGTGGTGGCTGTGGACGCAAAGCAATCGGCAATGTTGCTGTCATTGTCTGTTGTTGCTGCTGCTGTTGTTGTTGTTGCAGCTGCAGCTGTTGCTGTGGCAGCGGATTCACATCGTTGAAGTGCAACTGCCCCAGTTGCAGACACTGCGCCAATTGCTGTGCATTGATGCCCGCCGGAGCAATGAGCAATCGTTCCGTTGGTCCTATCGATGCCGCCGTTTGTCCCGCACTTATGGCCGTTATCTGATTGGACACACTGTTCAGGCAAAACAATTGCTGTGTGCTGGGATCAATCGGTGGCAAGGCCACATAACGTTGTTGCTGTGGTTGTTGCTGCTGCTGTTGCTGTGCTTGTGGTTGCTGCTGCTGCTGCTGTGGTTGCTGCTGCTGCTGCACAATCAGCTGTGGCGTTGCTGTTGTTGTTGTCGTTGACAATTGTGGAAAGCTCAACGCATCATTGACTTTGGCAGCCACTGTCGGTGGTTTGATCGCGTTGTTAATTGCAGTGGTGCTGTTTATGTTGCTGCTGTTGTTGCTGTTGCTTAGCAGACTATTGGCGGGCACGGCGGGAGTTGTTAGTTTTCTGTTGCTGGCAGCTGCAAGAAATTAATAATTAATGATGTAAATCCAAACAATATATCGTAAAAAATGATCGAGGGGCAATTGCTGTTGTGCTCACCTTTGGCTTCCGTTTTGGGTGGTGCTGGCACCACCTTGGGCAGCTGCTGAACTGTTGCGGATGCTGTTGTAATTGGCGTTGGCTGCAGATGTTGCTGCTGCTGCTGTTGTTGCTGCTGATGTTGCTGCTGCTGTACTGTTGCTGCTGGCACTGGTGGCGGTGTTGGCGCTGGCGTCTTGCTGCTGTCGACTCGCGTCGGTTCGTTGATGATGGTGACGTTGGGCAACGCACCCTTCAGCAATGCCTGCAGTATGAGCTGCGACTGATGATCCTGCGGACTGTTGGGATCATGACGCAATATCAAACGTTCGCACAACTCCGACACGGCCAACGTCAAGCTGCCCGTGAGTTGTGGCACCAAAGCCGCCGCCGAGGCGGGTGAACCCACCGAGATGGACACGTTGCTGGGCATGCCCGTCAGCTGTGGTGGCAAAATGGTAGCACCACCAGCTGTTGTTGTCACCGCTGGCAATGTTGCTGCGGCTGGGGTTGCTGCTGTTGCTGCTGGCGTTGTTGCTTGTGGTATGGACACCAATTGCATCTGTCGTCCATCGCTGGACAATTTGATGGTGGCAGATTCGGGAGTTGGCGTTGTTGTTGCTGTTGCTGGCGTTTGTTGAAACAACAGCTGCGTTTGTTGCTGGGGTGTAGCAACTGTTGTTGCTGTTGATGCTGCGGCTGGCACACCACCACCCATAACTGTGGCTCCTGGCGGCAATATGGGCATTATTTGTATCTTGTTCTCAACGGTGCTGCTGATGGGCAACGTTGTTGGCTGATGGTTTTGCACCTGCGATATTTGTATGTTGCCAATTTGACTAGGCACTGTGGTGGGCGTGTTGTTGTTGGCCAAGCCCAGACCGTGTGGCAGCAGTATGCTGCTGTTGCAACTGTTGCTGCTGCTCACAGGTGATGTCAGTGTGATGGTGTTGACAGTGTTGCTCGTGTTGACCATGCTGCTGCTGCTGCTAATGGTTGTTGTGCTGCTTGAGTTGATGCTACAAATGTTGCTGCTACTGCTGCTGATTATGTTGTTGCTTAGCACGTTGCTGCCGCTGCTGTTTAGCATATTGTTGCTGCTGCCATTGCTCATGTTGCTGATGGTCTCTTGCTTTTTGGTGTTGCGTCGCACGGCGGGTTTACGTCGCGGTTTCACAGCCGCTGTGGCAGCTGCTAATGTGTTGCTGCTAGTGCTGCTGCTGGTGGTGCTTGTCGTGGTCACCGTGGGTGTTGTCAGCGTTATGCTGGCAGCAATCGGTGTCGGCTGCAACGTCACACTGCCAATTGTTTGCGATTGCGTTCCCAGACTGAAGCTAATTGTTGGCACCGTCGTTGACTGGATGCTGGACGATGTACAGATCTTGGCACCTGTTGCTGCTGCCGCCGCTGCTGCTGCTGCCGCCTGCTGTGCCAAATGTTGTTGTGCCTGCCGCTGAATCTCCTCGGCGGTGGGCAAACGTGGCGTTGATGGTGTATACGGTGGTACAGTTGCTCCAGTTGCTGCTGCTGCTGCGGCGGCGGCGGCGTCACTTGGATCTATTTTGATGAGGATATTTGGTATTTCGGTGGCTTCGTTGACCGGCACGGTAGCCGGTATGGTCAGCGTAAAGGGCAAACCATCGCTGCCGTTTTGGCTCGGTATGGAGATCATGATATCATTGGAACTGCCGCTGCCTGTTGTTGTTGTCAAACCATTGCTCAAGGGCAGAGACTGTGACTGCGACTGCAGCAATGTTTCCTCAGTGTTGCTGCTGTTGCCATTACTGACAGCAGCTGTCACTGTTGCTGCCGAGACTGCATCCATGCCATAGTCCTCATCGTCGTCATCGTCTTCGGTGATTCCGCAAAACTTCATCACATCGCCGAGATCTAATTTGCCATTGCTGGCGCGTTGTATGTGTGTTGGTGGTGGCGATGGTGACTTGGCGCGCACCACCAGCGGTGTGGGAGTACGTGTTAGCGTTGGCACTGACGTCGTCGTTGTGGGCGTGGCAGGTATTGCTATCTTATGAGGTGTTGCTGCTGCTGCTACAGTTGCTGCTGCTGCTGCTGGCGGTTTCTTTTTACGCGGACGCGGCTTTTTCTTGGGCTCCACTGTATGTTGCTGCTGTTGTTGCTGCTGCTGCTGTTGGGCCTGATGCACCTGCGTCTGTGTCTGCTGCAACTGTTGCTGCAGCTGCTGTATTTGCGCCTGTTGCTGCTGCTGCTGCTGATGCTGCAACTGGATGGTGGCCATGGCCGCCTGTTGCTGCTGCGCCGTTGGCTGACGCAGCGGCTCTGGAGTCAACGCCGCTGGCGAGGATTGAGCAAAGAGTTCTGTGGAATTGTTGCCATTGGCATTTGTTGCTGTTGCTGCTGCTGTTGATTGCTGCTGCTGCTGCTGTTGCTGGGGTGGCTGCGGCGTTTGAAATGCATTTGCAATCTGCTGCAAATGTGCGCCATTCAATTGATTCAGATTGATCGTGGCACCGCCCAGTGTCTGTTGCAGCTGTGAAATTGCCGCCAATCCATTTGGCATTTGGATCTGAGCAATGCCATTGCCATTGGCCGCTGCTGCTGCGGCCAATTGCAGATTCTGCAACTGGGCTGCAACACTTTGGCCCAGCAACTGAGTGTTGATGGTCGCCGTCGTTGTAAACGGCTGAGATCTTGGCGCCTGAGCGGCCAATGCCGCATGGAGTCCACTTAGCTGCGTTCCCGACTTGATGGCGCTTTGGAACTGACTGGCGGCTGTTTGCTGTATAAGATTGCCCTGTGACGACACTATAAAAGTGGGCGTGGCTGCTGCCAGTTGCATTGTCGCCCCGTTGGTGCCCACAATTCGCAGCAACTGTTGCTGTGCCGGCTGCTGCAGTTGCGCCTGACCGCGATTATTTTGTATAACCAGCGATGGTGTCGCCGTCAATTGTGGCGTCGGTGGACGAAGGATTAGCTGCACTCCTTGCGGATTCTGTTGCACCAACACTGGCATCTGATTGAGCAACAACTGTTGCGGTTGTGCTGTTGTTGCTGGCAGCAATATCTGCTGTTGTTGCTGTTGCTGCTGGTTGTTGGCATTGTTGGTCGCAGCACTGAGTTGCGCCTGTTGCGGCTGTGGGGATTGCGAGATCTGCGGCAGCTGAACATTGTTGTTGTTGTTGTTGTTGCTCATGTTTTTGCTCTTCGATTGCTGCTGCAGCGCTGGAGATGACAACTCCTGCTGTGGCTTGGGCAGAATCTGTTGTGGCGCCTTTGTTGTCTTCGGGTTGCCAGTGGACAAGGCAATGCCTGCATTGCTGCTAAAACGTTGTTGCTGCTGCTGTTGTTGATGTTGCTGCTGTTGCAGATGCTGCTGCTGCTGTTGATGCTGCTGCAACGCTGGCTGCTGCTGCGTGGTGGCAATTATCTGTCCCTGCGGCCCCTGAATGAACTGAAACACTTGCTGCGGCGCCTGTTGCTGCTGCTGCTGCGGCCCGCTGGTGATTGTAAATTGCTGCGGCAACATCTGTACGGTCTGCGGCTGTGGCGTTGGTGGTTTTATTGCCGCTGCAGCAATCGCGCTACTCGGACTGGGTATAGGACTATCCGCTATCAGCGGACTGCTGCTCTGATAATGCTGAAACTGTTGCTGATGTTGTTGCTGCTGTTGTAGTTGCTGCTGCTGCTGCTGTTGGCTCATCAACGTTGTGGCACCCTTTTTCGCTTGACCTTTTGGGCTACTAGCCACATTTGCTGTCGCAAACGAAATGGGCGTGCTGATTGCCGTTGCGTTTGGTTGCCCATAGCCGCCGGCAATTGTCGAGCAGATCGATGTGGGAGTCGCTGCGTTGGTGCTAAAGATTTGCTGCTGCAATTGCTGCTGCTGCTGATGTTGCTGCTGCTGATGCTGCAGTTGCTGCTGTTGTAGTTGCTGCTGCTGCTGTTGTAGTTGCTGCTGCTGCTGTCCAGTTCGCTTGTTGCCCTTCTGCAAACAGAATTGAAAATGAAATCATATAAGTAAAGATCGTTTTCAATTGTTATGCTCGCTATTCGAAGCAAACCGAAAAACAAAAAATCTCCGAAGCTAAAAGATATGTTATCCTGATATATATTGTATGTAATAGATAGACAATAAAGTCAATAGCAGGATAACTAAGGTCTCTTGACAGGGATTATCAAAACCCTTTCAACTGTTCAACGTTTTCGGTTATGTTCGCATTTAGGTTTTAGGCTATCGGTTACGCACAATATTTAAATAAAGGTTTTATAACGGTGAACCGGTTTTGGTATGTTTCGGTTTTGAAATACCGGTATAGTGGTTTTTGCAATAATATTAAAAGTGCATTAATTGCACACTCTTTCATTCTCATTTTCTATCTATTTATGAAAATAAAAAAAAAATTTACTTTATATGCTCTGCCATGCAACTTCTGCCTGTTGCATACATACATTTCACAAAACCAATATACCCATTGAAAAAATTGGCACAGGGTATAAAAATATAAACTATCAGGGATGCCACAGAAATCGCAAGCGAAATATAACTCCGCAGAAACCAATTCCGCACGGAAATTTCTGAGGTGCCACAGAACTTCGAATGATTTAATGTTTTTTAGCAATTTCACCAACCATTTCGACGCTAGCGATTTTAGCGCTAGTTTAATACGCGTAAAATTATTCTGCGAATTGACCTGTGGCACAGCGAAATGAAATTGAGGAGAAATTTAAGCGAAAACGATTTCTGTGGCACCCACGTATAATTTTTTTTCCTTCTCCAAACAGTTACATACACTCGCCAGAAAAACTATGCGTACAAGCTCAATGCGAAACTTTGATCGTCAAAAAATAATGCTTGTATTTATGATATCGTCTTGATTTTTTTTTTTAAATTAACAACACATCAATCATTAATATTTCTAGAAAGTTCTTTTCTTGAGAATTATATTAATTCTTTAAAAATTAAAAAACTAAAAATTCAACTGCATCTTGCTTTTATTTGTTTCCTTTGTGTGTGTGTGTGTGTGTGTGTGTGTGTGTGTGTGTGTCTATGTATGTAAAACCGAAATTAACTCTTATAAATGAATCGGTTACTAAACGGTTATTTTGGTTAAGAGAATTTCGGTTTTCAGATTTCAGTCAAATGAAAATTTTTTATCGGTTACGGTTTCAGTTATGGTTTCAAATTTCAATCGGTTTTTACCGGTTAAAGGTTACGGTTTCGGTTAGGGTTTTAATCCCTGGTTATCTCTGTTCTGCATTTCAATGTTTCCATCAGAAAATCTCTACTAGCAATTTTGTTTTCTTTCGACCAAACTATTGCATCACATTTGGGAATGAGCAGCAGGCGGTGACAGCAATTCCTTGCATCGTTATCAGTGTTGCTCCAATTAGATACGGATCTTATCTTATCAAAGTGTAAATTGTAAGCAGCGCAAGTCAATTGAAGCATTTACCTTATTCAGTTGTATATTATTGGAGCCGACAAGTGTGGCATTTAGCTCATTCCCAATTGCATTGCTGTGATGACCACCACCGGCGGAGGCAGCGGCAGCGGCGGCGGCGGCTATAAGACCGCCAGCTGTCACGCCAATGACCGTCGTGGCAGCGGCCGGTGACTGTGAGGGACTCGGTTGAAAGACGACGGTGCCGGCATTGGGACTGCCATTGGTGAACTGATGTATGGATTGTCGCCTGCCAGGCGTCGCCGCCTTGCGCTCCTGCAATATTCAAAAAAAAAAAAATACAATTAAATATATATATATTCAATTTAAATGAACAATTTGAATGCTCACGTGTTCCTGGGAATTGCTGTTGGCGTTTAATGCGTTGCCACCGGCTACAAGCACCACATCCTGTGGGAATGGCGATAGCGATGGTGATGGTTGCAGGCGTGGACTAGCTGAGATCGATGGTGATGGACTGGGCGTCAGAAACGGACCCGGAGGAGACAATATTCCTGCAAGAACAGCAAATGCAAAGGTCAAAAACCATTTAACAATTAACACGGACTGTAATCATTATACATTTTATTATTTTAATTATTTTAATTTTTTTGATGTATTTTTACATCCCTATATTTACGTCCCTGAGAATTATTAAACATAAAAGAGCAAAAGAGAGAGAGAGAGAGAGAGAGAGAGAGGCATGAAAGAAAAAAGTTCACTTATTCATAGTATTTATTGGTCCAGCATTGACCCACTAATGTCATTTGGGGAGCACCAGCCGCATCCGCATCCGTATCGCGCAACCAAAGGGACGAAAAGTTGTCCATAATGAACACAAGTCGAGGCATAAACATCGACAGCCATTTGGGGCCAGCAATCTTGTACGTGACCAAAGCACAATTGGATACATGCGATACAAGCCAACGAGCAACAGAGTATCTTTCAGATACACACACTCTCTATGCTTGTATGTACTATAAGTGGGCAAAATTGCGCGCCATTTCAAAGTTGTTTATTTTGAAGCTGGAACGCTTATATTTGCCTCAGGCTGCGCCTTTGCCCCCCTCCTGCCCCCGGATCCCCCTCCTGCCCTCCTCTTGCACCCTGCCCACTTTTCGGTTGCTGTTTGCTGCCTTTGGCTACCTTTGTGCATACAAAACGAGGCAACTTAGCACATTTTCAGGCACAAATTCAGCTCAGAATAGGGCGCTCTCTTTGGGGAAAGGGAGAGGGAGACTACACTTCACAGTCACATATTTGGCCAGGGCTTAGCTGTGCCAGTCTGCAAGTCGTCCAACAGAACAGAAACAAACCAGTTTCATTAGTGCTTGCAGAGTTCTTTGCACTTCTTCATTTCCAAATTGTGCGCTCTCTTTACGAAATACCCCTTAAAATGCTGATAAGGGGTATGTGGAAGTCTGAAAAAAATAGCTAAACTATCTATACAGCTGTCTGAATCAATTGCAAGTAGAAAATCTAGATTTAACTAAGTTATTATAGAGAATCGCAATACATATCTCTTACTTTACAACTGTTGCATTTAAATGTTAATATTTCTGGAAATACGCCAAAAACTAACTTTTATACTTTTATTCATTTTTACTATTTTGTAAATTTACTACTAATGAATAATTTAAAAATTTTATTTTTACAAATGCACATTAGTTTCTAAATTCTTTTTATCAGTCCCTAAAATTGTTGTTACAGGGTGTCTCTTAACACGAGCATATTTTCTGAATATTAAACTTTTTGTTTGCCATCTTTGTGTTCTTGACTTGAATATATTGGCCAACAGGAAGTCGTTAGTTCTAGACAGTAAAAAGATTCAGAATGAAGTAGCTTAATTCTGGAATACGCAGGCCAGAAGTAATTGAGAGCAATGTTATAATCCACAGATACATTAGGGATTAATCTGATGTAACTTATTACACACCAGATTAAATAAGTAAACATCGATATATTTCAAAAATACATAAATAAAAACCATATAACAGAAATTAACCATAAATATTTAAATTGACATCTGGCAAAGTCGTCATAATAATTAGTATCTTTGTTGCTCTTAACCAAAAAGTTTTAGATGCAAAGTTTAGGCGTGCTGGCGATTATGAAAATCCGCTTTAAAATATGTGTGTGTCTCAGGTAGTTTTTCAATTAAAAGTTGAACTTTGGTGCTGCAACAATATGTTGCCAATACTCGCACTACATTGTTGCCCCTTGTTGTGGCAACAATATTTATACATAAATTGTTTAGAAAATGAAATGGAAAACCAACACAACAACAAACACAAAACAGACGAAAGTATTTTAAAATTTGCATAATACCAAGATGAGGCAGCCAACATTCATTTGCATACGTCCAGGCCAAGGAGAACGGGGCGGGGCGGGGCGGAGGGCAGACAGACGCTTGGGCAGACACAAAGGGCGCACGAAAAATGAGGAATTACGGATAAGTAACAACAACGACGACGACGACGAAGGCAAAGGCAAAGTCAAAGGCGTAGGTAAGGATAAATGAGCATAAGCATCAAAAGAAGTCTTCGCCTTTCGTCTCCTACTCAACGATTGCAATTGAGGCATGAGCTGGAACACCCTGCTCCCCCATTCCCCCCCCCCCCATTCTACTCTCGGTCCCGCCTCTGCGAGTGTGTGTGTGTGGATGAGAAATATGTGTAGCCATTGCCGCCATTATCGACAGCAAAACAAAGCATAAAAGAATTTAACAAGCACCTCCCGCCCCGTTTGCAGCTGAACCGAACCGAACCGAACTGAGCTGCTAGCAGCGGGAGACGGCGTCGTTCTCATCATTCAACAAACGCATACATACATATACCAAAACCATATCCACATCCACATCATCATCATCCACATCATCATCGTCCACATCATCATCAAAGCCAACGTCGTCGCTTTACTCTCTGAAAATTGTCCTGGCAACGTTCGAGTTTTATATTTTTTAGGCGTTGAGCACAATCTTTTTTTTGTTTTTTGTATTCTTGTTGTAGCCAAAGCTCAAGATGCCCCGAGACGTCTGTTGTGGCAAGTAGGGAAGTGGAGTGCAGTGGAGACAGGGGAGGTGGTGGGGGAGGGGAGTGGAGTCGACAAACGTTGCCGCAAGCAACGTAATTCAAAAGCCGCGCCGCGTGTGCTCTCAATAACAATAAGTGTGCACATGGAGTGTACATAAATACGAATAAACGGACTTATAAGTATGCCTCGCAGTGTCTCAGCTACGATACGAGTTCCATATAATATGAAATCATATGATATATAGAAGCGTAGCAAATCAGATTTAAGCCAGGTGTGGCTGCTCATACAGCGCAATTCTCATTATCTCAAGTGAAAGAATGTCGAGTATCTACAGATCATCAATACAAGCTATCTGTTAATACAGTTGAGTAATAATTTCTATACTGAAATTTGCGTATTTCAGGCACCACATATAATAGTAATGAAACGAAAATAGATTTAAAAAAAAAATCAATTCGTAAGAAATAATCTGCAGTAACAAGAAAATCAGGAAATTTTATCATTTACTTGCTACTATAGAAATCCTTAAGAATCTTCAGTTTATAATCAATCATTTTTAATCAATAAAATCATCAAACACAAATTTCAGCAAACATATCAAGTACAACATATTTTGCCAATTGAGATATGATTTTTTTCTGTCCTATTCCTATATTCCTGCAAATATGTCAGTCCTTTGTATTCAATGCTCTGCAAAGAGTATAAACAAAAAGAAGCAAAGCGAAAATCGAGAAAAAGATATACACTTGATATGCACGTACATATGTCGAGAGATGCTCAAAAGTTTGGCTAGTCGAGACGCAGATGAGATGAACGCACGGATAGGCGACGAATGGTTGCATGGATGGTTGCACGGTTGCATGGTTGCCTGGCTGGATGTTGCCATGTTTTTGGATGGTAGATGGTAGTTAACTGACTGCCCGACTGCCAGAGAGCCTGCCGTCTACTTATTTGAGTGTCTGGCGCAGAACAGAGGCGATGTCGACTGACAGCAGGCTGGAGGCACGAGGCAGGACGGGGCAGGGCAGGGCCAGATGTTGCCACATTATTTTGCATTTTGCATTTTGTGCAGAAGCAGAAGGCGAAGGCAAAAAAAACAGGGAGATTGGGGCAGAGGCAAAGACAGAGTCAAACGGCGGCTGCCCGCGTAGCGAGATGAATCCTATTTACGAGGCACAGACTCTGACTGACTGTAGTTGTGTCCACAGTTGTGTGCATCTGTATCTGTGTCTGTGTGCACTCGAGTATCTGAAAGTTCGCTCTGTGTGTGCGCCGCTTTGCTGCCTGTCAAAGTCAGTAAAAGTTTTGTCGGTTGAAGCGTAAGCAAAAAAAAAAAGAAATACAAAAAAATAAAAGAAAAAGAATGAGAGAGGAAAAATAAAAAGTAAACGGCAAAGGTAATGGAAAGTGTAGTGCGAGTAGTTTTAGCTTTTTGTTTGTATGCCCTCCCTCTCCCTTCAGCACTCCTCTTCTTTGCCATCAGTCAGAGCCACAATCCTGGCGCGTTCTAGTCCTTGAGTCCTGTTTGGGCGACGGCGGTTCATGTTTTCAGCTTGCCTTCAAGGCATTTGGCTTGTTAAGCAGCAAAATTGAATTAAGCTAAATGCGGCATGGAGGAGGCAGAGTTGAGTAAAGTAAAATTGCAAAGAGTATTTGAAGTCGACAGACAGACAGACAGACAGACGCAACACACACACACACACACACACACTTACAAGTAAAAGGCTTGGCACAGCAGTACAATACGGTACGACGATTTACATCCCTGTTTTATTTTAGCTTTATTTTTTTTTTGGGTCGGCACGTAATTAAATTATGCATTTTTACTCAGCTTCTATTAAAAGGAGTCAACAAACTGCATAAATGGATCACAGTCTATTTAAATTGTTGCACAGGTGGAGAGTGTAGATCCTAGAGATAAACACTTTTACTATAGCAACAGAGCTTTTAAAGTTCCTGCGTTGCTTTATTCCCCAATTTAGGTAATGTAACTAGGAAAATTCTGAACACAGCCAACGTTTGTGAATTTAAATTGCAAAGGAATAAAATGAATTTTTTGTATTCTCATAACTATAAAAAAATATGTATTTATACGAAGGTTTTATAAATAAGTAGTTTTAGTAAGATGATTACTGGTACAATAATTTTATATTTTTCATTTTAGTCTAATATAGTCGATTTTTAATAAAACTTTCGTGAATTCTCAAAAGACAACATGTCCAAATATTCTTTTTGCTAAATGATATTTTCCGTTTCGAAGAACGTAAAATAAAAATCGGTTTATTTCTGTGCACGTTGTTGCCGTTGGCTGCTAATGGGAATCGCCACGGACTTGGAACTATACACAGTAGACAGGGAGGACGCCTTAGTCGAGCCTTAGAGTCCACCTTATGGCAACTCTGTTATGCTTTCGCATATTTTATTCTTCGCTCTCTTATAATGTGTGTGTGTGTGTGTTTGTCTATGTGTCGTCTTTGTTGTTTCGTTTATTTGGCTGACTGGCATAACCTCAGCCTCGTGGCTCCTCCATGGACACTAAGTGGGAGCCGTGCTTTACACAGAAAAAAATCCGAGATTCCGGATCGATCCCAAACGGAATCTCGGAATTTCTTCAGTAAAGTTCGATATTTCAAATCATACTCCGCAAATATTTTAATTTATCGGGGCTCAGTGAAATTAAATTTTCAAGTTTTTTTTGTTTTTGACTACTTGAAATCTGAGTGGTTGTCATTTTATCCGCATATTGTGTTTTTTAAACAATAACATCCTGAATCCATCCATACTTAAAAACCACAAGCTAAAATCAAGAATTTTAGAATGAACATTTTAATTTTTCTGTGTATAACTCCCAGCAAAGAGAGAGAGAGAGAGAGAGAGATGGTGTAGGGAGTAGGTGAAGCTGTGTCCGTCCGTCTGTCTGCTGCTTCTATTGTCACAGTCTATAGCAATAGCAAAAAGAAGGAAGCAGCAACCAAAGAGGCAGCCGACCATCCGACCAGCCGTGTGACAATTCGACCCCAAAAGGACCAGGGAGACAGCCAGAGCACCAACAACAACAACAAGAGCAGCAACAATAACGACAAAAACAACAACCTGCAGTTGAAAAGCAGTTCGCTTTTGTCGTTGTTCTCCTGTACTCGTGTCTCGTGGTGTATGAACTGTTGATGGTGTTATGGCGATATGTCGCTTACTACCAACGTCGACTACCGACTATACACACAAACACACACACACACACACAAACACACACACTTGTACAGAGACAGAGTTGCCACAGTTCAAGTCTCTGGCATATCGTCGTCTCTTATGAGCAGTAAGCAACAACATACAAAAATGTTTGTGCAAAAACAATGCGCAGGCACACAGAACAGTCTCCAATGTGGAAGCACAGGAGGAGACTGGGCGGGGGAAAAGAGAGTTTACGGATAGGCATGGACATAAAAAAATAAGACAGCGGAGAATGGATAAAAATGAAATAAAAATCGATAAGTGTAGGCACGTTTGAATGGTCCGCTGTGTCGTTCAGGATGTTGCAGGGAGTTAGGGAGGGGAAGGAGGGAGGGAGGCAGCTGAGGGGAACTTGTGATGGATGATGCAGGCAGGCACAACTTGCGTGAGGGTCTCACTATCCTTAGTGCCTGGTCCTATTTTGTTGTTTCTTGGAAAAACTTGTACCTTATACTGTTGTGTTTGCTTGTCTGTACACCTATTACACACCCACACACACACACACACAAATACAGAGCTAGACAGACATAATGTCAATTGTGATTATGTGATTTGCTGCTCCTATAATAAAAATATATTATTTATTGCTAATTAGACACATTTTTAATGCCGTTTAACAGCAGGTAATGAGAGAGTGAAAAAAGGGCTTTAGTCATATTACGTATACGTCACGTAAGCCGCAGACAAAGTGCATTTAATGCTTGCCAATTAAACAGCAGCAGCCAACAACAGTCAGTCAAAGGACGCCCAGCAGCAGCAACAGTCAGTCATTTAGTCAGTTAGTCCGTCAGTCTCCCATTGCAATTAAAAAGTGTTGCCTGCGTTTTGTTGCCACGTTGCGTCGTGTTGCATCGTGTTACGCCCCCGCATGAAAAACAAAAAAGTATACAGCACTCGAGCCAAATAACTCATGTCTCGAGTGCTGTTGAAATGAGTTTGAGTTTCCATTATTTTTTTTCTTCTTTTTCGTGCCCAGGTGAGTGGTGCATGTAATTTTACTGGCGAGCCGTCGATGACACCACATCATTATCATCATAATCATTAACATTTTGAGCTCAAATAACACTCAACATTTATTCATTCATTCATTTACTCTTAAACATTAGATTAACCTAATTACATACAGTAATAACTGAGTTGAAAAAAAGATAAAAGCGATTCTCTGACTGCACAAAATAATTTGATTTGATTTAAGCTCCCTTTTTGTTGAATCATTTTATTTAATTATCAATTAAGTGGGTGTACAAAATACACATATTTACAAGTTTCAAATAGGTAGCCATTATTTCCAAGTAATTTAATACTTTTGTTCTTCAGTTCTGTCACAGAATAAGTTCAACAAGTTTCTCCAGGGACACACTTAAATAATATGAAATAATTGTAACTGGTTACCAATTCAAATTCATTTGCAGTCGCTCTGGCGTTCATCATTTTTGGTGTTCAGGGATAACATTTGCTCAGAACTGTTGGGCAAATCGTACTTAATGTAATTGAAAAGGGCGGCAATCGGAATCGGAATTGGAATCGGGAGTAAATGCTAGATAGCAAAATGAAGCGTCGATTGTATTTGCCTTCGACATTGAAAACCAACATTGAAAACGTTGCCAATCAAATTAATTTAGTTTATGCACTTTACGTTTGTATCTCATACTGCAATTGCCATGGCCAACAACGGCGTCTGTTGACTGTTGAGTTTTGTATTTTTGTGCATATTACACTAAGTGTAAGGCGCATTAAATATGCATTAAATGGCCATGGGAAAAGCGCCAACTGATGTTAACGGCCTGACAATAACTGCTGACATTACCAAAGCCAATGGCAAATGGGCGACGTATTCATAATTAATCAATACGCAACGACAGCGACAGAAAGAGAAATAACAACAAGAACAACAACATATAAACAACATACACAAATCTCAATGAGTCATAGTTGAGGCCAAGAATTTGTCAAGTCATTGCATACACAACATTACACATGCGACCCATGTGACTGCCAAAAATTCACTCACAAGTAGGTGCAAACAGATTGCCAAAGCTTTTAAAACCACAGCACAGCAGAGTAAGCAGCCCACACCCAAACCACCGCAATAGCCACAATAGCCACGCAACCAACTACAGCTGTGAGCCAACATATTTATGTACTTATGTGGCATGCAAGTTGCTGTTGTTGTTGTTGTTGTTTTGGACGCTTCTAAATGGCAACGTCATTAGCACGTCACGCGTCAACAACCTACGACCCACAACAACACACACTACAACAACAATACACAACAACAAATCATTTCGTTGACAACACTTTTTTTGTTTGGCCCTAAGCACTGGCGATTTTCACCTGCTTTAGTTTTTAATGCCTTTTGTGCAACAGATTTTGGCGATTTTTTGTGGTTTTATTGGATACAAATAATGCTAAACTTCTTAAAAAGAGTGAAAGTATCTCCCTAGTTGCATAATTTGTTTGAGTTCACAATCGATTCCATTGGAATTAAGCTGTCAGCATTATTGTAAAAGTCGCGCAAATAGCGAGACAACAAACAAAATTCTCACCTTAAGTCTCTTAGCATTTAAGTATTATCAGGTGATAAATTTCACGAGTAGCTGTGCAATTTTTTTTTCTTTTTTCTAAATTACTTATAGTATAAGTCTAAACATGTTAATTTTGTCACCTACTAATAAGAAAATCAGTGATAAATACCGTGATTTTATAGTAGTTCATAAACAGCAAAGAAAAGCCTCAACTAAGCTAAAAAGAAGCGTTATATCACCTATGGTAAAGATTAAAAATACACGCATTTTAATATGTTTGCCAGTATTTTAAAATTAAATTCTGGAATAAGTACTCCAGTTTCAGTTAAAGTAAACATGTATTAAAATGCGGGACATGCAAATTGGCTATCATATTTTGCACACAACAAGTACAACTTGCTTTCTACATATCAAATTGCGACATCGACATCGATTAAATATGCCTATCAATTGCAGTGAGTGTTGCCAGTCGATAAATATTAAACCGACGCCTCCAACTCATAAAAAGAAGCGTGTAAGACAACTATAACTGTAAATGATGGCAAGAAAACCACAAAGCTTGGCCAACAAGTTAACAACAATTGAAGCCATCATATTATTGGGCTGGCTCAAATGAAGCGCAGACCTCACAGCGATGACAAACAAAGTGTGAAAAAGGCAAAAATCGAAACTAAGAAACACACACTCAAAGCGGAAAAGGCAAAGAGACAGAGATGGTGGAGACAGACAGACAGGCGGACAGACAGAGATAGACAGGCAAAGACCACAACGACATCAAAGCACATGCACAGGTATCTAATGGATACAAGTAATGGACAGCAGCTAAGATACTTGTATTTTGAGAGTTACGTTTGCCTCACAAATGCTCACACACACACAAGTAAATACTTGTACACCTAGATAAAATACACATACACATACATCAGCCACCAACGAGGCGCAACAAAAACAACAACAACGTGTAGGAACGAAAAAAATGTATCTACATCTTATTTGTTTTGCCTTTCCGCGGTGGGGGGCCATGGCCAGAGAGGGGTGGGACGGGGAGGCGAGACAGAGAGTGTAGGGTGAGAGCGGAAGATACTATGGGGTCACACGAACGCGCATTTCTTCACAATTCACATCGTCGTCGTCATCGACGTTCCTCTTTTTCTTCTTCTTCTTGCTGTTGCTGCTCTTGTTGTTGTTTTTGTTGTTATGGTTGTTGTTCTTTGGCTATCTGTATCTGTGTATGTATGTATGTTTGTGGCGCTATATTGACGTATCCAAAGACGTGCTAGCAACAACAGCAAGTAAAATAGTAACAACAACACCCCAAATACCCAAAAATCATTTGCACGCGTGCTCTTTCCCACACACGCACGTTGTTTATACTAAAAGTTATTGGAGCAAGGGAGCTCGGAAGTGATAGGGGCGGGCAGCCATCTCCGAGATACTCACTAAATATTTGCGGATAAATGGTGAAAATTTTGACTGCTTTTTATGCACTACACAAACACGAATAATATTAACTTAATTCACTGATTATGATAATATGTTTTCGTTATCCCTTTTAAGATGTAGCTTTACACTTTTATTTTATGATTTGTTTTGCACTTTTAATACACACACACAAAGCGAGAGAGAGAGAGAGGGAGACAAATACACACGCACATTCAGAAACGCGCGCCAATCATTTGTATTAATTTGTGTATTATCAAATCTTTTATGGCAATTCCCGACGGGACGCGAGACAAACAATAAATGCCTAAAAACTTTATTGCTTATAAGAGACGACCCCGACAAAGGCAACGACGACGACGGCGACGGCGACGATGAGTAGGAAGTGTAGGTTAGAGGCGCGACGAGGCGACACATTCATTGCGATCCCGGCACGTACGTAAGACTAGTCGCGGCGAAATCGCACAAAACATTTTTATATCCCTACAACGTCCTCGGCGATGTCCTCGTTGTGCTTCGCGTTGTCGTCGTCAACATCGTCGGCTTTGTTGTTGTTGCTTCGCGCGCGCCGCAAAGAATGAGAAGAAAAACTCAGCCCGCGACTCAAGCCGAAAAACAACAGAGCGCAAAAAAAATATATATATTACCAGAGCAAGAACCACTGCTAGCGAGAGCATGAGAGTGTTAGAGAGCGCGCGCGAGAGAGTTAGCGTAGAGAGCCAGAGAAGATAAAAAAAAAATCGAAACATAACGAAACGTCAGCGATGCGGGCAGTGGGCAAAGGTGGAGGGCAGACGTGTGTGGTGCACCAAACACGTAAAATCACTTAGTACCTCCGAAGAGCGCAACAAAACACAAGAGCACAAAACCAGAGCAACAACAATAACAACAACAGCAATGCATAGTGATGGCCTGACAGCGTTGCCAGATTAAATTAATGAACTTAAAATCAAACAGCGTTTACTAACTGTTCTCCATAACAGGTGGTAGCTCTGTTTTGAATGCATAAAATAAGTTTTTATCAATGAGATTTCATAATCTTTTGAATTATTTTTGACTTACTTGCCGATAAATTGCATAAATTATTTGACATCGCCTCATATAAAATTCAAAACTAATTTATTGTTGTCAGCATTTATTTACCTGCAAAGAGAAAATGGAAATTAGTTTATTGTAGATAATATAAATTTACAATAAGCTTATCAAATGTGCTTGAATTGAATGAAGTGTTAATTAAATCATATTTCACTTAGTTATATTAATTATAACCGACACTCTAATTGAACTGTTCTAGTTGATTCTTTTCCAGTTCTCATTCGCCTCCAGGGGAGAGAAAACTTTCGCAGGCAACGGAGTCTGTGAACAATGCAGTAAGTAAACGACTTCATAAATCAAAAATTTCAAGTGCCACATTAGCAGCAAACAAAAACAAAAATCTGGCAACATTCCGAAGCACGCTCACAAAATATGTCAAAAGTTAAAAGTAATCGGATAAGTAGTCAAGGCAAATGTAAAGGCAAAAAGCAAAGTCAGCCAAGCCGAATAACAAAGAGAAAGTTAACTGGGAACTTGACGTTGCCGACAAAGCTTAATTTTCATGATTTTTCCATTAACAGCAACAAATAGACGTGGCGCCATCTTTCGGCCAGAAATGTTTGGCGCTGCTTGACAGCGGGGGAAAAAAGGTTCCCCAAAATACAAGCACGTGAATACGAGACGTTGTAGTTAGGGTAAAAGTACGATAACGATAGAGAGACAGACAGAGAGAGAGAGCTCGTTTCGTCCAAGTGCTTTTCAAGAGAGCACTCTCTCTCGGGAGAGCGAGAATAAACTACTGTGCAGAGACACACACCACCAACAATGAGTGCTAAGGATACTCGAATACAACAAAAAGCAACCCTCAACCAAACTAAGCGAACAATACATGAATCAAAATTTGTATGGATATGGATTATTATAAAAATGGGGCACACAAATTACAAAGAGAACACACAGAGAAAGAAAGAGAGGGGGGAGGGAGCACGTAACACACGACAGAATGAAAGGAAAGGGAGTTGTAGTAGACATCAGAACCAAGACATATTTCAAGTGATGGTACTTGTTAAACAATCCCTATCACAGTTGCAGCTGCTGCTGCTTATTGTAATTTGCATTTAGTTTAAGACCAAGAACAATAAACAAAATAGATTGTAAACAAAGAGTGTGTAAAATAAACCCAAACACACACAATGGGTGAGGTGAGAAACCACTTCGGTAACCCATTGAAAAGCTGTTACTGTTATGATAAGTGCCAGGCATCCATTGGCCGTATCCCTGCCCAGGGCTGCCTTCCTTCCATTACATTCGGGTATCAGGAATCAGAAATCAAACAAATTTCTCAGCTGCTGTGTAAATATTTCAACGCAATTCAATCAAAATACAATTAACACATTTGCCCAGAGTGTGTGTGCGTGTGTGTATTTTACAAGATAAACTATCACAATCAAGTCAATAATACCAACAGCATGAGTCGACAAAAATCTTACCAAGGCAGAGAAAATACACACCTTGATCGTGTGTTGTCGATACAAATTTCTTATGTATCTCAATAACCGCATCTCTGCATCGACATTAAAAAAAACTCAACAAAAACAGCAGCAGCATAAAAAAAAAATTGTTGTCTTTGTTGTTGTTTGTGCGACACGCAAAATGCAAGATATAAAAAAAACCAACAACAACAACGAATGAATAATACACACACTCGTATTGCATATGTTATATGGTGTATGGCATATGGCATTTGTTTTATGGGCTCTCTCTCGCTGTTGGTGGCATGCAGTGCGTATACGCAATTCACAACAACTAAGAACGAGTCCCCGACTATAAGATACTCGTTGCTCAATTAATATTGTTTTTTATTATGTGTATAAATTTTATGCAAATTATTGCATCCATTTTTACTCGATTTTGATGCGTTAAGTTGGATGATTGACGATAGTAAAAGGTTTGTTGACAATCAAATTTTAAAAACACGTGTGAACAATTCGCATCTGTGTACAACATTTAAAGTATCCAGCTATTTAAATGTGGGTCATATTTCTTTTTATTGGTTTTTATTGCTCTAACTCTTAGAGTCTGTAAAATCAGTGCGTCATGTAACGAAACCAATGTACCCATGCACCATAAGTGTAACGGGTATATTAACGAGGCTTATCAACAGACAGTCAACTGGCCTTAATGGTTGCTGAGAGCAAACAAACCTAGCGGCAAGGCCAAACTTTTGCTATTGAGTTGAACCTTAAGAAGTTTTTACAGTTCTGTCAACGCATTGTGAGAGACATAATCAAGGACATCCAATATAAAAGGACCTTTAAGGCAATACACCAATAATGTGTGTCATTTGTGAGTGCACAAGCTGAACTGCATTGAGAGTTGATGTAAGAAACCAAGAAAATAAAACCACAAAACATAATTTAGACCATAAACGCAACAAGATCTAAACACAGTCATACCCACAATATAATAAGTGTGTGTGCGTGTGTGCATCACATTTGCATATTTTGCTGGCCATGTGCAAAAAGGACACAGATAATGGTCAATAAAAAGAAAACGCAAAGCAAAGAAGATAATACTTGTAAAGCCAACAACGCTGACCATTAAACAACAAATACAAGAAGGCTAAGAAAGCAAGTGAACGACTAAGAGATACCCTATTGACAGTCAAGTTATTTTACTCATAGATAAAAATGTATATAAATCTCAGAGAACAACATTTTTTTAGAGACGGTCTGTAACATTTCTCATATACTACTGCATGCTACCCATTTGCAAATGCTTACAGGGTATAGCAACTGAGGCAAATGCAACTCTCGCTCTCGCTGCATTCAATGGACTGGCGATTTGACTTGTTGTTCGGTGAAATGCAAATGGAAACTCGTCGAAACAATGAAACATCAAATAAAGCGTATAATTTTACTATATGCGCTTCACTTGTTGTCGTTTTTGTCTACCTGTTTTTTATTGCTATTGTTGTTGTGGTTGTTTTTTGTAGTCAATAGCCAACATTTAACGCCGAAATATTTGCGTATTTTGTGTGGCAAACAATTGGCAAGGGCTCAATTGGTAGAATCCGTTAAATGTGTTCACATTCTGACTACCCGTTGACGGGTTTTAGCTTCATTCATTTAAAAACGGAAATTCTGTCAGATTAAGTACTCGCCGCGTTGACAATTTTGCAATTTCGCTTTCCCTGATAAGCGAAACACTCATGACAGAGAATAAAACGTGAGTCAGTGTGGAATTTTATTTACCAACAGATTTTTATCAGGTTTTTATTTGAATTTAAGTTAATAGACATGAGTATTTTAGTTGCGCAAGAGTCGACAAATCAAAGGCAACAATTTGGCACAGAAAAAAAAACCGAAAAAGTAGTTACCCTACAGATCTAGTTAATTGTAAAACTTTCCAGTTTCAAAGTAGATATGCCTAAAGACACGTACACCAAATACAATGATTTTATCTATTAGAATGTCTTCAGAAATCATCTTGTAGATTTGTGAAAAGCGTGAGAATTAATTCAGAAATTGGGCAGCGTGCATACTTAGCATACAAACTTGTTTAAGTTCTGATTAATTTGTGATGAAAAAAAATACATTGGTTTGATTTTTGACTTAGCAACTTTTCATGACATAATTTTTAATTTCTTTTGTAATTTGATTTAGAGTTTGAATAAGTGTCATCACTTCTTTAGTGTCAAATCATAATTGAGATAAGTGAATCAAAAGCCTTCAAAACTGGCTGAACTCATTTCAAATAAAGCGTATTTTTATGGCTCAATTTATAAAACCCTCATCGAGATAAGTAAATGCTCAGTTTTCATTATGTCTGACTTGGCCACTTGACACCAACTGGCGCACTAATAAGAACATCATTATTAACTGCATCTTCATCATTATCATCATCACGATTATCGCATAATTCTCATTCTGAGCTTCGCGCATGGCAATTAATACAAAACTTGCATTAAATCACATCACACAAGCGACGCCCGATGAATATTCGTGCCGATTTGCTTTAATGAATTTGTACTGAAATTGCTGTGAAATTGAGATTTCCTACTTGAGTGCAATTAAAATTAACTCCAAATGAAGCCAAATGAAGCACAAAGCGTTTTGGGGTGACCGCAACAGAAATGGGGTGAAATTAAAGTTAAACTAACCTAAGCTGAGCTGAGCTGACCGACAGACGGACATATGAACAGAATACCTCAGTGCTCAGCTCTCAGTCTGTCAGTGGCAGCTGCTTCTCAAATTCTCCAGCTGAGAGCCAACAACAGCGACTCTCAATTTGTTCAACTAATTGACATATCGTACACATACACATACTCACATACACACACCGATTCGAGTGCACTTCAAATGCAATGAGAATTGGAGTATTTTTAGACTGGCCGCCACGAATCAGACACTGAATCTGAGTCTGAGCACTTTATTAATGTGGCATGCAACATTGGCCTGTGTACGCACTTGGCGGAAAATCAATGGCCTTCCATGTACCATATAAATTGTGTTTATAATGCATTTTCAATCACGAATTGTTGCCACATCAAATTAAAGTTAAGAAGAATCGGATGGCAAGGTCTGTTGCTATCTTTCAATAAATTATAGATACATTATCTAATAGATACATTTAGCTGTTACTTTTGTTAGACAAAAGTGATTGATCCCAGTGTCTTTCTGTTATTTCAAAAATATAATTTACTTTTCCATCTCAATTTGAAAAGAAACTGGAAACCTTATGTCGAACATTTTTGTCAGAGTTCCATTCATCTGCAGCTGCTTGACATATCATTAATTAAATGCTCTGTGTACACGTCCCCATCAAACTCATGCCTATTTATTGCCACCTTTCAATTGGGGACTGACTTGTAGTCCATTCCCTTCTCCCTCCTCTCTCCCCGACTTTTGCCGTGTTCTGTTTATCCGTCAGTCTGTTTGTCTTGGGCATTTTACGAACTGAATGAAAGAAGCGACGGGTGGTGCAATGCACATTATGCAAGAGAATATATGTATGTACATATATCAAGTATATGAATTTGCCGTTGCACAATACAATAAACAACAACTACAACATCAATGGTACTCAGTTTACATTGACATTCATATCGCGTCTGTGTGCATTTCTCTCTCTCTCTGTCTTTTCCAACAATGCGAGAATCACAACTCCTCAGCATATTATTTGTGTACTCTGTGTGTGTACGGATTATACATACTTTGATCTTTGTTAAAGTTATTGGTTGCCAAGCATCCGTACAATGCATATTAATTGCACATCCGAAAGTCCCACAGATACAGATACACAATTATACGCCATTGTTTTAAGACAGAACTTTTAATCAGGCCACACAATTCAATTGTTTGATGAAGTGTTTCTTAAATGGGTCTGAGCCATGAGAAAAACAAAATACCAATAAATTGATAAGGATTTTCCAGCTATATAAATAAAACAGATTTATGTATGATTTTAGAAATATTATATGTGTGATAAATGCCCTACATTTTATTCAAAGGATATTTTTAAAATGAGACGGGGCTGTAGAAAAACTATACAAATACGTTTTTTTTCTTTTTTTTTGTAAATAAAAATTACTTTAGATATCCAAAAATGCAAATATTGGTAAATATTTAGGCCTTATTTAGAAGCTGTTTAAATATTCAGCTGTATATATTCAGCAGAATTTCAGAGCTCTCCTTCTAACACTTCTACCCCAAATATATTACTTAAAATTCCGTCTAATCGATTAAGTAGAATTATGCATGTCATTTCTGCATTCTGAACTTGATCGTTGTTAGCTAATTAATGCATATTTAATCAACGTGTTGCAGTCCAAATGAAATTTTTAATAATAAATCATTTTTATGAACATAGCAAGTAGATCAACAGAAAAAACATAAACACAAAAGCAATTGATTATTAATAAAAAAATAAAAAAAAACTTGTAAACAATTTTGTTGAGCCTGCGGCAGATGCAGCACACACACATACACACACACACGCGTAAATACACATGCACACATACACAAAATTCAGTTCAAAAGCTTCAGTTATGTTGTATATGCGTTTGTCAAGTTTTAATTAATTTCGGTCCATAATACAAAAACAAACTAACAAACAATAGATGCATATTCCAGTCGTTGCCTGGCAACCGCCGCCTGCTGATCCTGTTGCTGCCACATGCAACATGGCTCATTCTCATTGCATTGGCACCACACAAAGCTGTGCCTGCTCGGAAACCAACAGTCCAATTTTCCATATTGAATATTGAAATGAAAAATAAAGCGCAAGCATAGACATAGACATCAAAGCAGTGGTAACAAAAAAAAATCGTAAATTATTATAATTATAATATATAATGTGCATTTTTTAAATCTTCAAGTATTTAAAACTTAAGTGAACAGCAAGAATGATGCTCTCTACTGCTGTCATTGCTCTGTCAATTTCTGAAATGTGGGTGCAATTTGCAGCAGTAATAAAACCCAAACCATCTAGTCTAGTCTGACCTGCCACGCCCTAATACGATGGGGGATGCATGTATGTATATATACAAATAAATGTACATTTGTATTTATGTAAGCATCGTTAGAGCGACGACGCACGTACTCGGGTACTCAACACTCAAATGCAATTAACGTTTTGAGTTTGTTTTAATGTTATTTATTTATGTTATTTATATGCGGGCCTCTTTATGGTGTGTGTCATTATAGCGCGCACACAGATACAAATCGGCTGAAGAACCGTTTAAAAGCGTAACATGGCGCACCTGCAGTGCAATAAACACTTGACTTGACTCGACAACAACAGCAACAACAACAACAGCAATAATACCATAACAACAAACCAAACTTGGGGCCATCTCTGTTTGTCTCCTTTGAATGTTTGATATAACTGCATGTGAGCAAATGTACACAGAAAGAAAAATCCATTCTTTAATTCAAGTCTAAAATTCTCTTTTTTAGAATTTATATTTTCTAAGAGTATACTATATACTCGGAATATTATTATTAAATTAAAGCCATATGTGAATAAAATTTTAACCACCCAGCATTAAAATAAACAAAAATGCCTAAAACATCTGATTTTACTGGGATTGATTTAATCCAAGAATTTTTTTTCTGTGTATGTGCTGCTGTTACTGTGCCTCGGATTTGTGTATGTATCTGTGTACGTAAGTGTGTCTGTGTGTGCTTAATGGCGTCATCAATGAAGGCGGTCTGCCATCAAACAGCATAGCCAACATTTATTTTGTATGTCTGTTTTGATTATGTTGATTGCAACAAATTTTGTTGTTGATGCTACCGTTGTATCTTGCTGTTGTTGTTGTTGCTGCTGGGAGGCGTGGCTCGCTTCGCTGGGCTCACGTATTTGTCGACCATTTCATCGTCGTCGTCGTCGTCGTCGTCGTTGCCAGTCAAACGTTTATTTGCACTTGACATTAGCAAAGTCATAATAAAAATTTCCCGCAAAAGGCACGCACAGCAGCAGCCACAACAACAACAGTCGCAACAACAACAACAACCACAGCCACAGCCACAACAACAACCACAACCATTACCACAATGAAAAGTGTGAGCTCAACTAACTGCCTGTTTGCATTGCACACTGATGCAAACATGTTAAAATGTGATTAAAATTAAAATACAGTTAAACTTTCATAACTCGAACTTCTATAACTCGAATCTCTCTCTAACTCGAGCTGAATGAAAAAACAATAAAATTAATCAACTAAAGAAAAAGAAATCTTTAAGTCGAATATCTCCATAACTCGAACGTTTTCTTTGGATAATGGTAATGCGAGTTAGGGAAGTTCTACTGTATATTCTATTAATATTTTCTACTTCTATAAAATTTCATTACACGAATTCGATTTAGATTGGATTTCAATAGTGTCTTACTACAAAGAACTTTTCCTAAAAGGTTTTCTGATCACTGTATTTTGCATTTAGCAGACAATTTTTAAAAATAAAATGTCAAATATTTCAAATATCAAATATAGACTTTTCACAAACATAACAGTCTCATTCAATAAAAAGGCATCATGACATTCAGCAGGTAATTACTGGGCTATTCTTATTTATTTTTAGCTTTTCAGATTTATATTTTAAGTTACACTTAATTATTTTTATTTGTAAATGTAAGATCGTATTTCTTAATTGCAAATTAAATAAAGAATTTGTTGTAAATAAATGATTAGGCAAGTTACAACTTTAATGTCAAGTATACATGCATTATTTAACAACATGTGCGTAACCACTGTGCAGTGTCACAACTTTAACAAATTGCTGGCCCAGTCTAAAAAGTACTTCAAAGCGGGGCACAGCACAGAGGGGCCACAAAACGGTAAAATTGTCATTTTACAAAGCAACGCGCACAGGTAACAAACGAAGCAACCAAGCAGCCAACAACCAAGCAACCAACCAACCAACCGAGCAGCCAACCAACCAACTAACCAACAAACCAACCAACCAAGCGGCCATCCCTGGCGCACGTGAGAGTCAACGAACTGGAACTCGGATTTGCCGGCTCTGACTCTCGACGTTTGGCGGCCTGGTCTCATCGTATGTCGTCTGGCGTCTGCGGGGGCTCTTAACAAAAAAGGGTTCCGCTTTTGCTGCCAAATTACATGCACAACAGGTTCAGTTCAAACGGTAATGCTCAACAGTCTGTCCGTTTCATCGTCCCAATTCTCCCAATCATCTCTCCATTTCAGGCCACACATTGCAGCTAATTTGTTATTGTCGCACAATTTGCAATGGCCAATGGGCTAAAATGCTCAAATGGGCAACAGTAAGAGCCATAAAGGCGCTTCAACATAATCAACTTCAAATAGCAACAATACTCGTAAAGTGTCGTCTATATTGCCAATTGATTTTCTTTTTTCTATTTTTTATATATTTTACTTTGACTATGAATTGTGGGCGGCAACCCTGAAGCGTATCATCGAGAATTGGTTTTGTATTTTATGGCCAAACGAGGGTCAGATACAAGTCCACCCTACAATCTGGCCAATAGACTATTTGCCAATCATCTTGGATAAGATCTGGCATAGATTTGATACTCTGGATTTAGTAATAGAATTTATTTTGAAAAGTTTGAATTTGTAAATAAAATTGCTACTAAAGAGGATTTTTCTATTGATAAACTAACATCGAAGCCTCAACAAGCCCAAGAAATTTGCCCAAATTTGAAATCAAATGGGCAAAAATTTTAGGTTAATAATGTGCAATGAATGTGAAATTAGGCAATCAAATGTATTACAATCACAACAATAATAACATAGAATTGATTAAGTTAATAATAAAATTTTGAATTCCCAATATTCTAATTACACTATTTCAATTTTTAAGAATTAAATTTATAATTAATATTATTTGTTTTCATTTTTAGACATTTTTCCCAACATTTTTAATTTAAAAGGGTATCTCCAGGCTTTCCATATACCCGATAGACTTGCTTACTCTCCGAAAAATGTAACTGTTAAAACATTTATAACAAATGGCGTTCAATTCTTTGGCGATTCGCTTTGAAACGTGCACTTTGTGTGTGGCTTTGCCAGCCTACGTGCGTTCTATGTCAAATACGTGTGTCCTGTGAAGCCGCCTGCTCATCCTGTCGCCTTTACACTCCCTTAACAGTTTGGTTAGCCTGGCGGCGAGTAACCCTCTGATAGACTTTGCCCAAGGAGTTGGGCACATTGGAGGCAGACAGTCGTCGTTTGAACGTTCGACAAACACGTTAGTTGTTGTTATTTTTTATTTACTTGTACATATTGCCTCTCTAATAATAGCCAAAGTTACTAAACTGAGCTGACCTGTCCCGTGGCTCGGAGGGGGAACTGGGGAACGGGTTGCCCTTTCAGCAATCATTCCACTCATGCGCTCAATTCATTTATTCAAATTCACTGCACACATCAAAGCCAGACAACAACACAACACAAATGCAAAGGGGGTGAAGTTCGTTGTTAGCCCTGTTCCTCTCTCGGACCTGGTTAGACCAACTGAGCACACTGAACACTGAACACGTCAGCCATGTAATTAGATTGTCACACTGTCAAGTGCTCCGTTCGTCTGTTGTCATTATGTACGGCCGACTGAATTGTCCGATTCGCCGCTGACCTGTCTACCTTCAAGTACTTGGCCAGACAGACACATTTTGACCTTTTTATCTATTAACTGCTTTTCATGTGCGTATATTTATATACGTTTTAAGAAAATTAAATGACTAAAAGGGCAAAGGGTAGATATTAATAAAGATATATCTAATTGTTTTTAATATCTGTGTTTTATTCCAATGAACTCAAAAACACATTTTTGACAGTGCTGGAAAAATTATTGACGACTTTTTTCTAACATCACAGGTTGGCAATCGTAACCAGTTATTTTGCAAACTGATAGGTTTTGCAGTGTGACATACAGGGTATTTTCTAGTCACACAATTGTCTATTTCACTAAATTCGTAGCTGTTTTAGATTGTCATTTTATTAGGGTTTTATTCAAAAAAAGGGCTCGCAACTTAAGTGGTAATTTGAGCTCGTCGTGAGAAAGACAAAGATTCAATTGCCACGCCCACAATGAATGCTTTGAAGAGGCGAACGGTAAATATTTAAGCCCAAATATACATGAAATGAAACGTGCAAGTAATTGTAATTCCTGTTGGTGAAAAACCGTAAGACCGTAACCAATACAAAGGGCGGGCAGATGGACTTGACAGTGGGCCCTCATTTTGCCAATATTCAATGGCCACACATGAATGAGTGCGTGTGTGTGTGTGTGAGTGTCTGTGAGTGTGTGTGTGTTCATTTGTGTGCTGTGCGTGGGTTAAACTTGAGTAATTGCACAAATTGCAGTGCAGCTATGCAATTTGGCTGCTCGGCAGCTTGGCAACCAATGCTAAAGCAAAAGCCAGCACAAAGGCAGCATCTGAGAAGCGCACACAAAAGCGGCAACAACAACAAATAACAACAATAGATGCAACCACGACCAAAACAACAACAACAAAAGCAGCATGCTTAAAATATGATCCGTAATTACATTTCGATGTGCATTTATGGCAACTTAATGCCAGTTAACTATATAAGCTGTATGCAAAGAGCAGAAAACAGAGTCGCATTTTCGGGGCGATTATTAATTATGTATATTTCGTCAATTATTAGTAACTGCAATTCAATATTCAACTGTTTGAATTATTAATTATGAACTTTTTACAACGAATTTGTAGCTCGATAATACATAGATAGACCGTAAAATGAAGATAATTCTACTCTCATTAAATACTTTAGTTGTGAAAGCTTTATATCCAAAAATATTATTTCATGTTATTTACATACACATTATTACAATAAATATGCATTATATATTGGCAATTGTTTCTTATTACAATTGTTTCCGTGTTTATTTTTTCTTTCACCCCAATACAAACAGCAAACGGTAGTCAAATGCAGTTAGGCCTCGGTCTCAGACTGAAGCTTAGCCACATAGGCGGCCTTGTGGGCGGCAACCTTGGTCTTGCGCTCCTCATTCGTGAGTTTCTTGGCGTTCCACCTCTTCTTAGCAGGAGCTGTCTTCTTGGGAGCAGCCTTCTTAGGGGAAGGATCCTTACGAATGGCCTGGTGGGCTTTCTTGTAGATGTCCTCAATGTTATCAGCACGGATGCCCAACTTAATGTAACGGCTGAACTGGCGCTTGAAAGCCTCCTCATCCTCTTCCTCCAAGCTGCGCATATAATCGGCAACATGCTGACCGAAGATGTAAGCACGGTGCACATCAGCGTTGAAGCTCTTGGCCTCGGCAGAGTAGCCAGGGAAACGCTTAACGGAGTGGGGGATGTTCAGACCACCATCGACAGCGCCCTTCATGACACCAAAGACACGGGCTCCGGTGGTTGTGCGAGCCAAACCAACATCCAAGTAGCAACGGAATGCACCTGGTCCATCATCGACGGGCTCCACGTTGAATTCCTCACCGGTGACCTCGGTGCAGCCAGCATACAGCGAGTATATATATTATTATATTCATTTAATATCCCTTAGACTTCTCTTAAACATTTCATTTTGTTTAATTAGCCTAATACTTAACTTTGCTGCTGTTTGATGTTTTAGTATATTGATTGCCTAGTTGCTGCAATTAAATATTCCGCAGTGCCACAAAATTATGTGCAACCTCTTCAGTTTGTCAATTTAGCAAATCTCTCAGAAAATGTCAAGCAGCCGCTTTTGCCGTGTTTTTCAGTTGCTGTCGTTAGTTGTTTATGTGAGATTGCTTTTACGTTTGCCCGAGGAAAGTCAAATATCTAATAAGTTAAGGAATGCCACAGAGAAGAGCAAACACAATGTGCAAAGCTTACAAAACCATAAATATGAAATGCCCAGTCAAATGAAAGGCAGAAATGAGATAAATTCCCTGGCGATAAAATCAGAGACAAAGAGAGATAGAGAGAAACAGTCTAACCGCAAATTGTGATGCTTGAAGAATGCAATGCGATGATACAAAATACCAAAGTACACATAGTTCATATGCTAAATAATCCTAGTGTGGTTGCATCTAAGGACACAGTTGCATGCGTCAATTCTGGGGCGTGGCCGGGCCAACACTGCGTATGCGTGATAATGAAAAACAATTACTGTGGAAGATTATTAATTTTACTGCCACTCATTTAGTTTATGAGTTAGAGAGAAATTCGAGTTATAAAAGTTCGATTTATGGAAGTTCAACTGTATTTTGTTGTTGAATTAAATCTAAAAAATGCACATTAAATATTTATAGCATTCTCTTTTCCATCTAATTCACATAGAATATTATATTTTAAGAACTTGCGTCAATATCCAATCAACCATCAAATGCGTCCAAAATTACATATACACAGATTTTAAACGATGCGAAATTCCGTGCATATCGCAAATGTCGACAAAATGGCCAGCGCCCAATTATAAATAAACAAGAATTATCTATGCTAAGCACTTTAAATGACAGCCACTGTCTGCCTCTCCACTCTCGCCTGTCGTCATCATCTCAAAAATACGCATACATATTTCTCAATATCCACTCATATCTAGAGGAAGGTCAACGCTTTCTTTATTTAAAATCTCTTGAAATTCACAGTTCTAAAAATTAAAATTCAGTCAAGTAATTGTCACCCAATTTGGCTGATATTAATCTCCGGAATCTCAGACGTCTGTGCCAACAGAAAAAAGAGAGAATCGTTTTCAAAATTGCCTCTGAAACTGTTTACATTTTGTTGCAATTGGCTTAATATTTATATATTTATTTATTTTGTTAATGCAAGTAAAAAACTATCAAAAAACAATGCACGAGCAAATAAACAAAACAAACGCAAAAAAAGACTGTCGTTATTATTACAATTCTGTTGCTGTTTTTCAAACTTGCCAATCATCATAAATAAACGAGTTAAGAGTGCACTTTTGGTATTTGGTCGACTTGGAGATACTCTGAACTTATATTTAAAAAGGAGTATTAGTGTAAAGCTACCCTATAAAGTGGACAGACATAGATACTTTGAAATAAAACGATTGCTGAAAATCTATCCAACACTTTATTAATAATAACAATTATGCACTTTGAAATTCATTATAATTTAAAGTTTCAAATATCATTGATAGTTTTTAAACTCTAAAATAGTAACAAATGTAAAGAAAAAACAAAGAATATGACAGATTGAAGATATCTATCCATAGTATTAATGATGACAGCTAACGAAATTATCGAGTGCTCATCATGTTAACCCTTTAGTGGGCTTAAAAAAATATAATAAAAACACACTTTTTTTTGATTGTAATTCAAGTGGATAATCAACATCAACAACAATAAACAACTGTTGAGCTTAGACGCGTGGGTGTCTCCGTTCATTGTTGTTGTTTCAACATTTGATTGTTATGGATCGCACTCCGTCGAGTTGAATGAACGGCAATAATAACAAATTAAAAAAAAGAAATGAAAAAGCACAAATTTAATGCGATTAGTTGATTGCGGCTCATGAATTTCTTGTGGGTCAACATTAACGTGTTTTTTATTTTTGTTTTTCCGCATTCAATTGAATAATTGAGTGACTGAAGCAAACAAATCATTTTGAAACGCGTATTTATCAATTATTGTTTCAGCCCATTAACCCATTGAAGTCGGCACAGTCATAAAACATAAACGGCTTTTATGGGCAATTCGGCAAACAATAAAAACAAAACAAATGCAACATAAACAAAAAGTACAAAAATATCATAAATTGTTGACGCATTAAAGAAAAAAGAGAGGTACGAAATTTCTAGTCAGATTTTCCGAAAATCATGTCAATACTTGAAAATCATCCAATTGGGGCTTTCTTCAATGGGTCACAGAAATATGCCCCAAAAATTGGGTGGGCGAGAAATGACCAAAAATGTTGGATGAGAGAGGGGCCGAAAAAAATGCTGACAGCCATGAAAAACATTTTGTAGTTGGCCTAATAAAAGGCAAATTGGCAGCCAGGCAACAACATCTACAACAAAAGCTACAAACAAATTCAGCAAAAATATTGTATATAAATTTATTATTTATCAATTTTAGTTTTTCGCACAAAAGTTAAAAATAAATTCCGAACGAGCTGCATTCAGTTAGGGAGAGGGGTTGAGTGGGGGAGTGTGGGGAGGGCAATGCAAAGTTATTTGCCACAAGCGAAATGTATAACAAATTCCGATATCCGTTTTGGCCTGCAATATTTTCATAAACTATCAAATGGGGTCATTTTTTGGGGGTCTGTCTGAATAGAAGAAGAAGAAGTTCGTGTTGGCACGTGATGTTTGTTAATTGAGTGACTCTGCGCAAGATTGGCAAGAGAAGGTAAGGGGACTAAGAACAGGCGTTAATGCCGCTGCCATTATATGCCATTGAATTGTTTTGTAGGACGGGTTCATTGGCACGACATGCAAAGCAATCATTTGGACGGGTCCAACCATAAAACAGGCCAAAGAGAACTCGCTGAGAACGTGAACCGAAAGAGCTACTCGTTCATTCATCATAAAGTCATCGTCACACACAGTAACACACACACACACACACACATTCAGTGTTACTTCATGTGCCACATAACACAAATAAAAAAAAAATTTATTTCCAGAATCATTAACATCGAAGCTATAATCAAGTTTTTTATACTCTTGCATATCTAGCTGTTGACCTATCTGACTATTGATGATCCGTTCAATTTCGAATTTATTTATAAGACAAGCAATGATTCAATATGACTTTTAAAGTCTTTAACAGTATAATCCACATCAGAAATGTATCTACTGCAGATATATACAAATATAAAAAGTAGTGTATAAACAGAGTTATAAGAACCATAGCAAAATGAAGGCAATTAAATTTCAAATCTTACCAACTGTTTTGTTGCTACAACTATACACAAGCTCTATATTAGGGTAATTATTTTCTTAACCCACAAATGTCAAAGCAACAACAACAAACACTCGAGTCATATTATAACGTTAGAAGTGAACTTAGGTAAAAGTACTCAAAGTAATTTCAGTTTGCTTCTCTCACTCCATTCGTATACTTTTTTTTACTCTTCGCTTCTCCTTTGCTCTGCTCACTCTATTTATACCCGAAGAGTTGGGTATTGTTGGGTTTAATGATTTCGTTTCAATGTGTGTAATATTTCTTTTTGAATATCTTGAATATCAGAGACTATAGCAACCAAATATGAATCTCACTTCCATTTTCTTCTTCACAAATCAGAACCAACTCGCCACAACCACAGTCTTAAAGACAGAACCCTTGCTTTTGAGATGCACATTTCCATCTACTAATAACAATCATTCCACTTTAATTCATCAAGAACAAATAACGAAAGTTATTACAAGTTACAAGTCTGCAGTTATTTTTTTTTATGTCAAAATTTAATATAATCTGCCTACATTCAATTAACTTATCTGTTGTAAGTAGTCAAATAATTATAATTCAGCTGATTCTCTGTTTTACTTTGCAGAATTAAAATTGTTTAGTTTAAAATAATGTATTGCAATTGTTACCATGTCTATCGCTTTAATTTAAAAGTTAGGCTTGTAATGCTAGGATGCTAAATCAATTAAATTAATAAAAAATATTCAAATTGGGTAACGGGTATTTAACAGTCGGGGACTCGCCTATAATGTTCTCGCTTGTTTCGTTTTAAGGCAGTTTACTATCGTTACTTTTTCTGTCGTTGTTGTTGTCGTTGTTGTTGTATTTGAAGCGGACTCATTTGGGGCTTTGCATTGACCAGGGGGCAACAGGGAAGTCGGTCGTTCTGTCGCCCTGTCGTTGGTTTGGCTTTGATTGCCTTGTGTCGTTGAGTTCCTGACTCAGACCTCAACTCCTCCCCTTGTGTGTGTGTGTGTGTGTGTGTTTGTATATGGATTGGTCTCTGCGTGAAACAAGCAATAGCGTTACGTAGGAAATTAGTTTTAATCAACTTCCGCTCTGGTTTCTCTACCATCTTGGCCATCTCTGTCGTCTTGAGGCAAATTTGATGTGTGTCTGATTTTGTGTGGCATTTAAAAGTGCGTTATAAATAAATAAGCAGACATCATCAGCAGGGCTAATCCACCGCCCGTCGTCACGTGCAAGCATTGAGAACTCCATCATCTTTGACTTTGACATCATTTGCAAGTCTCTTTTGACTGTGAAGGAAATGCCTCCCACAGCGCTTTGTTGGCCAAGTTAATTAGATGTGTTAATACATAGTATAAAATATGACAGAGCATAAAATGACCGTTAAGAACTTTGTGACAGTCATTAAATTGTTTTTGCCCTTTGCCAAACCGAATGTCAAGATCACAAAATGTAAGTGCTAAAAGCGAAAATTTTGTGTATTTGACACATGAACTGAGCCCAAAGATATTATGGATTGAAGGGACTTGGTTGTAATTGGCCTTTAGTTATCCCTTACCATCCATAAAGTGTTGTCGTCATACAGAACATATAATTACCTGCAATGAGAAAAGAGTGTAAAACAAACATTATTAAAGTTCAAGTTTAATGACAGCCAGGAATGAAACTATATATGAAAACCATAGTTTAAAGTTTTGCACTTCAAATGGCGAGTTCAATGTACAAAAATATATTGAGTCTAATTAAAGTTGCTGATGTCTGCTAGGTGAGTAGATACATAGAATGAAAAGAGAATTATTCAAAAAGAACAAATTCCCACATTTAATGTGAGATAATTTCGCGCCTGAACCGATCATGAAACGCGTCCGACAGTCAGACAACGAACTGTAGACCGGATCAGGTAGACAACCAGTTGAGTTGAGTTCAGACACTAACGATGCGGCACCTAAAGTCAAGCAAATTACCATTTTGGACGCGCTTGAACGGCGACCAAGTTAAAGGTAGCCGGAGGTAGCCTGGCTCAGATCAAAGTCATGTAATTGGCCAAGACAAAAAGAGAGAGAATGATGGAGCGAAAGAAGCACTCGGCATATTGATAATATTGCCAAGATTCATAAGCTATCGAAATATCTGACTGATCTTACTGATTATCCATTTAATGATCCGGATAGTTAATTTTTTAAACATTCCGATCAAGTTTAGTTCAACTATTGATGTGTTTTAATGTTATCTTACATCCAATTATCGATAGCAAATAAATGAATAAATAATTTAAATAAATTAATAATTATTGTTCAACCATTGGACTATTATCTATATTTATTAATTACAATAATTTTTACTTCTTTGTATTATTTTGTATTTTTAACCGGACTACCAAAGCAAATAGCTTTCAGTTAATTATTAAATACAGATCTTTGCAAGGGTATTTAATATTTGGCATTGCCTTTCTGTCTTTCTCTCTTGGTAAATGCGCATATGAGAGCGAGATAAAAGACAGATACGAAATCAAAAACTCAAAAGTGTACGCTGTGTGTGTGTTGTGTATCTGTGTATGTGTAAGTGTTGTGTTGTCAGACTCCTAATGGATGTGGAGCTTAGGTTACTTTTCTGGCCACTGCAACACGCAAATTCACAAAGATGCAATCACGTCGCTCAGAACAGTATATTGAGTCCGTTTATAAGGAGAAAGATAGAAAGATACAGAGCGAGAGAGAGAGAAAAGGGGAAACGAAAAGCGTAAAGACAATAGAATTCCACAAAATGTTGCACGACCGACAGCTGACACCCAACAAAGCAAGCAACTAGACCTAAAGCCTGATTAATTTTGCAGTTTGAGCATGTTTACTCTGCCATTGAATCGAATGCTCGTCGTCATGGCGACCTGAAAGGATTTTGAGTGGGTGCCAGCAGCCATCCATGATTGGTTGCCATTGCCATGGACGACAAGCGGATTGCCAAGCTGCCAGTTGAATATAATTCATGGCAATGCAATACAATTTATACACATTTCTATAAGCCTCGCATACACTAAACAAAATATAATTTGCAAATGTTACAGCTTTCTATTAACCAACATTCAATTTTCAAAGAAAGATTGATTCATCTCAAGAGCAATTTTATTCAATTCGTGGAATCAACATAATGTGGCCAATTAATTTGTTTTTTTATTTTCAGTGTAAGCTGCAACAACAACAACTTACTGGACAAGCGACTGCAGAGCAGCAATTATGGCAGACTAAAACTGGCATAAACAACCTGGACAAAGAGTGGCACACACACACGCAGATACACACATGAGTCAGTGTGTGTGTGCAGTAGAATGAGGCAAATAGCAAAGCGGATTCAAAAAAGGTAGAAGCCATTGACAGCTGATGGACCAACCACAGCAACAACAATAACAACATCAATAATCAGAGCAACAACAACAAAGAACGACAAGAAAGGAGCTCGAAAAAAAAACCTTGCTGATATTGCTGATGATGGCTAAAACAATGGCAACCAAGGGCCAACACAACACATACTTGAAGAGAGAGAGAGAAAAAGAGATAGAGAGACTGCACTTCTTGGCAATTGTGTGTGTATCTTGCAGATACATTTCGACAACAGGTAAATACATTGTTAGCTGCTGCTGTGCGGCCAAAATAGCCAAATGCAACAAAATTGGCCAGCAAAATAGAAGCTAAGAGAGAGATGAATGGAAAGAAAGAGAGAGAGAGAGAGAGAGAGAGAGAGAGCCAGAGTCAAGTGGCAGGTAATACAATTCTTGCAGCTGTTGCTAAGCTACCTGTAAGTAACTACAAAGTCTCTCTCTATCTCTCATCTCTGGTATCCTGTGACAGACTCTATACGCCTGTTATCCTTGGTGCAATGTTCTTCTTACTGTTTTTGGTAACTGCCACATTCCCTTTCGATTCGCTTTTGTGCATTTATTTCGGTTCATTGTTCTCGATTGAACCGCGCTTACAGATACAAATTCTGAGCAGCAGGTATTGTTTAGATTACATGCACAACAAGAACAAGGCGAAGAAGAGAGGAACCAGAAGAACGAAGCAGCTGCTGCGTCTTCCTCTCCTCTGCCTATATGTGCTCTCTTCTGACAACTTTACGACTGATTGTATTTCCCTTTTTTGTAATCATTAATCGTCCATTACACGTTCTTGTATCTAAAAAGGCAGCTGTCGTTCCCATTGTCTCTTGGATGATTATGAGCCATTTTGGGATTAGCCGCCAGAGATTTATTCCATTCACAGTTCACGGAGATTCTCTCACTGTTCAACTTAATTGCAGGTAATTAGTTAATTACTCGGGTGTTTCCATTATTACATCTACAGCGGAGAATTCAGCTTGGCAAATTGAAAGCTTGTAATTCCCTCCATAAAATACATAAAACAAACTTGAGCTGCTTATGGCAAATTGAGTCGTTCAAATAATAAAACTCTCATTCATCTTATCACTCGAACAACTAGCATTCGTTCTCATTCAAACTCAATTTGACAGAGCGACAGACTCATCAATAACAAACCGAACACAACTTCTGACAAACTTTCGCCTCAGATACGAATTAAAAACTTTTGAAATAACCCTGCCACAAAAAAAAGGGCAACAACACCCGCACACAAAAATAACTGTGGTTAACTTACCAGACAGACAACAACAACAGCATGAAAAGAAAAAGCATAAAAGAGAAAAGCAACGAAAAAAAAAAAACAAGAGTGCGGAAAAGATACTGATACCGTTTGATAGAAACTTGAGTGGAAAACAAAGTGACCTCAAGGATTGCTCGTAAGTTTCGGTTTTATGCCTGAGTGCCGCCAATTATCCACTGTCCCCGTTCCATTTGAGCCTTGTCATATGACCAGAGACCAGACCAGAGAGTGTCATCGGGGGTGAGAGGGCTGCAACGTCAAGTGTTTTGGTGTCCGAAATGAAAACTGACACCGAGTTGACACTCAATTGGATTATGAGATTGAAGACCCCGTCGGCTGGTGGTCAAAATTCAGACTGTCAAATGTGCTACACACAATCAAGAAAATGCAACAACAAAAAATATGAATAATAAACATGATTTACTTATATACACTTTGTCAAGTAATTGCTTTGACAAAATACCAAAATCACATCAGTATGTGAAGTAACGCTTTGACAGAGCAAAGAAAATTTATGAATGTTTCTGTATTTTTCAAGTTAGTTAAGTCCAATAGATTTCATAAGTTCTTTTTTAGACTGGTCTATTTACATAGCCTCTATAAAGTTTCTTCAAATTTTAAAATTTAACATTTTGTCAGAAAAACTACTTAACCAAATGTAAATATGTATATTTCCTTTATAATTCATTCATGCGATTCGACGTCTGTAACTGGGGGGCATTTGCCCGCCCACAGGCTATGCAAATTCTCTTGGTCAGTTTTGTCTGCTTTTTGTCAGTTTCAAAGTCGAACCGGCAGCAAAACTTATGCCGCCCAGGGTCATGACCCGGCTTTATCGGCTAAGAATTTGGGTCAGCTCAAAGCGAAAAAGGAAAATCTTGAAGCTGATGACCTTCTTTAATAATACAATAATTTACAAGCATATTCCGTGTACTTTATTTGGTGATTTTTGCATTAATTAAATTAAATTTCTAATTATGTTGCTTACTTAACTCCATTTCCATTTTCAGTTATAATTCCTTGGCCATAGAGCAACCCTTTTAAGCTTAGCTGAGCTGAGCTCAGCAAACATTCATCGAACCGTGCTAGCATCTAAAAAGTGCCAAAATCCTAGCCAACACTTTATCATCATCACCATCAACATCATCATCCTCTTCCTCAACACTGGAAGAGCACGAAAACTGGGAAAAACGCCGCAAAACCGCTGCTACCATTTGTGTAAATGTTTACCATATGAATTTATAATGAAGCTCACCAGAAAGTATCATCTAAATTAACTGTTACCAAATTCACAATACCCTCACATTTTTATACATTTAGCCAAATTCAATTAAAAGTTACCATAATATCAGTTTATACTAGTCAAACATTTTAAAAATTTAAAAGATAAAATAAACCATAACACTACTAAATAAACCATCAAAAAATGAAAAGTTTAATAGCCGAGTTTCACTACAAAAATATGTACTTTATTCTGTCTTTTATTAATAAATGGAAGCAGAAAAACTTTACACAAACTTAATTAATTCATCAATGAATTTTTCATTCAGCATTTTCATAAGATCCTTAAGGATATTGCACATAGCAATTACGTATTTGCTAACAATACAATATTGTGCATATACCCACTACGAAAGAGTGAAAAAAGAGAGTGAATTCACAACGCGAGAATTTTGCCAAGTGTAGCAGAAGTCGAAAAACAAACTCAACTCGCAAAACAAACTCAAATGCAGCGGATTGTTTTATAATAACCCAACGGCGGTTATCAGAGTATATACAAATGAATGTACGTATGTATGTATGCTCATGTATTTATGTTTGTAATTTATTATACACTCTTGATTCTTGCTCCCATTTCTTATATGCAAAGTTATGCAAGATGACGAGTCGACGATTGAAGTTTCACCAAGACCGAAGAACACAGAAAACGGATTCGCACAGTTGTTAACTTTGAGCATATTATACATTTACACATTACCCTCTACACCCATTACCCACTCTACCATCTAGCCATCAACCATTATCCAATAGCCCATAGCCAAACTCGAGTCAGTCAGGCTCGATGATGTTGATGCGAATGTCAAGTGTAATTGTAAAAGTGCGCACATGACTGATTTCTGTACAACACAAGACAAAAGACACTGAGAGAGGGAGAGAGCAGAGGAAGCAATGGAATGGATGATAGAAACAGAAACAGAATGCCGTAAATGCGCTCGCTCGAGTGTAATAAGATGCTCTGGCTGTCGTACAGTGTACACGGTAATTGTAATCGTATTTAATATATACTAATACTCAAACAGTAGGGCCACAGGCGGTAAATGCAACAACAACAGCAACAACGACACAATACACACAAGAGAAGTTTGTCCAATGTGCCACGAGAGTTTCGAGAGTCGCGTCAAGTATTTTGTGGCATGTGTAGGAAATGCATGTGGCCGAACATGATGACAAACAGGAAACAGGCCAGGCAAATACCAATGCTGTCGATACTCTTGTTGTGAATGCTGCTGTTCGAGTTGCAGTTGTTGTTGTTATTCTTGTTGTTGTTGCAGTTGCTGTGAAACCATTTTTTTTTTAATTTATTGCCAGACCTCAGAATTAAGAACAAAAATAATAATAAAGCATTATTATCGTTATTTCCACTCGATTTTATTGTCAAAAAAAAAAAAACAAATTTTAAATCGATAACAAGTTTACATAACGACCACTATCGATATACATGAAATTATGATTTATTTATTAACTCAATAAATATTATTTAAAGCACAATAGTTTCCCATATGAACAAATTACAGGATGTGTCACAGTCACAAACTGCCTACTGGTTACAGTTTATCAATTGTTTTAATTGCATTTTTGGCTGGGAATGCAGCATAAAAGCTAGGCAAAAAAAAAACTAGTATAATTAAAATCAAAACATTTTGAGTTAGCTTGGGTGTGTGACTAAACTTGTTGTGGTAGTGGCTTCAATTAAAAATGCAAATGTCGTGTACTAAAACAAGTCAAATCACATCAAGGTGAGTTAGGGCAATTAGCCAACTGCGAGATTAAGTTTACAGTGCCAAATACATGTATCAAATCGTTTCTTTACCTATATCGTAGGTAATTATATCATAATTACAAATCAAAATACAAAATGGCAAGAAAAATCCATATTTCAATTACTTCACTTACATTAATCTTAATTACTCAATGCACAATGCAACAACAAGCTTTGAACTCGGATACAAAGAGCAAAAGCAAAAAGCAACAACTTCTGTTACAGCGTTGCCAGACATCAAAAATGCTTAAAAATCAACCCGAATCATTATATATATTTTTTTTTATATTCATTTTTTTACAGTTCAAGCCAGAAATTAATTACTCTGCCACCTTACCCCGCAATCCCTTCGGTATCAGTACAAAGCCAGAAAAGAAACAACAACATGCTATACAACATATTCGGAATATGCAACAGCAATCGGGAATGACGATGGAATGGGAATGGGAATGGGACAGGATGCTCACAGGACGTTGTGGAGAGTTTGCGCGCCAGCACAAAAACCTGTAAACAAATTATCTATAATAAATATGCAAAACTTTGTTCGTGTACAAATGTGCTTGTGTATATGTGTGTGTGTGCGAAAAAAAGGGTTGAATTCAAGCATCAAGTCGTCGAAGGGGAGAAGGAAACGGCAGCGACATGTCGAAAATCAAAAACTCTCGACGACAAACTCTCCAGAGAGAAGAGCTGAACAAATGGAAGCTGAAAACGCACGATTGCGGCCCGATGGCAGGACATGCGTTCGTCCTTTTCGTCCCGAACAGCGAACGACGTTTAGTTTCGAGTTCTATGGCATATTGTTGTTCCACTGCCATTGCTCAGATCAAGCCGGAATAACCCTTAATGAAAATAGCAATACAACTGTTACCAAAATCGATTAAATGAACGTGTGCCATAGACATTCATACATACAATCATACCCACACACACATACATAGACATAAAGTGTAGACCGCATCCGTTGACGCCATTTTGTGGTGCCAAGGGGACATGGGGGGAATGGAGCTAGGCAAATATAATTTATGCCTCAACTGCTGCCACACACAAAACATCTTTGTGTGAAGTGCAAGCATCGGAAATTGCTCGAAATGTTGCTGCCAACTGGGAATAGAATTTGCAAATACACAAACACACAGATATAAACAAACAAACACACACACACACAAATAAAGAGTGGTATGAATGCTGGCGGTAAATGATTAAAAACATTTACAGGTTGCCAGATTATTTTTGAATATATTAGCATATGATATGGCAAGGCTAATCCGTTTTCGTTGCTCGTTCGTTTCATTTGCTATATTATTAGTGGTGCAAGAGGGCGAGGAGAAAGGGGGGAGGCTGTCAAAGTGTTGCCTACTTTTCTGCGACATCTGCAACGAGTAATGAAAGAGCAAAAAAAAGAAAGATAAGGAAACACAAGATGCATCCAAAAGACATCAACTCTCGCGCTCGCATTGTTATTGGCGTTAACTTTGCTGTCAAGTTTTTGTTGCTACCGATGCTGCTGGTGCTTCTGCTGAGGCTCCAACAACAACAAGAACAATTTGCTGAGAGAGAGCGTCGCACTCAAAATTTTTGACGTCGTCGCCGTCGTCGTCGTCATCGTCGTTGCTCGTTGTCGTCAGTGGGCATCGTCTTGCCCATTCCGGGACGCGACTCGCTCGATTCGCCTCGATTTTTTAATAGATAGATACACATCGCATTCGCCCACCAGTCAACCAAAGCAACCACTTTGATGGCAACGATTAACCCCCAAAAAGTGTAAACTTTTAATGGACACAAACACACACACGCACTTGCAAACACATACACACGTACAGACAGACAGAGGACCTACAGCAGCCGCCGCAGAGATTCATGTAATTTCTCTGGTGCCTTTCGCAAATGAGAAAACTTTTGCGACATCAAATCAAAGCAATGTCTTTCATTAGCGACGACAAAAGGGACAACAGCAACAACAAAAAGCTTGTAAGAACGAAATACAAAGAACAAACAAATAAGTAAATGCGCATAGACAGAGAGAATGGAAAATTAGCAGCTATCCTAACGTCGTCTTGGCGACCCTTATGTCTCTAGGATTAATAATTTTATTCAGCTGAGCAGGAGGAGTGTCAACCAAATTGGCAGTTTTAGCTCATCGAGCTGTGCTTTTGTTGTACCCACTTCCATATGAGCTGGCCCGGCTTATGGTAATAACCAGCTAAAGTTCATCAAAGCTACAACTTTGTTGTTGTTCCACTTTGCGTTCGAGTGTTAATAAATCATTAAAAGCGAACAGCAGCAAAAACAACAGTATGATAAGCTTAAGGCATGAGGGCGCATTAAACAGGAGAGCCGAAACAAAAGAGAACAACAGATTAGAGAGCACAAGAGAGAGAGAGTAGCCTTTGTATCGCTCTCCCAAATACTGTTGCCTGATTTTATGAACAACTCGAACTGATAAGCCCAAATAGTGTATGTATTAATAAATGGAATTAAGTTTATTTTGCAAACATCTTTGATTAATTCTCAGGTTAAAATTTAAGAAACAAGTAAGTTGCGCTCTTTCTTTTATTTGGAGTATCTGTATCTCGTGTATTTCACAAGTTCACGATCTGATTTTTGTCTTGTTGATGAAATCATACACAAAGCAAGCAACAAATGAAATATACAAAAATCCAATTAAATATATTTACATTAACAGTTTGATGACTAAGCAATACTTTCGATTAACTGTAGAAAGGCATCAGCAACATAAAGTAACTCAATTAAACGCAGATACTCTCCTGGAAGAATTAATGTGGAGAAAGCGAAAGAAATACATTTTAAATAAAGAAACATTGACGGCGAACAACAATAAGAGAATCACTTGTTGTCTCAACTGTTTCAAGTGCGAACATTGTTCTTTTTAATAAGATAAAAATAATATTATCATATTATTGATCGGAGGATTTTAATTATCTACGCCAAAATTGTTGCTTCAACAACCAAATAATGTCCAAAAGTCTCCATTATGTTTGTCATTATTTTACGGATATTTGCTTATCTATGAATCGATATATCATTAACCAAATATGCTTATCAGTAAATGCTTTGTTGCCATCATTTGGCATTGAAAACAATCAAAAAATGAATTGAATGTGAAGAACATAATATGTACACAAAAACTAAATGAAAATGTACATATAACGAGCTGTATGCAAGCGTGATGGTATTTAGTCTCTGATAGACAATGTTTAATAGGCGTTTAATAGCGTGGAAAATCGATTCAACATTCATTCAAAATTCATTTAATGAGCCTTTGGCACGCATTGCAAGAGAAATAGAAAAAACAGCGTGACATTAAACAGCAAAAAATAAATAACAAACGCAAATATGATTTTGTATCTATAACAAACGTATGTGAAGTGCAGCTAAAAAATCCAAACAATTATTCAAATAAAATAAGTAAAGTTTGATGCAGAATGAATTTGAGGTAAAACCATGATCAACATAAGATTCCGAAAGTTATAAAAGTTTTGAAGTTGAAACTTTAAAAGTAAAAATTGTTCTACTGTTACAAATATTAATCATAGATTTACATTTAATTTCAATTATAATTTGATCAATCTTTTTAAATATATATAAGTAGTCAGTCAAGTAAGCGGCCAAGTTTGTTTATTGCTTATTTTTGCTGTTCCTGTTGTTGTTTTTGTTGCATCGCGTGCCAAAAATTTCTACGCGGATTTGCGTCGTTTTTTCTATTATTATTTAAATAAACTACGAGTTTGTGCCAAGTGCAAGGCATCGAACCCTTTGGCGATTATAAACGCATACAATTCACGTCGCATTTCATGTTGTTGACATTGTCGTTTATAATTTATGCAGTTTGTTGCTTATTAGCCAAGTCGGTGCCTAGTTTGTTTGTTTGTTGTTATTGCAATTTCCATAGCCGCTGTTGTTCTTGTTGTTGTTTCTTTTGTTGTTGTTGTTGTTGTTGCAAACAGGCAGACAGGGCGCGCTTATTCATTCAATTTGCTGGCACGTTTTGCATTACACGCGACAACCCTGACCTACAAAATATAAAACCCGGCTGCTTGCAGCAAGTTGTTGTTGCTATTGTTGCTATTGTTGTAGCTACTTTGCATTGAGAACGTTTTGTGTTGCTCTGTCGCTTAAGCCGCGTGAACATTGAATTTTATAAATAAATTAACAGGTTACTGCATTTTATACGCGTAGGGGCGTCGCTCAACTTAAAAAAACAAGGGATTTCAAATTACCATTGCAACAAAATTGTAATTGATAGTTATACCAATCCATTAAAAATGTGCCTAATTCACTTAATTAAAAATATACAAAAGGGCTACACTATATTATTAAAACATTTTATCTCACAGATATAAAAATTGTATCTCACAAATAAAATCGAATGCTTATTTCTAGTGAAGTAGTCACTTGGAATGCATTTATCGGATACGTGTACTGACAACTTATTGCTGTATAATTTGCATATTGCTAGCAATTTTTTTACATTCATTTACAATGTCACATGGCTAAATGCAATGAGATGATCATAGTCCGGCTAAATTGAGGCGACAAGTGAAAATTGTAGGCAGCATTTAAAACTCGTTCAAGGCGGATGTGTTCATGCAGTTGTCGATAGCTATAAAAAGATACAAAAGTATCTCAACAGCGAATAGTGCCTTATATACTTTTATATTGTTTCCTCTTTCGGCTTTTGGCCTTTACCTTTTTATTTCTACACGCTGCTTTCTCATATGTACGTCACATTTTAGGTCACATTTACATTTTACAAAATGTTGCAACGTTCGGGACACTTTCTCTTTTGAATATTTACTTAAAGTGCCGGCCCAGTGCCAATTTGCTTATTAACATAATTCGGATCAAAACAAAAGCAAAGCTAAAAATAATGTTGGCAAATCAGCAAAGCAAACATTTTATTTGATCAATTTTTTGATCAATCTTTTTTTAATTTTTGATTATTGCCCCCTTCAAAAGGTAGACATAGAAATTCACCATAGCTCATCATATTAAAAAAAAAGAGAAAGATTCATTGGCCTGCCAATTTTTAGTACGTTTTGCCTTTGCATCACAACAGTTTTGCCGTTTTGTTACTGTTCCTTGTTTTCACAGTTGTTGCTGGCTCTTCTGTTTGCTACAACAGCAAGAACAATAGGCAACATACAACAACTGACAGCTCAAAGCAGCTGCGCCGCGCAGCATTTTCAGAGCAGCGAGAGCAATTTATTTATAGCAGCAGCAACAGCGAGAGCATCATAACAACGAGAGCCCTCTCCAAAAACAAAAAGAGAACGAGAGGAAGATGGAGACGTACACGAAGACGGAGGTAGAGAAAGAGAGAGAGAGATAAAGAGAGTGAGAGCGTGCGCGCAAAGTGCACGTATGCAGGCCAATGATGCTGAGTAAATGAAATAAAATGCTAATTACAATAGGTAAGGGCAATTTTTTGAATGCTCACCTGGTCGATCCAACGACTGTCTGCGACTCATTGGCAAAAATTTATGCGCCTTGTTTAATGCTTGGGGGTACAGATATTTGCGGTTTAAAAATGAACAAAATTTGATTGCTTCATTTGTGTTGCTGTTGGGTGTCTTCTTCTTCTTTTTAGTATTATTATTATTCTTTTTCTTATATTTGTTGTAGCTTGGCTATTGCTTTTAACTTCCTTTGCTCCTCTTTATTCAATTCTATACACTGAGAACACACACACACATTTTACTGTAGAGATTGAAATGACTGTTGACCGCACTTTCTATTCACATAGAATTTGCGCGCAACGAGACACGCGGACTGAACTGATGTAAATATTTCGTTGTTTAATTGATGTATGTTTGTATGGATGTATGCAGTTAGACGCTGCTGCGGCAGCGGCTTAAACTACTGCAATTTTGTATGTGGTGTTTTGTTTGTTGTTGCTGCTGCGGACTTTAGATTTGTATTTTATTTATTTGAAAACAACTCGCAACACACACTCACCAGCACACATAAACACACACACACAAATACACACTCACACTCGCGCGTCACGTCAATGAACGCAGCAGCACTTGGTTGTTGTTGGTTTTGATGTCGTCGTCGTCGCCGTAGTAATCACGAAATAACGCTTTTTACGCATATTTCTCAATGAATTTAATACACTTGTACACTTCATGCGCATTTAACATTTGTTTATTTACACTTGTGCGTTATTTTTGTAAATTTAAAACACCGATTTTTTACGTTTCTTTTTTTCAATTTTATTTGTTACGCACGCACGAGCGTCTATACGAGCCATATGACGAGACCCGCCGACGAACAAAGGGAAAATGCTGAATGTGAAAAATGTCAAACATTTGAGAGCGAGCAGACTTTGAGTCTGCGACGTGTGAGTCGCGTGCGAGTAGGCGGGATAGCTAGCTGTGCTTGTTCTGCACCGCAATACTGTCATCTCACTCACGCGCCCTTTTTTGTGGTAGAGAAGAAAAAAACCAAAACGAAACGAGAGATTTATGAAATTCACAAAACATGCCACCTATATTTTGTTGCTTTATTATAGTCATTGCATTGCTGACTTTTTCATTGCACTTTTGAATTACCAGCAGCTGGTTAATGTTCGTTTCTTCTTAACACTATTTGACAGTCTCGTTGCAATAATTTCCCGCACTTTTCCACACACGCAGTGCACCACTGGGCACTTAACTACACTTTTTATCTGTGTGTGCGTGTGTGTGCAAGCGGGCCGTAGCGTAAAACGGTAAAAAAAATCATGTGGCAACCCTGGCTAAAAACATTTGCAGCTGCTCTAACGAGAAGTGGAGAAACATCGAGTGAAACATAGATGTCGTCGATGGTTGCAAAACATCGGAACAATCAGTGTTTGGTAGGCCACTATCGAATGTTTTACATACAACAAAAGAAAGAAAGAATTGCAAAATCTTATGAGGAATATGTTCAATACAATCCCTTTTAAAGATGAGATTTACAGATTTAAAAGCCGTACTAAAAAATTGTATGTGCTCAGCAAACATTGAAGCATAGGGACGTCACACACACACCTCCTCCTCTAACAAATAAATGCATTAATCAGCTGATTGCATTCACAAAAAAAAATAATACGGCAATCTTGGCAATATTTAACTACTTTAAAAAAGTTGTTAAATGTGGTCTTTTTTTTAAATAAATTTTAAAGTTAGAGTTTGGAAACTTTCACATGATTTTTTTTTTTTATAATTTTGTCGATTTTATAATTTTTTTTATATTTGTTTACTAATTTCTTAATTTTCTCACCACGCGAAGGGTGACGTGCCCCAAACTAATTTTAAAATTAACTTAATTATTTTAAAAAATGTGTGTTTTTCTTAGTTTATTGAATTTTACTTAATTGAATAATAATAAACAAATGTTTTTTTTTTAAATTGAAATAATTTCCATTAGTGATGACATGGAACCAATTTTCGAAAAGTCACCATCGCGGCACTAGCATTGCACAACTATCCATGTGGCAGCCTTGGCGCAACTTTGACAAGGTGGTAGTTTTGGCTCCAAAACACGGAAAATTTGATTAAAAAAAATTGATCATTTACTCGATTATTCAATCGATTCACCGTTTATCATTGCCAGACCGCTCATATACTGCCATATCAGCATATCGAAATCAAAAAAAAATCGATAAATCACACATTGTCTTTGCTCACTTGAAGGCCGCAACAAATCAAGCGAAAAATATTTACAAGCGCAGTTAATTTTTGTATGTCAATCAATTCTCATCATTCGTTTTATATCAGTAATGCATACAATCGATAATCGATAGTGTTAAATAACAGCTGTGCTTTGTTATGACTCTGTTAATACACTGTTAATAAGTTCTATCGCACTTTTTCTATTGTTTGATGGTTGCCACCGTGTTTTAGGAACCAAGGTGGCAACCCTTTGAAGAAATAGCTTGATCAAAATAAAATCTTTTTATTTAATTTTTTATAATTACTCCGTAATTCAACGCAAACAAAGGTGAAGCAGAGCGTAAGCCACGAACAAAGAGACGGTGGTGAAGAAAACACAATGCTGCGGGCGATAGGCAAACGGGACAGGGACATCTTCGATGAGGTATGGCCAGAGAAAAGAAAAATTGTGCTCAAGCTGCTGCGCCAGGAGACGGTGTCCCAACGCGAATGGCAGGACCTCTTCTTTGGCGTTCACTATGTTTGCCTGTGGGACGAAAAGGGCGCTACGAAAATCTACGATGGCCTTCAACAGGATATCGTTGAGTTCATTGTGCAAGCGCAATCCAAGGTGCAGGCCCAAAGGGGCGAACAGGCGCTATTGGCCACCTATATTGTGGAATGGCGTAAATTCTTTACACAATCCAATTACCTGCCATTGCCCTTTCGTCAGTTGGAGCAGTCGCCGCAAGTGAAACCGGCCTCAAGCTCCAGCTCCGGGTCGGGTTCATCATCATCCGCTACTGCTGCGGCTGGTGGCGCATCCACATCGAATGCAGCTGCCTCAGCCAGCAATCAAGCGTCCTCAAGCAGTTCCTCCACGAAAGCCTCAACATCGGCAGCGGCGGCGGCGGCAGCCACATCGGGTGGTGCATCGACCAGCAGCAATTCAGCAACAGCCGCATCCAGCTCGAAGAAAGGTCCCACTGATGACAGTCCGGTGCGAAAGTTGATGCTTGACTCGTGGAACAAGCACATTTTTCACGACATCAAGGATCGCCTGCAGGAGTCCGCCATGAAGATTGTGCACGCCGAGCGCAATGGCGATGCCTACGATGCCCAGCTTGTGGTTGGCGTGCGCGAGAGTTATGTCAATCTATCCTCCAATTCAGAGGATAAGCTGGAGATCTATCGCGAGCACTTCGAGAAGGCCTATCTAAAAGCCACTGCGGACTTTTATCGACTAAAGTCCACGGAACAGCAGCAGGAAAATGGTGTCCTGGCCTACATGAAGTACGCGGATGCCAAGCTGCGGGAGGAGGAGGTGCGTGCGAAGCGCTATCTGGAGCCCAGCAGCTTTAATATACTTACTTGCCGTCTGGTCAAGGTGCTGATTGTCGATCATCTCAACTCAATCATCGCAGAGTGTCCGGCGCTAATACGTGACTATGAGACGGAGCGTTTGAATCTAATGTTTCGCCTGATGGATCGTGTCCTCGACGGCGAGGGAGTTGAGGCAATGATGGGCGATCTGCAGCGACATATCAAGTCCGCTGGCTTGGCGGACATGCAATCCGCATCGGAGATCATAACACAGGACTCGGAGAAGTATGTGGAACGGCTGTTGGAGCTGTTTAACAAGTTCAGCGATCTGGTGCGGAATGCCTTCAACGATGATCCGCGCTTCCTCACTGCCCGCGACATTGCCTTCAAGATGGTGGTCAACGACACCAGTGTGTTCAAAATGGAGCTGCCCACGAGCATTGCCAATCGCGGCGTTAAATACACTGCGCCCGAGAGCAAATGTCCCGAGCTTCTGGCCAACTACTGTGACATGCTGCTCCGTCGGACGCCGCTGAGCAAGCGACTCACCAGCGAGCAGATCGATGCTCGTCTCCGTGATGTGCTGCTCGTGCTGAAATATGTGAACAACAAGGATGTCTTTATGCGCTACCACAAGGTGCATTTAACCCGAAGGTGAGTTGAAATGCAGCTTCAAAAAGATCAATATATTAATTGTTACTTCAAATGCTTGCAGGTTAATCCTGGGCACAAGTGCCGATAGCGAAAAGGAGGAGGACATTGTCGAGTGGCTGCGCGAGGTGGGAATGCCCGCTGACTATGTCAACAGGCTGGCACGCATGTTCCAGGACATCAAGGCAAGTGCTCAACAACTAATGTGTAAAACCTTAAGGAACTTCTGGGATAACCCTAGAATATTGTATACATTTCTGATCAGGATGACGTGCTGAGTCAATACAGCCATGTCCGTCTGTTTCCATTCCTGGTACTTGGTACAATTCCATCTTTTGAATCTTATCCATAGTTACGATCGGTCGAAAATTAATCTTTAGTAATATAAACCTTTCCATCTTGTTTAATATCTGATCGTCTGCAGGTCAGCGAGGATCTAAATACTCAATTCCGTAATTCGATAAGTCGGCACGATGCCATCAATATTAAAATACTCAATGCTGGCGCCTGGGCGCGCTGCTCGGAGCGTGTCTCGGTGTCGCTGCCAATTGAACTGGAGGATTACATACCCGATGTGGAGGAGTTCTACAAGAAGAAGCATTCCGGCCGTAAACTGCAATGGTATCATCATATGAGCAATGGCACCATCACATTTGTCAACAATTTCGGACGCTACGATCTCGATGTGACCACATTTCAAATGGCTGTGCTCTTTGCCTGGAATCAGCGACAGCACGACAAGATCTCCTATGAGAATCTCCGTCTGGCCACCGAGTTGCCAGGTAAGTTGAACATTATTATATTATAAATAATTTCATAATCTCTTTTTTTTATGACAGATCCCGAACTGAGGCGCACGTTGTGGTCTCTGGTCGCCTTTCCGAAGATCAAAAAGCAAATTCTACTCATGGAACCAACGGTCATCAGTTCGCCCAAAGATTTTGCCGAGAACACCATGTTTTATATCAATCAAGAGTTTGCCATTGTCAAGAATGGCAAATCGCAACGACGTGGAAAGGTAAGAAAGATGCATTTTCTGATCGATTTTGAATTGGGATTCATTTTCACATTCTTTGCTTGCAGTTAAATCTTATTGGTCGCCTGCAGCTGAGTACCGAGCGCTCGCAGCAGGAGGATAATCAGTCCATTGTCCAGCTGCGCATTTTGCGCACCCAGGAAGCCATCATTAAGATCATGAAGGTGCGCAAGCGAATGAACAATGCAGCATTGCAGGTGAGTTTCCCACTCAAATTGATATATCTTAAGATATATTGTAATAATTGAAATCTCTTTGCAGGCGGAGCTTATCGATATACTGAAGAACATGTTCCTGCCATCCAAAAAGATGATCAAGGAGCAGCTCGAGTGGCTCATCGAGCACAAGTATATGAGACGGGATGACGACGACATCAACATGTTCATTTATGTGGCCTAACTATCCTGGCTTCCGCGTCCTTGCCTAATAACCATTCCTTTCCCTCCAAAAATGCTCCCATTAGTTCTGAATTTGTTGCGTGCTCAAAGCGCGTGCTAAGTATCTTCTACTTTTTATCTCTCAGTCAAAGATTTAACCATCAATCTATCTATATATATATTATTATTATTATTATTTTTTTGGGTTCTTCTAGCTTTGTACTGTTTGTTGACATTGCGTCCTGGGCAGCATTTTAAACAGATAACAGATATTCACTTCAAATTGTATTTTGTGTAAACTTGTAATTTCTATTATTATTATTATTACTATTATAGTTTGGCCTTTTGCCAGTTTGGTTTAGAGTTTTTAGAATTGGGTTGTTTTGCCCGCCTGATGATAATGCTAATCTAGAGTCAACTTTTGCTGTTTAAGTTTGTCTTTGGTTTCTGTTGTGCATTTTGAGTTATTGCTTAGATATTCTGTAGTCTCACAACAAACACACTACTCAATCATTGGCATGTTGGGGATTGAACACTTTGTGTAGTCCAAGTCCACTTTTGTTGCCAGTTGAATCTCTTCAAAGACACACATAAATACGAAAGCAAAACTAAAACTAGAATAGCAATATTATATGTTTAAGTTAATGAAATTATAAAGCATATAAATTGTATTTTAAATAAATTAAGTATAAACAAACAACACGAAACATTTCCTCTCAGTTTTTTAATCTTTTGCATTTGAAGTTTGCTTACGAGTTACATTTAAACAATTGGCGAACAACATTTAAAACACATTTTAAAAAATATATGCAATAATTTGAAAAATATGTGTGTTCAAAGAACGTCGCTTAAAAACTAAATTGGACCAATTGGAGGACTGCACAAACATGTAAAGAATACTTGATGTAGCACATTTTAAAAAATTAAAATAATTATACAATATAATCAATTGATTAGACGAACACCTAATGCGAGTGGCACTACGAGCTATTTAGTAAGTATGTATACTTAATTAATACTAAGCTATAGCCTATTTATGTTTACAGCTGCTGAACTATATTAGAATACTATTTTAATTGGACTGAGGAACGCCGAATGATGCTTCTATTCTATCTGCGCTTGCGTCCCTTCTTGTAGCCCTTGCCATACCAGCCGGCCTGGGTGCGGGCGAGTTTGCGTGGAAAGCTGTGACTGAGCTGGAGGCGCCGCTTGGCCGTCTCGGCGGCGGCAATGTGCGCCAGGGAGATGTTCTCATCATAATCATCCTCATCATCGCTGGTCGGACAACACTCGCAGACCACAAAGCGTCCACTGCGAGCACGCTTCTTGTGCTTACGCTGGCTGAGATGCCAGCGACTGTAGAACTGACACTCGAGTTCCGCATAACGATCGAAGCAGAACTCACAGCCGGCGGCCGAGCGATTCATGGCGAAATTCGGCACCACTTGTGAGTTCCAGATGTTGAGATCCGATGGCGGCGGTATCAGAATGCTATGGAGTCCCGAATACGCATATTTGGCATCATACCAACTGGGCAACTGTAGCAGCAGCTCATGATCTCTGTGCCGACGCAGTAGATCCATTTGGGCCATATCAAACTGTTCGTCATCGACTTCGCCATCCCGATCGTCGTCGTCGTCACACTCTGTCGTTGACTCCGCTGAGCAGGTGGCGCTATCGCTTTGTAAATTAAGCGCTTGCAAAGCCGGCGGAAGACCATGTTGTGGCTGTAACTGAGTCTGAGACTGTGGCTGCACGAAGGGCGTATACAGTGGCGCTCCAATTGGCACCAGCGGTGGAAGCTGAACCGGCGCCAGGCAGCCAATACTTGGCTCCAATCGTGGTTCTATGCGCAACTCCACGGGCAGCAGACAGAGACCAGGACAACTGTTGGCATCCACATAAGGTTTTTGTATTGCGACTAGTTTAGGTAGCTCCATGAGACCAACTTTGTGTTCCTGCTGATCTTGTTGGGGTTGCAGTTGCTGGTGTCCATTTGGGATATCACTTGGCGGCTCCTCTTTGGGCTCCAGCTTGGGCAGCAACTCCTGCTTTATGCAGCTTGGTTCCGGACTAGATTCAAGCAGCTTCGGCACATCTTTCACCTCCTCCTGCTTCAGCGTTTCAGTCTCCACTTTGATATCTGATTTCGTCTCTGTTTCAGCTTCCGTCTCCGTTTCCGTTTTCAACTTTAGATCAATTTCTGGCTTGATCTCTTCAGCACCATTTAGCTGAGGAGGTGTATCAAGGTTGCGGGAATACTTTTGCCGCATCTCCAGATTTGTTTTGATGCGTTGCCCATTTTTGATGGGCGTGCGAATTCGCGGACCTTTGCCAATGGGCAGATCACTGTAGCTATCGCCCGAAATGATGGAATCCTGCGTCTCCTCTGTGGTCGTTGTGCAAGACTGTGTATCGCCCGCTTCCTCCTCGTCTGCGTTCTTCAGCAATGGCTGTGTCAGTGTGTGAAGCTCTTCGGGCATTAACAACGTGGCATGGGCAAAAATTGGATCCTTTTCCTTGCTGTAAACGGGAACCGTAATGTTGAGCACTCGCATCAGTTGTGCCATGACGCTATCGCACTTGCCATTGATCTTAATACTCGCAATGTTATCCTTGGGCGTCCACTGCAGATTCACCACACAAATCTTAGCCCGCTGACGCGCTGGTTTATCCATTTGCCACAGCCAAGTGTATTTCTTGAGCACTTTGAGGCTCGAGCCAAGACAGAGTATAACATCAGCTCGCTCCGCATGCTGTGTGGCCCCATCCCAGTTCAGTGGCCACTTGACATTGCCGCGTTCTCCAAAGTGCACGATGGTGTCGTAAAGCGGCTCCGAGCAACGATGACAAAGGCGATGTGTTTTATGGCAGTAACGTGCCGTCATTTCGGTAACATCGAATTGACGCCAATAGACAGAATTCGGTTTACAGTGCTTGCACACTTCCACATACATGTTGCCATGGATCTCGGAGAGCGACTGTCGCGGCAGTCCGGATCTTAGATGCAGTCCATCGCAGTTCTGGGAGACAACGTGACGCAACAATCGGCGACGATGCAGCTCGTAGAGAGCCATATGCGTATAGGTGGGATTCGCACTGGACAGATCGTGCTCTCCAATGTCCTGGCCCTTTTGGAGCAGCGTCCATATGCCCTTGCTGCCACGATAATCGGGTATCAGAGCCGACGTGCTGATTCCTGCGCCCGTATAACAAATCAAATGTTTTGCCTGCGACACAATGTTAGCCAGCTGCTCCACCTTGGCCTCAATGACATGTGGCTCATCCTCCTTTTCCACGACACGCTCCTTGTAAATCTCAATGCGCTCCTTACGCTTCTTTGTCGTCTTCACAATATCCGGATGCTTCTCCAAAAATTGACGATCCTCGGCAGTGCGAATAGTGTCGCATTTTCGCAAAATTAGCGAGACCTGGTTATAATAATATTAAAAATCGGTTAATAAATTCAAAAACACACTGTACAGTGAGTCAAGTAATTGTTCTGACAAACTAAATGGTTCACCTAAACTAATTATATTTTTTTTAACTACAAAAATACTTTTCGTCAAAACAATTACTTGAACAACTGTATATATTTAAATAAATATTCACATGCAAGTCACAACAGTCGCACACACACACATGAGTACACGGCACATGCTCGTTAATTACCTTTCGCATTGCATCCTTGCGTCGCCGTTTCTCGTTGTCTTTCTTAGCCGGATTCATTTTGGCCCGCGTCTTATACGATTGCACCTCATCGGGCATCTCGGGTGGCAGTTTGTCGTCCGGCTCCATGTTTGTGCCAAAACTGTTTGATTTTGGACTCAATTCAACATACATGTGAATTTAATGTGCGACGCACGCACCACAAAAGCGGAAGGAAAAAAACGCAGCGCTACGCTGTATCGTCTAATATCACGTAAATTTTATTTAAACGCTATTTTCTTTTTTACATTTTATATCTTCTACATTTTTTAGAATTATTGGCGCGTCTATTTTTCGGTTGCATTTGCACAAAAAATTATGTTTTCCTATTTTTTTTTTTTGTAAACAACAATAGGGGTGGACGATTATTACGTTTTGGTTACTTGTTACACATGTCGTTAAAAAGTAGCGAGTCACTAATAGTGACTGTGAAAATACGCTCATGGTATTTTATAGTTCATATATGCATATTTTAATTCTTTTTAGATATTATGTTGTTGTCGAAAATAGGCACCTCTTTTGAAAGGACTTGCGATGAAATAACATTTCAGTTGTCGGCGTACAAAAAGTTTAAAATTTCATATAATGTTAGTCACTGTTACTTTAAGACAACAGTTTCGTTAAGTTTGTCGGGTTGCTGGCGTTGCCACCTATGTTTTGGTTGCACAAAATAGCGGCGCCACCTTTTGTTGGTTTAAGGAAACTTCGAATTTTTCTTTAAATAAATTTTTAAATTTAAATTTTTCAATTTAAAAATACAATTTGTAACTTGATTGCCAGTGCAGCTGCACACAAGGCAACCCTAGCTGCAGCGCGAATAATCTAGGCGGTTCAATTAGCATTTCATTACTTATTTGTGTTTTGACATAATTTGCTTGATCCAATCTAAATAGAAATGCACTCGAGTATAAATACTGGGTATGTTTGGAGTTCCACAGGCTATGCCCACCGACGTAACGCCCATAACATGGTACATGCACGGATATTCCCGATGATAGACAAGGATTGGTCCGCCCGAGTCCCCGTTACACGTATCCATTGCCCTTGCAGAACCCACGCACAACTGGCTGGTTCTTTCGAAACCTGTTGGGTACTCCTCACCAGGCTCATGTACTTTGCGGCACACCTGGAAATAGGGAATTTAGATAAGGTAAAAAATAACAATGTTAAATTTACCTCATCCGCAACACGATCCAGTTTAACCTTTAAAAGTTTATTTGATGGTCTTCCGGCTAAATTGTTGCTGCCCCATCCTACAGCTATAAAGGACTCGAAGCTTTCACCATTCTCGAAGGGCAAACAAGCCGGATGCTTGTAGCTATCGAATTGAACCGGTTCAGCGAGTTCAATCAGTCCAATGTCATTATATAGCTCCGGGCTGGTAAAGTTTGGATGCATGACATAATCCTTGACAGCGTAATCCCACGGCGACGCATCATCCTGATCCGTGTCAAAGTCCAAGTCACCCAGACGAACTATGTTTACCTCGCCTCTAAAACATGTAATGTATTTGAGAAAATAACAATTATAAGTAGGGTGTCTACGTATTTACAGCTACTTTTTCATTTAAAATGTTTTTATACCCTGTGCCCATTGAAAATGCTCAAAAAGGGTAAATTAGATTTGTGTGATTTATGTAACAGCCGAGTCGATTAAGCCATGTCCGTCTGTCTGTCCGACGGTCTGTTTGAACGCGTCGATCTCAGAAACTATAGCTAGAGACTTCAAATTTGGTACGCAGGTTGCTGAATATCGGACGCAGATCAACTTTGTTTTTAAATTTTGATTGGAACACTTTATCATATAGCTGTCATAGGAACGATCAGTAGAATATCAAGTTTTAGTACGAAAAACTTTTTTGTTGTTTGAGATATCTGAACCAAACTGACAGAATATACAAATGGGATGGTCCCATAAGTTCTGACCAAATTTTGTTAAAATCGGACCATGTTTTAAATGCTTCCATACATATTACTAATTCTAATTTAACTAATATTCTATTTTATGGAGACTGGCACAGGGTATCTGACAGTCGAGCAAACTCAACTGCAGCCGCGCCCACTTGTTTATTTGCGAAAACTCGATATATTTATTATTTGCAGATATATCGACAACTCGACTAAATTTCATTTTGTCGGTTTTTTAATATTTTGATATTAAATTCACTATATAATTACTCACACATCTGATTCGAAGCAATGGGCAGCGGTCAACACAAAATATCTGCTGATGAGCGTGCCGCCACAGAACCACTCGATCCTGTCCTGCTGCTCAAAGCGATGTCCGAGACGAGCTACGTTGGGAAACTCCTTGGGATTGGCCGGCTGTCCGCCCACTATTAGAGGCGTGTAGCGACGACAATTGTCAATTGTCTCATATCTGATGGGTGCGTTCGGAAAGAGGAAACTGTATCCCACCTTCTCCTCGAATATATCCCTTTTGTACTGCATACAAGCTGACAATAGAAGGGCTTTCAAAATGTGCATAATTTGATATATATCCCATGATACTTACAGCTGACAATTTCTGCATTTTGGGTAAGAATTAGGCTCCAAGGCTGTGAGGTCAGCAGAAGTGTCAGCAGCCACATCTTTAACATGACTTTGTTTACCAAATACTCAGTTGGCGCAATGTGATTAACCGGTTTGGGGGAAAAACAAATACCTTCAACTTGGCAGAGAATTTAGCTTCGTTCTCTGGACTGGTTTACAGTAGGCACTGGCAGTTTACACATACACACACACACACACACACACACACTCGCAGAGAGGCTGGGATTGATACTGATATTGATCTTCCAGCAATCAGCTGTTCTGTTGGACAAAGGGCCTGGAGATTCCCCAGTTGGGTTTCGTTGCGCATTCGCCGTGTTGACCCACCAATCGTCTTATGACAACTGCAGTTCGAGTTTTGCGATAGTGTTAACTACATGAGTAACTAATTTAACAAACTAACAACTTAATTTCTTTATGTGAATGATCTTTATCTTATGGTAATCGATTCTGTGTAAGTTAAGCCCGTTTATTTCCCACTGTGACCGTAACGATTATAATTATTAACCTTTAAACTTTTTATCTTTTCAGTTTTATGCTTGCAATATTATGTTCATAAGCTAGTTCAAGTATTAATTTTATCATTTTTACTAATAAATTTATGAATTTAAGAAAAATTTGAATTTAAAAATTATTTTATTTTTAATAAGATTTAATTTTTTTAAATAAAAACAATTTTTTCTATAATTTAAAAAAATTAATAAAAAAAATTGATTGCACATATTTTTTGTAAAAATTAAAAATGCAAGTTTAAATTATTTTTCAGTTTTCTGGCATATATTTGATTTCGTCACCAGCGTGGACTATCGTCCGCAGTGATGTTTATAATAGAAATTATAAATAGATTTGGGATTTTCACAATCATCTAGATAAATTTGTTCATTTATCTTCTTTGTGATTTCCCTGATTTTCCGGATTCTCAGCTGACCTTAGCTATCTCCTGTTTGATCCAATCCAAGTAAAAGTGAACTCGTGTATAGAGACTTGGCACATTGGGAATGCCACAACCAATGCCAGATGAAGTAATGCCCATCACGTGGTGCATGCAGGGATATTCCGCATGGTAGACCACCACAGGACCTCCCGAGTCACCGTTGCAGGTGTCCTTATGCTCTCTGGAGCCAACGCAGAGCTGTGTGCTCGCATTGTAGCCATTGGGCAACTCATCGATATCCTCCGCCGTGGAACAGTTGCCTCCGAATCCATTCAACTTGACTTTCAGCAGTCTGCTGGAGCTCGCACCAGCAAATTTGGTGTGGCCCCAACCAGTGGCTATGAAACTGTCAATGCGATTCCCATCCTCAAAGGGCAGGCAAGCTGGCAGCTTATAAACACTTAATCTCACGCTGCGATCCAACTGAACGATGGCAATGTCATTATACAACAACCCATGCTCATAATCTGGATGCTCCGTCGAGTTGCGCACTCCGAAGTCCTCGGGCTGAGCGTCATCCTTGTCGGAGTCGAAGTCCAGTTCGCCCAGGCGCACGACATTGATAGCACCGCTGTAAGAAGGTAAATGCAAATATCGAAGTGTAAAAATCGACATAAAAAAAATTAATCGAATTGTCGATATATTTACAAATCGAGTTTAAAAATTTAGTTTTTGAAGTAAATTTTGACTTGAAAGTTGCTAGGTAGAAAATTAGGCCAACTTCAAACTTTCAATCCGATTTGCAAAATTTATAAAATTTTATGTCGCATTTAAATTTTATTAATTTGGTTTGACTAATATTTTGCCTTATTTTATCGATTTAAAAAAAACACCAATCTCTATCTTTAAAAATTATCTATTTTAAAATTTCAAGTTAAAGTACACGAAAATCAAGATGTTGATTTTTCGTTTTTTTTTTACTGATAAAAAAAAGGGATCTAAAATCAAGATCTTGGTCTCAGAACTAAGAACATTGGTCTAAGAAATGCGTCGAGAACATGAAAATCTTGAAGTAAGAAAACACATCTTCATTCTAAGAACATTTCAAGTTCAAGTTCCAAGTTCTTATTTTAAGATCATAAATTCTTATATTTTCAAGACCACAAATCTTAGTATAAGAATAAAACTTATTATTTTTTTGAGAGCATATGTTCTAATTTATAGATCAAAAAGTTTTGAATACTCAAGACAAAAAATCTCAAATAAAGATTAAGCTTCTTAACATTTTAAGAAGAATGAAGTAAGTTTTAGTTAACTTGAAATTAGAAATTTTATTTCAAGAACAAAACATTTAAATTTGAGAATTTTATTCTTATATTAAGAACTTACGATTTTCAAGATTAATATTCTTACTTTTAGTAATTTGGTCTTGAAATATTCCTATTTCAAGAACAAAATATTTTAGATGAACGTTCTTGATTTTAGAAAGTGGTCTTTTTTTCAGTGTAGTGTTGACCATGACTGGACATGACACTGCTTTGGCTACTCCAACATACCTTTCCGAGTAGAGACAATGGGCTGCCGTCAGAACCAGTTGATTGGTGATCAAGGTGCCGCCACAGAACCAATCGGTCTTATTGTCACTGTCGCGATTGCCCAAACGTGCCATGTAGGGGAACTCTTTGGGCTCGGCCGGCTTTCCACCGACTATCAAAGGTGTATAACTGCGGCACATGTCCAACTTCTTGTAGGTGACTGGCGCACCGGGCAGTAAAAAGCTGTAACCAACCTGGACATCAAAAACGGCCTTCTTGTATCGCGTGCAAGCTGGCAAAAAACAAAAGATTTACTTATTCCAAAACTGAGATCGCTGTGTGATCGCTTACAACTGACGATCTCGGCATCTTGGGCAAAGATCGGCGACTCCAACAGCAGAAGCAACAAAAATGCCAGCCACAATGTCTTTAATTTCAAAACATTCTTCCAACAATATATTAAATGCATTATAAATTACAGATTATACAAAGTTAATTACTACTTATATTTTGTATACTAGAAGATCGGCTGGCGATCAGCGACACGGAACTGCCAGTCGAAGGCAGTTTTCTGACTGAGGCGCTTGAATTTCAGGAAATCTATTAAATGCGCACTCTCAGCTAAAGATAACATGCAAATCTCGTTTCCAGCGCTGCTCATTTAATTATTGTATAATCTAAGAAAACATTTGTATTTGTGTACGCATACGTGTAAGTTTAATGTTTCTGTTGACGTCAAATGTAATTTTCTAAGCTACATATTATTCAAATAAGAAAATGAAGAAAGTTTTTTTTAGAGTAAAAATAAAATATCTTAAATATTTGTAAAAAAAAAAATAAAAATAAAATATTTCAATTATTCACGAAAAGTGAATAATTTTTTTTTAATTTTTCCCTTTCAATATTTATTTTTGAATTTGTATTTTAAGAAAAGAGAAGATTTAATTAATTTTAAGTAGAATAAGAAAATTTGTACTTGCTATTTTAACTTAATTTTTATTAAAATAAAAGTTCATATTTTAAGAAAATTTGTTCGTAATTTATCATCTTTTTTCTTAAAATTAAATTTTTTAAAATTTAATTAATTTTTTTTTTAAATAAATTTTTGTTTTGAGTAGAAATTTTTGATCAATAAGAATTATATTCAGTGAGCTTTAGCCAAGTGCTGCTTGATCCAATCCAAGTAGTGATGAACCCGCGTATATAGACTGGGCACATTGGGCGTGTCACAGTCAATGCCCGTGGAGGTGATGCCCATCACATGGTACATGCAGGGGTAATCCTCATGGTAGGTCAACAGTGGACCACCAGAGTCGCCGTTGCAGGTGTCCTTCTGTTCGCTGGAACCCACACAGAGCTGTGTATTGACATCATAGCCATTGGGCAGCTCCTCGATCTCGCTGACGGCACCGCAACGATTTTCAAAGTTCTTCAGATTGACTTTAAGCAACCTGGTCGATTCCTTGCCGGCAAATTTCTTGTGGCCCCAGCCAATGGCAATAAAGCTCTCATGACGATGTCCATTGTCGAAGGGTAGGCAAGCGGGATGTTTATATACGCTGAAATTGACAGCACGATTCAGTTCCAGAATAGCTATGTCATTATACAGCAATCCGTGGTTAAAGTCCGGATGCTCCGTTGCGTTGCGCACTCCAAAATCCTCGGGTTCAGCATCATCCGTGTCGCTGGCAAAGTCCAGTTCACCCAAGCGCACGACATTGACCTCACCACTGAGATACGAGTTGAGAAAGAATTTCTAATTATAATACAATTTATTTTTAATTCGTTACATACAGCTCCGAGTAGAGACAATGGGCTGCCGTGAGAATCAGACGATTGCTGATCAGGGTGCCGCCACAGAACCATTTGGTTTGATTTTCACTATTGCGATTTCCTAATCGCGCCATGTGCGGAAATTCTTTGGGATCAGCAGGCTTGCCACCGACTATTAATGGTCGAGAGCCCTGACAGGAATCAATAGACTCCCAAGTGATGGGCGCATTGGCAAAGAAGAAACTTATGGGCACTCTCTCCTCAAAGACAGTGCGTTTAAATAATGTACAAGCTGCAGAGATAAAGCTTTAATTAAGTCATTTCATTTATTAACAATATTTACCTGCTTTCACTGCTGGATCCGGATCTTGACAGAGCACATGGGACACATAGACCCAAAGCAACAATAGCAAACGAACTTCGTTGAGGGCAATCATTTTCTTAGCATCAATTTGTAATTAATTGCGACGCGTTGAACTTTATTTAAACGAGATTCGAGAGCGACTGATCAATAGACATCGCATCGATTGAATTACAAGTTGAAAGCTGCGCTGCCGGCAACAATATTCATAAGACTGTCCAGGTCTCTCTCTCTCTCTCTTTGAGATCTGCTGAATCATACACTCACTACACAATAAGATGATTTGAAATGTGTAAAACAAATTCGTATGTACAATAGCATACAAAGTTTAATAAAGTTATTAAACGAGTTCTTAAGATAAAATATACTAGAATTAATCGGGAACTACGGATCAGTTGAAATGTATGCCGGCTGAATTGAAAGCCAACAGCAGACGCATAAACTCATCAATGTCCATAGATCTCGCTCGTGATGTGCTCATGCCTTGTTCTTCCAGTATGCCAATGACTTTCTCCTGCATGTTAAAGTTTTCCTCAAGTGGCTGAAAGTGTAAAGAAAAACTTGAATAAAGCTGCCGATTAAAATATTTGTGAAATATCTTACCTCATTTCTTAGTGAACGATACAATTTGTAGTTCTTCTCAAGCATTTCAATCACAGAGTTCACTTTAAAAGTCGCCGCTAGAGTTTTGTTTTTTCGCAGAAAGGCAATTCGGGTTAATCCATCCCATTCGGTAAAGTTCACCGGTGGTGGAGGATTCTTTGGCTCCAGGCGCACCACACTCGATTCAACCTTTGGTGGTGGCTTGAAATTGTTTTTGCCCACCTTCATGAGCATATCGACGCGTGCCAATAGCTGTGTGTTGATACTTAAGCGGCAAAACATCTTGTCACCTGGCTTCGCCACCAATCGTTGGGCAAACTCACGTTGGAACATCAATACGGCACAGCGGAATAACGGGCGATGCAGCAGCAACTTGAAGATCAGTGGCGAACTGATCTGATAGGGCACGTTGGCAATGCACAAGTCAAAGAATGGCAACTCCGCCTTGAGAAAGTCACCAATGAGCACCTGTAGCTTCGGCTGCAACGGAGTCCCCTGCACACGTTTCTGCAGCTCAGCGGCAAGACGTGTATCGATTTCGCAGGCAATTACCTTCTTGGCACGCTCAAGCATTCGTACGGTCATGTTACCAGTACCGGGACCAATTTCCAGCACCACATCGGTACCACGCAATGCTGCCTTCTCCAGCATAGTCGTTATGACCAAAGGATTCTTCAATATATGCTGGCCAAAATCCTTGTTAAACACAATGCCTGTAAATTGCTTGCTATTAACAAAATTACTAATATTTATTGCGGCAATTATTTACCTTGCTTCTGCACCTCATTATGTATGCGGGTTTTTTTTTCTGTTTTTACTTTTGGCATGTTCAATTTGTAAAGAATTTGCGACTATTGTTTTGCTTCGTCTTCTTTCACCTGTGTTTTGGGTGCCATGTGCGCCGCACAGAGTTGCTTTGACATGTAGCGTTGCCAGATCGCTATTTTGGCGCGTTATTTGAAAATAATTTGATTACAAAAGTTAAAACAGCGGACTGGTCCATTTTTTATAGGTGTTACCTCTTTATTTATTAATTAGTTTTCCTTCATTAAATGTTCACTTAAAATTATAAATCAATTTTAGTAATTTTGTTTTCTTTGGTTATCTTTCCTCACTTCGACTTACATTCTTTACCATTTATTTAGTTGCTTGAATAACACTCACTGTCTTCCCTTAGTTAATTTTTTTTTACAACATATCAACTGTTGACTTTTCTTTGTAGCTTATGTATCCATTCTTTAAACATAACTTAAAAATTAATTATGCTTTTGTTCTTCTCAATATAATTTTGTGTGTGTTTTAAATACTTTTCTCTTCATTTGTTCAATATTCATTTAGTGAGTAGTTTCTATTTTCTGATTTGGTTTGTCTTACATCAGTTAACGATTTAAGTTTTGCATTTCTTTTACACTTTAAATGTTTGTCTATTTATAGAATCTAAATTGCAGAAGGTACATGAAAAGGTGTATATGTAGGCGTGGCATGTGACTGTATTTATATGTATGCATTGTTGTATGTATCTTAATTGATTAGACAGAAAACGATGCACTTTTTAGCTTGCAGAAAGTTATTCAAGCGACTTGGATACAATTTCAAATTATTGAAACTCGTTAGTCTGACAAGATTCATAAGATGACACTGCACGCCAATTATTGATTTCAATACTTTTAAAGCTGATTTTGGCCACGACATGCTGAATTTGTTCACTTGGCACAATTCAGACATCGATCGGCCTTGTATAATATTTATATTATAGATAGTATTAAGAGATTTGGTGGAGAATGAGCGCGATGGAGTTGCAAGTGCACTCATTGGTATTTGTTGTTGTTGTTGTTATTGATGCAGTAATTAATTAGCCAGACAAAACAATGCGTTACAATTTGCTCTACAGAAAATATTTTAAATGGTCTTATAACTAACATTCTGTTTTTAACTTTTATGTGTACGTCTTGCTTTTAGTTTTTATTCAGGTTACGCGTTACATTTTGTTTTGTTTGTTTTCTTTTTATAATATTTATATATTTTGTTGTTGTATCTTATTTCACAAAGCAATGCAGCTGCTGCCTTTTTCAAGTTCGGTAACAACCAACAATTTTTGTATTTTGTTTGCTTGTTCCTCGAGCGAGGCGATTCATAGATATATAAACTAATGTAAATACATATGTATGTATGTATGCTGGCTGGATGCGTATGTAAATAACGGCATTGTCGTATTTATACATGTATGTATATATAATTTCATTTCATCATATTCATATATGATTTGCATTTGACCTTGTTCTGTCTTCATTTTGGTTTAGTAAAATGCGCTTTTGAGAATACTTGAGGTTAACATTTAAATGGGTATGCTTGCTATTTCATAAATATTATTATTATTATTACTATTATTACACATTGGGTTTGTTATCATTACATACAAAGTTTATTTATGTTTATTTGTTTTGTTTTGTTTTCTTTTGTTTAGTTAACAATTGTTGCTTACAATTAGTAATTTGTTCTATACTGCCATTTTTGTTTAGCGGTTTTCCATACAAATTTATCAAACTTAGTATTCGGCAATCAATTTGCGCTCCTGTAAATGCAGCACAAGAATTGTGTAGTACATTTTAAAAAGTCAATTTTATAGTTGCTCTCAAATCAACATTAAAACAAGAATACAAAAAAAAAAAAAAACAAGATCAATCAATACATTTCAACATGATTGGCATACAAATCAATGATTAAATCAATTACTAACAAATATCGATGTCACATTGCACATAAAATACAATGTTTTCTGTTTGTTTGTCATTTATTGTTTGTATGCTTTTCCTTCATTACTTGGTTTGTTGCAACTTGTATTTGTTGTTTGAGTCTTTGGTTTTAAAATCAACACATATATATTTATTATTAATATTTGTTTAATATTGGTATTATTACATACATTATATACTTTATCTTCTTTCATCTGTATTTGTTCTTCTGCTCTGTTCAACAGTTTAAACTGCGTTTTTCACATAAGTATACTAGATTTTTATTCTATTTATGCATGTGTATATATAATAAAATACATATATATATATTTCAATATTTCATTATTCAATATGTATTTGTATATACACACACATATAAATATATTTATATATAGTTACTTTACTGACAACTTTTACTTCCTCCAACTTACGAACTAAACACATTTTGTTTTGAATGTATTTATAATTTGTTTGTGTTCCATAAAATATATATGTATATGTTTATGAATTTAGAAATGTTTTAATGTTTCTCATTCAAGTTTGTTCTCAATTATATGACTAAGCTTAGTTTCATTCCCTTAGTTTTATTGTTTAAATTTCTGCATTTGTTTAACTCAAAAGCTTGTGTCTGTATGTAAATTTTGTATGTGTGTGGGTGTGTGTGTGCGTGTATTTATTTTTGGCTTTTTTTTTTGTTGTAATAATATTATGTTTGTATGTATAACAATAAGTTAATTTTAAAATAATATCGCTTTAATACTTGAGAAGGAAATTGTGCAAGAGTTCGAATACGCATTAACTTGGCTAATATTTAGCATATTTTCTTGTAAGTGTGTGTGTGCGTGTGTGTATTGTATTGGCCATTGTGACATTCTCTTGAGATTCGCATAGGAGCAAGTGCTATATATGATTGGGATAGCGCTGTTTGCGATGTTGTCTGCATTGAAGTGCGAAACTTGAGATTCAGCACATTTATAAATAAAAAACTAATAACAAATAGCATGGCATAGCAGCAATTGCAATAACATTGACTAGATCAGGGCTTATTTTGGCAATCAATACAATAATAATGTTATTAGAAGATAATTTTAGATAACAAGCTGCATTAAGTGGCGCCTTGCTTCAAGAGGCTTTGAGCATTAACACTAGCAAAAGCAAAGGATTCAACGAGGGGGACAGACAGTGCGATATAAACATAAATTAAAATATATAAATAAATTCTTCTATGTCCTATTTGTGTGTGTGTGTAGTGTGCGCGATTGTTGTGTATGCATACAATTTATAATAAGTTGTTTATTGGCACTGGTCGCAGATGACGATTCTCTGATTTTTGCAGCAGATATTTAATCATTTCTACCGATGTTTATATATACTACTATATATCTTGCATTTCTTAGCTCCTCTTTTCCATTTGCATTTTAGTTGTGACTTCTATTTTGTAAATTCCAACAAATAACTTAAAACGAAATAAAAATAAAGACGACAACTGGAAACAGACAACAATAAAGCGTTCATAAAATTATCAACGGAAGCAGAGTTTAGATTCAAGTGCTAGGGATAAGCTAGGGCTAGGAATAGGCTAAGAGATGGCATAGGTCTGGTACCTAATTCAAAACCTGGCAACAAATTGCCCTGTGCTTAAAATTTCAACTGATCCAGTTTGCTGGTTAATTTCTCGCCAACGTTAAGCGCATGTCCACTCATCCAAATAGTTGCCATCTTCTTCTACTTTAGAACACCTTGCGCTCTGGCCCAAACTTTGGATTAACAAATGAGAATCCGGCGAATTCGTCCTGATTGATGCAACGTATGACATCATTGCCAATAGGTGTTAACACCGGCTCCTCTTTGGTGAATTCGGCATCGAAATTGTTGGCATCACGTGGGTTTTTCTAAAGACAAGACAGACAAGTTAGTAAAAGATACGTGTGATAAGCTGCATACTTACCATTTTAGGTCGGAATGGTGGCTTTATGTTGCGCTTCTCCAGTTCCTTCCAGTCCAGTTTATTGAAGAATGCATGCTTGCGTATTTCATTCTCATCGCCGGTGCAGCCCAGACGCTGCTCAGGATTTTTGGTCAGAAAACCTTAAGCAGACATCGATTATTAAAAAAATGTGATTATGTTGAAAGTTTCAGCTTACCCTTCAATATGGAGACGGCTTCACGGGACAACCAGACCGGGTAGAGAACATCATCGTGCATGATCGAGTCGAAAAGCTCATCCTCATTGTCAGCCTCGAATGGCGGTTGTCCGGCCATCATCTCATACATGAGCACGCCCAGCGCCCACCAGTCCACGGAGGCACCATATTCCTGCTCTTTAAGAATTTCGGGTGCTATATAGTCGGGTGTACCGCAGAATGTCGTGGTCAGCATGCCGTTCATGATGCCCTCCTTGCACATGCCAAAATCAGCGAGCTTACAGTGACCCTCCTGATCGAGCAATATGTTGTCCAGCTTCAGATCACGATAGATAACCCCATGGGTGTGCAGAAACTGCAGCGCAAGCGTCACCTCGGCCGCATAGAAAGCAGCACGTGCCGCCTCAAAGCGTCGCGCCTTTTGTATTTGAAACATTAGATCACCACCGTTGACGTACTCCATAACAAAGAACAGACGATCTGGTGTCTGAAAACATGAATGCAGCGCCGTAAGGAACGGATGATTGGCGGCCAAAGCCAGGATGCGTTTCTCGGTCATCGTACAGTCCACATCATCGTCCTGTATGATGGCATCCTTCTTCAGCACTTTGATGGCATAAATCTCGTCGGTGCCCTTCTTCTCAGCCAGCATCACCTTGCCAAACGATCCCTTGCCCAGCACTTTGATAAAGTTAAAGTCCAGCAGCGAGCATTTGCCAGGACGTGAATCTCCGGCACCGACAGCTAGGCTCATGCAGCTACTGCTGTTGTAACCACTGGTCAATGTGGTTGTCGAGGTGGCCAGACTGTCCCCCGACATATTGCCACTGCGAAATGAGGCGCCTGCCGCATTATCACCACCCTCGCCGCCCAACGAGGCACCATAATTGTCCTCGCCACCCGGTTGACTCAAGTATTTGGATCGTCGCGGCTGCTGGCCCTGCTTATCCGGTGAGATGCCCAGCGAGCTGAGAATTTCGGCCATTTGCTTGGTATTGATGCCGCATGTGTTGGCCACATTCTTTTGGCACCGCTTGTGGACGTTCATGTAACATGTTTCGCACTGTAAGCCCTGCTTAATCAGTCCGTAGAGCAGCGAGCCGCAGTGATCACAAAATGTGAACCGCTTGTAACTGTGCACCACAAACCGATGCGGAACATTCACATTAAATCGCTGACCGGCCGGCACAACTTCCACCTTGGCCTGCTGCTATTGATTGGAATTGGAATGGGAATAAAGTAACAAATCTTAGAATCTGTGTAAAGTTGCAATGAAATCATCTTAAAAACTCACCTCATCACGCATGCCCGGACATTTGGAGACCACAGACAGATGGCACTTTTTATGTACAACTAAGGTGCAGACTAGAAATGATTAAATCAAAATAACACTTCATTAATCTCAGAGTCAATTAAAGATTTCGGCCTGCACGGCAGCTCGTCCTGCTCAGCATTTGAGGCATTGTGCATGGCAAGTCAATTCAATTCAATTAGCTAACGAATCACAGCAGTGCAGTACGTATATATACATATATACGGATATTCTAGATATATATATTTACATTTCTACCTTTGAAATAATTAATTTTGTATACAAAATACATTCAGAGGTTAGACACACACTAAAATTAGCTTATTCCATGTAATTTATTTATCACATACATTAATATGAGAGCTGGTGATTGTTGTTTCAATTTCAATTTTCAATTCATTTTCGAATTCAAATTAGTTTGCTTAATCGTCTGGACAACATAAAATTGTTAAATCACGTGAGTGCAAAATGCTTCTTGTGGCGTGCAAAATTAAATTCAAAACCATCTGTGTACCTAAAGTTTAACTTGCCAATAACTTTTTTAGGGCTAAAGCACTACAAAGCACAATTTAAGTGGCAACTTAAAATATTCGAAACAACTGCTAAGAACTTGAGATGTATTACAAAAATAGTCGTTTAGAAAAAGCCATAAATTTCACAACCTAAAGTCTATAATCAAATTTTATCTTTCTATACATCTGTTGCGCACTTTATGTTTTTATATGAAATCATTGTTTTTCTTCCCCAATTGAAAGTTATAGTTAGAAAAAAATAATGTAATGGTATTTTGCTAAATTTTAATGGCATAAACGTAAAGTTTAACCTGTTGAATTAAAATGATAAAATATAATTAAGTGAATTTCGTATAAGGAAATACACGAAATGATTTCCTTTCTTTACTAATTCAAATTAAATTAAGAATTTATGAAAAGTAAAATCAGAATTAATAATGTATTACTTTACTATTTAGATTATCACCTACTTCTTTTATTGTGATTCAGCTCAATTTTAACTCATTTCATTGTTTATAATTGTTATAATATCTCTGCCATTCTAGCTCCTGGAAGTCCCCACTTTAATGCACTACAATCACTCTACCGTAACAAACACAACATTTATAAGAATGTAGTTTTAATGATTTTTGTTTAGAATTCTCTTAGAATTACATTTAATCTATGTTTGTTTTAATCATTAAATCTTATCAGTTAATGATTAGTATGGAGGCAAGACAAGTGTAAAACAGAGTTACAATAAATGTGTGTATGTTTATTAAACAAAACCATAAAACAAATGGTCAATGCAGTGCTTTGGGTGCATGGAAAATGCAGAGAGAAGCAACAAGAGCAGCGACGACGCAAATTAAAGGTATAAACTTTGCTTGTGATGGTCCAAATTGATATTTGAGTATTGTATATGTGTATGTAATTAATTTTAATTGTGGACAATGGCAAATGCTTGGTTTCTGGATTCGAAACTGAACAACATCAAAACAAACAACAAACGAACGAACGAAACGAGCAAATGCAAGTGATGAATATCTTTATATTTTCTGTTTTCTTTTTTTAGTTGTTTATGTAATTGTCTTCTCAGAAACTGTCGAGTCTCTTGAAGAAATTCCTTTTTACTTTTTTAATTTTAAGCAGAACACATACCTTGACATTGATAGCCTTGTTTACCAATTCCCCTGCAAAAAGGCAAGAAATTCCGTGGCTATTGCATATATATTTCTTTTATAACTGAATGATGAGTGTTTTTTTATTTTTGTGTAGGCATGAATGTATGCGAATAATAATAAAAAAAAAATATATATATATAAAGAAGGGAGTAGACCCTCTGCTCGGAACCAAAAGATGAAAGTCAAGCATATGTTTGTATTGTGTGTAGGATGAGAGACCAACCCAGCGAACCAGTGTAAAATTGTTGCCTCACGCCAAGAAGCTGATCAAATAATCCCCAGTAGAATGTTATGTGAAAATGGTTAATCAAGAGAAAAATCAACTTAAAAAACTTATAAATAAGTTAAGAGATAGACTAAAAATACGTTGTGGAATTCTAAAAAGTTGTGTATGTTACGATTACGATACATAAAAGTACATCGAAATCAATATAGATAATCGAGAGATATATATGTATTGTATGTTGTATGTGTATCTTTAGTTAGAAAATAATAAAATCATAAGTAATAGTGTTATGCCGATGCTTTGATGGTGTGTCTTGTGTGTTTTAAATTATAACAAAATCCAAAATCAATTACAAGTTAAAAGAATGGTACTGTGGATGACAGTCTGGCTGTGAGTAAGTTTTACAGTCTATGCTGCAATTGTTCACTTACCAAATAAACTCGCGACAATGTGAACAGAAGGTGGGCTGACGCAAGAATGTTGCCATAAACTTATGTCCATTAACCTATCCACGGCAAGGTAGACAAAATATTAATTAATCATTTGATAATCAAAAAGTGTAAAATTGATAAAAACAAAAAAAAAAGTATGTATAATTACCTGATGTACACGACGGCGCATAGCACCGCGACGTCGATTGAATCCGGCGCGTTCTTTGAACTCCTTGTTAACGGCCACGGTCTGCTCGACTTCGGCATCGGCCTTGGCTTGATCTATAAAATTGAAAGGGTTACAATGTCCAAAAGTAAATGTAAATGTGACAGAACTAACCATAAGTCTCATGCCTACCATTGCGAGTCTTCAGCTCGATAATGACATGAATTTTGCCCTGTGGCTCCAGGTTAATCTGCAAGTTAGAAACAAGTTAACAATCTGAATTACGTGACAACAAATCACGAGACTCTTCTCACTCACCCATAAATCCGGCACTCCGGATTCACTCTGCATGAGATCCTCAAATGGAATAATGCAGTTGGCGACAAAGTCATCGGGCGGCAGTGCGGCATCATGAAAAACGGTCAAGTTAATGTTGCGCGCATTGGTCACGTCGTGGACGAACTGTTCGTTCCATACAGGATCAAACGTCTTTGGTCTTGTTGTCGAGCGATCTAATGGGCAAGGGATATTAAAACATGAATTAGTCTTGCAGTTTTCAGATTGACACTTACCAAAATGACTTTCGTCGACATCTATGGACACGTAGGGATCGATGAGTTGCTCATCGGCAAGTTTGCCAAATGTTAAATTGTGGCGCTTTTGAAAATCTGTTGGACGCAGGCCGCTTGCCTCGCAAACCTTGATCTGCAATTTACCCGTAAACATTGCGCTGATTGGCTTCAGCTCCACGTGTACTTGAATTCCTCTTTCTCTTGCTTTTGTTGTGTATAATGCTGATTTTGATATTGGCAGGAGTAATCGACAATCGGTAATCGGCAGCGCCGCCTGTATGCAGCTGTGGTGAGGTTACAGAGAACTCTCCCCCTCAGTGCCAATTGAAAGGTGGCTGTTGTTATGGTTGTTCTATAAATTAAAAAGAAATGAAACGAAATTAGTTGAAACTTACAACTGTGATATGGAATCCCCCCTTTCCAAAAGCACTGTTACTCTAGGTCATTGACATTCTGGACTTTCTGCGTATACTAAATGCTCAAATGAATTTCAAGGTCGCACTCGACTTGGCATTGATGAGAAATGGGAACACAACGATTTTAATGGCACCGCGCATATTCTTATCCGTTGCACTTCCGTTCAGGCATTGAGATTCGCGTTAGTCAGCATTGGAATTAAGTCGCTTGACGAATTATGAAACGTTCAAGAGAGATAAACACAGAAACATCTGTGGACACACATGTATGCATGTGTATGTTAGTACACACACACACACCCGTTCATAGATATTAGTAAGATAAAGCTGAATTAAAGTTGTCCTCAACAATGTTGTTGTTGTCGTGTCGTTGCTTAGCTTTGATTTGTTTTACATATTATTCTTATACATACAGTAAAATATTTTTTTATTTTTTTTATGTATTTACTACCTTCAACTCATAAACAGACACTCACAAATATGTACATACATACATACAGACAAGCACTCGGACAGTGCATACATAGCAGCAGTAGCAGATATTTTTCACAAATAAAACAACAAAGAAAGAATAACAAGCAATCCTAATACCTCTGCGCCAGTCCCACACCCCCACAGCAACCACTACACACTCCCACCCACATTGCTGCTAACCCAGCGCACACACGACCGCGCTCTCGCTCTTTCTCTCTCCCTCACTATGCCTCTCTTTTTAACTTTTATAAGAACACGAGAAATTCTCATACACACACACATTCATGTATGCACGCGCGCACACACACACATACACATTCATAAATTCCAGCACAAACAATACTCACACGTAGGGCAAAACAGCAATAGCCAGTTAGAAAATGCAAATTGCACAAGTATATTTGACAATATGACAATTGCGACTAGTGCGTTAATTTACAATTACCGTTAAATCAACAAGAATATCACTTGAAAAAACTTATATGCACGAGAGAGAGAGCGCGCATCTCCGTTCGCGGAGAGCGGAGGAGCAACAGAGAACAAACAGAAAAGCAAACAACAGACAGGCGCAGTACTTGAATGACCCAAATATGACAGTGCACACTGGTTGGAAAACGCTTTTCATAAACCTGCTCTAGCATTTATTATAAGACATTTAAGCTATTCAAAGACAAATTGTTAATGATAAAAGTAAACAGAACTCTTTATTTCTGAATTAATGAAAAAGTTATTGTTTTCCTAATCACCAAAGTATGTCTAATTAAGCTGGAGCCAGCTGTGCAAAGAGACGCGGGCGTTAAACGAATTGGAAGAGCATTTGCAGCGCCCAAAGCAGAGCAGACCAGACCTTCAGGCAAATCGGTGGACATTACATTACATTACACCTCAATTACTTACCTTTTCTCACAAGGGTACCGTGACTGTGGCTGTGCGCCGTGCTGCTCTCTTTGCCTTGCTATGTGTTCGCTCACGATTGTTGGTATATTAGAGAAAAATGTTCAGCTACATACATACATATGTGCGAAAAAATTAAGGATGGCACATACACAGTCACAAGCACAAGAACACACACATACGCAAACAGACACCCTGTTTGCACAATTCCAATTGGAAATACTTTCAAGGAAATTGTTGCCTTTGGTTTCGACAATGGCAATGTGTTTACACTATTTTCTCACACAAACACATTTTCCAACATTTTTCGACAATAGAATTTCATTTCGAGCACGGTTAAATAAAGCAAAAATAAAAATTATTTATCGTCCGTCTTCTCGCTAGAGTTGTGTCGTTTCGTTCTGATAAAGTTCAAATGAACGGGTCATTAAGATGAACGAATGAACTTATTCAGTCAATCATGAACTAAATCGTTCATTTCGCAGTTGGTCAGTAATTTTTAGGGTTGTTGAAAATAATATCAAAATATCAATATATCGATATTTTTTAAAAAAATTATATATTTATATCGCGATATTAGATTTGCCGATATATCAAATATGCGATATTTTTTTTTATATTTGAAATTTGTGATCTCTAAAGCAAGTGAGTAAATGTAAAAAAATGTTACCAAAAAACAGCCTACTGTGAATATTGTTCTCGCAGCAAGCTTGCAACGTTTTCAACCTGCAACGCTGCTAGGGTCAAGTGAACACCCTAATTATGAAAAATATATATGGAAATATTTACTGAAATGAACTGTATTTTTATGGTATATATTGTTATGTTTGATAAATAGGACTATCTCTTTTTATTGTGGCGCATATTACTTCTTTATTTTTTTTAAAAAGGTAAAAAAAAAAAAATATCAAAATATATCAATATATCGATATTTTAAAATGATATATTAAATATCATTTTGATATTTTTTTAAAATGGAAAATATCATCGTTGCGATATTTTAAAAATATTCGACAACCCTAGTAATTTTCAGAACGAAACACAACTCTACTTCTAGACATTTCCCTCATATTTTGCTAAATCACAAAGAGTTGAGACATTCGAATATATTTGAGAATAATTTTAAAAATCGTACTCAAAATGTCCGTGCGTTATGATTGGTACCAATCGGAGGCCAAAGTGGTCATAACAGTGATGTTGAAGAACGCTACCGAGAAGAAATACAACGTTCAAATTGAGGCAGATAAAGTGCATATGACTGCAGATGGCTATGAACTGCGGCTACATCTGCTCCACCCCATTGTTGTAGAGCGCTCCTCACACAAGGCCTATTCAACCAAGGTCGAGATTACCTTGGCCAAGGAAACGGGCGTGCGCTGGGAAACGCTTGAACAGACTGCCAACTCCGCATCGCTGGCAGCAGCTCCACTTGCAACGCGTCAGGTGAAGAACTGGGATCGTCTGGTCAGCGAGGAGGAGAAAATTGAAGAGAAGGAAGCCAAGGGCGAGGCAGCCCTCAATCAGCTATTCAAAAAGATCTACAGTTCATCCTCGCCGGAGGTGCAGAAGGCCATGAACAAATCGTTCTCCGAATCCGGCGGCACAGTGCTGAGCACAAACTGGAATGAAGTCGGCAAGGATAAGGTTGACATCAAACCGCCCGAAGGAACCGAATTCCGTGAATGGGATAAATAAGCAAAAGAGATTCTAACAACAAAACAGCAGAAATTCATAAACGCATAGCTCATAGAAAACACATAATATATTAAGAATCTAACAAATAAATCACATATTAACAATTTTAATAAAATTTTCTTTATAAATTTAAATTTTATAATTACAAATTGAGATCTTACTTTTTATAAAATAACAACAATAAATTAGATCTGAATTTGTTCGTTGTCACAACAATTACTTGACAACCTGTCAGTGTGTGTCTGTGTGTGTGCATTTTGGGGGAGGAAGTTCAATGAGAAGGGAAATTTGTAACGAAATCAGCTGATCGACAACCGGCGATGTGCAAGCAACGCACAATTTTGTATTTATTTTTAAACCGAGGCTAAAATTTCAATTAAACGCAATTAAGATGTATCAAAATCTAGAGGAGCACAATCGGCTAGTGAATAAATATCTAAAGATATTCTTTGTAGTCGCTTTATACTGGTAAGAAGCATTCAATTCAAACGCAGATACAAAGATACATATTTTTAACACGTTGCATTTATTTTTGTGGCAGGTGCACCTCCATACTGACCGTGTTTGTGAACAAGCATCTGCTGAGCAGCGATGCTGTCAATTTGGGTGCGCCACTGTTCATGTCATGGTATCAGTGCGTCGTATCCACCGCAATATGCTTCTGCATGAGTCGCTTGAGTCGGAAGTATCCAAGTGTTTTTACCTTTCCGGAGGGAAATCCCCTGGACATTGACACATTTCGAAAGCTTCTGCCCTTGTCGGTGCTCTATACGCTCATGATCGGGGCCAATAACTTGTCGCTGTCGTTTGTAACCGTGGCTTTCTATTACATTGGACGCTCCTTAACCACAGTGTTTAGTGTGGTGTTGACCTATGTGATCCTAAGGCAACGCACTAGCTTCAAGTGCTTGTTGTGCTGTGGCGCAATTGTCGTGGGCTTCTGGCTGGGCGTGGATCAGGAGAGCTTAACGACGGCCTTCTCTTGGCGTGGCACCATCTTCGGAGTGCTCAGCTCCTTGGCATTGGCCATGTACTCGATACAAACGAAGAAGGCGCTGTCGTATGTGAACCAGGAAATCTGGCTGCTCAGCTACTATAATAATCTGTACTCCATGTTGCTTTTTCTGCCATTAATCATATTAAACGGCGAGCTTGGCACCATCTTGGCCTATCCACACTTCTGGGCCCCCTGGTTCTGGGCCGCGATGACGCTTAGTGGATTTTGTGGTTTTGCCATTGGCTTTGTCACAGCTTTAGAGATAAAGGTATGTGTGTGTGTGTGAGTCAGCGCGCATTAACAGTGGTATGTCGTACTTATCAAACTCTCTTTACTGATTGCAGGTTACCTCACCGCTAACGCACAACATCTCTGGCACGGCCAAAGCATGCGCCCAGACAGTTATTGCCACGCAGTATTACAACGATGTGCGATCGGCCATTTGGTGGACTTCGAATATAGTTGTATTGTTAGCTAGCGCTGCCTATACGCGGGTCAAGCAGTTGGAAATGGTGCAACAGCATCAACAGCGTAATGCCGCCACATTAAAGGCCTGATCCAACATACAGTATACAAATGAAATTGAATTTACAATTGGCTGATAGTATTGTGCAAGTTCCAAAAACTATTTCAATAATAATCTATTATGTGTAAGTGTCGTAAGATTATCAAAGATTTCCTCTAATTCTTGAAACACACAACGTACATAAGTGTATCCAAAGATACTGCATGGAATGAACTGAATTCCTAAGACGTACATCATTTTTAAAGTATGTATTCCGACTGTCAATGCACAAATGGATCCAATAAGCAGTAAAGCTATAGATTTTGTAAGTACATAACAATATTATAAACTAATTTGACATCGCAGCTGCTGCCTTTTCTTCTGCCTCTTCTGGTTCCTCTGGCTTCTTGCTATCCTTCTTCACTTTGGCTGTGTTTTTATCGTAGAGTTCAGATACATATACGAATGGATCAATCTTTAGTTGCTCGCTGCTGGGCGGGCTCTTGAGCAGGACGCGTGTGATGAAGCGACCATCGCGTTTGGGACGCACTGTGTTGACGTCTTGCAGCAGAAATCTTATGTTTTCCTCCAGATGTTGTGCATCCATGTCCAGAGTTCCTACGCTGGCTGTTATCAATCCAAAGTTCTGCTGATATTCATCTTTACTGGCACTGTAGCTAATGCCATTGGAAAACTTTACAATCATTTCAGCCAGATTGGTTCCTAAAGTTTCACTTTTGGGATTTGGAAATTTGCGTTTCATTAGGCCACGCAGTGCAACGAGCTCAGCCAGAATATTGGGATGTGCAATAATGTACTGATAGTCGGACAACAACAGTTCGCCGTTTGTTATATCCTTAATCAGCTCAATGCCACCAACAAGAGATGCACCAGCATCACGTGCTTCAGTAATTTCTTCCTACAAAGGAATATGTTATTTTGGGGACAGACTTGTTTAGTTCATTCACTTACCTGCCCCTTTGTAAATACTATAATCTTGCGATCTTCGCCGTGATCAAACTTGTGCGGTATCATGGCCATGCGCTGAAAGTTGTCCACAAATCGATTTGCCTTTTCACCTTGCATATTCAGCTCAATTTCCAAGTTAAGCGGGGCATTGGGCACATTGTACATGCTCGGATGATGTGTCTCTCGATGACATTGTATGGCTTCAGCTACTGTGTACACCGGCCACCGGTAATATCTTCCCACATAGACGTCATCCTTAGATACCTGCTTCCAAGAGTCATCCACGTGTTTGTCAGCGCGTTTAACGTTGATCCTAAGAATATACGTAGCATGTTATTTGATTGTGAGTCTGAACGCCATTGGTTGCACTCACTTCTTGTCACGCTGATTGTGTGGAATGAATCCTACTTTCTTCACCTCCACTTTAACCTTCTTCTTGCGTGCTTTTTCACGAGTGCCTTTTCGAGCCGCATCCGCGACGGCGGTCAGGTGCAAGCAGCGCAGTGCTTCTCCAGTTTGTTGACGCACAGCGAGGGCGCGCATTGATGACAAAAGGGATAACATTTCTGTTATAATTGTTAATATCTTTCTTTTAACAGCTTTTTTATTATATAATTATAAGAATGTCCGGTCCGGCTGTTCCCTCAAAAATCATAACACAACAACAGAGTAGAGCTGGGTCGACCACTCACGATAGTATCGATATATCAAATTTTTATTTAAAGTTTACACTATCGATGTTTCGACTTCGATAGTTAACGATAGTAGCCCTTCTCTCTGCATCACTGTTTTTGGCGCAAGTGCAAAATTAATTGGTGCTGGCGACTGGAATTCTCAAATTGTGGAAAATTTTTTTAAAAAGCACAAGCGAATTCGCAATATTGGAGCTACACCAATACATGTTAGCGGCTCATCCTCCCAAGACACAAATCCTTTGAGCTATTGGAAGCTTTTATCTCAATTATTGTATGTTAATATTTGAATATTCAATTAATTTAGGTTAATTTTGTTTAGCTTACTATTTGTTCTGCGAATTATTGTTTTAATTGTTTGCGATATTGTCTTGAAAGTCTGAACTACTTTGAAATAAGTACTTCTGGTATTTGAATAAATAGATGTTGGTATAAAACGATACTATCGATATTATCGATTTTTTTTTAGAAAACCTCGAAAATATCGAATATCTCCACTATCGATGTTTTCCCAGCTCTACAACAGAGTGAATATTGGCCGTGTTCACCAGAACTAATCAATCAGTAATCATGTATTTTGTTTGTTCGATAACAAAGCATCACATCACAGAATTTCAGCGTACTATTTTGGTGATGAATTTTCAGTCATCATACATCACAAAATTTGAAATCATGATTGCTAATCACTGCATTTCACCAGAATAATCGTGCAAATTTCATCGATTTTCTGTTGTCGATTTGTTCTGGTGAACACGGCCATTCTCTTTAGTTATCGAATCGAAATCGGCTCTGTATAGCATATACTGCAGAAATCGGTGATGTTATCGATATTCAATTTTGGGATATTATCGCAGACATTTGAAGTCTTTGTATATAAAATGTTAATATTAATAATTTTAATATTAAAAAGGGCAATCGTTACGCAATATATTCATGTAGTCAATGTCTTTGAGTATTTGACAGAATAAATTCTAATTAAAAATTAAACTATTTTAATTGTGGGTAACTATTTAAAAATTTCCCTAACCAATCGCTTGTTAATACATAAATAAACGTTGCAGCCAAGTTTCACACCATAAGAGCTGCCAAAACGACTGAAAGTGATGGGAAAATTAGCAAGGACGCAACAGTAAAAGGGCAGTTAAAAATTTAACGTGGGAAACTTGAAAAAGGCAGTTATAAATTTTTTATGGGACATTTGGTAAAAATAAATTCGTTCAAAATCTATTTGAATGTTTGAAAAAAAAAAAAAATATATGAACACTGATTACTTATAAGTAATGTTATCAATGAGTAGAAAGAGAAGTTGAAAAGGTCATAGAGAGTATCGCTCTCTATATCATACATATATATGCATATATAAATACACCATTTTCCGATTTTCTCACGAGTAGGAAAACCGCTCGCTGTGTTCGTTTGTGCTCAGAATAGCTTCGACCGACGAACGGCACAATACGGTTTCGATAATCGCGGCGGTAAAATCGCGAAAAGAAACGCATAGAATATAGAATCTAGAACAGATACAAGATTCGGTGTGCATAACAAAAGTGCAAGTAACCATTTGTTTATTTTCTTATTATGCAAATTATAATTTTGTCGCGAAAAAAACGGTCGAAAATTTAGACGAATTTCAATCTGTAAATTTAATGCGATCAAATGTAGCAGAGGACTCGAAAAAAAGAAGGAAAATGTGTATTCATTTTCGATAAAAGATTCTGAAAGTGGCGAAGCGAACGCCTAGTGAAAGTAATGGGCTCCAAAATATACACATAATGTGCCCCACTCACTCACACACATGCACACACACACATTCTTGGGGGCTACAATTTCCCCAAAGAGCGAAAATTGGAAATATTAATTGCGTGTAACCTAAAAATGAAATAATGGAAGTGTGTGCATACTTCAAATAAGGAATGATGAGGTGACAGGGGTGGGGGACGAGGAGGTGGAGGGACTGGGAAGAGGAGAAAGGGGAGCACAAACAAAAGAGTGTCAGCAATTTAAAAATAGTTTACGCCGTTGTTTCTATTTATTTGTGAATTTATAATTTCTCGTGGATGTTTTGCTGGATTCTTGTATTATTTTTGTGGCAATTTAAAGCACGAAGTGCATTCGAATGTGGTTTTCCACATCCAAATTATACAATTCCCGTTTTATTTATTGACCACACACGCGTAAATATTTTTCGAAATATTTTCAAAACTTTTGCACATGTGGCGAAACGTGCTAAAATTGCGTTTTGTTTTTTTTTTCTTTGGTTTTTCAAATTTATTGTTTATATCGTATTTAAGGCGTTACACTTTAAGGCATTCAAAAATACCAGACATACGTATATAATTCTTAGTCACATATGTATGTATGTATGCATACATACATACACTCAATCCAAGAATTTTATTCGTACACCCGAAATATTAAAAAATATTTATATTTTTCAACTTTAATAAGACATATTTTAAAAATAAAATAACTAAAGAAACGTCAAATTTGAGAGTTTGAAAATAGTTGAAATTTGTGTACAAATAATTTTTGGTAAATTTTTCGCTCTCTAATTTTGAAAATACCGCTTAAATAATAAATAATAGTTAAAAATTGGTTAAATATTTTCCGGATTTTATTCCAAAATAACTGCTCCCATTATCTGCATTATCTGTAAATATTCTATAAAAATCGGATTGAAATTGAGTGTACGAATAAATGTTGGGCTGAGTGTATATGTGTGTGTGTGTGCGTGGCGGACGTTCCACATTTGTCTTCCTCTTTTATAAACAAATTTTTTGATTTCGATAATTCGTGGGATATTCTTGTCTTGCGTGCGTTTCTAGTGGCCGTATCTCAACTGAGTAAACAAACAAAAGCCAATTGAGCATTTCAGTACGCACAAATACAAATAGAGACACAAACACACAGATACAAATACATATATTTTAAGATCCATAAATGAAGTGATCTTGCGCTGAACGTTGATCGTGCCACAAATTGTCATGGATAATGCGCCTCCACCGAAACCACGTCGAACGCGTCAAAGGCTCAAGGGATCAGCCTTTAACTATGATTCCCTGCCAACGGCGCCTCCAGCCATGTGTGGACGTGCCGATGAGAACATCTTTCAGTTTCCCGCCGTGGCATCCCGTGCCCGGAATCTGTCTGCCTCGCCCAAGCAATGTCTGGAGAAGGATTTGCCCGTGTGTGAGCATGGCAAGCACAGTTGCTATTTCTGTCAACCGTATCGAGCTGATCGGGGCACAATTGAGCCGCTCAAGAATCGATTGAACTCAGCCATTGAGGCAATGGATCAGCTGCAACGCACTTATGCCTTGCTGGAGGGATTTCTGGAGCACAAGCTGGCCACCATCACCGACAACGAGGAGGAATGCCAAATGCCAGCATCACCGGGTTCAGTTCCCTCTCCGTCTCCCTCTCCCTCTCCAGCTGCTCCTCCTGCTCCTGCTCCTGCTCTGCCCCTAGCGACGCCTGTGGCCGATACCGAATTTGAGCTGGAGCACTCGCTGACATGGTTGGAGTCCCTGCTGGGCACTGAAGTGGTGCCACCCACCAAGCAGGGCAGGTTCAAAGGGTAGGCACCCACATCTGCCGAGTATCTAACCAGGATTAACTTATCAGCATTGATTCCATTTTGCAGGATACGCGTACGCAGCAAGTCAATGATGGAAGATGAGATCAACATGTATTTGAAGGGAGATCGACAGCACATGAAGATGAGCACATCGCGTCCATACTTGCTGCGTCGCCAGAGCACGTACAGCGACAACAAATCCAAAGTGTCCAAATGGACCAAGGTGAAGGCGGCCTTCAAGTGGGAGCGCGCCAATGTCCCGCCAACTGGTGGCCAAGATCCGGGCACATTGATGCCCCTAAATATCGAATTGGAAAGGTATAAAATCCTAATCCTAATCCCTTGAAAACCAATCCAATCCGTTCACCTTGTAATCTTTAACAGATATTTGAAGGTGCCCGTTAGCACGGCGGGCGGAGGTAGCTCAGCGGATAGCATCATTAGCTCCTCGTCGGGCCATTTCATGAGTGAGACGGGCGGCACGCCAGGCACCATCAGCTCGGCCAGTTCCATGGATGAGCTGCATGTGGAGACGGCCCAACGGCAGGCTATGCGTAAATGCCAAGTCCAAGGTGCCGCTTGAAGCATTAATCTAGCTACTCATGCACCCATCTTTCAGGTCGCCACTCCTCCAAGAGCGTCCACGAGGTGGAGCTACGCAAATCCGCCACGGATGAACGCCTGCTGGATGCCGTCGTTGTCAAGCCAACGTTGCCCAGCAAATCCTCGTCGAGCAAATCGCTGCGTCGCTCGAAAGCTTTCTCCGATTTTGAGGTGTTGCCGGAGGATCATGTGGCGGAGATTAAGTCGACGAGCAGTCGAAGGAACAAACTGCCGCCGAGTCCACTGAATCTCAATCAGGTGTCCTGTGATCTGCCCCAACTCCACTCGCCGCTCAAGAGTCCCAAGGATGGCAATCAGACGATGCCGAGAATGCGACATGTCCACTCACCTGGCAACTCATCCGTGCCGAGCAGTCCATCCCGGCACTCGGACTTTTTTGGCGAATTCGGTGGGTGAGATTATGTATTTGGTGGTTGCTAGTGATTTCCAATTCAAACCTTAATTCGAGTTTAATATCGATATATAAAAATCGGGAAAAAATTAATAGAGTTGACGATAAATCTCCAAATATTTTCCGATATATCGAGTTAAAAAAAAACAAAAAATAACATTAGTGAAAGAAATTTAGTTATACAAAGTTCTCCCTAGAATTTTGACTCACTATATATGTTATTTTAAGGTCGCAAATCAAATCTGAAATGATCCGATAAATAAAAATAGTAATTTTTAGCTTTATAATATCGACTTTTAAGCTGAGCAATCCTAGGCTTTAATAAGAAATCAACTACTCATGCCATAATTATCTGAACTTAATTCTACAATGATTTTGTATGAAAATCGATTTAATTAACTTGATTGATTGCCATAAAAAAGATCGAGTTAAAGTAAAGTTAAATCAGTTTGTTCAATGTATTTTGACATCACTAGAGTTCGGCCAGTGACCGAAACTTTTATAAGTTTTAAGATAAAAATTGCAAATTAACAATTATTTTCAAGTTTTTATTTTAAAGTTGCGAAAGAACAATTATACTTCATTTTTATAAAAAAGTCAAAAATAATAGTTAAAATTCTTTTTTCATATGATGCATCACATGTCCTTTAAGGACGAAATTAAGGATTCGACTTTTTCTATTATATTTCATTATTTCTCCTAGTATGACTTTAACTTTTATTTTTGATTTTAAAATAAAAGTTACGGAATAACTCTTATTCGTAACTTTTAAAATAAAAAAAAGAGTTAAAAAATCAGAAATAAGTGTAATATCTCCACGATACTTTTGATTTTTAAATAAGAATTCAATTTGATTTATATCTTATAAATTGAAAATAGAAGTTGTTGGCTGATATCGATAGTCCCGAAAGAAATAGGAATTTTGTTGTTTACCATTTTACTGTAGCATATTTACTTCACATTGATTTTTAAGTGTAAATTAGCATTCATAACTCTTATTTGCAGTCCCTGCTCTCAACACTTGCAGTTTTTTCATTAATGCCTGAAACTCTTCATTGCAGAGAGCGAGGATATATCGAGTGGCGATTACTCGGAGCCGACAACGCCAAATTGTAAGACTAACCATAAGATCGAAGATGAGGTATTTCAACATTATCAACTTCTACAACTCAAACTAGATATGCACTTCAAGCAGCGCGAATTGGAGCGATCCAGTGCCAGTAATCGCAGTAAGATCACCCTTTTTTTAGTCAGGCTAATCCTCTCAGGAAATCACAGATTCCACACTTTCTCTCTCTCGCTCACTCAGGTGTCAAGCTATGCAGTGGTGGACCTGGAACTACCAGCAGCAGCGGCAAGCGGAGCAGCGAGGAGCATTCGCCGACGCAGTTGATCCACAGCGAACTGATGTCCACAGAGCAGCTGGAACAGAATCTGACGCCTCAGTTCAAGAAGAAGCTACACAAATGGCGGGTCAAGCAACAGAACTCCAATTGTTATCCCACCTCAGATCCAGCGTCCAGTCCCACGGCCAAGAGTCAAAGTGGCGGAGAATTGAAGCCAAAGATCGACTGGAATCTCTGGAGTTCGGGCGCCTTAAAGCTGGAGGGTCAGGGCTTGTGTGCACTGCCGGATCAGAAGGATTTGCCCGAGAAGTTCCAGAAAAAGTTGGGTGAGAGTTGTGTTCACTTCAGCTGGTAACTGCCTCAAATTTATACACATCCCCTCATCCCATTCCCATTCCCACAGAGCAATGGAACCGCTTGAAATGCACGCCCGGCGGCGGCACCACCTCCGACAATGATTCCCTCAAGCGCAGCTCCAAGCACAACCAATCCACGCGTCGGGGCTCCGATGATGATCGCTGGTACAAGCACAAATCCCACGACAAGGAAAAGTGTGTCAGTCCCAAGTAAAATCATTGATTTCCATTAATCCCCCATCTCTCTCTGTCAGATTGGCGCGCCTTAAAGCCATCGTGGCACCGGATCATACCACCAAAAACATTGAGGTCAAAACCTCCGATGGCGAGGTCATGAAATTTGAGGGCATCTCAAGGAAGTTCACGCGGAAGCTCTACGAATGGGAGAAGGCAAGGGGCATTGGCCCAGAGGCATCCACATTTGCTCTACTGCATCCCGGCTACTGTCCCATCGACGTGCGACGCATCAACAAGGAGTGCAACAAGGGTGAGTCTGTAGTCCAGTCGGAGTTAACTCCTTAATGCATTTTTTCGAAAACTTTGATTTCTCATAACTTCTTCAAATCTTAATCGATGTTAATCAGCAATGTCTTTTTGATCATTATTTGACCTCTTAATTTATTCTGTATTCAAAATGTATTAATGTGGAAAATTTGAGTTTTTTCCAATATTTGCCACTTTTTTCTGTAGCCCTTAACATTTTTCTGAAAACTTTGATTTCTCATAACTTTGTCAAATTCTAATTTTCCGATCATTAAAAATAACTAAAAGGGTATATTGAATTCGTTGTATAATGTATGTAACAGGGAGAAGGAAACATCTCCGACCCTTTAAAGTATATATATTCTTGATTAGCATCAACAGTCGAGTCGATTTAGCCATGTCCGTCTGTCCGTCTGTGTGAGCGCCTAGATCTCAGAGACTATAAGAGCTAGAGCCTATAAGAACTAGAAGATTAAGATATAGAGCCAAATTTGACACACAGACTTTTGTTTCAAATTTTTGTCACGCCTCTTTCCGCCACGACTTATATTTTGCTAATTAAAGCTAACTACTATTATCCTACTAAATCGTAATAAGATCGGACAAATAGAAAGGTGGTAATGGCTGATTGAAGCCTTAAGTGCCTAAAAGTATGCAATAAAATATTTAAATAAGTAACGGGTTTCCTATGGTCGTTAGCTCGACTATAGCCTTTCCCACTTGTTTTATCTCTAATTGATCCTGCATTTAAATTATTTTCATTAAGAGGTTTACAACTTATTTCCAAAATTTGAATTTTTTATATATTATTCTGTAAAAATATTCATTAAATAGAATACACTTTAATCTCACAATTTATTTATGACTCGTATTATTACTTTTAATATAATTTTTGACTCTTAATTCTCGTCAGCCACCGCCGAACACTCGCCGACGCTGAGTCGTTCGTTGTCCTTGGACAGTGTGGCTCCGAGCGTGACTCAGGCACAGGTCATCTCGCAGCAGGCGTCATCCTTGTCCCTTAACGATGTCAACGAATTCAAGGAGGACTGTGTGGACTCCACCGATCACGAGTTCAAGAAGTACGACGAGCCCGAGGCTGTCATGGTCGAGGTGGAGGAGCACATACATGACACCGCCTCGCCGCTGGTCACAGCCCACACGCTGGTGGAGCAACAGACACCAATTTACAAGTACGAGGAGGTGCAATGCAATGACTATGTGTGAGTTTAATCGCTAATTTCAAATTTCTGTTTTAAAGTCTCATTGAAATTTGTGTCTCTCGACAGCAACTCACGTCGCGTGCAAAGCTTCGAGTCGCACACGAATCTTGCCCCTTTGTTGGGTGCCGTGAAACGTGCCGAGGAGCTGTTTGGCCAGCTGAGAGAAGCCTCGCCAGACATTGTCGAGCATGTGGCAATGCGGGATTGCCAGGCAGCTTTGCTGAGCATTCGCGGCATTTATCCATATTACTCCAACAATTTAATGAAGCCGAGCGTGCTCAATGCCGTCTCCGATGTCCAGAGCGAGCTGGGAAGACTTGCCGAGCTGGTAGGAGACTCTCTCTCTCTCTCTGTCTGCCTTTCTTTTCCAAGACTCATTTGAATTGCACATTTCAGTGCCTGAAGTCACCGCTGGACGAGGCGTGTTGCCAAGAGACAATGCAGGAGCGCCACGGCGAGTACATGGAGGAACTGCAGGGTCTGCACGAATCTCTGATCTTCCTGAAGCTATCCATACGTAAGTCCAGTTGGGAACCTCAAACCTGCCTCCCAGTTAGCGATGTAATCATCGAACAAACGACAAATCGATTTTCGCGGCAGCTATTTTCTAGTACTTTAACTCGATAAATTTTTTTTTGACGATATATTGAGTTAATTTAATCGATTTTCATGAAAAATCAACAGTTCTCTGCAGATTGTTCAAACGAATTCACTTCAACTATATTAAATAATGGAATATCTTTCTAAAATTCGATTTTTGCAGAAGCGATTTTCAAATACTTTAATTCGATATTTTTTTTGACAAAATAAATCGATAATTCGAGTTTTGCTAAAGCGATTTTAATATTTCGATTTATATATCGATCAACAATTTGGAAACCTTCTTCCAATAAACGGTCTCTTCTTACAGAGGGCGGCTCGAACCGTTATCCTCGGGATATTGTGCCGGACATCAACATAACTGGAGAGGATGGACAGCAGCTGGAGACGAGTTCATCGTATGCCACCTGCGATGCATCTAGTCGAGACTATTTAACTCTTGAGGATCACAGTGCCGCCTCACCCTCAGCCATGGAGCACGAGACGGAGACGAGCACCACAACGGGCACATTGTGCCGGGCAAGTGGCCCCCTGACCAATGTCAATGCTGCCAAGAAGAAGCTCCGACTGCGCAAGATGGGATCACGGCAGAACAGCAAGACGGAGAGCGATAGCAGCGATGCGGATACTCAGAGTGTCCTAGAGACACCGCGACGATTGCGTCGCAAGAACTTTCGTATAAAGCAGCGATCCCTGGATGATGATTTCCGCCTGAGCTCCTTTATCCCAGTCACAGTCATAAGTTCAGCCACGGATGATATCATTTGCAGTTCCCTCAAAGTGAAGCCTGGCGAACGCATCGAGGAATCGCAGAGCATTGCGAGCAGCAGCATCCCACAGCAGCCGCAGATGGTCAAGTTGAGTGGCTTTGTGCCGCCTCCTTTGCCCGAGCTTCATTCTCGCAGCTACAACACGAATGCCAATGTCTTTGTCAAGACCAAACGGAAGCTCTTCACCACTGTGCGGGAGCCGAATGCTGCCGAGGGCATAGCTCTTATTGAGAAGGAGCTGGAGAGTCCAACGCATAGTGTGGAGGAGGCACAGTCTGCCGGCTTCAAGCCACGCCCACTCAGTCTTTACAAATCCATTAGCCTGGAGCGGTTGGCGCCACTGCGTCCCAAGGAGGAACTGCGCAAGTGCCAGAGCAGTGAGAGTCTGCATCGAGTGTCCATGTCAGTGCGTCCGCCACTGGCCAGCGATAGCATGCAGCGCCTGGCGCGTTCCAAGCGCCAACTCCCACAGGCGCCTCCGCGACGGGGACATCTCTACAAGAAGCACTCGCTGCACAAGTCGCAGAGCGCCACAGTGAGCAACAACATTGAGCACAGGATCGCCAAGACCAGTTCCGGGTCGACGGTGAGCAAGGCGTGTCCAGCCTCCTCCTGGGTGCTTCCCAACAAGCTGGACAACACGCTGCCGCGCATTCAGCGCAAGCTGGAGGGCAAAGGTGGCAAAGCTCTGCTTACGCCCACCAAGCCCAAGCACTTTGAGTTTCCGCCGCCAGAGCGTCCGGCAACTCCGCTCTCGGAGCGTGCGTTGCGACTGCAGCAGGCAAAGGCTCAATTCCTGCAGAGTGCTCCAGTTACTCCTCGCCAGGAACCGACGACACCCATTGCCATCAACGATGCGGCATTGTTGCACAAAAGCGTCAGCGTGGGCAGCATGCGAGGCGACTCGGGGCGGTCCACCGAGCAACTGCAGCAGCTGGAGGTGACCACGGATCAGGAGAGTGTCAGCAACTCCAGTGCATATGACAGTTTGCCACGTTCCGTCAGCCGGTCGGGTCGAATCTCTAGTAAACTTGGCTTTGCCACACTCGCCTCCAAGCTGCGTCGCGCCGGCAAAAAGCCCAAAGATCCACCTGCTCCGGGACCCACTGGCAGTGCCCTCTCCGTGCTGTGCCGCCAAACACTGCTGGCCGATGTGATTGCCCTGCCACAGGTTCGTGTCGGAGATCGACCACCGCCCAGTCCGAATCCCTCCAACTCCGGTCGCAACGTGCACAAATCCCAGAGTTCCCCTCAGGCAGCAATCAATCTGCATGGGAGCTACGAGGGACTCAACAAATCCCTCAGCGAGCAATATGTGCGACAGCTTAAGGAGAGCGATGTCTAGTCAATGTCCACTGAAATACCTCTAAGTCTCTAATCTAAGCAAAGCTAAGAAGATCATGGCATTGGCATTGGAATATTACGAAATAATCCATAGGGGAAAAAAACTAAAGAAAAGCAAATTTAATTAAAATTCAAGTTTAAAGTTCTTTAGGCAATTTTTGTTAAATTCCATTCACCATTAAAATTGTCAAAAAAAGCTGAAAACAATAGATTCCACTGAAAAGAAGAAGCACCGATGGTCAAAAGATTTCCGAAGAAGGAATTGAAAAATTGTACTAAAAGAACGTGTTTAAGATTGCTAAAATCAAGAATGTACATCATGAATTTAAGAATGATTTTTTTTCTGTGTAGAAAATACAAATAACACTTTTATGTCCGTGTTTAATTGATTAAGTCAATTTATTTTGATTATAAGTAACTATGTGACTTCATTTTCGAACAGCTCTCAGATTTTTTAGAGAATGAGTAAAAAACAAGTGGGAAACGCTATAGTGGAGCTCTCGACCATAGGATACCCGTTACTTACTTAAAAAATTTAAGGCACTTACATATATTGCTTAAAAGCTTTAATCAGCCATTACCACCATTCTATTTGTCCGATCTTATTATGATTTAATAGGATGATAGATAATAATAGTAGCTAACGGTGGCTTTTCGCGATTTACATAGGCGATTTATCGACTCGGCTGTTGATGCTGATCAAGAATATATATACTTTAAAGGGTCGGAGATGCTTCCTTCTCCATGTTACAAACATTGCAACGAATACAATACACCCTTTAACTTATTTTTTAAGTAACGGGTATAAACAGTAGAATTTGTTCCTCGGCTAAGAGCTTCCGCTTGGAATATTGTAGATGAGGCCAATGTCATGATTAATTTAGCTAACGAAACACATTGAAACTTTATTTTGTTATTGTACTTATTTTGTTTATAAATGTAATTTGTATTTATACATTTTTAATGTATCAGGAATCGTAACCACAACGCTTGATTAGTGATTCTAACGATGATCCACGTAGTCATCATCCGAATGGTCGACGTCGTCGTCGTCGTCGTTCCCTTCGTGGTCGTTTTCATGGGGAATCTCTTCGGGTTTTGCACCCGTGTTCCAATAGCGATCCTCCTCCGGCTTGAGGAATTCATAATCTGGCTTGTCGGGATGGACGAAGGTGATGCAGGACGTCAGATTCCGTGTCGTTTCAATCATGTGTGGAATGCTGTTGGCAAAATCAGTGCCACATTGAGCTATATGCTGTGTCGCGCCTGGCAGTTGGTTGTTGACCTTGTCATAGCCAGCGATGCCCACGGCGATGATGTCATGGACTCGGCGCAGGGCACTGAACACATTCAATGTGCCCGACAGAATTTGGCCCATTAATGTTTTTTTGGCCGCAATCTTCTGGTAGATCTTCACTAGACCCATGACATTACGTTTGATCTCCTTGACGGAGGCTACGGTTTCATTTTGGATTTTCAGAATGAGTCCCATGGTGTAAGTGTAGCAATCGACGCCACCGTTGATGGCGTGCAGTGCCTCGGTGAATTGCGGCACGTGGGAGTAGCTGCAGTAGGCGGCCTGTGAGGCACGTCCATAGTAGCTCCACATGGTCTCCAGTCCGGCGATGACGGCCAAAACAATCTTTGGTTTGTTCAGTTTCAGCAAAATGACTTCCAAGTCAATGGCGCGTTTCACGAGCTGATCGATGCCCAACTGGGCCTCGTCAATCACATCCTGGAGAATAGCCTGCAGATCCTGCCACTGCAGCAGCTCCTGCTCCGTCATGTCCACTCTCGGTGATCCTATCAACTGCTCCAATGTCGGCAACGATGTGTCGTAATCAATTGTTGGCTTATAGCTCACGTATCCGGCAAACTGAGCACGGAACTCATTAAAGGCCTTGGCATAATTTGCATCCATCTGAGGATCGGTTTGCTGCTGCTCCAACTGAGCACTGCCATCGCCATCCTGCAACTTGAGGCTGTAAATATAATCATACTGTGCCTGCAGCTCGCGATATAGTGGACGCAGTGCATCCACTTCAGCTGTGGACAAATCAAAGTCCTTCTTCTGCTGCTCCAGCAGCGAACTCAGCTCCTGATGTGCCCAGGCGTCCTGGCCAAGGAGCAGCAGCAGCGGCAGCAGCAACACCAACGATGCTTTCAACATTTCGCTGCCTCCAATTATAAAATTCAACTGACCAGCGAAATTTGCAGTCCGATTCATTATTTTTGGACTCTATCCGCCAACGTTATTATCTCAGGTATGGGCCATAAAAAGCATTATCAGTGCCCGCACTTGGATTTCCTTAATTAGACCGATAAGATGTGGCTAATCATAGTTGTTTCTAACACAAGTACAACTTTAATCATTGGGTGATTAAAAATAAAATTCATATGTTTATCAATAAGTAATGCATAATCCAATACGTAATTTTACTTAATCCATTGCAAATGCTTCGAGTTCATTTTCAACTGAGATACAGACAGATTCAAGGACTAACTATTTTTATACCCGTTACTTATTAAAAATAAGTAAAAGGGGATATTGTATTCGTTGCAATGTATGTAACAGGGAGAAGGAAGCATCTCCGACCCTATAAAGTATATATATTCTTGATCAGCATCAACAGCCGAGTCGATATAGCCATGTCCGTCTGTCCGTCCGTCCGTCTGTCCGTCTGTCCGTCTGTGTGAGCGCCTAGATCTCAAAGACTATAAGGGCTAGAGCAACCAAATTTGGCACACAGATTTCTATAAACCCCACGCAGGTCAAGTTTGTTTCAAATTTTTGTCACGCCCCTTTCCGCCTCCGTAAATCGCGAAAATCCACCACACGCACAGTTTTCAAGATATTAGGTTTTTTTAAACGGTGAACGTTAGCTATTTTTATTACCTATCATCCTACTAAATCCCAACAAGATCGGACAAATAGAAAGGTGGATAAAGGATAAAAGCATGCAATAAAAAATTTTAATTTATTTATGTAAGTAACGGGTATCCTATAGTCGGGAGCTCGACTATAGCCTTTCCCACTTGTTTTTTTTACTTTTTTTTACTACTACTACAGCTACTGCTATTATTTTTACTACCATTACTACTACTATTACTATAACTCCTACTACCATTGCTACAATTCCAACTATTATTCGACCAATTCTTACTCCTATTCTTACAACGGTTAGTTCTTCTACTACTATTGCTACAACAATCATTACTACATGTATTTGTGTCTGAAGTAAGAAATAGTACTAAAAATGCTATTATTAATTTTGTTTACTACTTCAACCACTGCTACTACTTACTTCTACTTATAATAATACTGCAACCACACTAGTTTCCATTGAAATAAACTTCAAGGGTACTTTTACTGTTTATCATAAGTACCATTAACATTTTATCTTTAAAAAAATGATAAACAGCTGGAACATAAGAATTGACAACAAATTTCAGTAGATTGTCAGTTTCACTTAACAATATTCAGTAAGTACCCATTAATTACGTTAGTTGTCATAAGTATTACGACAGCCAGAATGGTGGGAACAACGCGTATCAGCATCAATGAATCATATCTTCTTAGGTTCTTTTTTTGAAAGTAAATAATAGAATCGCAGGCAAACTTTTGTCCTATTTTAATATTTAGAAGCTTTTAGTTTCTGGAAAAGTTTTGTTAGATATTTAGTTAGATAGTTATTTTTTTGAATATTTAAATTTATATCTAATACAAAAAATAACGTATTATCATCTTATGTATGTACTTATATACTATATTTCTGATACTAGCTTTAACTTTAAGTAAAAGTGTGAAAAAAAGAGCCAAGTGCCTTTTGGTATCTTCATATTTTTAATTAGGCAAATTGAGAATCTGTGTAGAACTCTTGTGTCGATTGACGTTCGTGACTGGGCCAAATGGTACTATATATGTCGATTCGTCATTGGCGCGACCATTAATAGACTCTGGAGCATTATGGACACCACAATTGGAATATGGAGCATTTTAACAGTGTTGCTGACACTCGCAGTGAGTAAAAGCTGGTGAGTTGAGGAGTTGCTGCTGATTCACACGATCTTATAAATAAATAGAGTGGACAAAGCAGCAGTACTACCGAGACCCATACGGAAACGGAAACGACAGAGTATGGACCCATTAGTATGGTGGTGGATCAGCTGGCTGGATTGGCAGTGGATGTCAGCGATCAGACTTCCTCGCAACTGCAGGGAAATATTGAACGAGCCTTGCTCGAAGTCACTGGACGCATTGAGATTCTGACCTCCGATGCCATGGCTGAAATGGAGACGGCCATAATTGAAGCCAATCAGTTTGTGCTGGACAATCCTAGCTGTAATCCAGCTTGGAATCTGCAGGAATTCACAGCGAATGTGACACATCAGCTGAATGGCTGTACTCTTAATTTGGGCCAATTAGTTGAAGCTTATCGCAGCGATGGCCAAAAAGTGATGGCCAGTGTCCAGAGCTTCATCCAGCAGATGGCTCAATTGCCACTTATGTGCCAAAGACAGCAGATGGGCGTGGCATTGGGACCGCTGAATCTGGAGTTTGACAACAGCGGCAATTGCTTCATGAGCGGCATAACGGCAATCAATAAAGGATTGGCCCAGGCCATGCACAATGCCTCCTTGTTTCTGGTGCACACCAGCACCTTGTCCCAGGAGCAAGGGGCGCAGTCCCAGCAATGCACCAATGCTGTTGTCAGCCAGGTTATTCAGTATCTCAGCGCTCTACGTGAAAATTGCAGCTAAGTTGCTAAGAGAAATTTTACTTTAAAATTCAAGTTTAAAATTCTTGATTTTTACATGTATTTTTAAAATGATGTATTCAGGATATTATTGCTGAATTAACACAATAACACTCGGTAATAAAATAGTTAAAAAAAACGCAAAATATTTGATTTCACTGAAAATATTCGTATAGAGTCCCGAAAATAAAAATATTATCGGAGCAGGAAATAAAAAATCGTTTTTGAAGAATACCCGAAGATTCCGAACTTTTGAGACCATTTGGGATTGATTTTATGCCGGAATCCTGTGTGTTTTTTTCAGTGTACCCTAAGTAAATAAAGAGAACAATTTATGCACCCAAAAAGGATACGCCTGGGCAGGATGCACTCTACTATCTCATTGCTTATACATGCGCATAAAAAAGGGAATTGTCAACGAGCCACATTGACATTTATTTGACAAGTTTTTGATTGATTTTACAGCTGCTCATTTTGCATACATAACCTATTCTACATACTCGAGCACATTTGCTTAACTTGGCCTAAACGCAAGTTCACTTTTCAAAGTGATCAAGTTCCTTTACCCTTCCTCTAGGCAATTGTTCAATTGGCCAATGGGCTTTGCCAACGACACGTGGCAAACACACGAACCAAGAGACACAAAACACAGCAACAACCTGAAGAGTAACAACAACAACAACAACAACAACAACAGAGGCAACAGCTGGCCAGGGAAAAAAGAGATAGCGTTAGGTGAATAGTCAGTCTGTCCCATGTCCCATGTCTGTCTACGTTCCTGCATTTCCGTAGTAAGCTAAATTATTTTGACCTGCGCCGCGCACACTGGAAATAATTTCAGTGCGCGTACTCGTGTATCTACCAGATACTTTTCCACTACAGTCCATATACTCGTTGGCAATTTATTGCAGTGTACGCGACGCCACAACCAACAAAATTTCCTACGACTCTTGGTTTTCTCTGTCTCTTTTTTTATTTTTGGCTCAATGGCGCAATTTTACCCAACGTTAGCGTCTGAATTTTATCTTATTTTTACTGCTTGTAACAGTTGTTGATGATGATCGCGTTATTGCTGTTGCTGTTGTTGTTGTTGATGCACAAATGCTGTGATACCTAAATATCAGTAAGTATGTATGTAACAGGCCTACTCCAACATCTGCTGAGCATTTTCTAGACAACTGATGGAAACTGCTGACGGAATGCGCGCGACGTTTCTCTAGCTTTTCAAAATAGTCGAGTTGAAAACAAGGGAGTGAATCACTAAGATTTGGAACATACCAAACAATTAGTTATAGCAAATATATTTGTTTGTTTGCTTTCAAATCTAATAACATTATCAAAATCAAACTCATTTCCATGCGGAAGGTAAATTTGATCTTGGGCTTACCGACAAATTAATTCAGCGTCCTAATTTCCATTTGTTTGCTTCTTAAAATTTTACATTTTCTGAAAATGTTCCATTGTGTTAAAATTTGAATTTGGGTTAAATATTTGAAGCATCACGAATTTGTTAAAAGTGCTTTCAGACGAGGATTTTTTCACCGACACTTTTTGTTAAAAAACTGTCGGTGTCGTGTAAACACACAAAATTTTAAAGTGACGGTGAAAAACCGACGCTCACCGATGGAAATAGAACACGTTCTATTCCATCGGTTTTTTGCGTCGGTGAAAAAGTGTCGGTGAAAAAATCCTCGTCTGAAAGCAACTTAAAGCTTTATTGAGTTCAATAATCAATTTGGTTTTCAAGTTTTTGTTGACAAAAATATTTAAAATTTAAAACTGTCAAAATTTGATTGATTTTATTATCGAGATCATGATCTCTAAAATACTGCTACATTTTTTTCTTAAATTTTTTATTACACATTTCCATGCCTTAAAATTTGTTTCAAATTTTTAAAAACTTTCTTAAGTTTAGTACTAGAAATCTGTTTTTTTTTCTTCTGAGCAACACCTTAATGGCCTTTATTTTTCATTCGGATTTGGTTTGTGAACTTTCTACATTGTATTAATACGATTTTAATAACTTTTGCCTTGGAAACAGTTTGGTGCATGCTAATTTTGGGTTCTGCAAGATCTTAGGTCTACTCATTACGTGATCAGGCATCGTTTAAAGTTTAAAGCCTTCGCTTGACTTAATTGCATTCAATTTGGGACTTTAATTTTGATTGATGCAGAACTTTATGATATAATTCAATGTAAAAGCCGCACTGTCATGAAGAAAGAGTCCCCTGCCCCAGGACATCTCCTACTACTACTGGTTGTCTACTAACTGCTACTGCTCCTACATACTTGAGGTTTTTGGGATCGGAACCAACTGCTGTCGTGCCTTCGAACTGATCGACCTGAGTCTGAGTCTTAGTCCTGAATACAATAAGAAATTATCATTATTATTATCTTTTTTTTTGCTGTTCTGTTTGGCAGCGAACGGATCGAGCCGCGTGGCGTGCGAGTGAAAGCCTGCCCAAAAATGAACTAGGCCTGGTAGGCAGTTGGCCAAAGCGAGACAGAGGCCAAAGTGCAACATATGCTGCTGTTCAAGGATCGCTCAGAACAAACGGACGGCGCATGCCGTCATCTGGTGCTACTTTGACTTCGAAATTGGGTAGCATTTGCCGTTGCCTACACTTCTCCTTCGGTTTCTTACTTTTGTTTCTTTTTTTTGTAGCTGTTTCTTTTACGGTTCGGCTCTCGACTACTTCACAATTTCAAGGAAGCAAGTAAGTATGTATGCTCCCGCTACCCCTTCGACAGTTACTGTTGACTTCCGATAAGCACGAGTGAGGAAGAGCAACAGAGAAAGGGCAACAGCAGGATAAACCGCTTAAAGGATATGGCCAGCAGCAGTGCGCCAAGACAAAACTCGAAAGGGTTGCTGCGAAAGGACCGACTGATGATGGACTGTGGACTGCGAGTGGAGAAGGTGTGATGCCGACAAGGATACACAGATGCAGCTCAGTTCACCAGACTCTCTGGCCGAGCTCAGTTTACAAATCCAAATTGAGACTGAAACTCGCGCGCATGCCCCTCATTGGCATTGAACACGTGTGCCCAGCCAGCGTCAGCTGGTCGGGATCGCAATTGGGACCGCAATGGGGATCCTCATTATAGTCTATCCACAGAATCATAGAATATCAGTAGGAAATATAAAGTACATTTTATTATATACCTTTGCAAGCCAATACAACCTCGGAATATTTTCTAGCTGTATGATAAAAAATATGCTAAATATTTAACCACATCTAATATGTATTACTCTGATGTTTGTGATCTGTGAATCGAGAATAATATCAAAATGTAAAAATCGACTAAAATTGAATCGAGTTGTCATAACACTAGTTTACAGCCATTTCGATTTTCATGTCTCAGTGCACTTTTCTTATGGACTTTGGCCCACTAAACACAAAAATCACACTAAAATTTTGTTCATGGAAGCGTTTTCGAAAAGATCATAGTTTTTTTGACTTTTCGATGTTGCTCAGACATTTTAGAGTATACCACGAAATCTAATTAACCGATGTGCCCAAAAAAGCACTCAAATTAAAGGTAAATAATTCCTCTACAACTTTTTTTTCAAACAATTTTAAGACCGGTTAAGTAGTTTAGAAGCTAGAGACTTTATTAAGTTCCAAAATCCGGTTTTATTGTGATTTTTTCGCCCCAGAAAAAACAGATATCGCAAAGGTAAAATTTATTTTAAGTATTTAGCGTAAAGCTGATACTTTTACGAAGAAAATAAGCCATTGGTTATGAGAATAAATAAATAAATAAATGGTGGAGTAATACGCTTTTCAGTAAAAGAATAAAAATCATCTTTTTAACGATTTTCTAGTTTGGTTGCTTGAGATATCTTAACAAATCTGACTCAATCAGCATATGTTATGATCCCATTCATCCTGACCAAGTTTGGAGTAAATCGAACCACTGTATCGTATTGCAGTCATAAGTGCGATTTTCGTGTTTAGTGGGTCAAAATCCATGAGAAAAGTGCACTGAGACATCAAAAGCAAACATTTTTTTGGATTTTGTAAACTAGTGAAATTTTCCAAAGCTAAACAGATTTCCATTTGGATCATAGTTTGACATCTTAATATTTTCCGCTTTCAAACTTAATTCATTTAGTTAAAATAATTTTTAGCCTCAAGATATCAATTTGAACCAACTTCACTTTCTCTAATTTTTTCGAAAATTCAAAACTGTAAATCTCAAGATTTTGTTGTCGATTTTTTGATGTATTTATACAACACTATTATATTACTAGGCCAAAAAACATGATAACCAAAATAAGAACTACCACAAAAGTCATTGTATCTGCTGAACTTTCACAGCATTCAGTCAAATGTTCGGCTTAAATTTGTTTGTAATTTCACGGTACTTAATCCTTATTTTATTGATCCTTAGCCCAAGCATTAATTTTAAATTTATGCAAGAAACTGAAAGAAATATAATAAATTGATTCGATTAATAAATTACCTATCTCAAGGGCGTAGTGAATTTAAGATTAATTTCAAAAATTGCTGAAGACAATAAACGACTAACAATAACAAAAAGAAGTTCATTTACATTAGAATGTTGAAATATAGAAATAAATAATGAACTTGGACTGAAGAGACAAATGTTAAATTTTACAGAGCGCGCATTTCAATTAGAAAATCGGCGCAGAATACAACAAAAATTGAGCAATAAAATTTGATTTGGTTCACGCAAATTCAATGCCGCTGGTCAGCATCAAAAGGAGCACAAGGACACGCCGCGAGCTCAAGGGAAAATAAAATAAAATAGAGTAATAGCTATGAATCAGGACCTGTGTTGGGCAATAAAATGCCTGTCCTAAGGTCAAGGAGTTTTCCCTTTCTCGTTTCCAATTTCGTGTCATAATGTGTTGTAAGTAGTTGCCATTGTTTTCAGGGCACGCACAAAGGACTCACCGTGTGCGCTATTGTTCGCTCAAGGATCAAGGATCTGAGCCCGAGTCGCTCAGTGGGAACACCCGCGCGGTTCTCAGCAGTTCGTTATTTAGCTGCTGTTGCCGCAGTTGCGACCACAAGTTGACTTTCTGGCCACCAACATAAAATGTTGACAGCCGGAACACGCCTCTAAAATATTGTGCGAAGCGATTCGAGTCCTGTGCGGTCCTTCGATCCTCGATGATCTTCGATCCTCTGTGCGATCAATGCGCAAATCAATTGATTGCCTGATTTTGACAGTTATGAGCTGCTCTTCGAATGTAATCACTTTGATGTGCCCATATCTTGATTTCACCTGAAGTCGGCACAACACAACCCAAGTCCACAGTTGCCGAGGAATTTATTGTTATTGACATTTTACTTGGGTGGAATCACACGGATTATATCTACTAATTGCACGTAGATCAGGACTTCTTTGGCGGCGCCCTTGATCAGCCCGATCTTTTATTAACAATCAGTCAAAAAATGGCTAGGAAAATATTTAAGTTGGAAATTTTCGAAAAAAATTGTGAATTGCTTTTGGAATTGCATTAATAATTACAAGATAAGTTAGATTATTTATATAGCTTGAAAATTTTAAAGTTACAATTATAAAAATACCAGTTTATTACTTACTATCAGAGTTGTTCCTAATTAACTACCTATTTAATGAATTGGTCATTTCATTGGTATTGAAAAAAGTAGGCATTAAAAAAGTAGTGCTAATGAAATCGAATTTCACTAGCATTGAAAAAACTAGTAGGCATTGAAAATTATTTAATGAAATTTCATTAGCACTACTTTTGTCAATGCTAATTAAAAAGTAATGATAATGCTATAGGCACAACTCGGCTTACTATAATATGTATTATGAACCTTTACAAGCCTTTTAAGTTTGTTATTTAATTTGTTATGTAAGAATTTTTCAAATTTATTTAAGTGCAGCAGAAAGACGGAATTTTCTAATATTATTGCTTGCATCATTGCATATATTATTATAAGTATTTATATTGCAAATCTTTGAATTTTTGTTTTAAATGAATTATGCAATTGCCGTTCTGCATTAAGCATTTGCCGCGCAAGTCTCAGGCAGAAGCCCCACTTTGAGGATCGTTTAGGCACAAATGGCCTGGAAAATCACGACTTGCAGCGTTGCCAAAAAGGTGATAAAATTTCGCACATTAATACTTAATTACTTGAATAATTGGGGCCAAGGGATTAAATTCACACGCAGTCCACACACGGCCAATGCAGGTGGACATGAAATCAAAAAAAAAAGAATGAATACATAAAAAATGAAAACGAAAATCAGAAGCAGAAGCAGAGAGGCAAAAAATTGCTTCGACAAGTGGCCAATGGACAAAACTTCAAAGTGATGCCAACGCCACCGACGACGTTGACATTAAATTGTTGCTGTTGTTGTTGTTGTTGCTGTTTGTTGTCTACTGAGCTGAGCTTAAACACAAAATATGAGCGCACCCTGGACGCATTTTTCACACGAAATCCTGATTAATAAATATAAAAGTACCTACCAAAAATTGAACTGATAATTTGAAAAGTCGTCAACCTGAGCTAAAGTTGGCAGCCGCTGGGACAACGGAGCAACGGACAACATGGACATTGGACAGTGAATTTCATGTGGAGCCAACGCGAAGCTCTGGTGCCCAATTACAAGCAAATGAGCTGGAAAAACTGTATCAAATGACCCCCGAATGCGAATACAAAATTACAGACCGCAAACCAGAACAAGGCGAAACAAGAAGAATCTTTGCCAAAATACTCCGCAGTCTGCGCCAATTCTCCATCCCCCCCCCGAGGCCCCTGAGGCCACTGTCTACCATCTTAACGTGACAAAGCGATGGCGATGGCTTGCGTGTGGCAATTTCAGTTAACAAAAAAAATACAGCTAAATCTTTGGGATTTGAATTAAATACTCTTACCAAAAAGATAATATTGAACGTATATAACTCAAAATTAAATGGGTAACAAACGTTAATTTTTTACAAAAAATGTATTCTCGAGCATTTAAAATCTACATAATACGAATCTTAATCAGAATGATTAGTCATTATTCAGACATACTTATAATATAAAGAATTGATGCCAAGAGTAAAAAAGAAATTCTATAAGAAATTTAATGGATTCTTAAATAGTTTTTTACTTTTAAAATATAGCTACTTAAGTTATCTAAAAATTAATTTCAAAAGTAAAAAAAAATTGTAAATATATAAAGTATAAAAGATTTTTGAAAATTTAAAATATTGCTACGATTTCCTAAATTCTGCTACGAAAGAGCATTCTATATTCGTTGAATTATTTCTTGACTTGCCTTCTTAGCTGACTTTTTATCTCGGCTTGCATCTTTGGTAGCATCTTTGCGTTTTTGCTGTGTTAATTTGATGCCTCGCCCAAAAATTGTCAAAAAATCAATGTCGACTTTGATTTCTGATGCACTTTCACTCGCCTCTGGTCAGTGACGATCGTCGATCGTCGACCGTCGTTGTTGTGATCGTTCTTGGTTGACGTTTTGGCTGCAGCGTGAGATACTCGGGATTTTGGGCTTAAAGTTTGATGGCCGCCACCTACTTAGCCAGTTTGTTAGGCCAGCAACTGATCAACTGAAGTCAGTCAACTGTGGCGGTCTTCTGTCTGTGTGGCTAATTGAGTTGCCCAGTCGAGCGATCGCTCGGCCGTGCGAATTATTTGTCAACCTGTAACGGTTAAATCTGTTGCTCCTGCCTCCCGTTTTAAGAGAGTAATCGGAGCTACTGACTGATTGATGGCTGGTATGGAATGAAATGGAAGAGCGTAGCAAATCTTTGACAAATTGCCGCTGTGTTTGCTTCCTTTGGGCGAAAAACTTCCTTAAACAAACAACAATCTATAACTGGGCTTGGCTTTGACTTTCCCTCGGCCGGATCAGGTAATGCTGTAAGTATTGATCTTTCTTAATTTCTTTCTGGATACTCGAGTTTTTCGGGCCGCACACAATGCGGCGTAGGCGTTGCCAACGTGATTTGGTGTCGCTAATTACAGAGTTGGCATTTAACGCAGCCCGTTTTATGGCTTAATAATTGCAATCATTTGGCTTCGACTTCGACTTGGACTCTGACTTTGGCCAAGACCCGGATGAGCCCACACACACACAAGAAGAGTGCGTTGCACACGCGAACAGTGAAAGGTTCAGTTATAGCCTCGTGTATGGGCCCGTTTTAGCCAAAAAAAAAAAAAAAAGAAGACAACCATGGCCAGGACTCACATCAATCAGCCAAGCGCAGTTTTTTTTCCTTATATTTTTTTTTATATTTATTTTATATTTTGAGGTTCTCAATTATTGTGCAATAATTAAAGGATCAGCGTAAAATGTTCACACAACAATGCCAAAATACGAATCTCTCGCCGGAAACGGAAACTATGTGCACTTCAACCAAAACTATGTAGACAACAACAAAAAACGGTTGCGGTTTGACTGAGTTTCATAGTTTTTTTTACATTTTTTTAATGGTTCTTTGCGGCTGGGTTGACTATGTGCTCAGAGGAGCATGGGAAAATCTTTTGTGTCCTTAATCTTTGGAAATTTAGAAAATTAAGGGAAAAGTAATGCAAGAATAATTGTTATAGGTTTCCTTTAGTTTTCTTTTGGAGCTGAATTTGGCTATTTATTTATTAATTTTATTTACGAATCAAATTACAAATACTATAAACAAGAAAAATAAATGAATTGAGCTGCGCTAAAAATTTAAAATAAATGAAAAGCCTAAACAGAATTCAGCGACTTTTTAGAAAACTTATTTAAGGAGATTATTGTAGGCTCTAAAAGAGCAAATGGGGAATAATCATTTTATGTTGATAGACTTGTAAAGTATGTAGAGAAATTTAAATAACAGACAGAGTTGAAAATGTCTTTTTGTTACATTTACCACAAACATGAAATCCAATTAGCTGTCAGTATTCAGTGAACTTCTTATGCAGTCAGTTCATTTATAAGGACACTAATAAGAAGTGACAAATTGATGGTGTTAATGCTCATTAACTTGTTTAACGCAGATACAGATATACTTACTATGATCGGTGGCTGCTTAAACCAAATTTAACTGGCACAATACGAGCAATATAATAAAAAAGAAACCCCAAAAACCTCAAAATAAAGCGCGCCAATTATCGACATGACAAATTTTTGGGAACATTAATTCTTTTACGACCTGTTGCCGTGTGGTGTCGTGTCTGACCATGTTTCTCCTGATCCTCCTCGGCAACGACAACAACAACGATAACGAAAAACCCACAAAATATATGCAACAGGGCAAGGTACCCTAAAGCTGAATTGGAACTGGATCTTGAGAGTCGATTCGAATGCATAATAATACGTGTTAATAATGCTCAGGCAAGCTGTCTATAAATTGACAAAGACATGCAAGACTCCGACTCCGACTCCGACTTTGGATTGGGAATTGGGGAACTTGCTTCAGCGGCGGCATTGCCAAAAGCTGCTTGGGGTCGCTTCTCATTCCGATTTCGATTCCCATTCCCATTCCCATTCATGAATTCTAACTAATTGTATTGGCAAGCAGTTGCATTTTGCTCAAAGATGAAACATGGAAGCTGAAAAGATCGAAGTCAAAAGTTGAATCTGTGCAGCTGCACAGCGATCGGAACGTAGCTCGGTTGCACAAACCCATCGAAGCTTGGCAGGAAGAGGCAGTCGAAATCGAAAACGCATCTTTTGTTGTTTGTTGTTGTCACTGTTCTTGTTGTTGTTGTTGTTGTTGTTGCTGCTGCTGATGTCGTGGTGTGCAAGTGGAGACCTAAACAATTTGTGTAATTGACAAATTGACGGCAACGCTTTGTGCGGAAGCGTTCAAAGCCGTAAATTGTCGCTAACAAGAGCGAACAAGAAGCGATCCCGACACACTCAGAAAAATGCAGAGCGATGTTCTACAAAAAAAAGAGAAGAGTTTTTGAATTAATATTGTTTCAGTCTAGAATTCTTAAGGAATATTTGGTCTGCTTATAATGCTTCTTAAAAAATAAAAAAATTAAATGTAAGTCTGTTTAAATCTTCTTTTAAGGTACATATAGTAGAGAAATATAAATAAAAATTATAAAATACTTAAAACATTCCTGAAATGTGCTTTACTTATATTTAGAATTTCAAGAACGCTCTTAAATTTAGAATTTTGTACTTGGATCATTCACGCATTATTCAGAATCATTGAACTTTTGACATCAAAAATTCTTGATGCAAGTGCGTAGGCACTTGATTTTTCTCTCAGTGCAGGAACACGCAACTGGTGGCAGGATATTGTGGCTGCTTTCATAATTGCCACACGGTGTTGCAAGCTAGCTTAAAGCGAGGGTGACGCCCGCGTCGCGCGATCTCTTAAATTAAGTCATTAACAATTTAACGAAGCGCTGTCGAAGTCGCGTCGCTAACTAATTATGTGAATTTCCTTCTTATATTTTGTCCAGAGAGAAAGAGGGGGCGACGGAGAGCTTTTTTTTGGCAACGCCCGAAAATCGTTTTATAAAACAAACAAACTCAAAATAAAACTGCTCACGTAACGATGTCCTGCCGCGCCCCCTAGTGGCCCAAGCAACCGCCTACAAGCACCCCAATTCCCAATTCTCAATCCCAATTCCCACTACCCATTCTCGATTCCCACTTCGCAATCCCAATGTGATTTTTGTGGTGGCAGTCGATCGTCAGCCGCTGCCACCGTCGATCGTCGCGCTATCAACAAATTGGTTTTGTATCTTCCGAATGATTGAATCGCTGACCCGACAAAACTGGCTAACTGACTAACTGACAGTCAGACAGACAGCGAGCCGAGCTTAACGCTGGATTTAAGACAGCTTAGTCTTGGCCTTTGTCGGTTATCCGCCAACAACGATCATCAATCGAAGTTCACTTTAAACGATTTGTGAGTGGCGCTCATTCATTTTTTTTTTGTTTTTTTCCAAGTTTTTATTTGTGCTCCAACTTTGACTGCGACTGCGATCCTGCCCAAACACTTAACTTAATTTGGCAGCCACACTCTGGCGCGCTCGAAGGTATAATTATTGGCACAATACTGTTCTGTTCCTGATCCAGGGCAATCCAAAACTGGGGATCACTTTTCGCGTATTTGTTTTGGCCATCATAATTTCGGTGAACTGTCTACAAATTGATCGCGAAGCGCCAAATCGATCACCTTGCTCCATATAATAAAGTTATATTCAATGCGCCGAGTCGCGCGCCCGCATTTTGTGTGAGAATCGATGCACTGCGATAAACGAGGCACCTCCAAAAGGAAGCGCCAAAAAAATATATAAATAAAAAATCAAGAAAAACATCAGCAAAAGGTGAAGACATTAAGTGAACTTCAGATTGCCTCTGAAATTGGTGGGTCAAACTTATGATGAAACTTGCTTTATATATGTACAGATGTGGACTGTTCTTTTGAGGGTTACGAAATAAACAACTTTAATATTTGCACTACAGCTGTATCATAATAATGCAAAGAATTTTGTAAGAATTATTTAAAACAATTTCTTATTATGGAATTATTAAAAATATGCATTTGAATTTTATATAATTTATAAAATCAATTTACCATTAATTCCCTTAAATTTTTAAGTATCTTGATAATAATTTCTTTTTCATTTTGGATACCCCAGAGCGTTTAATTTCAATTTAGTTTGTAATTTAAATATATATATTTTTACTTTAATACTTATTTTTAAATTAATTGTTGTGTCGGCTGATTTTAGTCTGACAATAAAGAAAAATAAATAAATCCATAAATAATTTTATCTACCGGTTCTAAATATTTTTTAATATTATAAAAAAATTATCTAAATTTTAAAGTTCAAGGTACAGATTTGGATTTTAGTTAACAAAGCAAATTATAACGATTTAAAGCGACAAGTTTGGATACCTTGAATACATTTGAAAATTTAAAGACAAACTCAATTAATAATTAAATGTAAAACAAGTTCAGAACTTTCAAAAAAACTAAATATCTCTTAGTTAAAAAGTATGTTTAATATTTTCCGATTTAACTAAAAATAAATATTTATTTGTCACATTATTTACAACCCTCTTATTAACTTACTCTCCAATTTTGTAATTTCAATTTTAAGACTTTTCAACTAATTTGTATTAATTAATATTAATTTTATTGTTCCTGTAACAAAACAAAATAAAAGTAAAGATTTTTTTCAGATGTATTTTTTTTTATTTTTAATTTTTATTTCAAGTCTTAATCATTGTCTTCCATTTAAACAAATTAACTACACTATGAACATGATAATACTTAGGCAATAATTTACTACTGGGTCCTAGTTTACATACAAAACATACATACACTATATATATTTACAAAGAAGGTACAACATTTGGCAAATGACTGTTGGCTTTGAGGGAATGTGGAGCGTGGCGTGTTAGCGCAATAGATCGCCCAGGGCAGAGATGTAGGTCTGGGCCATTTGGAGAGTTTCGTGCTTGGACAGTTGGCGATCGTTGCCCAGACATGGCAGATACTGACGCAGTCGGTCAAAGGCCTGATTCAGGCTCTGCATCCGGCGACGTTCACGGGCATTGGCTGCCAGGCGACGCTTTCGCTTGACCACTGGCGAGATCTGTTTGTTGCGTCTCCTTTTGCCAGCGCCAGTTGCTGGTGCATTGGGATTGCCGGAAGCAGCATCCTCGCTGTCGCCATCCGCCAGGTCAAAGGAGCCATCATTGCCGTCAGCATCAAAGTCATCGTCGAAGAGCATCATGTCGTCGTCATTCTCAACGCTATCGTCGAACAATGCCGAATTATCAAAATCAAAGTTTTGGAAGTCATCGGCATAGAGATTGACGTTGGTTTGCGTTGTGGGCGTGGCAGTTGGCACACTGTCCGTGGCAGCCACTTGCTGATTTTTGCGAGTGTAACTCCGCTTGGGTTTCGTCACGGAAGCAGCTGCCGGTGGCGGCAGCGTCTTGCAGGTGCCCACATTGGATGAGCCCATAATCTCCAGAACAGGCTGTGGGGGAGCAGGATGAGCTGCCGGCTCCAAGGCAAACTGTTGCTGAGCCTGCGGCAAAGCATTGCAACCCTGGTTGTAGATGGTATTCAGATCAACATACTCGGGACTCTCGGAACGATGACTGGAGGTGGGCGATGAAGTGATCCAGCCATCGGAGCTGGCCTGCTCAAAGCTGATGAATCCATTGGCCGACAAGTAGTTGCTGGAGCTGGCCAAGGAGTTGCAATTGAATTGATAATGTGTGACGCCGGGATTCGGATAGGCAGCCATGGGATTGAAATAGGGCTCCGTTGCGCCGGCTTTGAAGCCCTGCAAATCCTCGGAGGTCTTGTAATAATAACGATATATCTCACTGGACGACATTTCGTTCGTATATGGATTGGAATTTCTAGTTAATACAAATCTTGAACCGTTCGCTGCGAAGGCTGGCGAGTTTCTAACTGACGGCTTATCCTGACGCCGATATTTATACGCGCCGAGCAAAATCCACCACCAACCGAATGTGCTGTGGCAGGTAAGGCGAGGTAAGGAGCAGGGGCACGGGACAGGTAAACGAGTTGCCCTCGCTACCTACCACGACCCTGTTTGGCAGCACGTGCCGGGCCAGGCCAACAGCCAATGGCAAACGGTGGTGAGTTGCTGGCCACATTGTGTTGTTTCTTTTGCAGCAACAATTTCTGGGCCTTGTTGAGCTTCAGCTTCAACTACAGTGAGCATGCAAAATGGCGCCGGAATAGAAAATTAAGCTGGCGCTATCTGTGGCTATCTAAAGCCGCTAACAAGATGATTATGGGGCTAAGCCAAAAACCGGAACATGGGCGGAAATGCAAACAATACGCATAACAGGATTAAACTCACATTTTTTTGGAATATTTGCAAAAATCCAAACAACCATTTGTCAGCAGCAAATGGCCAACAGAGAGAACGACATCAACTTATACTATCTAAATCGTCTCTAGACCTAAAGACAAAGGCCCAGAAGCCGCAGACTCTACCTGCCAAATCAACGACACCTTAACAAATTTGCCGACGACCGGCGATTCGGCACACCAAATGTCTGACCAAATGACCCTTGTTGAAGATATCGCAATGAAGCATCTTGTTTGCTATACAGCCGGGCAAATTTTCCAATTGATATGCTTGAGCCGAGGAAAACTGCGGCGCTTGCTTGTTAGCCAAGCGTCAAGGACACGCTTGTTGCTGCTCCTGGCCATGGCTAATAAGCGTGCTAGCTAACTGCCACAGTTAGGCTAACATCTTAGCGCCAACAATTAATGCTGGATGAGTCTCTAACATCGAATCGAAGGTTCAATTTAGTTGTACCTTCGCATGACAAGCCGAATTTGGACAGCGCACTCGGTGGTCTCATCTTGGAATGCACAACGCCTACGATTTTGTAATGATTCGCTAGAAATCATATTGTGCAAGTTATTTTTTGTACTTGTATTACATAAAAAAACCTCGGTCGCTGCCTTTGATGTCTGAAACCTTAGACTAGGCAAGTAGCACGCCCCAAGTAGCATGATCCTTTGGCTCTTTTTGCGCTGCCTTCCTTGAGTATCGCTCTGCCATCTACAGGCGGCAATAAAACGCTGTCAATTAGATAAAAATGTCACACAACAAACAGCACACAAGCAAACGCTGCACAGCAAATTTATTGGCCAAACATGCAGCAAACATCCCCTTTGCACGGTCCTCGTCGTTCCAGCCAACTGACCTCTGTGATCCTGCCCTCGTGTCCTGTGCAAGTGCAATTTACGAGTGCATGTACACTTTGAAAAAAAAAGGATACTTCTTGCATTTATACATTTCTGATTTCTTAATTTTAAGATTGCTGTGTAATATAAAGATTAAGTAGGAAACGATCTTAAATTTTAAAACCGTTCCTATGACAGCTATATATATATTTTTTTTCACTCTATATTATATTTAGAATCTGTACTTGTGACAATAACTGAATTGTATGGCTTTTTAACTTTAACAGATAATTGTTAATTATTTAATTTTTGACAATTTTTTAGCTTGGCATTTTGTGAGAATCGAAGCCCAGTCTTTCAAACTGAGAGTTCTAATAGTGGCAGGTCGTCAAATATATATAAATGTATAAATTTTGCTATAAGTTAAAGACTTAAATCAGATTTTTTACAGACTAAAACTAGACCCTAAAACATACTTGAAGTAGCCCAGAAAAATCTTACTTTAAGATATGTAGTTTAGTTAGCTTTTAAATTGTTTATTCTTGAATATTCCCTGTTTCTCCCTGCAAATCTTGCTTATTTTTCCGAGTGTACTTTTAATCGTGAGTGCGCACAAGTGACAGTTGTGCAAGTGACGCCTTCGGTTACACCTGCAGCTCGCACAGATCGCATCGGTAGCCAGGCTGCAATGTATCTTGTAAAAACTGATGCCTTATCGAACTTGGCTGATGTTGAGGCATCCGCCAACTAAACGTTTGCATATCGATTTGAATTTTATGCACATTGACAAAAACCCACAGCAACAAAATCGACGACGACAATAAAACTCGTACTTACAATAAGTTAAGGGGCACACGTGCTGTAGCGAGGGTACAACTTGGTCAGGTTGCTCAGCAGCAAAAAAGGGTTAAAGGGTTAAAAGAACGGGTAAAGGGAAGGGTTACGGCATAGGCATCCTTCATGCTTCTCTTCCCATGCTCAACGGCGCCTTGCGTGCCTGTCACTTAACCGAATGATCCCAAAACTTCAGCCACTTATTGTCCGGTTAAATATGAACAATGCGGCATATACCTCAATACACATCCACATCCACATCCACGTTCCTTGGATGGGCAACGGGTCATACTTTTCATGTCAATACGCATAACTGCAATTCATGTCCGAAGCTGCTCCAATGTGATGTGATGTGGATCAGCTTCCAAAAAGCGCATGCCAAAAATTGTTAATGATAAAAATATAGTTACCTTGATCGAAGCTGAAATGCTCTATGCCAAAATATATTATGTTCAAGAATTTATTAAAGACAATTTTAACGTTTTTAAAATGCAAAGTAAAGAAAACCGTCATATGTTTGATAAGTTGAGTTTTTTCGCTGGTCTTATTTAGTGCAGTTAAAAGTTACTATACAATTTCTTTTTTTTCTGACAATTAATAAATCATATTTCTGTCTTTATTATATCTTAATAATTTTCAAATAGGTTACAATTATAACATATAAAATTTCTAAAAAGCCACTTTTTGTATGAAATGGAGGAAAAACTGGGTAAAACAGTCATTTTTAGGATTTTCAAAAAAAAATATATAAAAAATACTTGCGAAGAGATTTTTAAAAATTTTTTTCTGCAGTCACTTTCAGAATTCTTTGAAGAATTTTTTTGCATTAAAATAATTTTTGTAAAAAATGCAGAAAATAATTTCAAAATTAGACTCTTACAAAAATTCAAAATTTACAATGGTTACTTTTTTTATTTATTTATTTTTAAAGCAAACATTGCTGCCTCTAGTTGTTTTACAGGCACAATAAAAATATACATTATAAAATAGATATTAGAATAAAATAAGAATTTAAAAAGAAATGAAAGCCTAAATGAATTTACAAGTTTAGTCTAATAACACCACCGACACGATGGGGGTATTTTATTTGACAGTCCGGCGAGCTATGCCCCTATTCACAGCCAAGGTCTGTCAGTGGCGCTATTAGAACTATGTATAACTTAATGGGTTAAGGAAAGTTTTGCATCATTCAAACGGAATTTAAACGAGCTTTACAAATACATATTTTTAACTGTGAAGACTTGACTTACATACATAGCTGTTAAAGTAAAAAAAAGGGTGTACGAATTAAAAGTGGTCGGGGCCCGTAACTCAATCTGAAGTATAATTTTAGGTATAATAATATAACATAAGATTATAAACTTAAATTCAATTTATAACTTATATTTATAAGCTAAGATCAGCACCAGGCGTACCTTTCCCTCCCAAGTTGATGATAAATAACATATACCCTTTCTTTATTCGGGTTCGCTATGTGGAACGTGTAGGAGCTGTAGAAACGCCAATCCAGAATAAAAGTAGGCGCACGTCAACGACTCCTATTAGCAAGTCCCTCTGGGCCGTGAAAGTGTTGTCCCGATCAATTAGCCCAGTTTTGTTTTTGGCTTTTATATACACGACGAATACTCGAGCATAAATTGAAAAATTTGTATGTTACTTATTTTATGAGCATTTAACACCGACTAGCAGGCAGGACAAATTAGGGCAGTCTTGGAAACCAATTGGGGGAAAGCAGAGAGAAAGAGCGAAAGTCAATCGGAAGCAGGACAGCGACATGCGATGTCCGTTCGAGGAAGAAACGAGAAAGATACTCTTACAATTGCATGCGAGGCATTTAATGTTTCATGTCTCGTTTCATGTCTCTTGTCTCTTGTGTCTTGTCTTTTGTGTCTTGTGGGTGGCCCTCGACGCGTTCGTGTGCGGCATTTTGCCAATTGTCAAATTGAAAATTCATTAAAGCCAAATTACATATGCAAATGCAGAGCAAAGTCCAAAAAGAAATCTGAAAGCTGACGAGACGACAGACAACATTGTAATATTGTTAACATTCATTTGTTACTCTCGATGCGATGGATGCGACCAACTGTTTGACTTTGCTCTGTAAATATTGACCCCACTTCGTGGGGTGGAAAGAAAATAAAAAAAAAATGATGTGAAAATGAAAATATGATATGTATACGCCGGTCAAACATGGACTCGAGCGCAAAAAGTCAAGTGAAAATCAAAGCAAATAGCTCAAACAGAAGCTTCAACTTGCAACAGTTGCTGCTGATACACAGCAGGAAAGAGAGAGGGAGGGAAGAGTGAGAGAGTGAGATAGACTGTTTACAATTTTAATACAAATATCGCATAAATTGCACATTGTTTACATACGAATTTGTATGGGCATGGGTTAATTCCCATGAAAATTAAAACTAGATTATAGGAGTAAGAGTACACAGAAAAAAAAATACTGGGACAATAACCACTTATTTATTTATTTAACGTCAACTAAGAAGGGTTGAACAAAAGTACAAAATTATTATAAATAATAAATAAATATAAAATATTAAAATTTTAAAAATCGGGCGATTTTTTAGAAATTATTAAGTAATCCAAACCCCGAAAAACCAAAGCAGATAAGTATTAATCTGATTGTGTTCTTTTAACAATAATATTTTGAATTTATACATAAAAAATACAAGCTTAACCCTCTAATGCCTAACGCGGAGTTAAAAAAAATCTCAGTTAAAACTCTAAAAATAAAAATAATAATAATAATATACATAAAATTTAATGTATTCGGCTTCAAAAGTGAGATTAACTAAGCATTTTGTATGTCTGAAAAATATGTTAGTAATTGCTTACATTTCTATTTTTACATGGGTATTAGAGGGTTAAGTCAAGAATTTTAATATTGACCTTTGTACAGGTTTTTTTCTGTGTACGAGCTCGAGTACACACTCAGTCAGGTGCAGGGCGTGACGTTGCCGGCCAGTTCAATGCAGCGCCCACTGTGTCATTGTTTGGGCACGCCCTGCGGCAGGCAGGCCTCTTGTTATAGATTGCACACTGATGGTTATCATTCATCGTTTGCCGGCATCTATCTATCTATCTATCTATCTGCATTTATGTATCTCGAACCGTAGCAATTTTTGTCGCACGGCTTCGCTTTGAAGCCGATTATTGTGTTCTTGTTCTTGGGTTTTTGTTTTGCCAACATGTGAGACATAACATTTGATGGCTATCTTTGCTGATCTTTGGCAACTGCTTGGCGCCAGCCTTGTTACAATACTTCTGGCTTATGACTTGACCTTGCCTCCTTGATTCCACTTTGACTAATTTGAAGGCATTCATCTTGTAAGCGATTTGTCTCAGCATATCAAAAAATTAATTTCATGCCGCATTCACCTTTTCACTTTTTCGAATCGGAAGTAGGCATCATACAATACTTGTAATCGACAAATTGTGATTGCTATTTTGATAGGCCAACCTTTTGGCCGCGATCCCACGTTACCCTTACCCAGATCAAAACGCAATGATCAATTCAAATTTGAAACAGTGAGAACTACAACAAAGGAGCGCACACAAAAGATGAAAACTACGCAATCACTTGAGAAAAATCAAAAAGGGACTTAAGGATTCGAAGGAAGATTCGAGGACCTCTGGCCGCTGACGCTGCCAATACCACTGCCACTGCCAACGATAACCATAACAGGTGGCACGGAAGCCGCACAAAATAAAAATGATTAAAGCAATAAAAAAAAAACGCACACCAAAAAAAATAAAATAAAAAGCAACAACAGCAAAAAAAGGGCCACGAAAGAAATAACAATTTTTAATAAGATTTTCTTCTTTTCGCTGGTTACGCAAACAACAGTTCAGCTATTGTAGAATGTCGATGATGCTGTGCTCAGGCTCAACAGGAACAACTTCCGATCCTCGGCGGGCGTTTCCGAGCCGACAGCGGGTCAAGTGTGAGAACATTTTACGGAAGGATGTGGCTAGGCGTATAGAAATTATGAAAAAATGATCGTGATCGTATAGACGAAGGGTTACAATCAGTTACAACCATCGAAGCACAATGCACCACGTGGTCAAGATTCACTTTCAGGGCAGCAGCTAGGAGCGATTTAGGGAGTGAGTGACTCACTCCCTACATGAACAGTGGAATTACACTGGAATTCTGTAGCGTAATTGAGCGTCTAATTTGCGGCGACTGGCGACTGACGGTAGAGCAACAATTGGCTGCGAATATACACAGAAAAAAATCATACCAAAATTCAGTAAATTAAAAATATAAGAAAATTTAAATTAAAATAATAAAAATGATTTTAATTAATAATAATAATACAAAAATAAATAATAAAATTCTTGATTTTAACATGTTTTTTATAAAGTACGTATTCATAATTTTAAAAAAATTATTGTAGAGCCCCTAAAATTGAAATATTTGCGGAGTAGGAAATGAAAAATAGTGCTTGAATAAAGTATTTTGTACTTGGTTTAAATAAATCCGGGATTAACTTTTGACAACAGAAAATCGATGAAATCTGTATGATTGTTCTGGTGAATGGTAATGATAAGCAATCATAATTTCAAAAATTTGTGCTTGTGATGACTGAAAATTCATCACAAAAATAGTACGCTGAAATTCTCAGCTTGTGATGATTTGTCTTCCATAAATCAAATCGTAATCAAAAGAGAGCTAGATTTGAAATTAAAAGCAACGAAATTAATAAGGAAACCACTTTATTCATGTAATTTTTGTTTGCATAAAAAAACAAAGAATACGTTGGAATCTGCGTATTTTTAAGGAATATGGTTGGGAAAAGTGATTTAAACTTTCTTATATAAAATATTAAATGCGCATACAATATTGGCTTAATTATTTATTAATGCAACATATCATCTAATATTTTATAACTGTGTTCATTCCCATTACATTAAGCATTTTGCGCCAAACTGTTTTGAATTTTTTTGATAAATATTAAAAGCTTTGACAAAAAAATAAATGACAACTTTGATTTTGCCTTAAAATGACATCAAAGCGTTCACCAGAAGCCCATCAACAATTTTTTGATTTGTTTGGAATTGATTTTACTCCACAATCCCGAAATTGTTTCAGTGTACTCGTAGGCACCCTTCCTTTTCCTGGGTGCTTTTCATGAATGGGCCGTCGGCACGGCGTTTTTCACAATGGACCATTTATTGGGCTTGAATGGAAAGTGTTTCTTCGCTGGAAACTGAAGTGCTCGCCACTCGAGCGCGAAAACAATTAACAAGTTTCAGTTTCGGTTTTCGCGTTTGGTTTAGATTTCTGTAAATTCCTTCTTTATACTGCGAGTACTCTCGAATGTGCAGAGTTCTCAGGGTTTCATTGTTGCCCACTGCGCGTAAGCGAATTCCTTTGAACTCAGCTTGAGTCTGCGTACATACTTATATTCATTCGTATAATAAGCATGGTACGCGTACGTATATGGAATTGAAGTGACCTTAAGTTTCAGGCCCAATCGCTAAAAGAAAACGAAAATTTATAATAATGAGGTTCAGGGCAAGAGCCAAAACCAGACGAGAAGAGTGAGAGAATAAAATGTAAACTAAAAGATACTATTTATATGTTGTATTATTTCGGCTGAAAAGGAAGTACCAAATTACATTTAATTAGCTTTATATATGTATATGTATATACTAAATTCGCGTACGGTACGCGGTCAATGAGGACGATAGGAGCTGAAGCTGGTGAAGCAGGAGCTCAAGAAGTCAGACGATTACGATTACCACCGAAAGCCGAAAACCGAAACCGTGGCGATCGACCGCTGATCAAAAAGGCCCTGTATCTGGTATCTGGTATCTTGTATCTTGTATCTGGACCTGCATCTGAACCTGGCCTTAAGCTGTTTGAGCCTGCAGCCAGTCGGTGATTTGCCCATTGGTGAAATTCGCACGTTTAACCTTTAGACAAACAAAAGTGTACAGAACGTACAACGAACCTGTTGAACCCAAAATGCAATTTTCATATCACTTTGATTGCTGCCCAGAATGACACGCGTGCGCCGAAGTCGCTGCTTTTGACCGCATTCTCTCTCTCGCTCGCTCTTAGCCATAGCTATTCTGATTGTGCCATTACGATGGTATCCAACGCGTGGTTGGAGCTGCCAATGATAGGCCCAGCCCAGACCTGAACAGACCAGACCGTTTCTTTATTTTAAAGACCATCAAAAATTAGGGTAACAATCGCAGTTAAAGCAACTGCAAAAATTGTGCATTTAAATTGATAGAATAAGAGTTTCCCTGTAATCAATGATCACAGTTGCCTGTTTAATATATGTAATAAGTTACACTAGCTATTATTATGCTATAATATTAATATTTATTTATTTATTATTATTTACCTGAAAATTCAGTCTAAGTTATGGCTTAAACTTATAATAATTTGCCTCTATTTTATATTATTTGACAACTATTGAACATATATTTTTAAGTAAAATGTTAAGAAAATAATATTAATTTAAAAAAAACCATTTTGGATTAGATTTATATGTACGGTCCTTAATATATTTAAGTTTAATGCAGAGTTTCGAACTTATTAAGTGTTGTATATTAATTGCTGAATGCCCCTTTAACTTCAAAAGCTTACAGGGTATTCTCAAAAAACGGCTGCTGCGACGGCGGACAAATTAAGAAAAAAAAAAGCGAAACTCTCAAACGGTTTCAAGGATTTCGTTTTGTCCCTGTTGGCGTCAGCTTATGATAATTCATATAATTTCCCATAGGTGCTGTTAGTTGTTGGCACCTGAAGGGTCTACTGTCTACAGTGCCTGTTGCTTCGGTGTAAGAAGAAAAACAACACTTAGCCAGAAGTCAAAAGTAGCAACACTTTCCAAAAGCGACACTTGAGACTAGATCATCGTCTGGATTCTGGGACAAGACAAGACAAAAGAAATCGAAATGAAATACAAATAAATCCCAATGCCCAGTGTGAGAAATGACTTTCTCGGAAGCGAGTCGAGACCTGGTCAGTAGCCAGTGCCCATATTGGTAGCTGTACCCATATTCAGTGTGTCTGTCAACGGGGCTCAATTGTAGGTAATTGATATGTTTACCTTTTGCCTTCGTGTAAAAATAAAATGTAAATCGTAAGTGATATCTATGCTGGGCCATTTCTCAACATCAACTCATGAAATTGAAAAATTGCGGATCAGATAAAAACCTTCACTTGCACTTGATGAGTCTGATGTGTGTAGAATGTGTACGAAGAATCGACTCGGATTTGATAAGGACCTTACACCATCTTCTGTAATCATATGCAGTCTTATATCTCAAGTTGAACTAGCCTCGTTGACAGTTCAAATCGTGGAGGTCCTGAGGTGACAATTGCATTATAGGAAAATTGATATTTTCAACCGCAGAAGCCAGATAGATTACACTGTATATATCTGTATAAATTCACATGAATCTGACCACACAGGAGCAGGTTAGTTGTGAAGAGAGTTCGACGGGCAGGTACCAGAGCAACAGTTTTGGCAAGTCAGCTAGAAATGGTCAATACCTTCCCATCTAATTACCAACATGATGAATGAATTCTAGATATTCTCTTTTTTGCCATTTCAAAGGCAAAACCGGAAAAGGTGTGTCCCGTAATTGGAACTAGAGCAAACGTGTGAAAAACTAACTAGTTTGCAATTAGTGAGTACTTTTCGCGGCACTTTTGTGAGAACCAAAGAATACGTCAACAAGTGAAATGTGGAGAGATGAGATGACCTGCATACTTATAAAATGATCACTTAACATATATGTATGTAAAAGAATAGTTAGAGATTCGTGATTTTTTCACTGAAGCTAGTTAGTTCGTAGTAGTTAATTTACAGGATTAAGTTTAGTTAATTATGCCTTGAGAATTTCATTAAATTTTAAAACTTATAATTTTAAAATTTGAATTTTCGTAACGGTAAGGATCCCAAGAATACCTTTGCTTAAAAATCGATATCTTGAGGTACACAATGTTTTCAACTAAATTAATCACATTTAAATGTAGAATAAACGATCAAAATGGATCAGTTTTGGATTAGTCTTATTTTTGACCTAGCAACTTTACAAGTCAAAATTTTTGTTCACTTTGAGTTAATTTTTTACAAAAAAAACAAAAAAAACATTTGTAATTTAATAAACATTTCTGAACGAATAATTTAGCTATAAATCGAAGGAGCTCAATTCATTTTTGCAGTTAAAAGTTAAAAGCGAACTACGTGTAACATAAAAAAAATGCATATAAAGTCGTCATTTACATTATTAAAATCCTTTTCGACTAGAATCGCAGGTATAAATGTTACCAGTTATGGGTCTAAATTATAGCTAACTAAATTATGATAAATCTGAAATCAATATTTAGCATAATTACAAACGAATAAGCCGAAAGAAATCCCTGAACAATGCCAAGAATGAAGAATGATTCGGATTTATTATTGTTTGAGTCCTTCGATGCTTTGATAATCACTCTATTTCGTTTTCTAAGAATTGGTCGCATTATTTGATAAATTGACCAAGAACTCGTGTCTGAATTAACGCCCTCGCTCTCGAGCCACGAAGGCTCGAAGGGGTTAATGTTAATTGCCATTGTTGGATTGGATTCGATTGTTGGTAGAACAGTGGATCGCAGGATGAAGCGAGGTCCAGCAGGTTTTTTTGTTCCATCACGTGTTTATAGAGTTACTCAGCCGTGAGTTGTACCACACTTTAATTGCCCCAATTCAAATGGATGCGTTGGCGTTGGCTTCGCTGTCAGCTTGGACGTCGACGTCGACGTCGGCCTGCCGCATGCCACAAATGCGATGCGTAGAATGTTTGCAGTGCATTCACATGCATACGGACACAGAGAGGCACAAATATAAACAATAATCAATCTCTTCAAGGGTTGAACAAACAAACATAAAGGCTGAGCAAGGACATGCTTATGAAAAATGCAACAGCGAACAGTCGAAGGCGTTTTTAAATTGATTATTCCTTTGGGCCCAACCCAATATAAAGTGCCACAAAAGAGAAATTCTCAATTTAATACATATTTATAAGGGAACTAGATCAGCATTACAATAGACCATTCAGTTTATTTGTCTTTTATGTTATATATTTAACGTCCACTTAAAGAGCTATAAGTCAGAACAATTGAGTTCTTGTTTAAAAAGCATTAATTCAATATTTTAAATGAAAAACTAAAAGTAAATTAAAATCAAACTTGGTCAGAATGTATAGATCAAATTCGTCAAGCAGCATACAGCCTTGAACATCCTTGAAACCCACTGAAGCGCAACTTATAACTGTTTAAATATGAAGTTTGGCTTTTTTCTGATCACAAGTTGACTTTTAAACGCTTCATTAAGTTTTTGGCCACACGCGCGTTTCATGCCTTTTTTTTTGGTTGACTTTTTTTCGGGACCAGTCTGACGCGCGTCTGCCAAGGAGGTCGCTCGACGTCGCGTTACCTGCTTAATTGCCCAAGTTTTCATGGCCTGGCTGAGGTGTGGTTTGTGCGATCTAAACACCTCGTTCGTACTGCGTATTATGGCATATTCCTCAACAGCAGAGAAAAAAATGAACGAAAGACATAGACGCTTTTTACTTCCGATTTTTTTTTGGAAATGCACTGCCAGGCGACAACGACAACGACAGCTGTCGCCAGCACACGCTTTTTTCTGATGATTTGGAATCCGTACAAGCAGCACAACAACACATATTGTGTGGCATTTTTTGGCAACGTGTGTTAAAATTTTATCTTTCAGTTACGGAGCAGCAGATGGCATATATTTATATGAAAGTTTATGGAAAACCAAAAAAATTTACTATTTCAAGTTAAATAAGTGCAGTACCGCGTTTTTACTACTATTTACCGTCAAGAGTTTTTTTTAAAGAGTTTTTTTAGCATTTCGCTTAATTTTGAAGAAAGTAATTTTACAAATTTCATTTTTAATATGCATACATATTTTTGTCGATTTTTTTAAATTTTATTTACAACACCACCAAATATTCGTTAAAATAAACTTCATTATGTTATCTAATTTATAATTATAATTATTGCTAAATTAACAAATAAAAATTCACATTTAAATGGCGCGCGCTAATAAAAAATACCGCCATAAAGTAAACAGTATTTATTCTGATGATATCGGAAATATTATGTGCTCTTATCGATAAGTGTCAGTGCAACCAATTAACTAGCCGCTTCTGTTAAATTTGAGTATCCGAACACACTCCTATTAAATTTCATTAAATTATTGTAATTAAAATAATGCTTAAGAGCTTACATATAAAAAGTATATGACTTCAGTTGTCTTTTCATACAAAAACAAACACAGCCATTAACTAGCTAATGCCAATGTCCAGTAAATGTTAATGCTTGTATGTTAAAAACCATCTTCCATAAGCAGCTTAAAATTTGGTGTGTACACACTGTGATCGATGAACAACAAAGCAGATTTAACTATTTATTAAGAAAAAGTTAAATAAATAAATAAAGAAAAGAGCTTTCCATCATCGAAATATACCATCACAATGCCAACAATTGGAGTTAAGCGGGATCTGCTTTTTGAAGCCCTCGGCAAGAAGTACAGTAAGTAAGCCGGCAGCCGTCCACGTGGATCAATTGGCTTTAATGTTTTCCCCTTTCCTCCAGCCGATGATGAGTTTCAAGAGCTGTGCTTTGCCTTTGGCTTGGAGTTGGACGAAGTGGTAAGTAGCAGTCGTACATGTATGTCGAAAAACCAACACAAATTTCATCATTCGATTGTTACAGACCACAGAGAAGCAAATGATGACAAAGGAGCAGGGAGATGTTGCCGCTGCGGCGAATGCCAGTGAGGAAATCATCTACAGGATTGATATTCCTGCCAATCGTTACGACTTGCTCTGTCTGGAGGGCTTGGTGACAGCTCTGCGAGTCTTTCAGGGACAGTAAGTAGTGATATAAGCACGAAAACAACATTAATTAAATTTTATATAAATGTATTTTTAGAGTTAAACCGCCCAAATTTGAATTTGTGGAGCCAGCGCAGCGTCAAGAGCTGAAAATCATGCCGTCAACGGCGCAGATCCGACCATACGCTGTGGCTGCTGTGCTACGTAATGTTACCTTTACGCAGGCCTCTTACAACAGCTTCATTGATCTGCAGGATAAGCTGCATCAGAACATTTGCCGTAAGCGCACATTGGTAGCAATTGGCACTCACGATTTGGATACCGTACAAGGACCATTTAGCTATGAAGCATTGCCACCAGAGCAAATCAAATTTGTCCCACTCAACCAAACGCAGGAGCTAAATGGCGTTCAACTGATGGATTTCTACTCCACTCACGCTCAGCTCAAACAATATTTGCCCATCATTCGTGATTCGCCCGTCTATCCGGTGATCTACGATGCCAATCGTGTGGTTCTCTCACTGCCGCCCATCATTAATGGGGATCACTCAAAGATATCGCTGAAAACCAAAAATGTGTTCATCGAATGCACTGCCACGGACTTGACCAAGGCCAAAGTTGTGCTGGATACTATCGTATGCTTATTCTCCGAGCACTGCAACCAAAAGTTCACTGTCGAACCATGTAATGTGGTGCAAACGGACGGCACAACTGTTTCCTATCCGGAGCTAGACGTGCGTGAAGAACGTATTTCGGTAAAACGTGCCAATGCTTACATTGGCATTAATGAACCAGCCTCACAGCTGGCGGATATGCTGACACGCATGTATCTGGAGGCGCAAGTGGATGATAAGGATAGCGATACGCTAAATGTTAAGATTCCGCCCACGCGCCATGATGTCATCCATGCTTGTGACATCTATGAGGACATTGCCATTGCCTTTGGTTATAATAACATCAAGAAATCGTTACCAGCTTTTATGCAAATCGCTAAGCAGTTCCCACTCAACAAACTGACCGAGCAGCTGCGTGAACAGGTAGCTCAGGCCGGCTTCACCGAGGCGCTTACCTTTACCTTGTGCTCCCGCGATGATATTGCGCGTAAGCTGAACAAGGATATTGAAGCCTTACCTGCAGTGCATATTGGAAATCCCAAGACGCTGGAGTTTCAAGTGGTACGCACCACATTGCTGCCTGGTCTTCTAAAGACCTTGGTCGCTAATCGCAAAATGCCGCTGCCACTAAAACTCTTTGAGATTAGCGATGTGGTGGTTGTCGCCGAGAATTCGGAGGTGGGCGCTCGCAATGAGCGTCGTCTGTGTGCTGTCAATTGCAACAAGACGGCTGGATTCGAGATTGTGCATGGCCTGCTGGATCGTGTCATGCAATTGCTCTCGGTGCCCAGGAAAGCTGCCAACGCTGAGAAGGGTTATTATCTGGAGGCAACTGAGGGTAAGTTGGAGAATTGGAACAAATTATGGAGTTACTCATTTATGAATCCCTGACAGATCCCAGCTACTTCCCGGGTCGTTGCGCCAATGTCATGTGCGATACTGTCGTTATTGGCAAGATCGGAGTGTTGCATCCCACGGTCCTGCAGGCCTTCGAATTGACCACGCCCTGTTCAGTTGTGGAGTTCACCATTGAACCGTTTGTGTAAAAAAGAGCTTAGCTATCCAATTATATTGTAATTGTTCTCCAAATGCTTTTCCAAAAGTCTTAATAAATGGTCACAAACCTATTTAAATAATAAAAACGCAAAACTGAGCATGTTTTTTTATTTCTTTTTATTTATGCTGTTTAATGTTCTTATATTTTTCCTTCAATACAATAATAATAATTATAAGAGTAATAATAATCCGTATAGTATGTATGTATATCATATATGTATGTAGTTTCTTTTCTTTTTTTTTAGTTTATTTTTTGTTTTACGCATGCATACTTCCATTCATGTTTGAAGTACTTTTTGTGTAATTTAATTTTTAAATTAATAAATCTATGATTTTATTTTTTTTCGCATGAAAAAAAATCTATTTTATGCTTTTCTGTCGATTAAGGATGCATCAACATCTTAATAACGGCTGTTTCTGCACAAGCAGCTAATAACTTCATTATTATTATTATTATTATTTTTATATTTGAATTTTCATAATTCTTTTCCTTAATTCTTTCTTTTCTTTTGTATGATCCGTCTGGCATGTATGTGTGTTCAGTGTATGTGTGTTGGGTTTATGCTTGTGTATGAGTGTATCTTTGTGTAATTGTGTGACGTGATTTAAATAATTTTTTAACGAATCCTTCGCTTATTTTTCACTTTCATTACATAATTTGCTTGCAGCTAAAACAATGTTTGAAACAAACAAACTAAACAGGCAAAAAAAAAAGTACAATCGTTTTGTTTTTGTGTTTTTTTTTCTCCATACTCTTAAACATTAGTTATGTTTCATTTCATATCATTTTATATTTGTCGTTTTTGTTTTCCTTTTATGCAAGTGTAGGCCATGTAGCGCAATCATACACACATACATACGCGTATGTATGCGGTCTGTCTATGTATATATATATATATAAGTATATATTTTTCATTTGTTATATTCTTTTTTCATTTTACAAAGCAATTACTGTCCTCCATCTGGAGATCGCGCTTTTCATTTTAATCATCAAGTTTAAGTTTATCAAGTGTTTTTACATATTTGTTGTTGTTCTTGCTGTTGTTGTAATTGTATATTTATGTATTTGAAAACACATTCTATGCTATGTATTGTTGTGCTCTATCTCTAAGACGTCCTACGCGTTGTGTCGGATAAGCTTTAAAAGTTGGCAAGCCTTTTCATTTTTTCATCATTTATGCATTTGAAGGTGTAATTTTTGTTATCATATTTTTTCTTTTTTTAATGGAATATTAAAACGTTGTATGTTCGATTTACATTAGGTTAAGTAAGCAATTCAAATTTCTACTAGCTACATTTTTAGTATCCGTTCCCTACTCACGTTGAGGAGAACTAAAGACCAGACAAATTACAACTCAAAATTTGAATAATGAACGTACAAAAGAGGCTCTAATAATTTTTTATGTTGCGTTGTTTGTTGTGTGTGTGTTTGTAATTTGTTCTTAGTCAAATATGTAAGTAAATTTCAATGCATTCTCGCTTCATTTTTGGGTAGATTTTTCTCAAATGTGTAACAGTATTAGTGTAGTTTAATGGTAAGCTTGTGTGTGTATATACTATATAAGTAGTAGTATTTAAGTAATTTCTTGTTAGGCTTTAATCATTGTTGTAATTATTGCGGTTGTTTTTGCTGTTGTTATCCTTGCAGCTGCAGCTTTTCTCTGTCTTTATTGTTGCATATTCATCACCTGTCACTTGTCACCTTCTCCCCAATTAGGTTAAGAGAGAGGGATTGAGAGTAAGGGAGAAAGTGCGCGCTTACACACATTTGTATACAGTAGTTTTGACATTCATGTTTGTTGCATTTTTTATTAATTTATATTAAATATGAATATATGTATATATAATCTGTTTAGTGTTTTTGTGTAAATGGTTTTTAGCTTTCGCTAATTTCATTTCAATGTTTCATTCATAAGACTGAGTTCTAGCTTAAAAATATACGTGTGTTGTTGCTTCTTCTTTAGATTCCTTTATATTTCCTTTAACCCTTCACGATTCGTTTAATCACACGAAATAATAAGTTTTACATTTTGTTTTTTTTTTTTACTTCAAGGAATATCAAATTATTCAAATTACATTTAAAATAAATAATATATATTTTTTCCATGATTTCTGTCTTCGGATTGTATGTAACTATTTATGCATGTGTGTGCGCGTATGTGTGTGTTTGTGTTTTAATGCGTTTCCTCTGTATCAATATTACTATTTTTATTCTTGACCAAACTTCATGATACCTGTGAATTTGAATAGTTGCCCAACGGAAGATAACTTAAATTGTTTAATAATAATGAATAAGGCCAAGGATCTGTTATTTTTGTAGTTGTTTTGCTGCATTTGAGAGTCGATCGATGATTGTTAGATGTTCGGTTTGGATGTGCCATCTGTAAATGTGTATCTGTGTGTGGTTGTGTGTATGTGTGTGTTTGGCAGCCGCTAAGTAAATGTTGAAAAGCAATCAATTTCAGTTTTCACATCTCTTGCGGCTCTGACCGATTACTGTTGTGTTTGCTGTGCACTCCATTTACTTGTCCTAGTTGTATTGTGATCTAATCTTCTCCTGTATACCAAGCTGCCTTCCATTCGCCGGCAATTGCATGCTGCTCCTTCTGCAGCACCTGCTCCTGCTGCTGCTCCCCAGAACATCAATTTGACCAGTTTGTGGTGTAATTTGCCCATGGCTGCTAAATATTCACAAATATTGAACGCGTATTAGAAGATGCTCATTGCAATGCATAAATGGTTAACTTACGTGCTTGTCGTGGTGTTCCCACACCTCCACCTTGTCGGTCAAGTGCGCTGACACATCTGAGGCACCGTGTGCGCCAACAAAGGGCTGAAAGCCATACGACGATGGCATCAGATTAACATGCACCTGCTGGGGTGGCGGCGGCGGCGGTTGCTGCTGCTGTTGCTGTATATTGTGATAATCCATTGGCATCTGTTTGAAAAGAAATAAAATCAAAAGTATTAATATATATAAATATCCAACTATTCATCTTACTATCTTGCTCTAAACACGTTATAAAAATACGTATTCAATTGGCAGTTTTTAGCTATGAGGAGGATTTAGATTACATGACTACTATGGACTCACATTCATAGGTTCGTGCCGTTGCGGATAGAGTCCATTGTTGTATTGCCTGTAGTGCTGCTTTAGCCAGTTGGGCGGTTGCTGCTGCTGTTGCTGCTGTTGCAGACCCGGCGGTTGGGCCTTTGGCTCATGTGCCCACGGTGGCATGGCACTGCCCAGTGCATCGTCCATGCTGAGCGCCGAGGCGCCCGCATTGAAGTTATACTTCCAGGAGGCAGCACGCTCGGTACCAATGGGTCGCGGCATCTTGCGTATGTCATCATGATTAGGTGACATGGCAGATGGTGAGCTTAGGCCCGCCAGACCGCCGCCATTCTCCAGATGTAGCATATCACGACCGCTATAAGCTGGATACTCCAATTGTCCACCATACCAGCGTTGTTGGCCCACAGCCGTTGCGCCATGATTCCGTGAGCTAGGAGCTTGCCGGGCTTGATTGGCAAACATATTGGACAGCGTCGGGACACTTGGTGGCTGCTGCTGTTGCTGCGACTTGTTGTTGTTGTTGGCCTGAGCAAATGGTGCAGGTCGTGAATTCAGGCGCATCATGCCATCCACCATATAAGGCGTTGATGGATCCATGGGGTAATTGAGAGGTTGCTGCTGCTGTTGTTGCTGCTGCTGCTGTTGTTGTTGCTGTTGCTGCTGTTGTTGCTGTTGCTGCTCAACCTTATCAAAGAGCAAACGCTGCAGATTCTGCTGCTGACGATCGATCATTGCAGCAGCTGCTGATCCAAAGTTGTTGCTGCTTGACTCCACTGCGTTCATTTGCATGGCATGTGGTGGTGGTCGTTGTATCGGAGCCGTTGGCGGCTTAATAACACCTGGTGAATGAGCTGGCGCTGAATTATTGCCATCGGCATGTCCCTGTGCTCCATTGACCGAAACAACTCCTCCGGCCACGGTTGCATTGCCAGCACTTGCTTCTGTTACCATCGGTGATCGGGCCGCTGTGTTGCCGCCGCCTGCACCACTCGTGATGATATTGAGTGCTTGCTGCTGGCTGCTCTGACTTTGATGTTGTGTCTGTTGCTGCTGTTGTTGTTGTTGCTGTTGTTGCATGGCAACAGCGACAGCAACATTGCCAACTGGCGGCGATGTCGAATGATTCGATGACGCCTTTGAGCTGCCCACCGGCGAACTGAGTATGTTGCGATTGTATCCCGGTGCTTTCGAGGCATCCGCCTGTGGCAGGACATCGCCAACCAATGTATTGACACCGCAACCGGCAGCGGCACTAGATCCCGCACCGCCAGCAGTTGCGCTACCATCGACAGCCAACTTGCCCCACTGCGACTGCTGATAGTCACTGAAGAGACAATAGGCGCTGGACAACTTGGCAGCCAGCTGGGCACTGAAGCTATCGGCGGCCATTAGATCGTTCAATGAATTTGTATTGATTACAAGATTCTGATGCTGATTGTTGTTGTTTTGCGATTGCAACGGCGATGGCTGCTGTAGTGGAAGTTGTTGCTGTTGCTGCTGTTGATGTTGTAAGTGTTGCTGTTGCAGGTGTTGTTGCTGCTGCTGTAGCTGTTGCTGCTGTTGTTGCTGTGGTATTGGCGAACTGTTGCGCTTACTGGGCGGAGCAATGGGCGTAACTGCACGTGGTTTTCCATTGTTATTGTTGCTGCTGCTGTTCACAGCTGCAGCGGCTGCAGCAGCTGCATTTACGGCCGCCACATCGGCCACGTTGAAGGTGCCAATTGGTCCAGCCAATGTATTGTTCATCATACTGTTGTTATTGTTATTATTGCTGCCCAGTTGCGAGACAGTAATAGCTGCACCTCCCACTGGTTTGCCACGTCCAAACGGCGCAACAACCACACCACCACTGCTGCGTCCCAGACCAACAGGTGTGTCCAGCTTCTTGGGTGATTGTGCCACAGTTGGCGCACTAGCCTTCATGCCAAAGCTCTGCGAGGATTTGCCGCCTTGTGCTGCAGCCGCTGCTGGTACGGCTCCTGTAATTGCAGATCCCTTTTGTGTGGTAAATGTCGCTGAGGATTTGAGCAAAGTGGCATTCTCCTGCTTCGATTTGGCCACTTGAGTCGCGGTCGTGCCATTTGACGAAGTGGATGCACCAGCTCCACCAGCACGGGTCGACTGCAGCTGCTGTCCAGTGTAAGCACGGCTGCTCTGGCCACGCGTTGAGCTGGATGCTTTGCCGCCGGCGGCATTTGATTTGGAGGCACCACCACCACGTGCACTTTGAGTCTTGGGCGTTGCCTGTTGCAGCTGCTGCTGTTGTTGCTTGACATTGTGCGCTGTCGCATTGCTATAAGCCACAGCCGGCGTTGAGCTGGCCGATGAAGACGACGACGTGGATGTTGTAGAGGCAGCCGATGAATAATTGCCCACAGCCGATGCTGCAACGGCAGCTGTGCGATTATCCCAGGTGCCCACTGTCATAGGCGTAGAGGAACTATTTGCTGATCCTGTTCCTACTGCAGTTGCTCCTGCTCCCGTAGCGCCCGCCTTGATGCTGCTGTTGATGCGCGGCAGCATTTGCAAAATGTCCACATCGGGATCCTTAATCAGCGACAGGATGAGCATGTGCGCTTGCTTTGTGGCATCGGTTAGACCCTTAATGGTTATGCTGCGCTCCGATTGATTCTTTCCCTGTTTCTCCACCTCAATGTGGGCGCCAGTTGTGGCGCGTATTGCATTGATGTTGCTGCCAGCGCGTCCAATCACTCGAGAAATGGCATTCACCGGCACCTGCACCTTCTTGCATGTCATCTCTGGAGCGGATGTTACCAATGAACTGGAACTGGAGCTGCCGACCACCGACTGGAGATGCTGCCCGCCGCTGCTGCTGTTCACACTGGACGTCGAATTGTTGGGCGTCACATTCGCGCTGCTTGCACCAACGCCCAACGATGGAGCACCGCCTGCGGAATTGACGATAGTCGTCTGCTGGGTGCTGCTCTTGCGCACAACCTCCTTCCAGCCGTCAACTTCGCTGCGTTTGGTCTGTGCGCCACCGCCAGCTGCTGAGCTGCCCTGAGACTTGCCGACATCCTTCCTTGTTGCAATATTGCTGACGGATTCATTGCTGACCGGCTGCAGTTTAGTGCCAGATGCTGCTGCAGTTTGCAGCTTTGGCGCTGGTATTGTTTCCTTGGGCGCTAGATTTTCCTTCTCCCGCTTGTTGGCCATTTCCTTGTTGGTTTTCTTGGTAGCTGACGATGGAACGGCTGCAGCTGCTGCCGTTGCCAGTGCTTCCTCCCGTTTGCCATCCGCTTGACGCTTCAATTGCTGACCAACCGTTTGCTGATTGCTGCTGCTACTGCTGGACGGCAGTTTAACGCTTTCAGTGGCAGGATTCTTTTTGACCATTGCTCCAGACTTGTTAAGGGGCGTGGCTGACGCTAGAGCACCTGAAGCTGCTGTTGCAACGGCTGATTCGCTGGATGTATTCTGTTGTTGCTGCGCCTTGTTTTTCTGCTGTTGTTGCTGCTTTTTGGTCTTCTTGGCCGACGCATTGCCACTAACATGAGCATGATCCGGCTGGTTGGACATGGCGCGCGCTGCCTTTGTATCGCCGCTGGAGCAGGAACCCTGATCGATGCCAGAGTCACCTTCCTCGCGTGCTGGTGGCGCCTCCTCGTCATCATCATCCTTGTCACTGTCATCGTCCTTGTCATTGTCGCTGGCATCATCATCATCGGCCTGCTGATCATCATCGCCAGCGTTGGATCCATTGCTGACCTGTTGCTGGCGACGTTTCTCCTCCTTCTTTTCCATTTTCTTTTTCTTCTTGCGCTCGCGACGACGTGCGGCGGCTGCCTTGCGACTCTCCTCGCGTGTCCGCTCCAGATCGAGTTCCTCCAACAATATGGAGGCATTCTTATTGGCCTTGACCGCCTGAGCTTCCTTGGCAGAGCGCAGGATTTTCATGCAATCGTAACACTTTTCAATCAGCTCCTTATCACTGATCGTCCCAATGAAACGGATCATTTCCTGATCCGAGGGAAATTGTGACACATACTGGACCATCCATTTAACAATTTTGGTGTGACCCTTGCGATAAGCGGCCATCAGGCAGGAGACACGTCGATTGTCCTGTGAATCGATGTCCGCGTTGTGATTGTACAACAATTCCACAACACTCAAGTGTCCACCATGTGCGGCCAGCCACAGCGGTGAGTTGCCCTTCTTGTTCTTCACCTCGACACTGGCGCCGCGCGACAACAACAACTCTACAAACTTCTGGTGACCCTTGTCGGCAGCAATGGTCAGTGCCGTGTCCCTAGAAGTCGGCACGGGAGCGGCATTCACGTCAGCGCCCTTGTCGAGCAGCACACGGCCAACATCAATGTAACCGCCGGATGCAGCCTCCATGAGAGGCGTCAGGCCTGTTTTGGCCCGATGCTCAACATTGGCACGACGATCGAGCAGAAGACTGACCACCTCATGGCGTCCCTGGAAGCAAGCAAGCGTCAATGCCGTATTGCGATTTGTCTCAATCTGTGCATTAATGTCGGATCCCTGATCCAGAAGCAGCTTAACCGCAGCCGTATGTCCATTCATGGCAGCCAGCATCAATGGCGAAATGCCAAGTTTGCTGCCAGTGCGTGAATTGATTTCAGCTCCATGATTAAGCAACAGTTTAATGATGTTCACATAGCCACCACTGGCGGCCAAACTGAGTGGTGTATAGTCAGAGACATTGCGATGCTCCTTGTTGGCGCCAACGCTGAGCAGCAGCTCGACAACTTCGTAACGGCCACCGGAACAGGCCAGCGATAATGGTGTATCCTTGGTGCGTTCCGATTGTGCCTCCAGCTCCGCATTGTGCTTCAGCAGAATGTCCACAACCTTCTCATGACCCGCCGTGGCGGCCAGTATCAAGGGTGTGAAACCCTTCTTATCGCGATGCTCAATGTTTGCCCCACGACTGATGAGCAGCTCCACCAGCTCCTCGTGGCCACCGGCGCAGGCCAAGGTCAAAGCCGTATCATGATTCGACTCGGTTTCCGAATCAATTTCAATTGTTTTGTCCACAGCGGCCGCGGCTGCAACCGCCAGCTGATTCTGCAATTGTGCCTGCTGTTGGGCGGCCGCCGCAGCTGCTGCTGCTGCCGTTGCTGCTGCCACCGGCTGTTGATGTATGTTGGTGTTAACTGTTGCGGAAATATAAAAAAAATATATGAGATAAGGTTGGACTTCGATTAAGAGTAGAGATTTGTACCTTGACTGCCCGCTGGCGTTTGTCGGAATCCGGAACAGCGTCGATCCTTGCGAGATTGCTTATCGATTGCCTTCTTTGCAATGCCGCCTGGCATTGATTTGGTGGCGCCACCAGCCGTAGCTACTGCTGATGAATTGGGCGTGGCCATTGGCCAATTGGAGAGTTCATTCTGCTGCTGTTGTTGTTGCTGTTGCTGCTGTTGTTGCTGCTGCTGCTGTAGAGCAAACTGTGTATATTGCTGTGGTACGACCACGGAGCCAGTATGCGTCTGTGTGGCCACCTGGAAAAGGTTTGGATCTCTTGAAGTGGTCTGCTGTTGTCTGGTTACCGTTGTGTCTCACATACCTGATGCTGTACGCATGTTGGCGCCTGCATATGCGGCGGCGGATGCAGCAAGAGCTGCTCTTGCAAATTAAAGTGTTTCTGCTTCAGACTCTGGGGCATTGGCAATGCCTGAACACCAACGACTGGACCAACGGCGGGGGATTGCCGCTGCTGCAGCAGCAACTCTTGGGCCACCTGCTCCAATTCGATTTGTGTCGGTGGTCGCTGCTGCTGTTGTTGCTGCTGTTGAAGCAATCGTTCTGCGCGATGCTGAAACATGTGAGGTTGCTGTGGATCAGCGTGCGTCAATTGTTGCTGATGCTGATCGGTTGCCTGATCGCCCAATTGCTGTTGTTGTTGTTGTTGCTGCTGCTGTTGTGACATGGCCGGTGGCAGTTGAAAGAGTAACTGCACTGGCGGCGTACTCTTGTCGCCGCTTTCCAAATTGTAAACAAAGTTTGTGGCTGGCTGCTGTTGCTGCTGCTGCTGTTGACCGGCTGCCGCAGCGACAGCTTTGATGATGCGCGCATTCGAGTGTTGTTGCTGCTGCTGCAAATGCTGCAGCTGTTGCAATTGCTGTTTCAACTCTGGATCACTCTCCAATGACAATTGCTGTTGCTGCAGCTGAAAATCGGCGTTGTTGGGCAGTGCTGGATGAAGTTGTTGCTGCTGCTGCTGCGTGGTAACAACAGCTGCAGCATTTTCCGCAGAGAACGGCAGCAATGCAACTGGTGTTTGCTGATGCTGTTGACAATTGTGTATACAAGTAAATATTAATATTGATTTACCGACTAACATGTCACAATTGATTTACCTGCATATGCTGCTGAAGCTCCTCGGGATCGAGTAAACGCTGTTGCGATTGCATGGGATAGTCCAGAAGAACGATATTTGCCTGACGCTGTTGTGCATCCGTCGGTGCATCGCCAACATTCAATAATGCCTGCGAATGTTGCGCCGCTGCCACGGCCAATAGCTGCTCCTGTCCGCCCCATTTGCCAGGCGTTTGCGACCAATGACCGGTAAATCTGCCCTTGCACATCTGATTAAGGCTAAACTCGGCCAGTTCTGGATAATGAAGATTGCTGGCCAGCTCCTACAAATTAAATAAATATATAAATGCATTCAAAAGTTAACTTTATTGCTTTTAAAAAAATACCTGGAATATATCCTCCATTTCGCCACTTATGTCGTACTGTGCGCCATCGCCTGCATCATTGGTAAAGTGCTCCAGACCGGCATACAATTCTCCAGCTGCTCCAACTTTAGCCGCATCATCTACAGAGTGGAAAAAAATTAATCATTTCGACAATCACAATTTAAATCAATTTGTTAATAACTTACCGCACTGTTCTGAAACCTGCTGCTGCTGATTATGAGCCTTGGCATGCACTGATGCTGCTGTAGCTGCCGCCAGCTGCTGTTGCAGCAGACTGTTCAATGCCGCATTGTTCAGCATTAGCTCCGAGCTTGGCATATCCTGACGAAAGTCGCACAATGAATGGGTCAACATGTCTGGCTTTGTTAGTATTAAATTCTCCAGTCGGGTTGACATTTTACGCTGTTTTGGCGGTAGGGCGGCTCCATTTTTGGAGTTCGTATCGCTCTGATCGCCAACGGCAACATTGAGGTCCAAGAAGAAGTTATCATCATCTTCGTCATCATCATCGCCACCATCGTCTTCATCAATATAATCAACTTCGGCATCGGCCTCATCGTCTTCGTAGGTAATTTTCTCAATCTCACCGCTCTGAGTATCCTGCTCCTCATCATCATCATCATCATCATCGTCCACTTCCTCCTCCTCGATGATGGTGTCTGTCAGCTCAATCGGTTCCGGTGGCAGTGTGTTTTCTTCACCTTCACCCTCACCCTCATCGCTCTCCAAGTCCGCAGTGGCCGATGTTGCAGCAGCAGCCATTGCTGCAGCGGAGCAGAGTGTGGCCAAGTTTTTCAACTCAGCCCGATTTTCAACACGTTCCATAGTTGATGACATAACAGACATGATGGTGTCCTCCATATCGGGCGGTGTCTCAGTGGGCGATTTGGGTTGCTCGCCAAAAAAATTGTGCATTTGCCAGCTATCCTGCAAGAACTTTAGCCTCGGTGCCTTAGCCAATTTATCATTGAAACATGCCAGAGCGGAATGTCCACCCCTCGAATCATTAACGGCCGTCTCAAGCAATCCTCGAAAGTCCTCCATGGCGGATTTCTGCTGTAGCATCTCACATCCAACGCCGCCTTCCATCGGCGGCTGCTGCTGATCGGTGAAGCTGCTGCTGCCGCCAGTGGGTGACGCCATCGGTGAGGCTGGAGAATTGGAGTAATCCACAACAGAGGCGGCATGCTGCTGATGATGATGCAGTTGCAGATGTTGCTGCAGTTGTAGCTGAGTTTGCTGCATTTGATGCTGCAGCTGTAGCTCCTGTTCCTGTTGCAATTGCTATTAAACAAATTAATTTATCATTAGTTAAATTGGTAACATGATAATTAGACTATTAACTCCGACTATAAGATACTGGTTACTCAATTTAAGTATACATGTATTAAATATAAATATACATGGCCAAATCGACTAATCAAGAATATATACACTTTGTTAATCCCAAACAGTAAAACCTTGCTTACCAATAAGTGAGCTTGGTGTGCTGCCGCTGCTGATGCTGCCGCGGCTGCTGCTGCTGCTGCAGCTGCCTGTTTGCGATTGTTCTTATTGCTGGCCTTCACCTTGGGTCGATCGCTAATCGCAGTGCTCTGCAGCACCTCCGAGGAGTGGGTGATGGTGCTGGAGCCGCTAGTCAGACGCTACAAATGCCAAAATTAATAGTTAAGTAAATTATTCTAAGTGAACATTAGCTTATTCACACTTACCGTTGGCACTTGCGAGCCATTCTCGGCAGCACTGGATGTACTCGGATTACAATCGTTGACAGCGGCACCTGTAAGCAAAACATTGGAAATTATACTTGCATTTACTAAATGTTTTTGACTTTTTTTTTTCGTACCTTTCGGAGTTGCTTCTAATGTAACCTCGCTGCTGTCACTAGCATCACAAGGTGCATCGAAGCCTCGTCGCCTTTGCAGGCGCGCATCCTCGCCAGAGCAGGCAAATTGTTGCTGCTGCTGTTGTTGTTTATCATCCTCACCCTGTGGCTGTGAGCGGATTTGCTCGGAATGCTGCTCTAGCGGCAAATCAATCGCCTCCAATGGTAAATCAATGGATTTCAGCTCGTTTATAAGCTGGCGATTTTTGCGAGAACCGACGCCCTTGAGCTTTGGCTGCTGTTGGTGCAACTGTTGCGGCTGTTGTTGTTGCTGTTGTTGTTGTGGCACGGGCTGCTGGCAAACGGTGTGAAACAGAACAGGTGGCGCTGGTGGTGCCTTTTGCGGTGGCGTTAGCGAATTAATATGCTCCATATCCAGATCAAAGTGCTTGCAAGGCACCAGTTGTGCCCCAGTTGGCGGCAATGTTGCTTGCTGCTGCTGCTGTTGCTCAAAACCAGGCTGTAGATGAAATAGACGAGATTTGGCAATAAGGCCCTCCTGTTGCTGTGCGCTAAGCGTGGTCAGATCAATGCCACCTCCTCCGGCGCCACCCACCGCAGAGACATACTCCTCAGTAACAGCTGCATCACTGTTGCCTGCAGCTGCTGAAGCCGCATTTAGCTGAAGTTCACTGGCATCAAGAAATTCACCAGTGCCCATAGCAACAATGTTGTTGGGGGAATTTCCACTGAATTGTTGCTGATGGAACATCTGCTGCTGCTGCTGCTGATTGGTGGCGCGTGCCGCATCAGACAATTCGTGTAGACCTGGCGGGGCATTCAACTGCTGGAGTTGATGCTGTAGCTGCTGTTGGAGTAACTTTTGCTGCTGTGTGGTGATCAGACGCATTTGATTTGCGGCCTGTGCATTCGCTGACTGACCATTTGCGCCAGCAGCAAGTTCTGTGGGTGAAATATGCGGATATCGAAAGAGCAGCTCCACGACGCGTGTATGACCACCTTTAGAGGCCTCAATCAGCATCGTGCTGTTATCCTTGAGCTTGTGAAAGGGATCCGCGTTGTTCTTGAGCAACAACTCCACCACAGAATGATGGCCACCAGCGCAGGCCAACGAAAGCGGAGTGTGATCATTGCTGGTTGTCTGCTTGTTGACATTAGCGCCCTTCTGTATGAGGTACTTGACGGTGCACAAGTGACCGGCGCGACAGGCTTTCATCAGTGGCGTACGTCCACCTTCGGATTCGTGTTCGAGTTCAGCGCCATACGATACGAGTACACCAGCCGTCTCTGTGTGCCCATTTTCACAGGCGTGCGTTAACGCTGTGTCCCCGGTTTGTGTCTCGGCATGGACATTCGCCTTGTTCTGCAATAGAAAGCGCACCAATTCGGTGTGACCCTCCTGTGAGGCTTCCATTAGAGGCGTGGATGCACCCAGCTCCAGATTGGCGCCACCATTGATCAGAAAGGCAGCCACATCGCTGAAACCCCCACAGCAGGCCAGTGTGAGTGCGGTTTCTTGGGTCTCCTCAGTGGTGGCATTGATGTTGGCGCCCTTGCTGAGAAGTAGTGCCACCATTTCCTCGTGGCCTTCGCGTGCTGCCTCCATGAGGGGCGTGTAGCCTTCATCATTGACCTCCTCAATATTGGCGCCACGCTCAATTAGCAATGTGGCCAGCTCCACGTGACCACCGCAGGCAGCCAAAGTGAGCGGTGATTCAAATGAATCAGTTGGCATATTGACTTGCGCTCCAGAGTCCAATAGCAAACGTGCTACTTCCACGTGACCATCCATCGAAGCCTCCATGAGTGCTGTGTGCATTTCATCAGTTTTATGCTCCTGATCAGCGCCAGCTTGCAGCAGGAAACGCACCATATCCAGATGGCCCTTGTAGCAGGCTAATGTCAATGCACTCTCCTTAAACTCATTCGAATGGGTGTTGATTCCGGCGCCATGCTCTAGCAGCACCTGTAATGATTTTTTAAACATTTGATTAGTAACAGGAAAAGATTAGTTAAAGTTTGGGGAAAAAACAATAAATCACTTATACATCAGATAAGATCAAACTAAATCATGAAAGATGCATTTCAATTTAACGAAATCATTAACTCGATACTCGTTATTGGTGCAACTACAATCAAATCTCGGATTCTAATCACTTGAAAGTGATTTGTAATTGAAAGAAAATTTTAACAAAATATAGTATTTAATATTATTTACCTTGGCTACTTCAACATGGCCAGCGGAGGCGGCCTCCATTAGGGGTGTATGTCCGTTCTCATTCTGCTCCTCAACATTGGCGCCGTGTTTAAGCAGCACTTTCACCACGTCCACCTGACCACCAGCGCAAGCAAACATTAAAGGTGTGTTGCCAGTGGCACACTGTGCATTCACATCGGCGTTATGGCTGAGTAGCAGTTTAACAATGTCCAAATGTCCAGCTGACGCTGCTTCCATTAATGGCGTCGAGTCCTTTTGTCCCTTGTCTTCCACCTGAGCGGCTGACATGGCCAACAGAACCTTTTCAAAACAAGAAACAAATATTTTTCAATTAGTTGAAAATCCTTTACAATGGACATTTAAATCAATTCAAAATGGAACTTTCTACTGTAGTGCTAATTATCTAATCTGAATGGATTATTTTGAAATTTCTGCTAATTTATCAAAATAAATAAATCCTGCCCTAGGCAGAAATTATTGGACTTGGATTTTGGCCAATACATACCTGTGCCAGCTCATAGTAGCCCGCGGAACAAGCCATTGACAATAGTGACTCGCCCTCATCCGTTGAGGCAGCTGCATCGTTCATGTTGCCCTTGCACAGCAATCGCTTCACCGTGTTGACATCATTGTCGGCGCAGGCGTGGGCAAGGCTGCGCGAGAAAGCACTACTGTGAATTGCAGGTTAATGTTATCAATATATCAATAGGCAGACACACACACACACTTATACACATCCCAAAGGGATCAATGCGATCAATCAATTGAATATACTTACTTCTTATCTCGCGGGCTGTTGGCACAACGCATTTTAGTTAGCGCCTGCTTGGTTTCATCGATTGCGTGGGTGGCATGTCGCAGTACGGGTGCCTTTTCGTTGGCGGCAGCCTCCAACAAGGCGGTGAGATTGCTCGAGCGCTTGTTGTTCGACTCAAGCAGAAAGTTCTTAACCTCTGGCGCATCCTCGTCGTCATCCTCATCGTCTATGTCCTCATCATCTGCATCGTTATCCTGTAAAACGTCTGTTGACGAGATGATACAATATGTAAAGAGTTTCTTGGGTTTCAGTAAGCGAAGAATTTAAATTTCTTACCTATTTCCTCGTCTTCTTCCTCGTCATCACCTTCAGATTCATCAGAGTCCTCGGAGTCCTCCTCGGTTTCGTCCTCATCTTCACGAACTTCGGCCTCCTCATGCGGACAGCTATCGGGATCAGACTCCTGTATATCATCCTGCAAAAACAAAGATATAGCTGGGATTAATACCAATTTATCACAAGTTATTGTACAACTTTTGGAGAGACTCCAATATGGATAAAATTCGTGCTCGTCGGTTAAGATGTGAGTAAAGAAGGTTGCTAAATATTATATTAATTATATAAAGCTAATCAGAATCAGTTGAGCAAGTAAAGAGCACATTCTTGTTGTCTAAGGCCAGCTATGTGATGTTTTGGTGTTGTTATATAATCCAAGTGGTAGTAGAAGACTACTATTATTATTTTTATTATTATTTAGTAAACAATAACCCATTTTGTTTTGCTTTTGGGTTTATTAAAGAAACTTTAATCAAAGTGCATACAATAAAAACACGTATAATAATTTTGGAAAAATGCCGAACAATTTGTTTATTTGAACCTGTGGAGCTTTTGGTTAAACTTTGTTGGTTTAGTTTGTTAAGTAGAGCTTATTCGAAATTTAGATTATCGATCAAAAATTGCAAACTAATTTTTGTAGCGCTTCAATTAATTGTTTTAGAGGCACTTAAAACGCGAAACTTACCAGGAGATCTGGCCTTAAACACAAGAATGCCAATAGGATCTACAAATAAAGAGAAACGTAAGAAACATACATAAATAATAAAAATAACTGAAGCTAAGTAAAAGCTTAATTGCATGTACGTAAATTAAACACTCAGATCAACATGACTGAATTGAGAGTTTGGTTCGACACTCAGAGAAACACATTTCAACATTACGTTAACAAGCGCCTGCAGCACAGAGTCCATTGTGGATATTACACGCCGTAACAACAGTTGGATGGATGAACGCATAAAACTATCAATTAATGACGATTTAAACATTATTTTGTTCATAAAAGTTGTTGTCAAATGCAATAAAAACAAGAATTTTTCGTATATTTTTTTTTACAATTGTCAAAGTTATTCCGATAACATTTACACGGCGTACTATGTTAAGTCAAAATTTTCGATTACAATTGCACTGGACTTGACCTACACTACTATTTTTTTTTTAGACCTGTGCTATAGGTATATCGACATTGTAGCATCGAGGAATTTCGCAGCGGATGAACAGAGATTGGAGAAGTCAGAAATTTAAGTAATTAATTAATTAACAAAATCCCTATTAGTTTAGTATCGATTGTATATCATTTTTGTGTCAAAACTATCGGAAAACTGAAATCAAAACAAAGCAATCAATCAATCAGCTGTTAAATTGTCAGTTTTGCCATTCATCTTCACTGGCGAGGTTGCCAGACCGCTCTCAAAATAACACTAAAATGATTATTTTAAATTATAAAAACAACAAAAAGACATCAGGTTATTGCTTTTTGCTTTCATTCATTACCATTTCCATTTTTATTTTATTTCAATACCAACACACAAACAATTTGCTCTCATGCACGCACGTACGCTTATAAATACATGCATGTATGCGAGCGCGTGTGTTGTTTGCTTGTCTGCTGGTTTTTTATTACAAATTCGCAAGTCAAAGAGGAAAACGAAACGGTTTCTTTGGAATTTTAAGAATCGAATGAGTCATGCCAACTCGGTTGCACAGTGATAGTGCTTTAGATGTATGCATACGTACATATGTATGTATGTATGCATCAATGTATTTCGAATTTAAATGTTTCACACGGTGGCAACACAACATTCGAACATGTCGAGTGTGTGCCTGCATGTGTGTGTGTTGTTGAAAAATTCGTGTAAATCTTTTATGAGAATTATAAAGATGGGTCCAAATGCTGTCTGCCTAACCTTAGATGAAGGAAAAGAGCAAAGCAGAGTAAAATAATTATAGACATGTGAGTACGTGTGCATAAATGTGTTTGCACATACGATATAAACGTATCTACGAGAAAAAAAAAAACAGAACGAAATTTAAACGAGTTCAATCGCCAGAACATGATTTTTTCTGTTACTCGTGCGTGCGGTTGTCTCTTTCGCTAGTCATTTTTCTCGTTACGGGCATTGCAAGTGTATTCATTGTATGCATTTCTTTGTGTGAGCGAAATTAGGAAAATCATAATAAATACATACATACAAATGTATGCATTTTTAGCATAATACACCCAAAAATTGATAATTGACCTTTCTAAAGATTATAAAAATTATCAAGTCCACAGAATTACCAGGTCAATACACTCCACTTATATTTTTTTACCATGAATATCTTTATTATTGTTATTTTTTGTTTGTATCTTTTTTTTCGTTTGCTTTGTAACTTTTGCGCATTTGCTCTTCACACACGATTTCACTCATCGGCAACAGTGAGGGCGTCTGGAGTTGCCAGACAGTTGCAATTCTGGTGTAAATTTAACCTGCAAGCAACGCGGCATTCTAAAAAAAATGCCACTAATCCAACGACAGACAGACAACGTTGCTTTTAATGTATGTAATTCCATTAATGAACCATGAAACTGACTCAGAGATTCATCCCGTTGGGGGTCAACATTTTGGTTAATTGAACGGATGATGGTGATGACGTTACGAATTTCTTGATTTTCTTCACAAATAAAACGAAACAACGAAAGAATTGGCTAATGACCTTTGATTTGAGTAGACGGCATTTATAGGTACACAGAAACATACATATGTATGTATGTATGTGCTACATCCACAAAAGGCCAGACAAAGAAATATTTACACACACATTCACATAGACAAATCACCAACAGCTGCACAGCTGATTTATGTACATACAAATGTAATTCACATCATGCTAAGAAAAAAAGGCTTGCACGCATACACACACATTACAACAGCGAATTGATACTCGAAACGGGTTTTAGTTTAAAAGCCATGCTCAATCCGCTCCGGAGAGCGGTGCATTCATGAAATTCATACGAAAAATCTATGAATAACGGGTATTTTTTTTATTGATTCCAATTAATTTGCACACCTGTAACTCGGCCTACAAATGCAAAATTAATTCAACATTAAGAAATCCGAATGTACTTACATATGTACATGCATGCAAACGAAAAACGATTTATGGTGCAAGCACATGAAACACACACACACACACACACATACGTTCTATAAATACGTACTTTGCATTTACACGTTACGTTGGTCTAGGCTAAGCAGCTGTTTTTGTCTGATAACAGCGATGAACGAAAGATTCGCATGCAAATGAATCGGTTAATTCTTATCTAAAATAAGAACCGAAATGACATTCAAGTCAGCAGAGGGTAGAGGCTAATCGGCAGGTGCTTCTATTGTTATTCACGTTGCACTGTTTGTTTTTATTTGTTGATTTATAAAATTTAATCGCTTATCAATATATAAATATCAAGATGTATGTTTTAAAAAAAAATTTGGCGTTCTGATTGTTTGCTTTTAAAGTCAATTGTCGAAACGTGAATTGTATTTCTAGACTGGTCTAAACAAATCGATATTCACAGACAGCAAGCAGTAAATAAATTGATACTCATAGGAATATTGTGATTCACACAGTCTGATCAATTATTGGTTTGACAAAAGTGAAATAAAATTTGTAATTATTATTTAGAATTGATCTCACCTATAGTTTGCACTCAATTATTAATAAATCTATGCAAAAATCATAATTTATAGTGCGATAACTTACCTCTGATACGGACTCCTCTTCAGATTCGGAAAGATCTGTGGTGACAGGTTGCGGATAGAATTCGGTATCCGTATCGGTGTCCGTTGTAATGATGGTCTGCAACGCCGATGATATCGCATTCACAATTCCCACCGATGATGACAATGGTGATGAATTCGATGACGTTGATGATGAGGCTGAACGGTTTGCAACCGCTGCAGCCGCAGCGGCCGCTTGCGAGATGGCGCCAACGTCCTTAAGCTTTTGCTTCAGTACAGCGACAGCTGTTGCCGCACTTGTGCTCGCTGCTGCTGATGTACTGCTCGTCGATTGGGGAGGCAGTCCTCCAAGTCCAACAGCAGCGCCCGCGTTGCTATCGGCAGCAGCGGCAGCGGCGCCCATTAGCAAAGTTGTTGCGGCGAATTTTAAATGCGCTGAATCTTTGCCAACAACTGTTTTACCAGTTGAGGTTGCTCCTCCTGTTACTGCAGTTGTAGTGGGCGTAACATTTTGCTGTTGCTGCTGTTGTTGTTGCTGTTGTTGCAAAGCTACCTGACGCTTAAGGGCAGCGTATGCTCGCGTTTTCTTCGAGCTACTGGGCGTAGGCGCTGAAGCGACAGCCGCTCGAAATTTGGCAGCTGCACCGGCAGTTGTTGATGCGGCATTGGCGGCCGCTTTAGGTGCATTCATTGCTGTTGTTGTTGCTGCTGCTGCTGTTTCACTAGCTGCTGCTCCTGCTGCTGTTGTTGTGGTTGCTGTGGTGGCGGGCATGGGCGTGGTTGTGGTTCCAGCTGTAACGAATGCTGATGCAGCCGCTTCGCTTTGGGCGCTTGTTTTACTGGCAGCCGTTTTAGACATTTTGGAGTTGTTGTTGTTACTGGTAGTACTGTTAGTATTGGCAGTGGCTAACACGCTGTTGTTGTTGTTGCTGTTAACTTTTAACTTGACGCTAGTATTGTTGTTGTTGTTGATGCTGGTTGTGCTCTTCTTCTTCAATTGGCTTAGCTCAGCCACAATGGCAGCAGTCGTGTTGTTCTCGCGTTCGATTGCTGCTGCAGTTGCTGCTGTTGTTGTTGTCAAATCCTTGGCATCAACAGCCGCCGCCTCATGCTTGGCAATCTTCTTCTTGCCGCTGCTGCTGCTACTGCTGCTGATGTTGTTGGTGTTCTTAATATTGTTCGCAATGAGCGCAGCCGCTATCGAGTTTCGAGCGACTGGAATACGCGGACCGGTGTAATTAACCTGCCTCACCGCGTTGTTGTTGTTGTTGGTATTATTGTTGTTGTTCTTTGCTGCTGCTGCTGCTACTGCCAGTCTTTGTGCAGTTGCTTGTGTTCTTGCGCTGATTGCTTCGATTTGTGTTATTGTTGCTGCTGCTACTGGTTTCGTAGATGTTGTTGTTGTTGTTGTCTTTGTTTTTTTGTTCAAATACGCAGAGCGCACGTTATTCAAATTCAAGTTCAAGTCATCGCCATCATGATTTTTCGCATCATTATTCATTTTAGTCTCGGTTAGGCTTCCTTTAATTCAATTCACGCGTGCTTTCGGTGTACAAATACGAATTTTAACGAAATATTTAATAAATTACTTCAAACAATTTGACATTTTGGTTTTTTTTTTCTTTTACTCATCGACAAAAACGCCAAACACAATTTTGTATAATTTTTTTTCTGATTTTATTTTCTTCATACAAAGTGTGCTGCGTTATTATCGATTTTGGTAAGGAATTGAATTAGATTATATATATATATATATATATGTACAATATACATATATATGTACGCGTTTGTGAAAAGGCACACACAGCCGAGTCGCGACCGTATGGCAACGCTGTGCATTCTTTCACTTCTTCACCATTGCACACTCATTCGTTCGTCATTATACATATGTACGTACATACATACATATATACTCGTTTAAATTTTCCGTTCTCTCAATTCACGTTTTCGTAGTAACTTATTAATAAAAAAAAAGAAAGAAAAGTAATCCACAGATAAATGAGAAAGGAAAACAAATTTTATATTATGAACTTTAAGATTATAACATTTTGCATAGGCAATCGATGCGCAATTGGTAATTAACTTGATTGCACGGCGTGCTTTTCTGCTTTATATAATCGCGACAAGTACACAATGCAATTCTCAGGTAATTGCTGCATTTTGTATGGTTAATAATTTTTGTATATATTAAATTGCAGCATTTTATTTATAAAACTTTTTCGAGCATTTTCGACTTCGCCCCAAACGAGCGCAGGCAAAAATCACTTTACACATTTTACAGCGAACGAAACCGAACGAACATCGCGTCAAAGCGAGATAACAATGACCAGCCAGTCCGTTAGCGGCACGACATTGCGTTTGAGCAAGCGAGAGGACGCTAATGAATCGAGCGAAACCACAATCACACGCACGCCAAAGTCGAAAAGCAGGCGGACGACGACGAAGGCAAATGAAGCAACTAAGGGAAAATTTTTCTTCGACACTATTCCGATGCAATTTTTCACCAATTTAACGCTGGGTTCAAGCTTAAAAACGTACACAGTGTACACAACCTATGTTATGCAATACTTTGTTAGTAGTTTCGCGTATTACCGTTGCAAATTTCTGGCAAATAAATTAATTTTTCAGCAGCTTAAAATTCACAGTCTGTCATTCACAGAGTTTCGGATCGCCATTTATTCCCCGGAAATCGTGTGTGAAATCGAGAATCGATTCATCGGTGGTTAGTTGTTAGTTGGCAACCCTGGATCAGAGAAAACGAGCCCCGATAGTTTTAAAACGGTGGCAGCCACAGAAAGTCCTTTTAAATGGATCCTTTTTATACTCTTATATTTTGGAGCTAGAATTTTAAAAATCTCATAGAATTCGTTTTCATTGTTATATTTTTATCGAAAATCGCATTTTTTGTTTCAGAATTAACAATGCAACTTCGCCGCCCGAGGAGGAGTGAGTGACCAGCAAACAACATTTATTAAAATTATTTGTATTATTTTTTATCTTGTTTATAATATTTAAAATTTCATTGAAATATACTTTATTGTTAAATTACTGGAACTAAATAAAAATTCACTTTTAAATTGAGCGCTGCAATTGGCTTGTATATCGATAGAAATCGTTCTTAAACCCAAATCGACTTACACATAAAATTATTAAAATCGATTTTATGATTTAAGAATCGATTCAAATCGAGTCCCAGCTCTAGACAATTTGATAACACTTTGCAAATTACGTCGGAAGATGTAGAGAATCATCGATTCTTTCCTCCATCGATGTTTAAAAATAAAGTGATGCTTCGATGAAGAAAACTGGACAGTAAAATGATTAATTTGATCAAATTTCTGTGTTCTGGGAGCTAAGGCTGCAACCTTTTTTGCCAAAGTTGGGCCAAGGCTGCCACATAGTTTTCCTATGCTATGGCATTTCTCTAATGGAAATTAATTATTATTCAATAAAGTACAAATTGAATAAACAAAGAAAATTAAATTTTTTTTAAAATAAATTAAGTTCATTTTAAAATAAGTTAAAATTAATTAATTAATTAGAAAAAAACAACAAAACTCCAGTGAATGTTTCAAAACTCTAGCTTCAAAATTAATTTAAAAAAAAAAAAAAAAAACAACCGTATTCAATATTTCTGAGAGGAGTTAAATATTGTCATGGCTGCCAAGATTGCCATATGACTTTTTTTTACCGTATGTAGAGTGCAATATAGCTGGGACTAAGATTTTCTTTTTAAATCTATTCAATTCGATCTTTAAAAGGAAAAATTTGATTTAAAATCGATTTTTTGTAGTTTGTAGTTAATTTTTCTTATGACTTTAAGGTTTGTCTCTTTATTTTAGTATTTATATTATTCATCACAATTTTTTATGTTATTTAACAGTTCATCATTAATAACAAAAAAAAAATACTAACAAAATTGAAATAAATTCAGATTTAAATGAATAAAATTAACCTCGTTTAATTCATATGACGAAAATTTTTTTAACTAAATCTAGTAAGGCTAATAACAAAATTAAAAATAAATACCAAGTACGAAGGTAACCCAGAGGCTGAGAGCAAGGTAGATTTACCTATGTAAATCGATTAAAAATCGATTTTATTAAAATCGGTTTGCAACGCAAACCAAGGTGGATTTATATATGGTGGTGTATTCGTTTGACGTGCTCTCTTTTTCGGGGCACAAACGTCATTATGAAAGCAAACATCGTAGTGACCGGTTGTATTAAATTCTCTGAAAAATGCCCCGTGTGTGAAAAATACATATGCCGCTCGAACGCAAGTCGTTTGGTTTGTGTTTCCAGAGATATGAAAAGGAGACAAATAAATGCAACAGGAACTGTGGGAGCATGCACCGGTGAGCAGCTTCCATAAAGAGAGCAACAGGGATAACAGTGTCGATGCTGACGGCTTACAGGAGCTTAACAGATCTCCATAATCACAATTAATTAATTGGTTAACTACGGGTCATTACAGGAACAACAAGACAAGCATGTCATTGCATTTTATTTCATTTTATATATTGCACAGCGCACAAAACGAAAATGAGCGAAGAGTATAGAAAACAAAACAAAACAAATTTTCTATATATCTATCTCTGTCGTCTCTCTCACGTCAGACTCTTTTTGACAGCTTTGCCCCGAGAGAGAGCGAATACATCACCATATATAAATTCACCTTGACGCAAACTACGTGTCCAATTTTTTATTAGTCTTAAATTGAGCGAATTTACCGAAATGCATACGGTTCTAACTAGAGGAAATGCCACTGTGGCATATTCCTTGAGCGTCCTGGCGTGCCTAACGTTCTGCTGCTTTATATCTACCGTTTTCTTGGACTACAGAACCGACGCCAACATAAATACGGTGCGGGTGCTCGTGAAAAATGTTCCCGACTACGGCGCATCGAGGGAGAAACACGATCTCGGATTCCTTACCTTTGATTTGGAGACGAATCTCACGAATATATTCAACTGGAATGTTAAGCAACTGTTCATCTACTTAACGGCTGAATATAAATCACCATCGAATCAATTGAATCAAGTTGTGCTCTGGGACAAAATCATTTTGCGTGGCGAAAATGCCGTGTTGGATTTTAAAAATGCAAACACCAAATATTATTTCTGGGACGATGGCAACGGTCTGAGGGACAACAAAAATGTCACATTATATTTGTCATGGAACATCATTCCCAACGCCGGTCTGCTGCCGTCAGTGCAATCCACCGGAAAGCATGTATTTAAATTTCCCTCAGAGTACGCATCATCAATTTAGAGAGACATTGAATAAATTTGTATAAATTTGAATAAATTTGTAGATGTACTTTAATGCGCTTGTACTAAAAATAAAATAAAATCCTTTTTATTAGATACATATATGTAAAGTTATTATTGAATGTGTAATTTAATGAATAACTTAAATGAATACAAAGATTGAGAAACTTGACGAAAATGTACAAACAAGTTTGTAAATTTAAAAATTGCATTACACGCGGACACATAAAGTTGTGGGGAACAAAACATAATAAAAGTTTTACATAAATTCATAGCCACCATCGTCAAAGTTTCGATTGCCAACCATTGGACCGCCGGTGCCCATTTGATTGGGTTGTCCGCCCATTTGTGGCGGACGAAACTGATTGCCGGGCGTTTGTTGATGCTGCAGCAATTGTCGCAGTCCGGGATTGTTGTTGCCCAGCATGGGACGCACCATGCGTTGCTGTTGTTGCTGCTGCTGCATGGCTGCCACATTTGGTGGCACCTGTTGCTGCTGCTGCAATTGCTGCTGTAGATTTGGATTTGGACCGGGCACGCCCAGCGGCATGCGTTGTTGCTGCTGTTGCATCATATTCATTTGCATTTGCGGCTGCATTGGCATCCCGCCTGCTCCCCCATTGCCGCCAGGACCTCCGCTCATTTGCATGTTCAGCTGGGCATATTGATTATAATGTGGCTGCTGCTGCTGTTGCTGTGAATTGTCCTGTTGCATCTGTTGTTGTTGTTGCTGCTGCAATTCCATTGGAGATTTACCCTGTTGCTGCTGCTGCTGCAACATTTGCTGCATCTGTTGCTGCTGTTGCTGTGGCAGCTGCTGTTGTTGCTGCTGCTGCTGTTGCATATTGCCATGCGATTGCTTCTGTTGTATCACCTTGCGCAAACGCTCCACAAACATGGTCTGATTATTCGGGATAAAGCCAAGGAACGCATTTCGATCGGGCGTATACAATAAAATCAGTACTTTAATGTCGCACGCAGGCGTATTGGCCATGGCCGAGAAGTGCACGCAACCGGCAAAACCCGAAGTCATCATTTTGGCCAGCGAATCGAGTGCTTCGCCAGGCGTTGGACGAAACACCACCATTTTGGAGTCCTTCAAGAACTGACCGCCAATGTTGCCAACCAAATGTTTTGGCATCAATTGCATCAGCAATTTGGGCGGCCAATTGTCCGCCTTTATTTCGGGCTCCCCGTCTTTAATATTGGTGCAGACAGTGCATTGCAGCGTATGTGGAATCTTCTGCTGATCGTTCTTAGCCTTCTCCGACCATTCCAGCACTCCGGTCCAGATCTTTTCTCTAAGCGAGGCCTGTTCCTGTGGTTGTTGCTGCTGCTGCTGCTGTTGTTGTACCTGCTGCTGCTGTTGCTGGTTGGCTTGTTGTTGCTGCTGTTGTGGTCCTGTCTGTTGTTGCAATGCTGGTACATTGCCCGAACTGGATACAGCTGGCATCATGTTGGCATTAGCATTGGGATTAACCTGCTGCTGTTGTTGTTGTGGGTGTTGCTGTTGTTGCTGCTGCTGCTGTTGTTGTTGTTGCTGCTGCTGTTGTTGCTGTGCTAGCTGCTGTTGCAGCTGATTGAACTGTTGATGGTTCAACATTTGCAATCTTTGTTGCTGTTGTTGCTGCTGCAATTGCTGCTGCTGTTGTTGTTGTTGCTGCTGCTGCTGTTGCTGCTGCTGCTGAATTGAATTGACTGTTTGATTGGGCGGCGCATTTATGCGTGAAATCAACGTTGAATTGGGATTCTGATTTTGTTGTATCTGTTGCATATTGTTGCCTCCTGGCTGCATAAATGCTGGACGCTGTCCAGGTTGATTCGGATACATCCAACGATTCTGGCCGGGCACAACATTTTGCGTGAAGTTTGCATTCTGCATTTGATTCGGTACAAATTGATTCTGTTGCTGTTGTTGCTGCTGTTGCTGCTGTTGTTGCTGCTGTAACAACTGTTGCTGCTGTTGAGCATTCAAGAGACCCGCCTGCGTTCCGGCACCTGGTTGTTGCTGCTGCTGCTGTGCCTGCATTGTATTCATATTCATGACCTGTTGTTGTTGCTGCTGTTGCTGCTGCTGCTGCTGTGTAGGACCGCCCGGTTGTTGTTGCTGCTGTGCTGCGTTGGCTTCCATTGGAATGTTTTGTCCCGGCACTGCTTGTTGCTGTGCCGCTTGAGCTTGTGCCGCATTGGGTGGGGCAACCATTTGATGCTGTCCAGCGGCCGCATTGTTAACCGCCATGCTGTTGGGACTTGGCGCCCGCTCCTTTAGACTATACCCCTTGAGCAGAACCAAATGTCGAATATTCTTTGCATAGTTCTTGGTCGTAATGGGCTGATCACCGTCGGCCTTCATGTACAGCTTGAACAGCACCGGTATTTTGCGTGGTGCAATGATGGATAAATTAATTTTGCGCTCATTAAACAATGCCGCCAGCTGTTCACAGGATTTGCCCTTGTATTTCCAGGATTCATTCACCGCCATCTGATACGGCGGACTGTTGCATATGAGTATGCAATGACGCTGCAAATTCGCCTGCTCCATCATGTGTCGCTGTTCGTTCATCTCATCGAAACAGCCGTGGGCAGCTGCAAATCCCTCGGCCATGTGTCCTTGCGATTCCATCCCCCCGCCGACTAAAGGCAATCGTTCAATGGTCTCAATCACTTTCTGTGGCTGCACAAATGGCCCGTATGTGGCACAAACGGGTTCCAACAGATTCGCCGCCGTGCGGTACGTGACAATGCCATAAAGTGTCGCATATCGTTCAGCAATTAGAAATTCGCGTTCATCAATCGAGCCTTGCGTAAAGTGCTCCAAAGTGGGCAGAATGTAATTAGTCTTTAGCTCGTTTATATACGCTCCATTGATTGCACTGCTTTCTATTACGAAGACCACATCGGCCAGCGTCAGCTGATCCACCTCCATCTTGTGTGCACACGTCCAATTAACGATTCTAGGCGGGATTAACAAGCGCCTGCACAGTGGATTTAGCTTTTTGGTTTTCCGCTTCTTCTTAATAATGGGCTAAGGCCCATTTGTTTGAGTCCGTTTAAGGAGCCCACACACTACAAGCATGTTCGATGAGCATGCTCGGCTTGAGAAGCTTGTTGGTTTCCAAAATTTTAAATTTTCATCCCCACAAAAAATTACGATATAAAATTACGATATATAAAGTTGTATGCCTTTTTTAATTACCTTTTCTTGCATTTTCTCAAAATAACTTATAATAAACATTCAGTTGGTAGTTGGTCATGAACGATAAACGATGTGAATAGTGTACAACTGTTCTGGCAACACTGCCAACATTTAACATTTGGTATTAAATTTAACATCACCTCCGTATGTTATGTTAAATGTATGTTAGTCCGCTCTCTCGCTCTTTTATTTCTTTGTTTTCGTTGTTTCTCGCTCTCTCAAAACATCGAAAGAAATTTTGGTCCCATGTCATTTCTCTAATTTTTTCAAAAATCAATTTTAAATACTTTAAAAACAAAATATAAAAAAGCAACAAAATCCAAAATTATGTAAAATAATTAACTTTGTTTTAGAATTGGTTTGGTGCAATTCGCTCTATGCGTGCCGAAGTTGGGTAAAATGTTCTAAAAATAATCCTAAAAATTCGAGAAAAACTCAAAAAAAATTGTGCTAAAATTTTCAAAATTCTAGCTTCAAAATTAAGCATGACCCACTTTTAGATCGCGCGCTCTTTTAAAAGAGCTCAACTTTTTGTACCCAAAAATAGCTCTCAGTAGAAAGTAAGAGTAGAGCAGGAAGCATTTTGCTTTGGGAGAAGGGAGCACGATGCAGTTTTGTGTTTCTTGTTTTCCTTCGGTTCTTCGTTGTGTGAGAGCAGGGCGAGAGCGCTGCTGCAGTGATTAGCTGCGTTGCTCACGTTTGAGATAGCGAAATGAACGATTTAGTTCATGATTGACTAAATAAGTTCATTCGTTCATCTTAATGACCCGTTCATTTGAACTTTTTCAGAGCGAAACGACACAACTCTACTTTTCTGCTCATCTCTAATTTCGCGTTTGTCAAAACAAAAAAAATTAAAAATTACTTCAATTTTGTATAATTAGCACCTAATTATAGTATATCCCACAACATGCAATGTAAATAGAATGTCCCGTGTGTTTTTGTGTATGTGTGTCTTCATGTTACTGTGTATAAAGTAAACAAATGTGTCGTCTGAAAAAACTGTCCCTTGAGTGAGAAAAAAAAAATGGACATGTTCTTATTTAAGTTAAATGGATCTAAGCACTTGTGTTGACCACTAAGAAGAGGTCTCAAATCGAACATCCACTTGTTAATTAGATAGAGAGAGAGAGAGAGCAACAATGTTGCAATATAAAAACGCCAACGCAGCCGTTGCTAATGTTGTGAACAACAATAACAATGGGCAAGCGGGAACTGCGACGGTCGCCGCCCCCGCACCCGCAAAGGGGGCACAGGCTGCAAATAGTGTAACTGGTGTTAACAATAACTCAGCTGGTACGCCCGCCCCACAAATGCAGCAGATTATCAACATACATCAAATGCCCTCACAATTTGTGCAGGCAGCGCAGCTGCAACAAGCTGGAGGTGCCACCACAGTTGCTGGGATGCCGCAGAACATGTTTCAAATTGTGCAGCCAATGGCCATGCAAACTGTGAACATTGATGGACAGGAGGCCATCTTCATACCCAACATAAATGCCCAACTGGCCACGGCACAACCGGTCAATATCAATGGTCAGCAGGCGTTTATCACACCCAATGGACAAATTGTGCGCGCGCCTCAATTGTCTTCAATTCAGGATCAGACGCAGACGCAACTATTTACCATTCCCGGCACAAATATACAAATACCGCTGGCAAACATTGTGCAGCAGCAGCCGCAACAGCAGCAGCAGCAACATCAGCAACAGCAGCAACAACAACAGCAGCAACAACAACAGCAACAACAACAGCAGCAACAACAGCAACACAATCAAACAACTGGCGCTGCAGGTGCAACAGGAGCAGGACAAACAATCACTATTCCCGGCACCAATATACAAATACCCGCCTCCATGGCAGCAGCCAATGGTTTGCTGGGCAACATAACAAATCTACTAGGCGGAGCACCAACAACGATTAAGCTGGAAAACGGACAGACGCTGCAAAATATACAATTGCGTGCAGGATCCGCACCGCAATTGCTACAATTCCCGCAGCAAGCGCAACCGGCGGCGCCAACGTTGCAACAGACGGTGGCCGTGCAGATTCCCGTGCAAACAGCCAACGGACAGACTATTTACCAGACCGTACATGTGCCCGTACAAGCAGCTGCCCCGGCGACGCCAACAGGTTCGCCTGCGCTGTCCAATCTGACGCAGTCGATCCAAGCAATGCCTGCCTCCATGCAGCAGGCTGCAGCGCAGATGCAAATCATACCACAATTTGCGCAAATCGCACAAATTGTGACGCCCAATGGGCAAATACAACAGGTAGCAAAAGTGATTTGATGTTATTGCAAACATAACTAAATTTATTCCGTGGCTTTTACAGGTGCAATTGGCTCCATTGAATGCCCTCAACTATTCGCAGCTGCCGCCAAATGCGAATATTATTCACATACAGAATCCTCAGCAGCAGCAGCAGTTTGTGCAACCGCAGGCGCAGTTACAGCAACAGCAGCAAGTTCAACAACAGCAGCTGCAACAACAGGCGCAACAGCAACAACAGCAGCAGCAACAACAACAACAACAACAGCAGCAGCAACAGGCGGCCGCAGCAGCAGCGGCTGTACAGCAACAACATCATCAACAACAGCAGCAACAACTTATCAATGCCATCAACGAGGCAGGCGGACAGTTGCCCGCGAATCAACCCATAACCATAACGAATGCCCAGGGACAACAGTTGACGGTAATACCAGCACAGCAGCTGCAACAGTTGCAACAATTCCGTGCTAACCAAAATGCAGCAGCAGCTGCTGCTGCAATGCAACTGCAATCCGCCAATCTGCAGGCATTGCCCATACAGAACATACCCGGATTGGGACAGGTGCAGATCATACAGGCAAATCAATTGCCAGCGAATATGGCTGCCAATTTTCAACAGGTGCTCACACAGCTGCCAATGCCCACGATGCAAACGGCGACAGCGACGAGCAACAATCAGGCGCAGAACGCGAGCACACCGATGACACCGATGATGCCCAAACAGGAGCCACAGAGTCCGACGCAGTTGATAACGAATATCAAACAGGAGCCACCAGATACATGTGTGTCCAATGCATCGCCACTGAACAACAACAATCCACCGAATCCTGCGCCAATAACAATTCAACAGCCACAGCAGCAACAAATCAAGTTTATTGTGCCACAGTCGCCACAGCAACAACAACAGCAGCAGCAGCAACAACAGCAGCAGCAACAATTGCTTGGTGATGGCAACAATCTGCCGACAGTCACAATCCCAGCGTCCATACAGATAACCGCCTTGCCACCGCCGTCAATTCCAACTACAGTTGCAGCACGGAGCACACCCAAGCCGAATCTGTCCAGCGGTGGCACACAGATAACCATGAGCTCGGGTGGCCAAGTAGTCTCGCTCACGACGCCAGCTCGCCAGCCCAAACAGGTGAAGCAATCAACGCAGCCTGCCCAGCCAGCGACCAGCGTCAATGTGAACATCAATGTGGGCGGTGGTGAGGGCGTGACGTCTGTGCCGGAGATTAAGCCGCGATTGAAGCGTGTTGCCTGCACCTGTCCCAATTGCACGGACGGGGAGAAGCATTCGGATCGCAAGCGACAGCACATTTGCCACATACCCGGCTGCCATAAGGTCTATGGCAAGACATCGCATCTTCGTGCCCATTTGAGATGGCACACGGGAGAACGTCCGTTTGTCTGCTCGTGGATGTTCTGTGGCAAGCGCTTCACGCGCTCCGATGAACTGCAGCGTCATAGACGCACGCACACTGGCGAGAAACGCTTCCAGTGCCGCGAGTGCAACAAGAAGTTCATGCGCAGCGATCACCTGTCCAAGCACATCAAGACGCACTTCAAGACGCGGTCTGGTGTCGAGCTCATTGAGCTGAACATTAAGCAGGAGCAAAAGATGAATGCACCCAAAAGCATCAGCACCATGAGTGGCATTGTCACCATCGAGATCCCATCGAGCGGTGCTGCGGCCAATGGCAGTGGCGCCTCCAGCGTGGCTGCAACAGTTGCGGGCTCAACTGTATCGGCAGCGCCAGGTGGTGCAACAATTGTCCAGCTACCGACGCTTGGCGGTGATGACGTAGTTGGCGGCGGCGCATCCACCGACAGTTTTGGCGAGGATGATGACATGGAGGATGAGGAGCTGACCGAAGAAGATGACGAGGAATTAACCGAGGACGAAGAAGAGGATGAGGAGGATAGCGGCGATGAGGAGAAAATGACCATCTCTGTCAGCGAGATTGGCGAGAACTCATCCAACTAGCATTCGGAATCCCTGTTCATGGAACAGTTCATCTTTGATCACTTTCCATAGCCATAGTACGTCCCGACAGCGGGGCTGTTGAATGACTTTCAATCTGTACAGATACCAACCCTTCCCCCTTGTCCCCTGTCCCCATAAATGTTTATGTAAATCTTTGTATATAATTCAGATACTTATTCATAAGTTATCCTTCGGCTTGCCGAAGCATCAAAGCCCCTTGCAGGATCTGACAAAAAGAAAAAAACAAGTGAGAATTTTAAATTTTAACCTTTAATTTAATTGTAGCATTTGTATTCATGTATTTTTAAGCTTGTACAAACAAAGATTAACTTTTTAACTTGCTAGAGGAGCTGTTCATATTCATAGCAGTCTTTATGTTAATATAATTGTTAGTCCAGTGCGGACCCTAAAACTAATTGTGCATCCATTGCAAGGGTAACATAATAATTATTATAAACATTTCTATGCAAATTTTAGAAGCATAAGTTTTTACGATATCATTTGATAAACAAACGGATAACTTAAGCATACGCGATTTTATCTAGATTAGTAGCATGTAAGACGTTTTAAGGAAATTTATAAATTAAGAGCGCACAGTAAATCGAGTGTTATTGATTCGACAGCATGTTTAACATATTTGTAATTAAAATCCGTAATGAAATTTAATTTGCATTTTCGATGATAAATGGAGTTAATCTATGGGGAATAGTTGGGTCTCCTGACTTTGTGTGGATGTGCATGGCACTTGGGTGTCGAACTTAATGTACTCCTCTGGAACTTGAGACAGAGGCTGACTTTCTGTTTGTGGCGTCTGATCATCGAAACTCTCATCAATGGTCATTGACTCGGAATTGATGTCATCTACAAAGCAAGCCCAGTCGGGAGGGGGTGGCAAATTTGGATCTTCAGTTTCAGATTTATTACCAACTGCAGGCTCAGCAGGCTTAGGAACTGCAGGCTCAGTAGGATTTGCAACTTCAGGCTCAGCATTATCAGCATCTTCATCGCTTGTATCGACCCAAAGTAGAGGCTCACTCGATGGCATTCTTATTGACGAATCCTGCCCTTGTATATCATTTGAGGCTGGATAAACGATAGCAAGAGCAGATTCATTGTCGCTGTTGTTCCGCATGGATTCGTTGGGAATCTGTGCCATCATCAATGAGGGTTCATCCACAGCTAGGGATGCTACGGATTCGCGACGCCAACGATCCAGTCGTAAATTGTTTTCCTTTTTCAATTGACATTGCCTAATGTGGTTGGCCTTGGCAATGTCTGCCGCCGTGTATGGAAGTACCATTTTCTTTTTTACGGCCTTCTTGTACAACTCGTTCACAGTGCGCTCCGACCGATTTGTCAGTCGTCCCTTCGCATCGAATCGCTTTTTGGCTTCCCACAAGCAATTGAAGAGGGTCATATTGACGCGGACTTTTGTCCGTAAGCACAGTTGCTTTACATCTGTTGGACTATACTCGCGATTTAAGTCTTCTGGAGTTATTTTCTGTAAAATACATAAAGTTGATCAAAAGGCGCCAATCTCATCTAGATTTTGTTAGCACTTACTGTTGGTTCATACAACTCTAGCACACGGTTTTTCCCTTCTTCATCGAGGCTTTCAGCCATTTTCAAGATTTGTTTTTCTTCTTCATGCTGATATTTAATTAGAGTACGGGTTAGACTTCGCGACATTGTTAAAAAAATTTCAAATTTAATGTCGGAATTTCGCAGTAGTGCTGGGATGCTCATGAGTGAACAAAAAAGAGTTGCTCCCTGAAGTGAGCAAGTGAACATGTTCCTTCCAAATTGCTCTTTATTGCTCACTTGCTCTTTTTTGCTCATTATTGCTCTGTTGTTCCTCCTAGATGTGTAGATTCTTTCTTTGAAAATACACAAATCTTGGATTATCGCCAAATCACAATACACATTTTAAAAATTCAGAATGTCACCAATCAGAAAGTGTAGCGAATTGTTGATCACAGGGCAACCATCAGATTTAAATTAAAATGTGATATGATATTTTTGATTAGTTGGGTGAGGGGCTTAGTGAATAGCTCAGTGAATAACTGAGCTACTGAGCAATATGAGTGAGCAACTGAACAAGTGAGCAACTGAGCAACTGAACAAGTGAGCAATCTGAGTGAGTTGACTCTTCTGAATAAAAAGAACAAGTGAACATGTTCACCTAAATGAGCAATGTTTACCCAACACCATGCCCAACACTATTTCGCAGCTTGGTTGAGTTGTATCAGTGTGCCCGTACACATCAAGGGAAACAATACCCAAGAACTACTGCAAAATTCGTTTAGAAAACCAATTTGACGTAAGTTCAAAAGCAAGGAATCTAATGGGATTCAACAAGGTAGCAGCTAAAGAATTTGGGATTTGACATTGTCTAATCAGCCACTATTTTGAATTTAAAAAACACAATTATTTAAGTTATCTCAACTTCTAGCAGCTATTTATACCATAGAACAAAAATTAATAAATGACCCTTTTTTTTTCAAACAATTAAAACAAAATATATATTTGTAAAATATATATTATTTACGAAAAACAATAACTTCTTAAAGAAAGAGTGCTGCCATTTTCCAAAAATGCGCAGTTGTATTATAGTGCTGCCACTTTCATAGAGGGCGATTTTAAAATATGCAAATACTGCAATTACGCGTTTTTGTGCACCATCGCTTTGGTCACACAGTGTAGAAGTGTGTGTGCAAGAAAAAACAGAAAAGAAAGAGAAAAAGAGGAAAAGAAAAGAAAAGCCACGAATAGTTTGCAAAACACTTAGTTTCAATCAAAATAAAAATCCAATTAATTGATATTACCCTAAAGTAACTGAAAAAGCAAACGTTGCGCAATTTTATCGGGTTCGTATGTATGTGCATGTTTATATTTCGCCGTAATTTTTTGTGTGTGTGTGTCTTGAGTGTCTACGCGCTTGTTTTGTTTTGGTTAAACCACTTTGTTGTAAATAACATGTGTAGTATCTAAATAACAAGGATGAAATTGTTTGAAATATGAATCAATAGAACTCGAAAAATTATTAAATGTGAAGCATATTTATATCTAATTTCATTCTACTTCCAATCTTTATTCTCTGGACAATAAGTGGCAACTCCAAGCCAACATGTATACAAAAACAAGAAACGACTATGAAAACGAATCGCGCAATAAATAAATGGAAGGAAGACGCGCAAAAAAGAAAAAGCGACCCAAAACGAGAAAGAGAATAAGTATTTTCGTCGCTTTGGTACAAAATTTCTAGTTACGCGCATTTCTTTTCAAGCAACAACAATTGTATAAATACTCTATAAACAATTGAAATAACATAATTTAGCATTCAAAATTGTTTGGTAATTTAATGAGAACGCGAGAGTGAAGAGGCGGCAAGAAATCAACTCAATCAACAGAACTTTGCAAGACCAGAACCAAAATACATTCAAAGTACATTAATATTACAAAAAATATATAGGTAAAACGTGACGGGGGCATATTACATACAGCCCCACTTGCAGCAGCTGGTTAAAACAGATTAAAACTGTGGTAAAAACCCGACTCGGCTAAGCCGCTTTAGCTTTGCTACAGTTTTGCATTATATTCGTATATATCTATTCGCCGATCCCTCACCACAAGTGTTTGCCAATGTCATTATAATTGTTTCCTTTGCACCCCCATAAGTATGACATATCTACTTACACACATACATATGTAATTGTAGTTATTGTTTTGTAAGTTATGTATTTCTGTAAGTACATATGTACATGCTTATAGTATAAATACATATGAATTTTTGCGCGCGCTAGCAAAATTTCTTTACAAAAAAAATTATTATTTGCGTATTTGAAATTTTTGTGTATGATTTTTGCGAATGTTTGTCTATCTTTTTCTGTTTACTAATACAAATAATAATTCAATCACTTTGTTAATATTTTGCAGAGACGCTTAAATCATCAGGCGGTTATTATGAAAGGTTATGATTTGTTTCAACAACTCCTCCCAATCCACCTACATCCATTATAAATATAATAACAAATCAAATAACAATGAAATATATATGTACAGATGCATACATACAAACATATGTATGTAAAAGTACATTATTGTCGTTGCCGTTGCAGTTGCCTAAGCCAGGTTTTGTCTCCTAACATGAGCCCTAACTAAGCTAAAACAAAAACAACAACAGCCATTCCCCCCTCCTCCATTCCCATCCCACTAGTTGTAGAATATATGTAACTAATAGTATTTATCTGTTATATGTACACAGGAAATTACTATAAAATGTCTCGTAACAAAGACAAATATGACAGTACGAACAGAAGGCAGCAGATATTTCTATCTGCTGAGGACATTGCCGCCGGCAAGAAGACCAACTGGAGCGGCCTGGAGATAACAGGTAACGTTGTAATCCCAGTTTAAAATATGATATAATGATCTTAACAAGCATTTTCCACATTGCAGGCTGTGTGAGGAACATTAGTCCCTCGTTGTGGGAGTTTGAACATCTGACCGCTCTCTATTTGAATGACAACCAGCTGTTGAGGTTACCAGCGGATGTGGGAATGTTGTCCGGCTTGCGAACACTCGATTTGTCCAGCAACAAGCTGCGCAGTCTGCCGGCTGAAATCGGGGAGCTCATACAACTGAGGTGGGTCACATGATGACCTGACATCACATTTAACTCTCGTTCATCGTCGGTTCATATCATTCACAGGGAGCTGCTGTTGAACAATAACTTTCTGCGCGTACTGCCGTATGAAATTGGGAAGCTGTTTCATCTGGTCATACTTGGTCTGATGGGCAATCCTCTGCAAAAGGAGTTTATGAACATTTACAATGAGCCAAACGGGACCCCGAAACTGCTCACCTACATGCTGGACAACTTGTCATGTGAGTAATGGATTGTCACTCTATTTCTATGTGTGTGTGTGTGTGTGTGAGTGTGTGAGAGAGCTCCTGTTTGTGTGCAAGAGTGTGGGCAAAAAAGGAAAGCTCAAAACAGGCGCATGAAAAGAGAAAGTTCTCTGTTGTAAATGTCGTTTTTTTTTTTGTTGTCTGTGTTTGATTCGTTTTCGATCTGAATTACGATCAACGTTGGTCAGGATTCCTAACGCGTAACCGGTTTATTGAACACTCCGGATTGGGCAATTAAAGTTCAAACTCATGGTTTTTCATTAATGCCAACATCAAAACATAATGCAAGCATCAATTATAATTTAATTGACTGCAAGCGCCAAAATTACTCAGACATAAATCCATGTACATATATTTACATATACATACAGACTGATTAAAGCAACAACTCTGCTCGACCTCGACATGCAAAGCTGCTGGACGTTGGCCCGTTGCAGCAGCTTTAAAGAGAGCGAGCTTAATTGAGAGCGAGCAGATGCGAAAAAGAGAGGCAGAGTAAGAGCGAGAGATGAGAGTTTGAGCGCTGGCATAACGGCTTCGGCTTCAACTGCGTTTACTGTTACTGTTAGTTGTCTGCAGCCGGTAAAGCTTGTGCGCGAATGAAATTGAATTTTGTGCCATCAGTCTGCCACAAGCTTGGCTCGCGAGCGGACGCTTTTATTTAGCAGCTGCGAGCTTAAGACAAGTCGAAACAAGTTTCTATTCGGCTTCGTGACGCGCCATCTCGTCTCGTCTTGACTCGTATCGGGTCGTATCGTGTCGTCTCGTGTAACTGCGGCTGCGACTGCGCAAAGTGTTTCGTAATTTCGGCACACGGCAACAGCAACAACTATAACAACAACAACAACCGATAGTTGTGCCAGTTTCTTTTGCGGAGTTCGCTTTTCAGACGCTTTTCATTTCATACGAATATCGTAGCTGTTTTATGCATGTGGTGTGCATGTATATGTATGTGTGTTGTGTCTGGCAAGTGGAAATGTTTTGAAATGTTTTGGCCACATGCATCATCATGCATTAAGTGTTGAAATTGCGAAAGCGGCCAAGTGATGTGGCCAGAGGAAAAGACGCTGCAATCACGTGAGATTAGACCAAGGCGTCGCCTCGAGCATCAGGATTATGAGATCGCATGTGGCCGTTTATCGTGCGCCCGACAACGCAAACGGTTGCCAATTCGCTAGATATGCGATTCATGCGCCTTCTCCCTCGCAACAACATCAACAGCAACCACCACCACAACTACAACACCAACACCAACAACAACCACCACAACAATCACATGCAGTTTGGAATAACGCTTGCTACAATCTTCAAGCGCATTTGCATCATGGCATCTACCATACAACAGGTGGAGCTGCGGCGCCACAGCTGCTTGTCAATCAGCAGCGCATCAATGAATGCGCCGGAATACCGCTTATATCGAATGCCTGCAGCCACTTGACGCCCGCCCAGCGTCAGCGCCTGTTGCGCAAATCAACCAAGAACTGGCCATCATCATCAGCTGGCGCCCACTCCTCCATGTCCCAGTTGGCGGCACATGCGCAGGGACAGCCGTTGCTGCAGAACAGCAAGCAACATCAACATGCGTCTCATCTGCATCAGCAGCAGCAGCAGCAGCAACTGCACTTGCAACACACGCCACAGTCCTGGCCAGCGCATGCCACCAGCTATCATCACATGCGCATCAACAGCTTTCAACAGCTGACGGATAAATCGCGAGTGCTTCGCTACCAAAATTCATCGCCAGCGGCTCTAAGCACCGAGGAGCAACAAAAATCACTAAACAACAACAGCAACAACCATAACCATAACAGCAGCATCAGTGTTGGTCAGGAGGCAGCTCCTTCAGTGGCAGAAAGCTGCCTGCCCCGCATCATAAAGCCAAGGAAGCGTCGCAAAAAGGATCGCAAGCCGGCAAACGGAGTGCTACTCAAAATGGATGCGGAACTGCAGCCAAAGCTGCAACAACAACCACAACCGGCAACAGTCAATTCCACTGGCTACACACAATTGTTGCCCATTGTTGCAGGCAACAACAACATGCAGCATGATCACAGTCATGGCGTTTGCTTTTGTCGTGACTGTGATCCGTTGCGTTCACTGTGGGAGTATCCACTGCGTCGCTCGCACTCGGATGCCTCCTCCGCCTCCAATGGTGGACAGGGCAGGAGCAGCTGCTCCACATCCTCCTCGGATAACTCATGCGCCAGCTCGATTTGTTCCCAGAATGTTGTGAGCAACACATTTGACGAGACGACGACGGAGCATTTTGCGCCCATCACCGGTGACAGCAGTCGAGCCGAAATTGTGGGCGTTATTGGCTCTCAGCGCAGTCACGCCCATGCCCATGCCCACGCCCACTCGACAACAACAACAACAACAACAGCTGCCACATTGTATCTAAGTGACTCGAGCGACTCTGGTTATGGCGACATCCTGAGCGGCATGAATATTGCCAACGATTTGTTTGCCAGCTGTTTTGGCCATGTTGCAACCAACGCATCCAATTCCAATTCGCATGCAACGAGCGCCGAGACGCTCCTTAATGAAAGCATCAACGAGATTTCACGCAAACTAATCGAAACGTGCGCTGTCAACGAACCAAACGATGTTGCCACCAATGGATTGGGCGACAGCAGCAGCAGCAGTGGCAGCAGCAGTGGCAGCAGCGGGAGGGGAAGCAACAGCAGCAACAGCGGAGACAGTGACAGTTGCTCGGCATCCGCCAGCGATAGTGGCTTAGACAGTGCTGGCAGCTATAACTCTGAGGCGCTTGTCTTCAGCTTTGAGCATTTAAATCTGACGGATACGAATTTTGTTGTGACGCCCACAGCAATGGATTTTCTAGTTGACTGCAACAACAACAACAACAACAACAGCGAGAGCAGCTGCAACAACAACAATAAAGCTGAACGCAAGGCAACAGCAGAGCAACAATTTTATAACAATTGCTTTGATTTGGTGTGGCGCAGCAACAACAACTGCAACAACAACGACAGCAACCAAGTGACAGCTGGCAAAGGCGGCGATAGCAATGCCACACCCACAACTTTAATACTGGGCACCGTAGGAAAATTGAAGCCAGCATTTTCCACCATCTCGTGACGACAAAATAAAACCAGCAACAACAACAACAACAACAACAACAATAAAAATAACAACGACGATAAACTAATCACATAGAGACGAAATCCAAAACCCAAAATTGGAGCTGTGCCCCCCTTTTTTACCCTATTGGAGAGAGGGGCAAGGAAAGTTTTCAACTTTACGACTCGAGTGGAAATTGGAGCTAATTGCTGAGAGACATGTATAAAAATATACGTAGGCCCGTCTGTGCGTGGGCGTTAACATAAACGTGGGCGTGTTAACGCGTGTGCGTTGCATAACCAAAACCGTTAACCCACTAATAAAGCGAATCAGCTGGAGAGGAGAAATTGAAATTGAATGGAACAGCAGAAGAAACACAAACAAAAAACAAAAGACATTGAAATTAATGCCTCATGGGCTCAACAACAACAACAACCACGGCAATATGACTGAAGTCGACGAGTTCGCTTGAAAACCTTGCATATGTCTATATATATACATAAAGTATATATACATATCTGCTACAACTTTCACTTTCACTGCGGCAGAGTCTCTTTGTTTTTGCCCAGACAACCGACAACCACAAAGAGGCAACAACAAAAGCCACAACGACAACAACAACGACGACGATCAAAACTCTTATGCAGATTTTTTAAGCAAAAGTAATAGAAATCGTGTACAGACGAAGCCCCGGCCAAAATGTTAGCTACAGCTTAACAAAAAAAAAAGATACAAATACAGATATAGATACACACAGCTGTAGATACAATTTAAACTTTTAAGAATTCTTGGAACAATGTTTGTTATTTGTGCATAAACAGTGTGCGTTTTAGGCTTACAACATGGACAAACAAATAATTTATCTAAAATGAGCTGAAGAAAATAACAAAGTTAATGAAACTTGATTAACTTTTTTCTAAAATTTTTGTTAATTTTATGTTCTTTTTTTTTTGCTTTTGTTTTGACCTCAATTATTTGTCTGTCCGAGCTAATAATTTGTTTAGAATTAAGCCACGTTCCTAATTAACATTTGATTTATTATTATTAATTTGGGCTTATAGTTTTTCGGTTGGTAATAGGTAACAATTAGTCTTTAAAGCGCTACAAAGTGAACTTATTTAACATTTAAGCTATAATTTATGATTTTATTTTAAGGTTTGTTCAGAACAAAATATATTCCGCAAATACGCAACGATCTCTGGCGAATGCTGCAAAAGCATTGAATGAATTATTCAGATCATAACGGTATAATTATCAATTCATTCCATTATGAGATCATACAGTAGATACTCATTTTAAATGTATTCATCGGTCTGCATTCACATGAAACAAAGATTCATTTGGCTTTATTCCAATTCTATTTGGTGGCGTTTTTAAATCGTTCTTTATTCTAATGGAATTATTTATCCTGCATATATTCATTAACTTTACTTGATAAGAGCTTCAATTGAACATTCTGTTTATTAATTCATTTCATTTATACGTTAGGGAATTTTATTCATTTAAATAATATGTTTATTCATTTGCTTCATAAATTTGATTTCTACATGTGTTGCAAATGGATTTTTTTATATTTATTTACTCGACTGAATCTGCATTCATTTCATTCATTTGCTTTGATTTTTTGACTGAGATTCTCAGTTGTCTTGGATGAAGGTTAAGGTCTCCGCTTATCAATTGAGCCGCGTTTCTAATTTGTAAGCCAATTTTATTTCTAATTATGCCAAGCTCTGATGATCACTGAGCATAAAATCTAAGACAACAACAGCAACAACAGCAGCCCTAGTTACCTGCTTATTTAGTAGTTGGCGCCGAGTAAAAGTTTTCGCCTTTTTTAATTAAAAGAAACTCACGAGCGGCCACTGAAATTGCATTGCTTGTCTCAAGTTTTCTATGGCGTTGGAAATGCTGCTGTGATTGTTGTTGTTGTTGTTGCTGCTGCTGCTGCTGCTGCTGCTGGCATGTTGGAAAATGTCACAGTTTTCCACGATCACGTCGAGTTCCGGGCATGGCAGGCAGTCAGGCAGTTTAGTTAGCCAGGTACGGAGCCGGCGGCTTTTGTTACCATTCCCCACATAGAAATTATTGCTTGGCAACTAATTTATTTAATTAAGATTTTCACTAGCTCTAATTGTAATTGTAATTGTAATTGTTTTGTGTATGTGCACTGTATACTGTATATGTATTTGTATTGTCTAGTTAAGCAGCGTTTTTGCACAAATAACAAATTGAAGGCGTTCTTTAATAAGTAGCTTTTATTTCCTTTACACTTATTTCTACTCATTCCATTTAGCTCTAAGTACTTCTATTAAGTTTTATGCTCGCACAATACGGCAATTATTATTTATTTTGATTAAGCATGAACGAGAGCTCAATAAATGTATAAATACAAACAAAAACAACAAAATCACAAGAAAAAAAAAATCAAAAATAATAAAAAATGATTGTAAGAAAAACTGATTACTATTTTGATAGCCCCGAAAGGTTTGTTTCCCTCGACTTCGAGTCGTAGAGATTTCTAATGGGGCACGTTCGAGTTGTTGTCTCGACTGTTTAAAAATAAACAAACAAAAAAAAAAGTAAACGAACAAACAGACAGACAAATAAACATACTCTACTATACTAAACTATACTCTCTTCTACTCTGGAACAGACGATCTTGGGACCGAGCCAAGCCGCACTTGAGAATGAACTTTCCAAACATTAGCTAGCCCGACTTTTTACAGCCACCCAACTTTGAATTGCTGCGCAAACTTTGAACCAGCTAACCAATTGTTAATACTGTTGTTGTTGCCGCTACCTTTCACCTGGTGTCGCTTCTTCTTTAATTGAATGAGCCACAAGTTGACTGGCTCTCTTGCTATTGAGAATTTCGCAGAGATCTGTCTGCCAAACCGCTGTAATAACCGTAACTGGCAAATTAATTTCTTCTTTATTTTTTTTTCTGTTCTTTTGTGGGCCACAAATTGCTGGTCATTTTGCTAATTAATGTCTCTATTTTAGGGTCTCATCTCTTCTATTCATTTTGCACTCAGGCAGGCCCGTTGACTTCTGACCGGCGCTTTAAAGAGCCCGCTTATATTCTAAGTTGGCTCTTTCAACATCTTGGCATCTTTTTTTTCTTTCTTTCACAAGACAACTATGAGTTTAAACCAACAGGCAGCCAACAACAGCAACAACAGGCGGCAATCGTTCAACCGTTGGGGACGCGCGTTGAGTGGGTCAGTGGATAATTGGGTCATTTGCAACACTGTTTGCGCCATCACGCCGGCTATAGCCGGAGTCGACAACAACAACAACAACAACGACGACGACGACGACAACAAAGACAGCAGCTAGTAGTGGCCAGTGGCTAATGTGTTTGGCTACGTCAATAAGTGCGTTGTCTTTGTCCACGTCTTGTTCTCGCCGCCGCTGCCGGCAAACGGAGAATTTCGTCGTAAACGTCTTGCTTTTTCTTAGCTTGGCAATTAATTGTTTTTCTTGGCCCTTTTCGCGGGTTGTGGAACACTGCTATCAACTATGCGATAAGATGGAATTCTATTTAAACGTTTCCTATCAATTTTCTGCTGCTATAAACTAAACTTTTTGAAGATTTACATCTATTATTATCATGAAATGTTCAGCGACTGCAAATAATGATTTGTTTTTTTTTTTGTAATCAAAAATTCATTCACTTATAAAACCTTTGAGACATTTATTTATTTTTACCATTATTAAAACTATCAAGTTTTATAGATTTGCTCACAAAATAATGATTAATTTTGTGTTATACTTTACTTCTCAACCAATAATCATTATTTTTGAACAAAAATAAAATAAAACTTAAAGAATAATCATTATTTTACGAGTTTTGTTTTTTGCTCAAAATAAAACTCAAGCTGTAATTTCGACAAAGCTCACCACAAGAATTTTTTTTTAATTGGAATATACAAAATTTTTGCTCTTACATCGAGTCGCAAGTCGATATTACAACTTGATTTTTATTTTGAGCAAAAAAAAAAACTCGTAAAATAATGATTATTTATTCTAAAGTGAGCAAATCTATAAAACTTGAAATTAATCATTATATCAAACATTTTTAATAACACTTATAATGATTAAAGTCCCTGGAAATTTTAAATCTCAAGTTTAAGCTTGCAATTAACTTCTTATGCCTTAATTAGTCTAAAACCACTCAACTAGATTTTGAGACTTTTAAGTATTTTCTTTAAAATCATGCCTAAATGAACTAAAATTTAGATTTCAAAGACCAAAGGTGTGACCAACTTTAAGCTTTCATAACGTTGCAAAAACTGAACATATTGTCATATGAGTTGCCCTCTTAATTCATTATGCATTCAAATTTAATTCAATGCGTTAAAATAATTTGTTGCCTCAGCATTTCAATTTTTAAAGAGGCACCTGAAACATTTTCGTAAATTATACAATTTTAAATCTCAAGTTTTATAATTTAATCAGCACTTTTCTTTGCGCAATGTTGATTTCTCCATTGTTTGTATTACATCTCTGTTTACCCAATAATTCTATGAAAATGTCTCTATTACTTGTTCAGCATTCGATTAGCTTTCTTTTCTCAGTATTTTATACTAATTAAATATGAGTGTAGTTAACAAGTACTCTATAAGTACATAAATATTCAATGGTGTTGTTAGGGCATTAACACTTTGGATTTTCTCTCTTTTTTTCTGTATACACTTATTATTTCTTTATCTTCTTTTGCCATTTTTTTGTTATTTAGCTTTTGCTTTTTTCCCTTGCAATAAGATTTTCATTTGGATTTGCAGACAATTGCACATTTTCAATTTGTTGCTTCATTTGATTGACACACAACATTTTTCCATAGAAATTGAAAGTTTTTGCCCAGTTTCACGTTCAGTGGGCCAGGCCAATAAATGGCACAGTCGCAGTCCCACTTCCAGACGGAGTCCCAGTCCCAGTCCCAGTCCCAGTTTCAATTCCTAAAAACTAACCGAACAGCAAAAGACTCTTGACAAACCAAATAAAAAGAAAGAAAAAAAGGCCAAATGTCTACGAAAAAGGTTACGCAAAATGTCAAACAGTTAAGAATCTAACGGCCACAAATGTCATTATTACATTTATTTTCCACTTTTAATGTCGTCTGCTCCAACGCTGCTCTGCAGGTTCGACTTGCTGTTGCTGTTGTTGTCTTTACCTATTCTCCAGTTGCTTTGTAGATTTTCACAGACAATTTCTGTTGCAGCTCTAAGTCTCATCGCCCTCGTCTTCCCCCCGACGCGTCGTCTCCATCTCCATTTCCATCGTCGAGTGCTGAGTAACAATACCCATAAAGTGCTACTTGGAAGTAGTCGGTACTTCACTTAGTTATAAGAGCTTGTGTGTCTCCGTCTGTCTTTCTGTCGATCCGTCTGTCTTTGTAGTGTTGTTTGGCTTTAATTTTGTTTCAAATCACAGTGCACAGTGTCAGGTTGTAATGTGGGTCGTATATGAACATAACATACAGTCGTGCTTCTCTTTAACAAACTCGAAAAGCATTTAAATTTATTTTCTGCTAGACAGAATTTTGTGTTGAACGAGAAGTAAGTATTTGAGAACTGATAGTTGCAATTTTATGAAACAAAATCGATTTGTTATGGGGAAAGGGAATTTTGTTAGAGATGTTTTTAGAGAGCATTTCCTTAAATAAAGAATGCTTTATGTTAATTGTGGCAAATTTCTTTAATGGCAAGTTTTTTAGTATAGAACGGTTCTTTATAAAGATTGTTGTGAAAAAAGTCCTTAAAGATTACTTTTTTAGAGAAGTTCGGTTTATAGAATTTATTTACAGAGATTTTATTTTTCTTTTGAAAAGTTTTTAGAATTTTTTAGAACACTTTAGTACAGGGCAGTTCGTTATGCTGAATATCGACTGTATTATTGTGAATATGCAGTAGAATCAAAGAGTGTGGGCTCATTGGTTGTGAAATCTAAAACGAATATGCTGAAGACTCATTGATGAAGACCAAATAAATCTGAGGAGCATTTGAATAATATTAAATAAATGATTTTATCTTGAATATCAATTTCATGTCAATTAGTTTTAAATAATATTCATATATTATTATACTCAATATTATTTATAAGCTGAGAAAATAAAGTTTAGCGTGATATTTGTAATTCATTCTGCACGCTTGCGACCTATATACTAAATGAAGTGGAAAGATGGATAAAGAGCTGAAGACAAGCCAATAGAAATATGAAGAAGAAGGGGTAGGAGAAGAGAAGAGCAGAACATGCTCAGTTCTGATCTAGAGATTAGGCATTAGCTCAATATGTTTTTTCACTAAGAAAACATAAAGTACGATTCATCTTTGGCAATTTGCAGATCAATTAAGGTTAATCCCTACGCTTCATATATAACTAAAATAGATAAATACTTCAAGTGTATAGATAAAAATAAATGAAATGAAATGAAGGGAAAAATGCAGGTAATCAGCGCTAAGACCTGTGACTATTCATGCAAATTCTGAACAACGTTGGCCATTAGCTTGATGGAATGATTCGGATTCATAGCTTGGCTCTTGGCTCTAATGTCGTTGTCTAACTGACGTAAGCTCAGCATGCAAGTTATGAAAGCGGCAGCAACTCTTTTTTAGGGCCACGTTTAAGCGATGAGGTGAATCTCTTGGCTCAGTTCGTTCCCTTTGGCAGAGATGGTGTTAAAATTTTGATTTATAACTTGGACAACAAACTCTTTTTGTCAGTGTTGTTTTTGTTGTTGTTGCTGCTGCTGCTGCTGCTCACGAAATGAGCACAACATGAATTAATTTTTAACGTTTTTCTACTTCTTTAAAATTTAATGTTGGCTTCAACAAATTTTGTTGCTTTATGTAGGTTTATGGCCAGACACTTTGTTGTTGTTGTTGTCGATGACAGCAGTAGTTGTTGTTGTCGTTTGTTGTTATAACTGTTACCTAATCGTTTAATTGGCTTAAGCCAGTTTCTGCTTTTATATTTAATTTAATTTTGATGACAATTTGTGCTTTGTCATCAATTCCAAGTACTTGCATCTTTTTTGTTGCTGCTGCTGATGATTTAGTGGAGCACATGGCGCGGAACCGGTATTTATAACTGCAACAACATACAATAATAGTGCCAAAAAATATAACAGCAATGACAATAACAATAATAAGTCATAAAACAGCTGTTAACTGAGTCATTAATTGGGAACAGGCGTGATCAGAGCACAGTTTTTTCCTCTACCTTTTCCCTCTTTCTTTTCCTGGCTTCTTAACTGCTTTTTTTTTATTATTATTATTATTATTTCTTTTCGGTTACGAAATGCGTCTACAATTTATGTTTTTTGATTTTGTGCCCAGTCATCGCTCCGATTTTTAAGTTTTCGACTCGTTTCCGTTTCGCATAATTGGCCCACATTTCTTATGAATATGCAACAAAATCGGAAATGTTTTACTTTTTTTTTGCTTGTATTTCATTATTATTATTACTATATTACTTTGTGTGTCTTGTTGTTGGCCTTTTGTGAGGTGCGGAAGTGGCGCATAGCCCGTTTTCGTTTTCATTTTCATTTTCAGTCTTCTGTTGCCTTTTTTTTTAGTTTCTGCTCTTTTTTAATGCCCGTATGCTTTGGGCTTATCAAGGTTGTTGTTGCGTAAAAGGAAGTGCAAATGATTAGAAAGTTGACTCAATTGCCGCTAGGGTAATGTACAATTTTACAATTGTACATGAGCTGCATACGAGGGCAAGTTTATAAGTTTTGTTGCTTTGAATAAACGACAGTTTAGCCTAGTGACGAAAATCAAATTATAATCAAATCAAAGTAGAGTTGTCGATATATCGGAAAAAAAATGATAGAGTTAAAGTACTTGAAAGTCGCTTGCTTGTAATTACTTGCGGACACTTGACTCTATGAGCAAGTTTAAGGGTTGCCCTCGCATAAATTGTGCGCTTGTTGCAAGTCCGAGACTGCGAGTGCGACTGCGACTGCGACTGCGGCAGGCTAAATCTCAGCGTTGTGTCAATGTCAGGTCCCAGTCGCAGTCGCAATCTCGGCTTGCTTTCCAAATGGGGGAGAAAGTACGCGCAAAAGAGCTGAAAGTGGATCAGCAACAGAAGAAGCAGCAGCAGCAGCAGCAGCAAAAAAAAAATAAAAATAATAAACGTAACCAAACCGCGTGGCAGCATCGCGTGTTGCTCCCAGACGCAGATGCAGCCACCGCAACAGCAGCAACTACAGTGATGACTCCTACAAAGCTGCTGATGCTGTCGAAAGAAGAAAGCCCACGCCAATGCGTCGTCCGGCTGACTTGCACCACTGCATCCTCAATGCAGCACCACCAACTGACAACAACAACAACAACCACAGTGCAGCACACTGGGTGTCTGTCGTGTCTGTGTCTGCATAATCATGGTGCGCACTCTGGCGCACATTTCAATTGATTTTCCATGTGACGCAGCACAATTTGCAGTTTCAGTTTGAGTTGTCCGCTTATTGTTAGACTTTGAATATGGCGCTCACGATCGTTGATCGTTGATCGTCACTCTGAGCTGAGCTGAGCTGAGCTGAGCAGATCTTCGAGAGAGTCGACCAAGTCAGTAAGTCAACGGCCAGTTGTCATTACGAGGTGTGCTCATTGAGTAAATCTCCCAATTAACTAATATGCCAATCTGATTTGTTAATGATCATCATTTACGCTCAACATGTGTATATTAATGCAAGTAATACTACAGCAAATAAGAGATTGGAGTGGCAAAAACGATTGCAATTTTATAATTAAATAAATTTAAAAAATTAAAATACAAATAATATAAAAGCAAAGATGTATAAGAGATTTACCTAAAATATACATATATTATTAAATATATATTAAATGTTTTGGATAAAAAAATCAACGTTTCTCGTTTGCATCTAAAAAATAACTACTATATAATGTAGTGGCTATGATTGTAAATGATTTGTAAAAATAGATCAATATCTAAAAAGTACACTAGATCGTTCAAAAGGTCCCCGGACTGACAGTGAAAAAACATTTTCTTTTATTTTAATCAATATATTTATTCAATATAGTCTCCGTTTAGCTTAATGCACCTTGTCCAACGGTCTTTCAACGGTTTTTTTTTAGTATTAACACCAATTCAATCAAGAGAAATTTGTTTTTAAATAAAACAAAGTCAATTATTTTGGCATGAATTATGTTGATTTATCTCTCATTATGAATATGAGTTTAATATCGAATAATACAAATCAGTTCATAAGTTGCCGAATTTAAGCAAAAATTTAGCATTTGCCTCTGAAAGTGAGTAAATAAACTAAGTGAAATGAATTAAAAATTTTGAGAACTTTGAAATTTAATGCTGATAGATAAATAGATTTATTAGGAATGTGTGATGTATTTATATTATTAGTTATTCAAAAAAGTGATCAAATTTAAGAATGACTTATTTATTGTACAATAATTGATTTGACAAAACGACCCTCGTGCGCTTTAGTCTTAGTTGGAGCTCTCTGTGGCCACTTAGCACTCGACAGTGGAGTCTCCTTGATGCAGTTGCAGTTGGTTTTATATTTGTGCATGAAAAATGCTGTTGAACTGGTTTGCAACATGTGTGTGTAAGTGTGTGTGTGAGTGTGTGTGTGAGTGTGTGTGTGTGTGTGTGTGGAATGAAGTAAAGTGTAGTGAAGTAGATGGTGGCATGGAGTGGAGTGCACCTTAAATTCAGTTTCATTATTATGATTTCAATGCAAGATTGTCTTAGTTGTGGCATCGACAACGACAACGACAACAACGAAGTTGTTGCTGCCGATTGCAGCGACAACATCGCTAAAGACGACGCTGATCAAGTGGAGTGCGGCCAACGCCATTGAACATTGACAGTCATTTATTTGCAGTGCTGTTGTTGTTGTTGCTGCTGCCACAAAAAGTGGTGCAAATGAAACGGGTTATCTAATTGCAGCTCAAAGTGTGGCAAGTGGCAAGTTGACTTTTGTTTTCTATTCAGAGCAAGCCTTCTCCTCATTGGCCACTTTGTCGTCATCGCATGTTGTGCATACGAAATGCGGTCTAAGCCAGCAACAACAACAACAACAGCAACAAAGCTCTTGGTTCACTTGTTGGCCAAGGGGGCAGCTCTCAGTGACTTGGTGTTGTTAGTGTTGTTAATCGCACCAAATTTCAATTTGAATTTCACTTTCTTTTTCGATACGCTCACTTGGGTTTTTGCCTTTCGAACTCTTGTTTTTTTTTTTTTTCGCCTTTTTCATTGTTGTTGCTTCTTTCTCTCTCCCTCTTTTGTTTTCTTTTGTTTCGGCATGCAGCGACCATGAAAAATTTTATAGAAAGGGCCTTAACACAAAATCTGATATATACAAAATCAGTATAAAGCTCTATGCAGCTCATTTATGCACAGAGAGTTTATAATACTTGTAAAGATTAAATATAATTATTGGTTTAATTAGTTTTTCACTCTCTAATTTTCGAATGTTATATCACAAGGCAACATTTTAATGACTTTGTACATGTTCCTTTTTTAACATATAAATTTAAAAAAAAAAAGAAACTTGGTCACTCAGCACTGCTCAAATAATTAATATTTATTAAGTATGAAGAATTAAGCGCAAAATATTTTTTTTAGTAATTTATGAGTATGTAAAACTTAATATTATTCCGCACAAAATTGGATATCAGAAATTTTGGGCATGAAAATGTTTTCGTCACTAGACTTTTTCGTCTTAAAGAGGTTTTCTTTATAAGATGCAGCTGAACTTCCATAACTCGAATTTCTCTCTAACTCGAGCTAAATGAGTGGCAGCAAAATTAATAAACAAGAACTCTTTAAGTCGAATATCTCCATAACTCGAACCTTTTCTTTGGAAAATGGTGATTCGAGCTAGGGAAGTTCGACTGTATCTTGAAAATTGTGCATGTGGTGGCTTTTCGCGATTTACAGAGGCGGCAAGGGGCGTGGCAAAAATTTGATCTTCGTGGGGTTTATAGAAGTCTGTGTGCCAAATTTGGTTGCTCTACCTCTTACAGTCTCTGAGATCTAGGCCCTCACACAGACGGACATGGCTATATCGACTCGGCTGTTGATGCTGATCAAGAATATATACACTTAATAGATGCTTCCTTCTTCCTGTTACATACATTGCAACGAATACAATATCCGCTTTTACTTACTTTTTAAGTAACGGCTATAATAAAAGAGAATTTTACTTAATATCTAAACAACTCTTTTCAAGACTAAAAATAGCACCAATCTCCATGAATAAAACATTATTTAGAAGATAAAGTCTACTATTTTACTGTATCAAAGGCAAGTTTCTTAATTTCCTGCATGTCTCTACATCTTATGTACTTTGTACTAGAGATGGGCACGGGCCGGGCCGGGCTTCGTGTCCCGCGGGCCTCTTCAAAAAATTACCGGGCTTCGTGCATAAAAATCGAAAACGGGCTTTTTTTCGTGCGGGCCCGGGCCTAAGCAAAAAGCCCGAAGCCCGGTAGGCCCGAAAAGTCAATTTTTCATATCGAACAAAAAATATTTTTTACATAAAATTGTGTAAATATTAATATTGTTGAATTATTAAAATTAATTGTTAGATTTTAGTAAATAAAATAAACACTATTTTTGACATTAAAAAATTATGAATAAAAAAAATTTTATATAGTTGTATCGGGCCGGGCTCGGGCCGGGCCGGGCCTCTTGAAATTTGACCGGGCTCGGGCCGGGCCGGGCCTCTTGAAAATTTGACCGGGCCGGGCCTGGACCGGGCCAGAGAGATTTATTTCGGGCCCGGGCCGGGCCGGGCCTTGAGAAGGAGGCCCGTGCCCATCTCTACTTTGTACTAAGGTTTCTCCGTTGTGTGGTTAACACGTTGTAGCCAAAATTGTTGCCACTTCGCATCGTTGGCTTAGCTAATTTTTTCCCCAAATTTTGCCGCACTTTTTTAGTTATTTTCATATTCTTTTTTTGTTATAATCATTACTCATAATATGTGGGGATGTGTGGGCGCAAGTAAAAGTTTTTGTGGGGCCCCTTGAATAACAAACGATAGTTGGCATTGAGTTCGTTGCCTAAGTCATTTGACAAATCGTAATAATTTTGTTGTCACTTTTTTGTCTTTAGCTTCGTTTCAATTTACAATTACACTTTAAGCTAACAAAAAAAAAACTTAGTTAACATTTTATTGTTTGTTATTTATTATTAAATAATTTGTTGCACTCTGTGAGGCAATAAAAGGAAAAACGAAGAGTTGTACAATTAAAATGCAATGAAACTTTGGTTAATGTGCTCATTAAAGGCACCAAACAAACAACAACAATAACAACGACAGCAGCAGCAGCAACAATAACAATAACAAAAACAATACGAGCCAAGCTAAAACAAATCACAGTCGCCCATCAGCACAACAACAACAACAGCAACAAAAACAACAAAATTATGAAAAATCACAAAATTTATTAAAAAATAGTGAAAGTTGTTCATAGTTGTTCGTCCGACGTTTGCACAAAATTAACAGAAAAGCGAGAGACACGAAAAACGCCAAACAATCGTTGTGTCTTCCCAAAACAAAACAACAACGATAACAAAACAAAACAAGAAACACACAAGGGGACAAACAAAGAGAGAAAGAGAAACAAAGAGACAACAATTGTGTATGGTTCATGAGAAGTTAAATGTGTGCGCAATCAGCTGCTGTGGAGACAACAACAACAACAACAACGCAAGCGGCAAAATCCTCGAGAGGGAACATGTTATAAGCAGCAAACAACGAAAGCAATAACAACGACAACGGCTAATCACAGCATTGCCGGCGGACGGGTGGCACGCGTTGTCGTCGCCCACCCGCATCCCCACCCCCATCCCCATTCCCATTCGCATTCGCACCCTTCCTGCTGCAGCTCAAAGAGGCTGGCGACTGAGCACTCCCAGGCGCAGATCGTCAAGAGTTGGAGAAACCCAGGTAGTAGATGAGTCTCTTGCTTTGTTCAAAAAAAAATCAAATAAAACTAAACAACAACAAGATAGCGACGTCACCTGCCTTTGGCTAAGAAAAAAAAAACCAAAGGCGGAAGCTATTTTGATTGCTTTTGCATGTCACTTTCACCGTTTGCGAACACGATCATAAGCACAGAAGCAACAACAACAACAACAGCAACAGCAACTGCGATAAGACAGTTCGCACTGTGCCAGTGGAGTGTGTGTGTGTGTGTGTGTGTGTGTGTGTGTGCGGGTGTTAATTTTATAAGCTCTTTTTCATTGCTTATTACCATACTAATTGTTGCTCTCTTTTTACCTTTCATCTCTTTCTTAACAGTTACCGTCAATCCACCGCCTCAAAGGCCATGGCTGCCCCTCGCCAAGCCCAACAAAACGCGACCAGCCTGTAAGTAACTATACAAAAATCCAAAATAATATAATTATTAAATATAAATAAAAATTAAATTACATGTATTATAATAAAATATTTACCTGGCAACTTAAATTAACAGCAAAGATATTTTAAGTTTAGTTTAAGTTTAAGTTTAGCCAACAGAAAAAGTCTATATTTTTCTTAGTTATCCTTATATTTTTATTGAATAACTTAACTACAATATATGGAAATTCCGAGTAATAATTAATTATTATTATTCCTTATTTAATGTGTATCTGACACATAAATATAACTTCATTTTTCGACTTGGTCTCATATACATACGATTTCCAAAATTATGAAATTATGAATTATGAAATGAAGTAGCCCTTAAAATTGAATGTAGCAAACTTTTATTATGCCTTTTTCTTAATTTATTAAACAAAAGTGGCATGAACACCAAAATGTAATCTGATCCAGAAAAGATCATGCCCTTTTCCTTCTATAAAAATATGTTACAAGTAATTTAAAAACAAATGAGTTGAATTTTTTTTTTAATTTCAATTTTTTTATTTAAAAACGCTTTCATATAAAGGGCTAAAATTTACTTTACTCTTTAAAATGTATCTTGAAAATAATGGCAAATTCATAAAAATAGAGAAAAGGGTGCATATTTTACAGCACATTTATATACAGTTGAACTTCCATAACTCGAACTTCTATAACTCGAATTATCGCTAAATCAGTGGCAGCAAAATGAATAAACTTAAGAAAAATAACTCTCCATAACTCAAACCTTTTCTTTGGATAATGGTGATTCGAGTTGGGGATTTATTTCAATAAATTTAAATTATGCCCTGTAAAAAGAAACATATTTATGACTCAAATTTGTATCTTGATTGACTTCGCAGGCATTTTCACGGTCATGTGTTATAATGTGCTGTGCGACAAGTATGCGACGCGCCAGATGTACGGATACTGTCCGGGCTGGGCACTGGGCTGGGACTATCGGAAGAAGTCCATAATTGATGAGATACGGCACTATGCGGCGGACATAATCAGCTTGCAGGAGATTGAGACGGAACAGTTTTATCACTTCTTTCTGCCCGAACTGAAGAATGATGGCTACGAGGGCATCTTCTCACCCAAGTCCCGTGCCAAGACAATGTCCGAGCTGGAACGCAAATATGTCGACGGCTGTGCGATTTTCTTTCGAACATCAAAGTGAGTTTTGAAAATAATTAAATTTCTTTTGCATCTTATTGATTCGATGAACTTTGTTTTTAGATTCACGCTGATCAAGGAGCATCTAATTGAGTTCAATCAGTTGGCAATGGCAAATGCAGAGGGCTCGGACAACATGCTGAATCGCGTGATGCCCAAGGATAACATTGGGCTGGCCGCTCTGCTCAAGGTGAAGGAGACCGCCTGGGAGCCAATGTCGGAGGTGACACAGATCTCACAGCCGCTGCTTGTGTGCACCGCCCACATACATTGGGATCCGGAATTCTGTGACGTCAAACTCATACAGACAATGATGCTGAGCAACGAACTGAAGACGATCATTGATGAGGCCAGTCACAGTTTTCGTCCTGGTCACAAGAATGACTCGAACAGTGTCCAGCTGTTGCTATGCGGCGATTTCAATTCGTTGCCAGACTCGGGCGTTGTGGAGTTTCTGGGCAAGGGACGAGTTGCAATGGATCATTTGGACTTTAAGGATATGGGCTACAAGATGTGCTTGCAAAGATTGCTGTCCAATGATACAAACGAGTTTACGCATTCCTTTAAGCTGGCATCGGCCTACAGTGAGGATATAATGCCACATACCAACTATACGTTCGATTTTAAGGGCATCATCGACTATATATTCTATACAAAGACGGGTATGGTGCCACTTGGTCTGCTTGGACCTGTCTCCAATGATTGGCTGCGTGAGAACAAAGTGGTTGGCTGCCCCCATCCGCATATACCCTCCGATCATTTTCCGCTACTGGTGGAGCTGGAGCTGATGCATACGGCCAGCCAGCAGGCGCCACCCAATGGGCTGATCAATCGACGGTAGCATTAGACAAGACGCGGAAGGCCGGCGACAATGTTGACGACGACGACGACGACAACAACAACGACCTCTCGGACATCGTTGCAGCACAGCAACAATAGGGGATGCAGCAGCAGCAGAAATAGAAACAGCAATAGCAACAATAACACCAATCAAAACAACAGCAACCCAGCCTCCGCCCATCATGGATCATTACGCAAACCACAAATCTCCCCAACAAATGATTGATTGAGCCCAATTTAACCGCAACACCCTCAAAATAGTTGAGTTTTTAGTTTAGTTCTGATAATGGCAAATGATTGCAATCCTTTCTAAGTTCTAAGATGACGAAGTTGTAGATGAACCGCTGCTTTGTGCGATTAATGCATAACAACAAGTCGCAATTCAAATCCAAATCCAAATATTGTTGGTCAACAAACACATTGCAGCGGAGATTCTTACACACACACATACACACACAATTTAATTGCTGCTCTTACACGCCGCGTTTCTCGTTTTATTTTATCATTTTTTAATTTCAGTTTTAGCATCGAATAAACTATATAAATACACATAATCAATTTAGGTTTTTGTATGCCACACAACAATACATTGCATTACAGACTCAGATACTTGTAGAATATATTTCATAAGTTGACTCAAATCACAACACAACAACAACAACAACAACCAAGAAAAAACAAAGCTATTTTTAAGTGAAAAAATGCAAAAGATACAAAAAAAAAAAACAAATTGTGTAAAAATTAAGCAAAAATCTGCAAACAAGAAAAACCGTTTGAAAAATACAATTGATTGATGATTTTCGAAAATTGCCTTAATACGCAAACAATAACTGGGCCACATGCATATAAATGACATGAACATAAATAAAACAAAATACATATATACATATAGATCGTAGTGTTGTTGTTGATGAGCTGCATTCGGATGCATGTTGTACATTCAAACATAAATACCATTCTATCTAAATATAAATATATCGATGCATCTGGTGTCACTCGGATGTTAATACAGTTACAAAGTCTGCAATTTTGAAACAAACAATTACAATAAGAATCTATGTATCTATGTATATAGATGACAGATATGTATAATACAGAGAGCAGCAATAAATTCTAAATATTGTTAATGCATCAAAGACAAAAACCAAACCAAGAAATCAACAACAAAAAACCAACAATTTTAAAAATACGATATTCAAGTAGTAATGACAACAAAAAGTGCATTGTGACAACTTCCGTGTACAATTCTCGACAAAAGCAACATCATTGTCGGTCGGCAAACTTTAATTAACAAACGCATCCAAAACCAGCGCAATTAGATTAAAAAGCAAAAATTAAAAAAAAAAGCAACAATTTCTTTTTATTCATATAGTTTATAAATTTTTTTTCACATTTTTCAAAAATGAATTAATTGTTAGAATATTGTCTGAGACATTTTTGGAATCCAAGTTTGAATTAAGTATTTGATTTAATTTAAAGAAGTTTTTTCCCGTCCAGTGGGAATGCGTCACCAATAGCATTTTCCGCCTGCAGCTTGCTATGAATGGCTCCCCAAAGTTGAGGATTGCCACGCTGTAACGTCTCCATGTTGCCAGTCATGTATAATCCCCAGCGAGCACGGGACAAGGCCACACAAACTCGATTCGGCAGACGTAGAAAGCCAATCTTGCCCGTTGGATTACTGCGAACAAGTGACAATAGCACAATGTTTGACTCCAGTCCCTGGTAACTGTCGACAGTTGCTACCAAGAGTTCTTTGCGTTTCCATTTAGTGAGCAGACTCTTGATGCAATTAACTTGCGCAGCATATGGCGTTAAAATCACAATATTGTCCATCTTATATTGTAATTTAAGAGCCAGCTCGACCAAAGTTTTAGCCTCATACATGTTAACAAAAGACATGTCCGTCTGCAATTAGAAAGATAATTAGTAAAATGTTAAGGGGCACTGATTCTATTTGGCTTACCAGTTGGTTTTCGGGTTGTTTGTGATCGACAAAGAACATGTTGGCTGATAATCCTTTAACATTTTCGTAGGCTGTCACCGACGCGTCGTCGATCAATTCATCATAGAAAGTGGGCACAAGCAGCTTTGCAATGCCAGGACGCATGCGATACTGTTGATTGAGGACTGTGACTGGGAATTTATTGTTAATAAGACGCTCAAAGAGCGAGATCTGTAATCCCTGATGTGTATAATTGCCCATGTATGGCTGCAATTGCTTGTGATCACCAATTAGGATGACGTGCTCCGTGTATGGTGTCAAGCAAGCCAACACATGCGTTTCAGCCGTCTCGGCGGCCTCCTCGAAGATGAAGCATTTGCTTTGCAGCAGTCGAAACAGATAATTAAGCCGTGCCCCACATGAGGTAGTCATGGCCAGCAATGCTTTATCGCGCACCACGAAATATTGAAATATTGTCTGTAGCGTGTCTCTCTTCTCGGTCACCAGTTGCAAACCCTCCCGAGCCTTTTGTATTTTCCGATAGTCCTCCTCAGTGCCATCAAAGTTCGCATGTAAGGCTTGCAATTGCTCAAATTGTTCCTTATATTCACACTTGATCAGCCACCAAAGCCGCTTAAGACGCGGCGGCACCAGCGCCTCATCGACCATGGCGCGCACATTATATTCGGCTATTTCCGGCAATCGTGACCGGTTTCCAAGGCGAATAATGCTGTCGGTGTACTTGGAGGCCTTGAGCAGAAACTTGTCTAGCGAGTCGTTTGTGTAGGTCAGCACAACAATGGGTCCTGTCTTTAAAGCAGCCGAGTTCTGTAGCAGTCCATTGAGCAGCTCCACGGATAAATGCGTCTTGCCGGTACCTGGCGGTCCTTGTATGAGACAGAAGTCATTGGAGATGGCTTCGCCAAAAGCTTTTTGCTGCAATTCATTTAGGTGCTTCGAAGGATGAAGATTGCAGTCGCCAATGTAGGCGGGCTTTGAAGTATTTAGCTGCAAAAAAAATATACTAAAATTTCTTCAAATTATAAACTTGTGGTGTTACTCTTACACAACCATCGATAATGTAGCGGCGCATGGGAAAATTATCAGCGCTGCAGGTGCTCAGATAGTTGTGGACGCGCAAATAGGGCTCAAAGAAAACCGGCGTCTCGAACATGATCAACGGTTTCCCATAAATATTGCCAATATTGTATTGCTTGGCAATCTCCACACTTAACTAAACGATAGAATACAGTGTTTTAGAAATTAAAGACAAGCTGCATACACTATAAAATCTTACATAGCCCTCCTTTAACATGTCGTTATTATTGTGTCCAACGGTAGCCAGTATAAGATTGTCAAAATCATAGCTAGTGGTAAAGCACAACAAGGCGCCAGTTTTAAGGCTCTTGAGATAATCAGTTTGTAAACGCAAATCAGTTTTTGATAGTTTAATCTCCTCCTTGCGTTCTATTGGGCGCAAGTCCATGAAAATTAGACTGTGTCGCTCGGCTTCACTAAATGCTGGATTCAGTACAAGCTGTGTGTGCGGCCAAAGGAGCTGTTGTTCCACCAGAGCATTCACTTGGCTCTTGTCTCTCAGACTCTCTACGAATTTTCGTAATGGCTGCGCAAAGTCCTCGCAAAGAAGCTGCCGATGCCAATTTATGTAGCCCGCTGCGTCGCCGGGAGCAACAGCCGCAGTAACTGAATCGACAGATTTCGGTCGCTGTAATTCATCCAGCTTGGGATAGATCTCATTTTTCAAATTCGTTACGGTTGGCAGAACTGCCAGCTCCTGGGAAAATTCAACGCACAACGGATGCTTCAATAGCTGTGGCAATTGACAACGGGCGAGCAGCGTTCTAAAATGTTCCATCAGCTCGTATCCCAGCTCTCCCAGCACACCGAGTTTGTGTGCGCGCAGAAGCAACCATTTAATGCTACGCAGCATAAGCTCCGTTTCTTCATCCAGGTTACCTTTCGATGAAGGCGCAAAGAGCTTTTCGGCAAAGATCTTGACATGCTTCAGCAGAACGGATTGCCTAGCAAATCCAGACAACAGTTGCACTTCGAAGCCGCCCAGTTCCATTTGGCTCAGAATCGTCAGTACTTTCACATATAGCAAAATACGCTTCTGCGAATCTGTGTCAGACAATTGATCCACCAAGAGATCCCGCTCCTGCGTCATAAAGTAGAGGAACATGTCCAGTGGCGTCATTTTCAGCGCAGCTGACAACTCGCCTGTGGTGAAGCGCTCTGTCGTTTTTGCACCACTGTTGATATCGCTGGCTTCGAAATGGTCTGTTGAAGTAAACTCTTTGTATTGCCATCATTACTGTACATTTATTTATAGTTTACCAGCTTTGCTTTTTGTGAACTCGATTCGCTCCTCGTGTGTCTCATTTTCCACTTTGCTCACCTGTTGCTGCAGGCTTTGTGCCATCTCATCTTCGTCCTTATTGAACCAATCGTCATCTGAGTCAGACATGGTGAAATTAACTGCTTGGGTGTCCTATGCGTTCTGCCAATCTAATGGGAATACCCGCTTTTTATATGTGGTCATGCATTGTGTGAGTGGAGCTTCTCTTTTGTTTACACTAGAATTCCAGTGTTGGGTTGCTCATGAGTGAGTGAACAAAAAAGAGTTGCTCCCTGAAGTGAGCAAGTGAACATGTTCCTTCACTTGTTCTTTTTGTTCAGTTGTTCCTATTGCGCAGTTTGCTCAAAATTTTCTCTGTGCTCTTAGACCTCTTAGGGCACTTTGTGTAGATTCTTTCTTCGCAGATACACATTGTTGGATAGTGCTAAAGCTGAATACTCATTTTTAGAATATAGAATGTCGCTTATCAAAAAATGTTGCAAAATATGGAGCCATTTCGTTGATGTCCGAAGTCAGCAAGCTAAATGCAAGTATTGCAAATGTTTTTTGAGCTGTTGATCACAGAGCAACGTGAGCAGCCATCAGATTTAAATTGAAATGTAACGTATGATATTTTGTGAGTGAGCAACTGAACAAGTGAGCAAGTGAGCAATCTGAGTGAGTTGACTCACCTAAAAAGAACAAGTGAACATGTTCACCTAAATGAGCAATGTTTACCCAACACTAATTCATAGCTGGTCGCAAGATTGTTAGAAGCGCATTAAAATTATTAGAAACAATAATTGAATGTAGTGTTCATACGTCTTCTTTATTAGTCAAGTTATAGTAGAAAAGCGCAGGTATGTTCATCAGAGCAAAAATCGGATGTCCAGTTTACCATAGTACCACAGATACCAACAGAAACATTTGCTTCAGACAAGACAAAATGAACCGCGCATTTTTTGCACATTCAACAGAGTTTGTTTATTACAGACATTCCAAGGATGGGTCGTGGTCGAATTCGAAAGAAACAACTGTCTTCGGACTCGGACAGTGAGGATTCGTCCGTGCCTCCAAAAAATAAGAAGTCCAAGCAGAGCATTCAGTCCGACGAAGATGATGAAATGGTTGTGGAGGCATCAACGTCTGCTGCGTCACGGAAGCGCGCCAACAAAAATTCAACGTCAAATTTTTACAGCAAGACATGTGAAAATCCCTCGGTAAAAATCAGTATTCTATTTATGTAATTCACTTATTCAATTAATTTCTTTTGCTTTTAGAATGGACTTAGTGTTCAAAGCTCATTCAGCCGCTGTGGCAAAATTATTTCAATACGTTTAAGGAACTTTATGTGTCATTCCAATTTGTACATCGAGTTTGGGCCAAATATTAATTTTCTCGTTGGCAGCAATGGAAGCGGCAAAAGTGCGGTAATCACAGCACTTGCCTTAGGTCTGGCCGGGAGCGCACGGGCCACCAGTCGTGCCAGCAGCATACAAAGTGAGTTATCTAAATTACTTAATGGATCATCTCAGAATTTATGATTTTCTCTGTTTAGAACTAATCAAAAATGGCGAAACAAATGCGACCATTGAGCTAACCCTATGCAATACGGGTCTGCGACCATTTAAACCAGAGATATTCGGCCCTCAAATTACTGTGGTACGCCACATCCGACAGTCGTCGTCGACCTATGAGATGAAAGACGCTCACAAAAGAAGCGTATATAAGAAGCTAGAAGAAATTCGTCGTATGTTACTATTCTTTGGCATTAGCGTTGAGAATCCTATTTTTGTCCTCAATCAAGAAGCTTCACGTGAATTCCTTAAAGAGTGAGTGTACTTTTTATATGAATCGTTAAAAATTAATTTCAAACCTAATGTTATCTCAATAGCCTCGAGCCGGCTTCCAACTATAAACTGCTGATGAAGGCAACGCAGCTGGATTTATGCGCGATCAGCTTAACACAATGTCACGAGCAACGCGAACGCTATAGTTATGATCTGGATATGCTTAAGATGGTAAATAGTTCCCTTTACTACGCTTCTCTTTTAATTAACTGAAATTTTAACTTGCAGAAAAAAGATAAGTTGAAACATTTGTGCCACGAAGAAGAGGACAAGTTGAAGATCTTAAAAAATAAAGAGACCATTAAGGTAATCATTTTCTATTGTTGTGTAGTTAACAGAAATAATTGTATTTCACATTAATTAAAATAGATTCAATTGAAAGAGGCTAACACCATGCTGGCCTGGTTAAAAGTAACCAGAATTCAGGCTGATCTGACCAAAATGGAGCACACTCTTCAAATTATTGAGAAGAAAAATGCTGACTTATCACAGAAAACAACGCAGAAAAACGTGACACAGGACACATTCTCTCAACAATTGCAGTATGTAAGCAAATAATTAAATATTACATGTAATAAAATACTCCCTTCCGCCTCATAGGAAATGTGAGGAAACGAAGCAACAAATCCAGGAAAAATATCAAACTCAAGATGCAAAGCTCAGGGCCGCCAAGCGAATCGTTCAAGATTGCCTTTACCAATTTAGTTCAATCAGGGCGGGCATCAAGAATGTTGAAAAACGCCTGAAGGAGGAGCAAACAACATTTGACGGCTGTCAAAATCATATGAAAAACTATCATGCTGACTATTCGGAAGTTAAACGGCTCAGAGAGCATAACAACGCCACACTAGCAACTCTCAAAGAAAAGGTAGAAGAGAGTAATGACCTAATTTCACGGCTGAGGAATGAACAGAACGACATCAAGAACCGAATACCGGCTACCAAAGAACGAGTTGAGGCTTTGAAAAATGAGATAAGCAAACTACAAAATACTGAGCGTATGTATAACTATTTATGTTTGGAGAATCGAATGAATATATTTACCAATAATTTCAGAGAATTTACAGTGGGAAATGGACTCACTGCTACGCAACAAATCGAATAAAATGTCTGTTTACGGCGAGAATGCTATGAAAGTTGCCATTGCGCTTAAAGCCCAGTATTCTGGCAGTAATGCTCATCACATGCCTCGTGGACCAATTGGCATGTACATCACTGTACCTAATTCCAAGTATCGAGATCTCATTGAGAATCAACTTGCTCACTGTTTGCGCTCATATATTGTTAGCACAGACAAGGATCGTATTTCTTTAAGAGCTCTCCTTCAAAGATCCTACTCAAGTGGTATGCCCACCATTGTCACAAGTGCCTTTACAAGCCGCGTCTACGATGTGTCCAAGTACAAAGTTCAAGCTAGGGCACCAAATACGACGGTTCTGATGGATTTGATAAGGTAGGCTTTACATTAATTTTATGCGGTGAATTTTCATATGAATACCTGGCTATTATTTATAGATGTGATGATCCTGTAGTAATGAACTACCTCATTGATACTATGCGCATTGAGACGGTGTTGGTTACCGATTCCAAAGAGACAGCCGAACTACTAACTTCGAATACAGAAAATGTGCCACACAATTTGACTAGAGTACTTGTGCCTAACTTGAAACTGGAGTATTGTCCATCGCCCAACTATGCTGTCTACTCATTTCACATTTCCGCAGCTCGTTTCATTCAGGTCAACGTGGATGATCGTATTCAGCAATTGAAGGCCGAGCAAAGTAGTCTTCAGGAGCGTGGTGCAATTATGCAGCCACAGTATGTTGAGGCTAAACGAATGTTAGACATTGATCTGCAGGAGATAAACAAGAGAAAGGAGTTAATTAATGCCCATCACTCCGATAATACAAGAGCAATGCAAAAAATTATGGATATTGAAAATTTCGAATACCGCGAGTTACCCGCACTAGATGTGCTTGTAAGTTGGCTCTAAACATTTAACCATTTAATAGAATTATCTAAAGGTATTTTCTTTATTTGCTTTAGGAAACTCATTTAACTAGCAGCCGCGAAAAAATGGAGAAATGTAAGCAGGAGCGAGAGCAACTTGAAGAACAACTTCGTGATATCAACGAGCGTAAAACCAAAGCTGAAGAAGAAGTTACAATTGAGCAAAGTGCTCTCGAAAATTTAAATAAAAAGTCATCGAGTGTTGAGACAGAAGCTCAGGAATTACAAAATAAAATGCGTGACTTGGATCGTCATTATGAGGAAAATCAACGTCGTTATAAGCAAACCAATGAGCTAATGCAGTCGATGCTTAAAAATAAAAGAGAATTACAGGATGATTTGGAAAAGGCGCGAAAAGATGCACAAAAAGTTGGTGATTTCATTGAAACGAATAAAACGGAGGAGAAAATACTCGACAAAATAAGTAATTATAAAGCAAGGATGAAACATTTCGAATCAATGAACATAATCAGCGAGGAGGTTGAACGCAAGCTGGCTTCATTGCGGGATAATCTTAAAACACATTCCGATAATTTGGGACATATCTTGAATATAGTGGAAAAATTGCGTATCGCATATCATACACGGGCTCAGCGATTTCAGCGTTCACGTTTTCATTTCTTCACCATGGTCCAGTTTCAGTTTAAGGTAAAACTCCCTCTCAACCTTGAGCTTATAAAATAGTTAAATACATATAATTATCATTTTCAGCAAGCTCTCGTTTGCCGTCAATTTGAAGGTGATTTGGAACCTAATCATAGAGAAAAGACATTGGATATCAGTGTTTATCCACCAAGTGGAAATAAGACATCAAATACGAGAAGTTTGTCAGGTGGTGAAAGATCATTCACTACCGTGTCCCTACTGAAAGGCCTTTGGAGTACCTCGGATCATCCATTTTATTTTTTAGACGAATATGACGTTTTCACAGTGAGTTTAATGAACCTTTTAATTGGGCTCTTTATGCATTAAATTATTCAATTTCTACAATGCAGGATGAAGTTAACAGGACATTTATTACAAAACTACTTATCCAAGAGGGCTTGGATTATCAAAACCGACAGTATTGTTTTCTTACTCCACAAGATACTAAAGTTGATGCAAACCATCTAATAACAGTTCATAAGTACGTGCAACTTGAACTTTTTTTTAAGTTTATCCCCTATAATTGGCATTTGAATATCTAATTTTTCAGATTGGAAGCTCCAGAACACTAAAATTGACTCTTGGTTCTCTGATGTTGCTAGACAACGACACATCTTCCCAAAAATGATTTATTAAATTACATAGTTTTAATGTTGTTTACCTTTATAATGTTCAGTTTAAGAATTACTGATTAAAAATTAAGTTTAAAAAAAACGGAAAATTTTGTGAAATGGCAACTCTGAACCAATACAATATGTGGCAACGCCAAAGTATTGTGCATGACACGTTCAAGTGGTATGACAAGCCCATGTTGCTTGAAACCTGGAAATATGCCATATCAAGATGAATTTATATATGGTGATGTATTCGCTCTCTCTCGGGGCGAATCTGTCAAAATGAGTCTGCCGTGAGAGAGACGACAGAGATAGATATATAGAAAATTTGCTTTCGTAATGACATTTGTGCCCCGAATAAAGGGGGAACGTCAAACGAATACATCACCATATATAAATTCACCTTGTGCCATATGGGTAACTTTGTGTAAAGTCTGGTCACATTATTTGCAAAAACCGATAAGAAATCTATATTTATTAGGAAATTTACTATTAGTGAGAGAGGCCGTATATTTTTGACATCAAGGTAATTTTTCTGAGTTGTGGCATCATACCGTCTGAACGTACCTTGAGAAACCCAACAAATAAATAACCTCAAAGCGATTGTACCGGAGGAGAGAGACACGGCATCGTTGACAGTTTTGTTATTATTTGTAATTTAATTAATAAAATACAACAATGAGTCGAAACTACAAAGAAGATCAGAGCAATGAAGTAGAAGCGCTCGATTCCATATACTGTGGAGAAATGGAAGGTATTTAATAATCTCATTACAATATGCACAATATTTTAATACAAATACAAAAAATGAACCTTTTAGTTTTGCAGACAGAGCCTTTTCACAAATTTCAAATTCCCATTGCCACGGAGGAGTACTATGCCGAAACAAACGAGGACAGCGAACAAGGTTTGGCATGCAAGCTGGTGTTTACGTATACTGAAAAATATCCCGATGAAGCGCCACTAGTAGAAATTGAGGACGCTGAAAATTTTGAGGATAACTTTGAAGGGCAACTGCTGGAACACTTGCGTCAGACAATTGACGAAAATATGGGCATGGAGATGATATTCTCGCTGGTAAGCAGTGCCCAGGAATGGCTAAATGTGCAATGGGATGAGCACAAGAAGCACCAGGAGGATGAACGGGCGCGCAAGGTGCAAGAGGTCGAGGAAGCGGAAAGGAAAAAGTTTGAGGGCACGCGTGTCAGTGTCGAGACATTTATGAAGTGGAAGCTGGATTTCGAGGAGAGCACGGGCATTGCTGCGAAGCGAGAGAAAAATAATGATTGCAAGAAGCTGACGGGTCGAGAGTTATTCATGTGTGATAACACACTGAACGATTCCGATATCAAGTTTCTATTGGAGGCCGGAGATAGCATTGATAATGTTAAAATTGATGAAGCATTATTCCAAGATATTGGCGAACTGGACTTGGATGATGATGATGACGATGAGGATTGGGTGCCCGGCGCCGACGACGACGATGATTAAACCTGTGCTGCGATATTATAATAACTATTGTCTAAGGCATACTCGTGTATTGTAAACAAAGAAAAAGCTCAGCATTATCCTCATTGGGCTCTACAAAGTTTGGCAAATAAAATGCAAGCGTGTTATTAATCCAATCCGTTTGGACTCTGCAAACTCATTTCGGATAATCTAAGTCCATGGCTTTGAACAGATTGTATATCATCCAGGTCGAAGAACTCTTCATCACTCTCATCGGTGGTTGTTGGTTTGGCTTGGGTAGAGCTTTTCTTAGCAGCTGGAAGAACTTCGCGCGGAAAATTAAGTTTTGGCCATGAACCTGGTTCTAGCTTTGGCATGGTTATCTCCACCTTAGTTCCAAACATTTGCACCGAAGCTTTTTCAACATTTATAATCTGTATGGGGGAGGAAATGTTGATAATTAGAAATTATATTTAAATTATAATTACAAATTTGCATTCTTACACCACGCAGTTCGAGGTCCAAGTTAAACGTAGAATTTTCCTGCTCTGGGAACACCAACATTACGTGCAGCCGAATGGGATTGACTTCAATGACACTTTGAGCATAGTGATATTTTTTGGCATAAATTGCAACAACAACATTCGTAGCGGTCTGATGCCAATCATATCGGCATTCCACTACTTTCTTGTCTGCGTCCTGCGAAAAGCAACAAAGCAAATCGTGAATTTCATATTGACCTTCTGATTGACTGATTCTTACATCTTTAATCCATTTGTGCTGACCATAGACACATCCCTTTTGTGCCATGAACTGAGCAAAATCGGAGGTACGCTTCTGGCAGCACGACCAGAATTTCATGCCTTCATGAAATATAGGAACTCCAGGGTGATGGGTACATTCACTATAGTCGCTGCTTGTGTTTGTATAAGAGGAAGTGCATCCGTTGTTCTTGCAACTAGTGCCAATAGCAATAACCCTAAAATTAAAAGGAGTCTTTTAGAATGGAACACAAATTGGCAGCGTTAATCAGTTACCCATCATCAGTTGCAGCTTCAGTTGGCGCAGCGACAGTGCTGATTTGCAACGCGTCAATGGTCTCTTTCAATGCTGGGGCTACTGTCGGCTGCAGAGCAGTCAATGGCGTATCGATAGCGGGCCTGGGAAGCGATTCCCTTATGGGAGCGCGTACTTCAACTTCAACTTCTTTGTCGGCCGCCTCATTATCTTTGGCTGGTTTTTCCGGCTCAGGAGGCTTAACATTCGAATGTTTTGCCAATGTGCATCCTTTTATATTGAGAAACTCTGTAAAGTCAACCGACTTTTTGCTGCAACACGACCATCCTTTATAAGCATCATGGAAGAAAGGCGCACCTGGATGATGCCGGCAAGAGTCTGCGCAAAAAAATGTGTGGTGAGTGTTTTATGATACCGTGTGATTGGGTTCTACAAACCATCCGAGTTGGTGGTTGGATCAAAAAGTTGGCCGCAACCTCTGTTATAGCACTGCTGCATGTTTTCTTTTAATATATTTTTAATAATTATTTGTCGTTTTTAGGTCTAGAAAATTCGCCAATAAGAAAGTGTGGAGGTCGGCCAATTGTAGTGCTGCCAACTTTATTTGAGCTGGAGAAATGACTATCGATAAAATTCTATGTGAAGTGCATGAAAATTATTATCGATATGTGTAACGCCTTTTTTGATTTAAATGTGAATTTTTATTTATTCACTTATCAAAAATGTTGCAATAACGTACAGCTTCAATAAACCAAAAAAATTATTAATTAGATAAAATAATGAAGTTTATTTTAAGGAATGTGTGGTGCACGTCACCCTTCGTCTGGTGAAATTGGTACATTAAATCACCATTATTTGCCACAGTGTGTTATGGGAGGCCACACGGTTGCTTACCGTTATTGTAACGCCTTTTTGATTATGTCGTTCGTATTGGATCCGCTTAGACCACACACATTTAAAGAAACCTGTACTGTGGTGTGATTGTTTAGAAAGGTAGCCAGCAGTACGAGAACAATTAAAAGAGATAGTCAATGCAAATTATGTTAATTATGTTAGCTCATTTCGGGAGGGTCTTTAAACTTCTCGGTATGTGGCAAACAGTCGCAAACCGGAATTGAAATACAAATCAATCAATGCAAATGTACTGAAGGTCAACTCGGGTTTGGTGGTCTACGTGTTCTATTCTATAAGGATTTGCTAGACAAAACGCTCACAGAAAAGTGTGAGTGTGCCATTAAATTGTGAGTCATGTGTTAGCCAAGTTAATTAAAAACGGGCATGGTAACAAGCACCTATACGATTGTCGAAAAGTTATTCTAAAAATACCAAGATTTGGTTAGACAAATTAGGAAAATAAAATTCGAAAGCATTTATTTTGGAAATAAAAATATATCATCAAAAATAAAGAATGAAAATGAGTATGAAACGAATTTGTAAGACAAAAATGTTGGAAACCAAATCAAAAAAATGTAAATAAAAATGTTTAATATTTTTCCCAATTTTTGTACTATTTCTTAGTTAAATTTTCCAATATATGATTTCTTTTTTTCGAAATTCCTGTGAGGTGCCGTCTGGAATAGGACTGTTTAGAGAAACAGTCTTTGTCTCAATCATGATTGTTCGTATGTCGCAAAAAAAAACACATTATATTTATATACTCGCAAATACGTGGAACATGATTATGGCTTCGTTTATTGCCTGCGGCGACAAGGCATAAATTTAACTAACGTTCAGCAAATTGTCATTTCATTGAAAATTCTTGTGGTCAACAAGGTTATCAACGCCGATTGGCAATTGGCTCGATTGTGATTGCGATTGGCCTTTGTCGTTTCGGTTGCACTTAATACAAATTATGACAAAGCCTGGCGCCCCTAAACTGCATCCATTTTATGACCGTTCGATTTTTTTTGGGGCCAATTCGGTGGTGGTGGTAGTGGTGGTGGTTACTGGTGTGAATCATGCCACCGCCACCGCCACCGCTACTAATGATCCGCAATGACTTGTTGCAGTACTTGATGTTGTTGTTGCTGTTGTTGCTTTGCATTGTTGTGCAATTGTTCGAGAATTGTAGATTTTGTATTTTTTTTTTTCATATTTCGACGCCGCTCTGCCAACTTCTGACAACTGCAACTGCAACACACTTAAAATAAATAAAGAAATATAAAAATTGGAACTGCATTTACAGTTTTGCCGCAGTGTCCCAGTGTCAATGGAAATTAACACCGCCGGCACCGGCTTGGCCTATACTAGGCGTATACGTAATTTAACATACAATGGCAACACACGGTAACAACAGCAACAACAACAACGTCAGCATGCAATTGTGTGTTGCAGCGTGTCATGCTGTTGTAAAATGCAAAGGCACAGATTTCTCGCAATTCGCCTAGCGAGCAACAGCAGCAACAACAACAAGACACAAATAAACATTCCAAACCCAAACCCAAACTCAAAAGCGAAGCCAAATGACGATGACGATGACGCGTATTCAGTTCACACTTTGCTGGCAGTTCCAGCCTCAATTTCCATTTATGTTGCTGCTACTGTTTTTTTTTTTGAGATGGCGTTGGCGTTGGCGTTTTCACTGAATCGATAAGCATCACACTGATTCAATTGTTGTGCATATATCAAAATATAAATGTGCATGTAATTACGCAATTTACAGCAACAAAAACAACAACGACAGCAATGATAAGAAAGCTGATTTGTTAGCTTAACGCTTAACGCTTGCGCGCTTTCAAGTTCGTTTCCTGAGTCTTTGGTTTTTGGGTGCATGCATTAACAATTGCAACAGACTGTTGCACAGTCAGTCAGTCCGTCAGTCAGTTAGTCAACTGCATGACAACATGTACAACACATAATGTAAGTTAAAACAACAAATTGCATATATTTTACACATTTATTTACAAGAGAGTTAGATATATGGTATTTTGCCTAGGCGCCTCATTATCTGACTACTTACACATGACTCGACTCTGGACTCGCGACTCTCGACTCTCGACTCTTGGCTCTCGACTCTGTTCGCTTTGGATTTAAGGCCTCACCTCAGCTCGCCTCAGAAGTAAGTGTATCGCGTATGGGTATATGGACTGCTATAAAAATTATATGTTGCATATGATGTATCGGGCGTTTGAAATGTGGTGCTGAAATACGTTGGATCCACACCGCCAGCCGCTGCTGCCACCGCTGCCACAGCTGCAAGAGTTGAACAAACAGAAAAGGACAAGAAACAAAAGGCAAAATATGTCAATTCATTTTGGCGGTCATTTGCACTTGGCGTTATTAACAATTACGCTTACAATTACAATTACAATAACAATTACAATTAATATTGTTAAGCTTGGGCGGGTGCACTTGGGATTAGTGGAATTTGCTTAGCTGCCAGTTTGCCAAGTGGTTGTGTTGTTGTTGTTGTTGTTGTTGTAGTGGTGGTGGTAACAAATTCCAAGTGTAGGCGTCAACACTGACCAGCTCACACTCAATATTGTGTGCATGAAGGTTACGAGCGGCGTCAATCACGTCGTCAACATTCTTGTCAGTTGTAGTTGTTGTTGTGCTGGTTGTGATTGTGATTGTGTGTGTTGTTGTTGTTGTTGCCGGGGCGTTGGCATTACGAATTAGAATGCCCGCTCAAATTCGATCGCTGGTTGTCGCCTGCTCGCCATATACTCAAAACTGGGTGGGTGGTGGTTGCAACTGGTTGCAACATTAATCAACTGCCGCATTGAGCCACAGTTGGAGCCACAATCGTCACCACAGGCAGTCCTCATCAGGAAGCATAACTTTGCTGCGTAACTCTATTTTTTTTTTTTGTATTTGTTCGTTTTGTTCAGAGAACTTTGGGCTTGCAAAATTAATTACACAATGGCCATTTGGCACTGGTACTGGCAGTATTTTGGCCATGTTTTGCTACCAAACGGCAATCGTGCATAAATTGTCAAATTGTAAAAATTATCTCAACTTAACGTCGCGTCGCGTCGTTCGCTGGCTTTGTTCGATCGTTTGTTGTGTCCATTGTGAAATGTCTTTCGATTCATTTGTGTACTAAGTGAGTCGACCAAGTCCTCGGGCTGCTGTTGGACAACTGGACTCTTGGCCCGCTGGCGGCTTAACCTACTGCTTATTGGCTGCAACAAAAAAGTTGCTCCATTTCGTTTTTATTATTTTTTTTTCTGTGCTTTTTCATGCGATATGCAAAAAACAGTTGAAAACATTTTAAGCAACAACAAACTGCAAACATATTTGCAAATGCATTAGACCCGCATATCATTGAGTGTTGTCTCAAAGTCCCCATATGCAAATGTGTATGTGTGCGCTCATATATATAAATATACTTTGCCATATGCGACTCAAGTCTTGATTGTTGACCTGCGATCAACACATTTGTGCTTCATTCAAAACTTTTCACATATTGTTGCACTTATGTTTTTCAGTAAATACTAAAAATTTTTGGAGCTGTCAGGGTGTAGTGCTTTTTTTAGATTTTCATCATATTAATTTAAAAAAAAATTGACAATATGGAAACATGCGAAAATTTGTATTACATCTGATCGAAGATTCACTTCTTATCTATGATCTAAACATATTTTAGACAACAATATTTTCATGGGAAATACCTTAGTAAATGATCTCTGCTCTTTCAAAAACATACAGTGAACCACTAATGTCTTCATACACCATCAATTCGTCAAATTTGCGTATAATAAAGATGTTTTGATGCGGGTTTCTTATTCTTAGTATGCACATTTGTTCGTTAAATTTATAGCTTTCGATCAGTATATAACTCGACCTGATCGGACAGTCATAGCAAATTTTCCATTCTTCCTGTATATATTGCTAGTCGCCTTTCGCACCCTTCGTGCTGCTTTCGTCACTAGCGCAGTCTGCCGTCTGCAGTGATTAATCTTTTATTCATTTAACGGAACGGAACGTTCGAATGATACAAACATTTCTTTAACCCATTACGTACACAGAAAAAAAAAAGCCGTTCTAAAATCAAGCCTAAAATTCTTGATTCAAGCCTGCATTTTTTAAGTATGTTTTCAGGATTGATCTGAATAATCAAGCCTGTATCGGGATTAATATGGGAAAATAAGCCCAAATTACTTGATTCTCTCTCGGCCTCTCTCATTTCAACTGGTCCGATGGCTCAGTGGTTAGAGTCGCCGACCTGTTTGAAAAAAAACCTGGGTTCGATTCCCCCAGTCAATTGCAGTCACAAACATTCCCTTCATTAAAAAAAAATGTTAAAAAAAAACATTAAATAAAAAAGGTTTAAAAAAAATTTAAAAAAAAAATTAAAAAACAAAAATTTTAAAAAGTTAAAATGCTTAAAACCATAAAAAAAAATAAAAAAGAAGATTTAAAAAAAAAAGCCAGAATAAAAAATAAAAAAAAAAACCAGAATAAAAAATAAAAAAAAACCAGAATAAAAAATAAGTAAAAAAATTTTTTTTTTTTTTTTTTATGTTTTGTTTTAAGAATTTTTAGGATTGAATTCGGGATTGAAAAAATCAAGTATTTCATACTTGGTTTAAGTAAATCCGAGATTACCCCACTTTTGACATCGTTTCGGATTGAATCCGGGCTAAATATCCCGGATTTTTTTTTCTGTGTACCTATGGAAAATATTGAATTTAAAAAAAGGCTATTTTTCAACTTTTTTCCTCGATTAAAAAATATATATTTTGATGCAGAAAAATTCTTCAAACAGTTCTTAGAGTGACTGCAAAAAATAATTTTCAAAAACCTCTTCGCTACACAGAAAAAAAAATCCGGGATATTTAGCCCGAATTCAATCCGAAACGATGTCAGAAGTGGGGTAATCTCGGATTTACTTAAACCAAGTATGAAATACTTGATTTTTTCAATCCCGAATTCAATCCTAAAAATTCTTAAAATAAAAAAAAAAAAAGTTTTTTTAACTTTTTTTTTAACATTTGATTTTAACTTTTTTTTTTTAATGTTTTTATTTTTAAATTTTTTTTAATTTATTTTTTGTTTTTAAATTTGTAAACTTTTTTTTAAATTTTTTTTTTTTTAATATTTTTTTTTAATGTTTTTTTTAACATTTTTTATTTAAATTTTTTTTTTAAACATTTTTTATTTATTACTTTTTTTTTAAACATATTTTTTTTTAATGAAGGGATTGTTTGACTGGGGGAATCGAACCCAGGTTTTTTTCAAACAGGTCGGCGACTCTAACCCCTGAGCCACCAGACCAGTTCAAATGAGAGAGGCCGAGAGAGAATCAAGTAATTTGGGCTTATTTTCAATTTTAATCCCGATTTAGACTTGATTGTTCAGCTTAATCCTGGAAACATACTTAAAAAATGCAGGATTAATTTAAGTATTTTAGGCTTGATTTTAGAACGGCTTTTTTTTTTCTGTGTAGTATTTTTTATGATTTTTTGAAAATTGACTGAAATGACTATTTTGAACCCTTTTTCCTCATTTTCATAAAAAAAAGTGGCATTTTAGCAGTTTTCAAAAAATCATAAAAATACTAGCAAAGAGATTTTTAAAATTTTTTGTTTGCATTCACTCTTAGAATTGTTTAAAGAATTTTTCTTCATCAAAATATTTTTTTTTCAAGAATCAAGGAAAAAAGTAAATAAAGAAAAATAGACTTTTTTTAAATTCAAAATTTTCAATGGGTTAAAGAAATTTTTGTATCATTCAAACGGAATTTAAGTGCAGATTAATATAAGAAACCTGCATCAAAACATCTTTATTATACGCAAATTTGACAAATGTATGGTGTATGAAGACATTAGTGGTTCACTGTACTTACCCTAACATTTGAAAATATGTTTCACACTTAAACTATAATCTTTATATGTTCTTGACTTTATATTTTGTTAAAACTAAATCATTTTCCATTTGGAGTACTTTATATCGTAAGCTGTGACCAATCCTCTTTGTCAACAAATGAAAATTAATAATTTCCATATTTGTATTTCCTTGACTTTGAATTTGCATAACTTTCTCAAAATTAAATCGATTTTCATTCGGAAGGTCTCTTTGATCACGGATTGAACTCAGTACTATATAATTCAGTGATGTTTTTGCCTAACCATTGCTTAACTTTGGGAATACCAAGTGTTTTCTCTGTCAATCCTCATTATTCGCTTTTCAAGTGCCATAAATAGAGAGACTACAAAGTTGTGACTTTCTGGTGCCCACTCAAATGTGAAGCTGCTGTAGTGAAGAGTGTAGCCCACGTTGCTACAGCTTTTTTTCATCTGTTTTTTTTTTTAATTTACCAACGTATATCCCCCTGCCACAGGGCCCTGCCGAAGACCGAAGTACGAGGCCGTCACAGTTCGATTTGTGTCGCTGCACTTCAAAGCTGGCGCTGTTAATTAGACGCTTGTTTTGTGTGCACTTACAATAATTGCTACAAGAAATCATAATTATACCAAAAACTATCAAAAAGCCAAAGTGGTGCGTTTGAATGTAAAAATCAAAGAAAAGCCAAAAATGTACAAAAATATATTCAAAACAGATTTTGATTGTCGAACCAAATAAAAGGAAAAGAAAATGCAAACATAAAAATACTTTGTATGTGTGTTTTGTTTATACGTAATTTGTTTATTTATAATTTAGCTAAAAAATAATTTTCGGGTTACAAAAATAAATGAAATCATAATGTCAAAATTCCAATTGAATATTAAGAACATAAATACAATTAAAAACTGGCAAATTAAAAAACAACATAAAAGTTCGTAAATAAAGCAAAGAAAAATAAAAGTGTAATTGGTGTTTTGCAAATAGATAACAATAATTAAATTAAATAATACCTAATAAACAACTAAAATATTGATTATTATTATTATAATTATTTTTGTAATGTTAGCATGTGCGTGTGTGGGTGGGGGGGGTTGGGCGGTAGTGTGTTGGGATGGGATACGGGACGGCGGGTTGCGGATTGCGGATTGTGGTTGGATCGAGTGCTGCAAGCGCTCAAATTGCAATTAACTGTGACGCGCATTTCCGTTTCCGGTGCAGCAGTGGCATTGTGATGTGTGGGTGGGCAAAGGTGCGACTGTGTGAGTGTGTGTGTGTGTGCTTGTGTATGTGTGTGTGTGCTTGTGTGCGCTTGTGTGTGCATTTAACCAAAGATTGTGCCTGTGAATTGGACATGGTGTGAAGGGTACATTAAAAAAAGACAATTACAAAACAATTAAAACAACAATTGCATTAACTAAAAGACTGCGCATATTTAAACACTACTTCAATTGCACTAATAAAGCTTTTCGTCTGTATGTGTGTGTGTGTGTATGATTGTACTTATGACTGTTTTGTGTGGGTGATTTTGGCATTGGCCTAGGTTCTACAAAATTAAATTGCTTAGACCGTGCGTCTGAAAGTATTACTTTGTTGCGGTGGCACAAAACCGAAACCGGAGGCGCCAACAACAACGCCGCTCGACTCCTCAATTGCATCTGGCGGCGAGGGGGGGAACACAACGGGGCCTGCAATGCACGAAAAAAACAGTAAAGAAGAGAAATTTAATTTAATTTTATTATCTTACAAGGATTGGATTATAAATGAATGCAACACATATTTATTAGTCAATTATTCAGTCTTTAAGTTATTCATTTCATTTAAGTATTTCATCCATTTTGATACTTTTATTTTATATTTTATTATTTATTTTGTTTTTTTTTTTGGTCAGATTGGGTTTTTCTGGGTTTTCCCCAATCCTAGCAACAAATGTTGGGCCAATCATTTTCTTTTTCATTTTAGATTCGCCAGAGTTTTTAATTTTAATTTATTTTGTAATTTAAATATACATATGTATTATATATTTAAATATACATATATATATATTATGTATACTTTTTTAACTTTAATGTTATATTTTTAAATTAATTGTTGTGTCGGCTGCTTTTAGCCTGACAATAAATAAAAAAATAAATATATAAATAAAAAATAAATAATTATTTTTAATATTTCGATTCTTATGCCATACATATTTATTAACCAATTATTCAGTCTTTAAGTTATTCATTTCATTTAAGTATTTAATCAATTTTGATACTTTTATTTTGTATTTTATTAGTTTTTAATGTTTTAACTTTCATTTTTTGTGTTTTTATTTTTTTTTATTTTATAAGTAATTGTATTTTATGTATTGTTATATTGTGTTACCTCTGTTCTGTCGCGGATCGCGAACCTGCGACGCCGAGGAGGGTTGCGCCAGAGCAAGAGGATCATAGGCGAAGCGGGAACGGCTGGGGAATTGTCCCAGAAAGTATTGCTGGCCGGCAGCAAAGGCCAGGCACAAACACAGAGCAGCAATGGTGACTAACTGCAAGCAGAAAAAGAGAGACAAATTGATATGATTAACCATATTGTTTGGTAAACAAATGAGAGTACGGTCAAAGCGATTAAACAATTGAAATGTATGCCAATGCCAGAGCCAGAGCCAGAGTATGTATAAAAAACAATTAAGCAGCCTGTCACACACACAGAATGCCAACTCGTGTACTTGACTCAATACACGAGCCAATAGACAAAAACAGACCAAGTTAACCAAGCCACGAGCTAGTTCTTGGCTTAGTCAGTCACTCAGTCTGTTTCTCAGTCTAACTCATTGTCCATTTTTCATATGCAGAGCAAATACGTGTAATTAGCGGCGATTGCACACACTGACAAAGTATATTAAACAAATTTATGACAATTGCAACAGTTTTTACAGTTTCAGTTTCAGTTTCAGTTTACGTTTCAATTTCAAATTTACTATCATTTTCATTTTTAGTTGAGCTCTCTCATATTGTGTGTTGATTCGTTGACCCAATTCCGGGTTGCAGCAGCGCCAAAATTAGTGATGTAAATCCAAATTATGGTTCGAGTTTTCAAACGAAATGTTAAAATACAGTCGAACTTTCCTAAATCGAATCACCATTGTTCACCATTGTCAAGAAAAAGTTCGAGTTATGAAGATATTCGACTTATTGTGTTCTTTTTCTTAAGTTTATTAATTTTACTGCCACTCATTTAGCTCGAGTTAGAGAGAAGTTCGAGTTATAGAAGTTCCAGTTATGGAAGTTCAACTGTAGTTAAAAAAAAAATCGAGTTGTCGAAATCCTCAAAAAAGTAACGTCAAAAAAACTATCGAGCTTAAGTACTAGAAACTAACTTCCGATTCATTTTAAAATCACTAATGTTTATGATCTAACGATTTACATATGTTTATAATTTTATGGTTTTGCAAAAACTTCTTTTTGACTAGTTAACAGAAGTGTAAGAATCGTTAAAATAAAATCGAGTTGTCGATCTATCGTCAAAAAACTATCGAGCTTAAGTACTAAAAAATAACTTCCGATTCATTTCAAAATCACTAATGTTTATGATCTAATGATTTACATGTGTTTATATATATTTAAGGCTTTTCAAAAACTTCTTTTTTACTACTTAACAGAAGTGTAAGAATCGTTAAAATAAAATCGAGTTGTCGATATATCTTCAAAAAGATATCCAGTAAATGTACTAGAAAATCGCTTTCATCGAGTTGTTGATATTCCGTTGTAATTTTACATCACTAGCCGAAATGCATCCAATCAAAAGCAGCGATAAGCGTGCAGCTTTGAGCTCGTTAAGCAGCCGAGAGCTGACCACAAGAAGTCAGCTGGAAGCTGTGGCGGCGTTCATCAATGGCCTGCCACATGCTGCATGCTGCATGCTGTGCAAATTGGCTTTGTGGTTACGAGCACAGAAAAAAAACTACGTTTTGAAAAGAGTGCAAGCTGTCGGCGAGGCGCCTAAATTTATTGATTTTTCATTGAAAAGCTCAGCAGGCCAAACGGAATCTCTTGCTGCAACCAACCAAATTGCAGCCGGGTGTTGCGTCCAATGTCTTAGTTTTTTAAAAGTCGTCTGGCAATTGACGCAGTCTGGACACTAATCATAGGGCCGCATGAACTTAATAGAACGGGTTTCCAGCAAACAGCTGTCGATTATGCATATGAACCAAAGGTAAATTGCACCTGTGCCCACATTTATTCACATCCATCCACATATTACCAAGTAATTGGTAGTTGCTTTTGCCTTTGCTTTGGTTTCTACTTGTACTTTTTACTCTTCTATGTGTGTGCTAAGCTTTTTGCTTCATTAATTGCCTAATGGGCCGCGCCTGCAATCAATGCAATGAATGCGCCACAGGGCGTATGCGCAATATTTGGTCAGTCCAATAGCAAAAAATGCTAATCTCTTCAACAAGCTGCTGTTATTGATTTAATATGCCATGCAGAGTGTTTACGAGCACCCTACAAATTAATCAGCAGAAATACATCACAAAAAAAAACAGAACATTTAAAAAAAAATATGTAAAATAAAACAATAACAAAATGGACAACAAGCTGCGGTAACAAGAACCAGCAACAACAATGCTAATTGCTGTTGGCGAAAATATTCATAACAACAACAGCAACAGAAGCTGAAAACTGAATTTAAACTAAATAATCAAAAAATATGCAAACAAGGCGAACAGTTGCCAACAAGAGACTGAGACTGAGACTGAGACTGTGACTGAGATTTCGACTTCTTGTCTAGACTTTAAAGTTTAAGTCTCGCAAACTTGTGAAAATGCTTTTAATTAATGCATGCTTGTTGTTGTTGTTATCTTTAAGCCAGACTCTGCGTCTATTGCCACATCTGAGAGCTACTGTATCAGTTTCTCAGTACCAGAAGAGCAGGTTTCTCTTCAGTGAGAGAGAGAGAGAGAGAGTTGTAAGCCAAAGCAGTAATTAAGACAACCAACTGTTAAATTAAAGCTTCAAGTGTGGGAGTATTGATTAAGCCATCAACATACAACTTGGCTAACAAATTGTTTTATGTTTAAAAAGTGGCAATTATTTAAATGATTATATTTTAAGAAAAATTATTTTTATAACTGTAGCATGGATTTAAATAAAAATATCAAAAAAATAAATTTGTAAATATTAAGAAAAAATTACATGTATAAAGTGAAAAAAAAATGCTATACTTAATGTTCCTTGTCACTATTTTTTCTGCCAGTACCATTTTAGAAATTGAAGTTTTTTTCTTTTTATTTTATAATATTGACTAAATTTTTGTTAAATTTAGATAAAAATGGCGATTAAATCTAAGAGCTTGAATGCATTGGATGTTGCAAAGAAGAGAATTATTTGGAAAGGAGCAAGAAAAATGTATGTCCTTATTAATTCTGCCGCCACTGTATGTATTTATTATAATACAAATTATAAATTCGGCTCATGCTGATAAAATTATTTGTTTTTTCTTTTACAATATTCAACTTAAGCTATCTCTTCCTGTTCTTCTTTATCTTAAATTTAAAAATGACAGTCGCCTTATAAGATATAAATAATAAAAAATAGTAATAAAGTCCTAAAGTCCATACTCTGCTCTTTACTCAGGGTCTAAGCTTTGGTGTCTGTTGTTGTTGCAAGCTTGCACTGTGTGGCATGCAACACATGTTAAGCGTCTAAATGTCGTCAGCCATTTGGCCGTTGGCTGCGTTTGCCACATTTCCACACTGCACTTTGCACACTTTGCACATTTGCATCGTTGAATTCTTCGCATAGTTTCGGCCAACTTCTCAGTTGTCTTTTGACTCGAACTGCAATTCAAACTTCAACACCAGCTCTACAGCTGACTGTATCTGTGATTGTCGGACGTGACAGGCGATTTGAAAGTTATCGTTTAAACTAATTAAATAAATTAAGCGCAGCACTTGGTTAATTATTTTTTTTCTTTTTTTTTTTTTTGTGGCTTGCCGCAAGGAGTCCACACGAAGTCGACGAAACCGTGCCGCATGCTAATGTGTGTTAATTTGTTTGACTCGTAGAATAGCGAGTAAAGCACAAATTAGAAAAAACAAAAATCAGTTTGTATTAAAATTGCTGTCATTCCTCATGTGGTGTACTACAACTACACCCCGTCCACCTTATCGAAGCCATAACAAATTAGTTGAACAAATGACCTTAGATATGATTTCGTAATTGGGCGGCGCTTGCTGCTGCTGGTAGCAGGCAACAACAACTTGGCTCGAATTGTTGGCCAACGGCGGCTCATGCGAAATCCCACCCACCCACAACAACAACAGCCACAACAACAATGATTAAGTGTAGCAAGCAACATGTGAGCGTGCCACAGCCCGTCATGCCGCATAAAAACCTAAATAAAAATCACAACAACAACAACTGGACAACAAAGACAACTACATTGGCTTGTTAGCAACAGCTTGACATACCCTGCGGCATGTAGACACAAAGGGTTTACTGGCTGCCTCATCAAATATGCAACAAAGTCAGCAAACTTCTTAGCTAATGACAAATTTATTCTAATATAATTTTAACAATTTTAAAAAGTCTTATCTATATAAAAATTGAAATACACTGATAAGCCATTTAACCCATTTTAATGCCGCGATACAAAAAGTTGAGAGTTTTTCATTAAAAACCACATTTCTAGGCTAATTTGGACCTTCTTAAACCGAATATGAGGTTAAAAATCAAATTAAAATTCACATTTTTTTAAACTTAAATATTTTTTAAAATTAAATCTAAAATAAATTTTTATTTTTTAAATATGGGATGACCAGAGTAAACATTTTCTGGATTTTCTAATTTTGCTAATTTTCCATTTGGATTTGAATACGTTGGTTTACAAAAAAAAAACGCTCGGAAAATTAAAAAAAAAGTCGAACAGTGGCAGAAAATGGCTTAAGTTATTTGCAGGGTATTTATTTGTTGTTCACACCCCCTTAGCACCAATTTTTTTTTAGTGGTTTTTCAATCAGATTTTTCATTTTTACTCTGGCGTTTATTGGCGTTTAGATTTTGATTGGCTCAAATGTGCACTAAAAATAAATTATTTTTAATTATTTTACAAGCCAAAACACCAAAAAAAAAGGACCAAAAAAATGCATAAATAATAAATAAAATCGCAACAAAATGAGAATTCCAACAGGTCGAAATGAACTTTCAATATGATATTCCTGGCCCACAAAAGTGACTCATATGGCTGGAAAACTGAAGTGGAAAATGAGGCCTGTTTGTTGACTGCAGTTACAGCAACAGCTGGAGTGTTAATTAATCTTATTTAAGTTAATGGATTGTCATTTGGCCGAGCAGGCATTACAAATTTTGATGTGAACAATTTGTGCGCAAAAAAAAAGTGAATGTTGAAACAATTGAAGTGCGCTCAAGTTTACGCGACTAACCGAAAAAAAAAAAACAAAAAACTGTGAAAAAAAGTTGATTATTGTTATCTGTTGTTAATGATTATAACGCCCACGGCAAAGTTGGCGGGCTAACAGATGCTAATACTCGAACTGTTGCTCCAGGTTAATGCTCGATTGAGCAACTGTTCATTGACTTTCAACGCGGAAGTCCAGAGTTGAGACTCTGGATGCAGAGTGAGAGAGAGTGAGAGAGAGTGAGAGAGAGAGAGAGAGAGAGACTGTGCCTCTGTTGTACTTGGTGCAACAAGACCAACAACAACAATAACCAACAATAATAACAACGACGACTACAACTTGGCCGACCTGGTCGATTCAAATTACGTTGAATTGTGTTTAATAGCTGGAAATGATGCCAGGCTAGACATGGTCAGTTGGCTAGTTGACTGTTACAAGTTCCATTGCTTAAGCAATTATCAAAGATCAATTTGACTCAGTTGGTTAGTTAGGAAGTGCAAATTGCCGTGTGGCAGCGTGAGAATCAAGACACTTTTCCTTTTTCCTGGCCAAAATGGCTGACCCATAAAATCAAATAAAATTGAAAATAAATACAAACCCAAACGAGTTCAAGTTCAAATTGTGCTGTGAGCGGAGCAAATTTGTAGCGTTTAGAGAGACTGACAAAATGGCAAAGACAACATATGTATGTGTGTGTGTCCCCCATCCCCTTATAAATATGGTAATCGCCTGTCTTGGACCTCGTACCGTGTCTCCCAAATCTAAACGATAAATCTAACATAACTATTTTGCAAGCCAAAAACGTTGTCATGTGGGCAGCTCCACGCTCCACGCTCTCCAACTGGAGCTATGAGCAGATGTACATATGTATATGTGGGTATATGTATATGAGATGTGTGTATAACTATAGTGAACATGTGTATGCCAGGCACTTGCCATGCACAATGACTGACTGACTGACTTGGACTTGGACTCTGTCTGGGATTTGAGTCCCAGACACGGCTCCAGCTTTGATTGCGACAGCTGCGCGCTAATCGCGTCGCACTAAACGAATTGTCATAAAAAATGCGAATGAAAGAAAGGTTCAATTCGGCACGCCAAAGATTTGATACCCTAGCTAAGCACTCAATTTTAATTGTCGTCTTATCGTTTGCATAACAACTAAAGACAAAAATTCGCAATTCCGGGATAAAATCATTTTCAAACAGTGTCAAAATTTCGGATTAAATCAAATTGATTTTAATTTCTTCTTCGCAAATATTTTGATTATCGAAGCTCTATAAGAATTTTTTCAGTGAAATCATTTGTTTTAGGCTATTTTGATTTTTTATTTGAGTTTAATATCCTGAATACATACTTAATAAAATACTTGCTAAAAATCCGGAATTTAGAATTGAGTTTTAGAATGATTTTTTTTCATTGTACTATATATGTATGATATAGTAGTCAGATCTTAACCAAATTTCGTCAGTAAGTAGAAGACCCTATCAAAATCAGAAATTGTGAAATATATCACATAATAATCGATATTTCAGATTAATGTTATTACCTAACATTAAAAAATTTCGATAATTTATGCTAATAAATAATTTTAAATTATATTCACAATCTATATTTTTAATTGAATTTATTTATAAAATTATTTATATTCACAATCTATATTTTTAATTGAATTTATTTATAAAAAAAATAACCAAATATGGCTGAAATGCGTAATTTAATGAAATAATTTAATAAACTAAATTCTTACTAAAGTTTAAATTACGACCGAAGCGTGACAAAATTATAATATCCTCTCCAAGGGTAGGAAAATAACCGATGCCACTCTCGATATCAACATAACATGGACATGCTCACAGCATGTAGCGCCAAGGAATAAACAAATCTGTGGAAACCATCGCAGACCCGCTTGATTTTCAATTTAAGCCTGGCCTAGACACAAAAGTACATTTGACAATTGCACGAGCAGCTGGAGTTGCAGTTAGGCAAGCGGCATCTTCATTGGCCAGGTTAGCAGACCAAGTCAAAGCAAGCCAAGTCAAGCCAAGCGCAACGCAAGGCAACAACAACAAAATGTATGGCAATTAATTTGAATTTCTACACGCAAAGCGTGTAAAATGCAACAACATGACGACGAGGACAAGTTGATGGTGATGTGATGGCAGCAGCGATTAACCAATGAATTAAAGCGATTGTCGAGCAATTAATAAATCTTATTTCGCTGTGCAACATGGCACGCATTCAAGCCCCAAACGCTAATCGAGAGCGATTTGCCAGTCGCTGCCTGATTGCAGTTCCCAGGGTGCCTTTTTTTGGTCGACATGAACTGCAACTGCAACTGGCACTGGGACTGGGATGAAACAACAATTGCCAGTTGCCGACAGTTGGCAGTTGCATAACACTTTTGTTGCTCTAATGAATTGAGCTGACTTGCCTGATCTTGTATTTTGCTTGATTTTTCTTTATTTTTAATTTATGGCCGTCAAACACGAGGCACGCATGCAGTTGTTGTTGCCACAGCGACACGCCGACGGACACGCAATGGCCAAGAAGTTGGTCAGCGCCAGTTTGCTGACTTGACTCGGACTCTGAGACTGCAAAAAGCTGGCTTTTGCTTTTGGTCAATTGGCGCGTGTGTATCGCACTTTTCAATTAAGTTACAAAACGCATGCCCAAGCACGTTTTTTCAGTTTTATGTTGTTGCTGTTGTTGCTGTTATTGCCTGATCTGTTAACAAGTGTCTGCTGCCTGTCTGGCATGGTCGCGGCCTTCAACATGAACTTGAACTTCTTTAAACATTTTTGTTATTATTTGTAGTTTAGTTTTTGCGTAGCTGTGCGTTTAGCGTGTAATTGTAGGCCGTTCTGCAGTTAGTACCATAAATATACATATACGTGCACTTGTATTTAATTTGCGGAAACTGTCGGGAAATATGCGTGTTGGACTGCATAATCATATTGTTGTGCATGCCAAATCGTATACAATTTATGGCCTGGATGCTGCTTTGGCTGTGACACGCCCAACGCCCCAGTCAAAGTCCATTGTCTGCGGCTAAACAGCTTAATAGTCAGTTAGACACACACACACACACACATGCCTACATATGCATATTAAGATATGAACAGATATATGTTTATTTAAATATGCATATATACAAACATATGCTAGCGGCTGCTTTGTCAAGTCTTTAATGCCGACAAAATGCTCGCTGCGAAAAATTGACACACACGACAACTGGCAACAGGCGACAGACGGACAGACGGACAGACAGTCGAACTGGCCATAAATTCAAGTGCCCAATAAAAGTATTCTGAATACTGAATACCACAATAGCTTCAAAAAAAATAAAACCCAGTTGACTCAATTTGTGGCAAGAGTGTGTGCATTGAAAGTTATGGGAAATAGTATTAAAATGCTTGCTTGGCATTGGCAACAATTCGAATTCAGTTTGACACACACACACACACGCAAACAAAAGACTTAGGCAACGAACTTGCGTACTTTTACTTAATAATAATAAAAATTGCAATTTTGTATTTGTATGTGTTTGCATTAATTGCAGTACTTACGAATTTCATGTTGATTGGCGTTGGATTTTTTTATATTTGTAGTCCAAGTTGTTGTTGTGTTTATTTTATTTTGTTGTTAATTGTGTATGCGTTGGCTGAGCTGCAATTAGTTAACAAATATTTCAAATATTAATTCGCTTTTAATGATTTATTAAGCACTGCACTGGATTTTTTCTTTATTTATCTTTCTCTTTCTTTCACAAACACAATTGTTTAATTTTTCTTTTTCTATATATTTTTTCTTTGATTTAAGTTTTTTTTTTTTTTTTTTAAATTTATGGATGCAATTGTCGTCAACGCGTGAACGCGAGTCAAACGAAACTAAAAGCCAAATGCAAACGCGTTAACAATGAGCCCGAGAGCTGGAAGCTGGGAACTTTTAAGCTGGATGTTGTTGCCAGTGTCAACAATTGGGCTTACACGACGCTGTTGTTGTTGTTGTTGTTGCTGTTGCTGTTGCTGTTGCTGTTGCTGTTGCTGTTAGCCTGGTAGCGGGAACTCGGGCTCGGACTCGCCGGATCGTCGTCGTGTCTACGTCGAGCTGTGCGGTAAAACGTTTAATGAATTCCAACCGAAATGCTCAGTTGATTTTATATAAAGCATGGCAAGCGTGCGACGTCGCCGTCGCCGTCGACGTCGACGTGGCCGTCGTTGTTGCTTTGTTTGTTGCGTTTCGAGTGAGTTATTTTTTTTTTTTTTGTATTTCAGTTGGCGTTAGTTGAGTGCGAGTGTGAGAGCCTTTTGAGTGCAATTGTTGCTGGCGTTGGCCTACGTGCAGCACGTGATGGTCGCTGTTCTTGGACAGATCATGGCAAAATATTTGCAAAAATTAACAATAAAAAGACAACTTTCTAGTGATTGACTTGACTTTCGTGCAACCAGTTTCAGTTTCAGTTTCAGTTTAGTTTCTGTTTCTGTTGCTGTTGTGAGCTGCACTTCAAGCGGGTCAATCGTCAGCTTATGCAAATCTAATGCAAATGTTGTAGGAAAGCTGGTAACACCTTGGCTTGATTGCAGGTGGAAAAAGGCAACAACAGTTGCATCAGCAACAGCAGCAAAAGTAATAGTAACAACAACAGTAACGGCAGCAACAGCAACAGCAACAACAACAACAATACTGCCTGTGTTGTTGTTGTTGTCGGCAGCTTAAGCTTTGGCAATTTCTTCCGCCTCTATCGTTTTTGACCGTGAAATTTAGTGTGATTGTTGGCCTCTTGTTCGGTTTGTTATGTTTTTTTTTTTTTTATTTTTCATTTGTTGCTGGTTTTTCTGGCCGCTTTTAGTAAGACGAGAGTGCCTGCCGCTGGCTTGATTTAAATGACAATTTACATTGTGTTCGTTTGTTGTATGATTAATAAAAATAGCAATATGCATATCATAATCATAACGCACGAACTGTCTGCCGGAAGCACTAAGCACTAAACACTAAACAGCCGGCTTAGTTCACAAGCCTCTGAGCTATTTCTGAACTGAATGTATATGTATGTGCATATTTATGTGCATAAGCATGTAATTATATGTACATACATGTTTAAAATGTAATTGTGTTTTGTTATGTGCAACATAAAATGCATGACATTTATGGCCCTTTAACTAAAAAAATTTGTTGAGCAAAAAACTTCTGCGAGAGTCACTTCGAAAGTAATTACTTTATATGCTAGAACTCAATTCATTTATAATTATCATGATGTTGTTTCTATAAATACACAACATTAAAAATGGTTAACAATTTTGTTATAAATAAAAATATTTATATATTTAAAATTAATAGGTAAGCCTGAAATGATTATTGTACAGCAAAGGAAAATACAATAATATGTCTGTCTAAATTGTTACTTTAGTCTTAATATTTTACGAATAAATTAAATTAACTAGACAATGTCTAGTAAACATGAAAATTCGGCCTGACATAATCGGAAAATTTCGTAATTCTACCTAATTGCAAGCTGATGTAAAGCTTATTTCAATTACTAATGGAACTGCCCTCGCAGTTAATGCCATTAATTAAATACGAATTGCACACTTGTCGCAGCAATGCTAACAATGCGTTTGATATTTTTTATTCCGCCAGTCAATGCAGTCAATCAGCCATGCAACAGAGCGAAGGCCATGGGAGAGAAAGAGAGGACAGAGAGCGTAAGAGTGAGGGGAAGAGGGAGTGCCATGACGATAGCTGGCTAATACAAATACCAAGTTCAAGTTCAACTGTCAGGTGTCAGGCAACAAGTGGCCACAAAAGCGCCTTCGTTTTGTTGATGCCACAGGGAGCAGAAAACCGCAAAACATTTTTAATTGAATTTTCGATTTGCGATTTAGCGATTTGTTATTATTTATTTATTATAAACTTGTAGTTGGTTCTCGTAATCGGACTTGTATTGTCTTCAGTTGGCGTTGGGGTCAAGTTCAGTTGGCCAACCAATTGTTGTAAACTGTTCATTAATTAGCCCGCTCAACTGTCGATTGCCATTGATTTATGTCTGATCAATTAACAAATTGCCTTGCTCGTACTTTGCCATTGCGTTTGCTTTTGTTTTGTTTCTTTTGCTTTCTTTAGTTTGCCATTTGCTTTTGATTTGCGTTTCTGACTGTTTAATTGAAATAGTTGAGCGTCGTACAAAATAGTTATCAATCATTTGAGCACATTTTTTGGCCTCAGCTTGACTTGGCCGGGCCAGCCTCAGGTTATTGCCACTTTGAGGAATTGAAAAAGAGCGCTGAGCTGAGAGTCGTCAAGCCAAAAAGCCAAAAAGTGTTTTGGGCTCAAACTTGTCTGCACATGACAGACGGACCCGCCACTAATTAATGACTTTTTAAATGCGCTAAAAATAGTCGCTGATATTATAGTCCAACTATTCTCCGTAAGCTAATCAGTTAGTCAGTTTGGCTTATCCTGAGAATTACAAGTCCATTAATCATCGACAGCTACACGCGCAAGTAATTATCAGGTTCGGTCATAAGCATTACACTCGAAATGTGCTCCCAAACATACTCTTATTTACATACATCATGTATATTTATGTAATTTGTATTAAATTTTATTCAAATTCAACTTTTCGCAATTCACAATTTGTTAAGGAAGTCAAAAGTGAATGAAATTCTGAGCTCAACAGGAAACTAAAATGTGAGGATCGTTATTAAGTATACGCAAACTCAAGCACATTTTGTGGTGAAATGTTAATACAAAAACGGCTTACATGTTTATAAAGTTGAATTCCCTTGCGGCTTAAATACTTATTATTTATATACTCATGACGATTAAATTTAAATGGTTTCCATTCACTTTGCATTTGATCTCGAAATTCATTTCCTCTCATATTGGATATTTTTGGATTCAAGTGACAGAACTTTCGTTTGCTATAAACTGCATTAAGTCATTTTTCAAGTATGTGTTATCAAATTTAAATTAAATAAATATTAATTGCAGTCTTTGGAATATTGAACTCGGAATGCCCTTCATACTGATCATGAATTTATATTTTTATATACAGGTTACAAGCACTTTCACTCGATAAATTTGTTTACAATCAATTCAGTTAATCAAATTGTTGTTTATTATTACTAATTAAGATTATATTTTAATACTTGTGATTAAAAATTATTTTGAAGGAAATTAACTAAATGTGTAATGCAGAAAGTTGGTCTGATTTTTGCAATTATATATTTTATTGTATTACAATAAATTTCTTGATGAATTTTGTAGACTCTCTACAAGTGTATAAAATATATTTTTAGCTTTTTCGATGGGATTATCGTTGATTGTACACCATTATCATATCAAATTGTCATAACTATTGTTTTCAATATTAATGTTGATTTTTTGTTTGCTTTTGTTTTTGTCTCTTTTTTGCTGTTCTCCCAAAGTAATCGATGAGTTTCAATGACCTTCGTGATTCCGTTAATAATTAATTAGGCACTTGATGACTGTATTGCACTTAGACTCTGATATAATTAAGTTTGTTATATGCCAATTAGCGGCGTGTCGAGGAAGCGATTGGCTAAAGCAGCATCTGATGCTGCCTTAGACGGTTGACAATATTTTGTTTTACAGTTACAGTTATTGCAACTGCAGTTGCCAATTGCCAATTAGCTAATTGTGCCCAAATGCGCATAGCGAATTATGAAAAGCGAGGGCAAGTTCAAATGTTTAGCATTCCACAGTTCCGGTCCAATTCCAATTCAATTTGCATTATTATACATACATATGTATGTATGTACATTAAACGATTACATACATACATGAAGCGTTTAACGTTTTATTCTCACGACAACGACCTTGACAATGCCCCCAGTGTGTGTCTGTGACTGTGTTTATGAGTAACGCGTGCTCTCGAGTGGAGCTGGCGAGGAAGAAAACTCTTGAAGCTGGAACTGGAACTGGTTTTCTGATTTGATTTTCCATTAGGCGTTATTTGAAGGCGTGAATGTGCGTATGCAATGAGCCACCGTTACTTTGACAAACTGACACCCAAACTGCATTCGTGAAATTAAAATAAAACTGGTTGTCACCAATGTTATGCATATGCGTGGTTAACTACTTTCGATAGGGAAGAGTTTTACCGTTTACTGTTTACATGTCAAGCGCAGCAATTTGCATGTCTATAACACACAAATAGTTGTTTTGCTTGACTTTGTTTGTCGTGTTCACATATATTTTGCATCAGCAACTTAAATTAAGCACAGGCAAAATGCGTTTCAAATGCAAACGGATTTTAGTGCTGTTAAACGTGCAATTATATCGCTTACAAAGTATTTAATATATTATCTATAGAAAATATCGACTTATCGCCCGATTGCTGCAGAGGTTTAAATAGTTTAGCAATATATTATATAAGATCATTAATTATAAAACCAACAAATTTTTAAATTATTTATGAATGTTGGGTGCAAACTTAACTAATTGATTTAATCCTGAATGAATAGCTTAAAATCCAACAAAGCTCTAACCAAAATGCACGTATAAGCTTTTTTTTTTTTTAGTAAATTCCAAAAAATTGCAATTTTTTAAAAGAATTTAGCGACATCTATCGTTTTTGTTTGCTGTGGTTTTAATAAGGCTGCCAGTTATTAAAACTATCGGTGACTCTTTTTTTGTGAACCAAGGCTGCCACACGTTGCGTTGATGACATCGATGTTTCACTCGATTATTTTCCACCTCTAAAAATATCGATAGAAATTGGTCCCATGTCCTTCTCTAATGAAATTTAATATTTTTAAAAATGAATTAAAAATTTGTACTTGTAAATTAAAAAAAACCAACAAAATCCAAAATTTTCTAAAATAATGAAGTTAATTTTAAAATTGGTTTGCTGCATGAGACTCTTCGCGTGGTGAAGTTTAGTAAGAAATTCTAAAAAATCTTAGAAATTCGAGAAACTTAACAAGAATTCTAGTACAATTTTCAAAATTCTAGCTTCAAAATTAGGCACGTTACTAATTTAACTCTCGGTTTTTTCAATGAGAATTCGAGTTATTCGTGGAACCTGATGGCTGCCACCTTTTTGATTGCTTACTTTTGTTGTGTATAAAAACATTCGATAGTGGCTACCAAACACCGATGGTTCCGATGTTTTGGAAGCATCGACGACATCGATGTTTCACTCGATGTTTCTCCACCTCTAATCAGCCGGCTCAGCAAGAAAAAAAGCGAAAATATTTTTAGCAGTTTAAGTTTATTTCAGTAGATAAGGCGCCAACGCATGCAAAAATGACGCAAATAAACACACAGTGGCTCCTGGCATTATTCGGTGCTTTTTTGGCCTTGGAGCTAGTGACGAGCTCCGAAGACAATGAGTATATGAAACGGGAACATAGTTTGGTGCGTCCATTTCAAGGTAAGATAAGAACAAATTAATATGATGCGTTGAACCCTCACATACATATACTAGACATGGCTTGACAATGATTCATTACTTTCCAGGCGTTGGCGTTATACTACCACATTGGGATTTTCTGGGCAACACGATGGTCACCAGCAACTACATAAGACTGACGCCGGATTTGCAATCGAAAAGCGGCGCACTTTGGAATTATTCGGTATGCTGAGGGCGCAAGAGTCAAGTTAATATGTGACAATTAATACAATTATCTTACAGCCCATTATGGGTCGCAACTGGGAGGTTCACGTTGGGTTCAAAGTTCATGGCAAGGGTCATGAACTGTTTGGCGATGGCTTTGCTATTTGGTATACAAAGGATCGCATGCAAACGGGTCCTGTATTTGGTAGCAAAGATCATTTCTCTGGTCTGGCCATCATACTGGACACGTACAGCAATCACAATGGTCCACATAATGTAAGTGGAGAGCTGCTGAATTCCCTTCATAACAGAACCTTAACCTTTGTTTTTCATGCAGCACCAACATCCGTATTTAAGTGCCATGGTTAACAATGGCACCTGGAGCTACGACCATGATCGGGATGGCACACACACTCAGCTGGCTGGCTGCGAAGTGAGATTCCGTAATGTGGACTACGATACGTACGTCAGCATACGCTATGAGAATGATGTGCTATCCGTTTCGACGGATTTGGAAAATCGAAACGAATGGAAGAGTTGTTTTGTGGTCAACAATGTCGAGCTACCAACTGGCTATTACTTTGGCATGTCAGCCACGACGGGCGATTTGTCTGATAATCATGACATTCACAGTTTCAAATTCTTTGACATTGACAAAACCATTTCAGTAAGTGCGATTTGTAATAGAAGATGTCACAATCCATTTGTTCATGTTATTTCTTTTGTATTGCAGCATGAGGAGATAATGCAACGTAGTAATATTATTCCAAATGCCAAAACATTTGAAGCACCGCGAGAACATAAGGAGGATCCCAAGCCTGGAATGTCGAATGCCAAAATATTCTTTATACTTTTATTCGTTGTGCTGGTGACGGCGGCCGTGGCCATATTTGCCATATCATACTTCAAGGATCGCAATGCGCGAAAACGTTTCTACTGATTAGTTGATTTCCTCTGCGGCACCCATGGCAACTTGAGCAACAACAACAACAATTACAAAAAGAAACAACCAAACCTAGGTATAGTCTACCGAAACATCATGTTACAAGCAAACGCTGACAAAGTTTCAAATCCTTTTTACCATTAATTTATATTGAATGTACCCCTTACGACATTTGTTTCTAAGTTATCCTAGAATAACCGGTTTTTGGTTGTTGAGCTGTTTGTTTTTCCTTTAAAATGATTAGGCAAAAGCAACGACACAAGACAAATGGGCAATTGTTAAATTTAAGTGCAAATTTTTAATCAGATTCTATAGACAAATTGAAAGCGTAAGAATATTATTGCAGTGTGTGTACATTATATAGAGAAAAGATAAAAAAACGACCAACAAACAACTGCAAATGTCCTTTTTGAATGGTCAGACCCAATGATGTTGCTGCCGCTGCTGATGGTGATGATGTTGACGACTCCCGGATGATGAACGCGCCGCTGGCGGCGGTCGAACAGTGGCCAACATGGATTCAATCTGTCGCACCTGATTGCTGACAAACCGATCCGAGCTGGGCGCCTCATTGCGTTCGCTCTCCAAGGTATCGTTGGACTTGTGCATGCCACTCAAGATGCACTGTTCAAACAGTGACTTTGACTGTCCGTCGTCGAGCGAATCGTCGGAGCTGTAATCAGTCTTGGCACCATTAATGGTCTGTCGCCGGTGACCATTTGGTTTCGGCAGTGTTTTTGTCTGACTCGAACTGGTGCTGGCGCCACTTGGAGGAGGTCTGCAGCTGCCGGCAGCAATTGCCTGCGTAACATAAAACCACAAATTAATTCCAAATATATATATGGACAGTCTGATCGGCGCTTACCTGACTCAGCAGATTACAGTCATCATCCGAGTCCATGGACAACGAGCTGAGCGAGTCGCTGCGCTTGGGCAACAGTCGAGGCTCTGTCTCCACCTGGACGGCACTTCGTCGTGGTGGCAACTTTGGAGCTGATTCAGCATTCCGTGGCAGCAGCTGTGGCGGCTTCATTGGCGGCACACGCATTGGTCCCACTTGAGTGGAGCCCACCGTCAAGTTGGACAGTTCAGAGATGACGGAGAAGTTGCAAGGACTGTCCTCAACATAGTATTTGTTCATTTCATCCGTCACTGGCAGATATGTGGGCAAACCGCCGCATCGCATCTTTGTAATGGGATCCTCAGTAAGGTTTACCTCTTGGGACAGAGCTCTTGGCATGGGCATTTGCCCATTGCCATTATAGTCATTGGCAGTGGATGCTATGGACAGCACGGAGAGATTGCTATTGCTGCCCGCCTTCGAGAGCAGCGCAGGAGTATCCTCGGTGCAGTAGTTTGTCAGTGGGTCATCATTTCCATTAGGGTCATTGGCATGCGAGTTACCCATAGGCGGCTGATGCATCTGGGTCTGTTGTTGCTGGGGATTAATCTTGCGATCGCGACGCGGTGACTGCGGCATGCTTTGGGTAGGCGAGTCAGGCAGCTCAGATGGCGAGATGACGCCGCTTTGCATGCGACTGTAGTCGCTGATAACAGATGCATTATCATCACAGGCAATTGTCTCATCATCATTGACCAGCGAGTCCATGGAACTGTGCCGCGAGAACATCAAAGGCGTCTGCATGGCCGAATAAATGGCTTGGTTCTTGCTGTTTCCATTGTCATTGCCATTGGTATTGCCGTTGACGGAGGGATTGGGCTCCGCCGTTGGAGTTAGTGCATCTGGTGTCTTGGGCACCTCAGTCTGCTGCTTCTCCTGCTTCCCTGGTGCCACATCCGTTAAGCTGCTGAGCGAATCGAAGCGACTGAAGCAACCTGGTGTGCCTTCCTCACAATAGTTGATCGGTCGCTCGCCCGGCTCCGGTTCGGGATTTTCCAGGCAGTCGCTGGACTTGTCGGTTGCCAGATTCTCCAAAGCAGTGCTCCGCAAGTTGAGCGTCTTTGGCCGCTGCACACGATCGCTGCTCAAATCAGAAGCGGAAGCGGATTTGGCCAGTGGCTGAGCAGCTGGAGATGAAGTCCCAGTGCCAGTGCCGGTTTCATCTAATATGAGCAAGATCTCGCTGCTGTCTCTGTCCTCTGTGGCAGCGGTTGCCTGTGGTTGTGCCGCTTGCGCGGATCGACGTTCCTTGTACCGCACACTAAAATCCGTGGGCTGATCCAGATCAATGGAGTTCTCAAAGCTGGCCTTGGGCGGCTTATGTTCGCTGTAACTGTACTTCATAGAGTAGTCAATGGGCTGCTCCTCCGTCGGCGTCTCGTAATGACTCTTGGTCATCGCCGTGCTCAGTTTACGTTGCTCGAAGGCGCTGTCGGATTTGGTTGAGTATTTTGTGGAATCTGAATCGGATTTGCCGGAATAGATAGATTCACGGCTTTCACATTTACGTGGCAAGGTGTTGCTGGCCGTGTTCCCATTGCTGCCCGTCGTGGGTCTGACTTTCTTGAGGGAACCCGTGGGATTGCTGCTCAATCTCATGGAACTGTAACGTCGAGGCAAAGTGCCAGCGTGGCCATTGTTGGCTTCCTTCGCTGGCAACTCGTTGCGAGGCGTCAGCTCCAGAGCGGCACGATAATTCACCAGGTTCTTCAGCGCCGATGCACTGCCCTCGGCTATCATGGTGTTCTTGGAACTAATCAGTGCCCGCAGCAATGGAATCGCATTGTGTTCGATTAGAAATTGTTGATCCTCGGGACACCGGGCTGACAGATTCCACAAGGTGCCGCAGGAATTGCTCACGACCGTCTGGTTCTCCGACTTCAGCTGCTGGAGGAGAATGGCCAGGCAGTTATGTTGCCGCAGGATCTGACGATATGACTCACAGACTGCAATGTGGCTGGACACGTTGCGCAATATGCCGCCCGCATTTTCGACAATCTTCAGCGTCTTGCTGGGACCCTCGTAGCTGAGCATTTGCACCAGGAACGCCAAGGCTCCATCGACTGCACAAAACTCAGCCTTGTTGGTGCTGCAGTGCGCCGAGAGATTCCACAAAGCGGATAGAATGGCCTTCAATGTATTCTCACTTTTGTTGTTCTTCATGGAGGCCAAGGCCAGAGATGTCACCGTGCCGAGTTCATTGAATATGGTCTTCAGATGCTTGTCAGCGCGCCAGGAGAGATTCCTCAACACACTGGCGGTGGCCTGCAGCAAATCATCGAGATCAGTTGAATTCGAGTCGAGTTGGGCAACCAGGGCTTCCATGAACTGCTTCTGGCCACACAGCAGTGACTTGTTGTTCTCCTCGCCGCAGGTGAGATTGGTCAGTGTCATGAGAGCATAACGACGCAGCAAATTGCATTGCTCCCGTCCCGATGCCGGACCATGGACCGCATGATCCAAATGAACCAGATTCGGTATGGCCTTCAGGGCACCCAGCTCACACATGGTCTGACGATGCTCTTCATCGAAGCTGGCCTTCATCAGCAGCTTCATGGCCGTCAAGGGATGACGTTCCTCGTCGTCAGCAATGGATTCGCCTCCACTTTGCAGTTGCGTGCGCAGAAAGTTGCAACTGTAATCATGTATTTGATCCAGCAATTTCAGTACCTTCATCTCCCTTTGATTTCCATGGACAATATTATGCAGTGCCTGACTGGCGTTCTTCCTGGCTGCTCCTCCTCCGCCCGCCCCGCCGGCACCGTCGTCATTCGCGTGCAGAATTTGTACCAACAGTTGGATGCAGTCGGAGCTGCGCAATGCGGCACAGGTGTCCGCGTTTCTAGATAACTCCAGGAAATTCCTCGTCAGATCCAGTTGCTTTTGAGCGTCGCTCTCGTTCAGCGTCATTTCTTCAAATGATTTCGACTTTAATGATTTCGTTAGCGTTAAGTACTCTGAATTTCCTTTGAACCGTATTCCGGGAACTGCAATTTGCCTGCTTTTTTATAACATGCTGTTAACACGCAGGTAGATGCTTCTGTAATCTGCCCATACCGCTGTCTTTCATTACATTTCCTAGGTAGACGAAAATAATCCTACGGCGCAGAAGCAGCTGCCTTTGCTGTTATTCGCTATCGGTTTTAAATATTTTCAGGTTATCGATAGCGAGTGTTTTTCATGTGAAACAAAAGTGCTTCGACTGTGCTGTTGAAAGTAGGGCTACAGAACATTTAAGTGGTATAATTAATTTGTGTGTTTAAAATATTATTTTACTTACACTTTTTATGTAAATTTACTTTTATTTAATATTAAATTTATATTATGGTTTAGACTCTAAACTTTAGAGCATAAACTGTGACTTATTAAATAGGTACATGTGTTGACGTCACAGTTTCTGTCTACCTTGTCACTTTCATCGCATAAATCTGCCACCACTAATTGACTCAAGTTACATCACGAGCAAACAGCTGTTTGGGCCCGCAAAAAAACTCGAGACACGAAAAACAATGAATTTCTTGAAAAAGGTAAATGAAACAAATATTTAAAGTTGTTATTTACATGCGTATTGTTTTATAGGTGACCCCGCAGCTGTTGCCTGTAGCTGAGGCCCAGCTCAGTCTGAGCAACAAATCGGCCATTCACACTAGCGCTGTTTGTTGTCGCGTGCAGTCGGGACGTTACCGCATAACCACAAAGCGGGACAGGCCCCTTACCTATGAGATGGCGAATCCGCCGCATTTCATTGGCCATCGCAAGTCCTGGAACTCTTGGAATACATGTATGTTGGCATATTTGCATTTATTTAATTGGTACAATTTAATAAGAGTATACTTTGTGCAGCCACTTTGAAGGATTCTCTGCGTCCATCACAAACAGCCATTGAGGATGTCTTTCTTCGGAAATTCATAACTGGCACATGGCATGCGCTGGTCTGTTCCGAAATCATTATCAAGCGACAGCACAATACAATCCGTATTGCAGCCATCATACGTCAGGCAATTACTCCACGAAAGATGTACTTCCTCATTGGCTACACGGAGGAGATGCTGTCCAATTGGATGCAATGTCCTGTTACGCTGGAGCTTCAGACGGTGGCCGACAAGAAGGACGTGGTCTTTAAATATATTTAGCTCATCCTGTTTTACTTGTCCATTATATACATTTAAACTAGTACATACATTTGGTAGTGTTACTCAATGTGCATACTCGACTTCACTATTATTGCTATGCCAGGACTTGATGGCTTTGTTGACAATCACACCATCCAAGTCTTTTACCTACAGGAGAAAGGACAAAGTAATTAGAATGCTTTCAAATATGGGAATTAAGCGTTATACCGTTTCAATCAAAGCCTTAAGTTCATCCAGAGAATTGATATCAAATATTAGTGACTTGATGTCTTTCACCAGCTCTACGAAAAGAAAGACGACTATCTTTTTGGCGCCTCCGCAAACCTTATCCCAAACCTTGACTAGGACCGTCTCGCAGATTACTCCGGCAAAACATGTTGTGTACCAGTTGTCCAACAGCTTTGAGTTCTCCGCAAACAAGCCTAGGTTTTCCAATCGACTGCAAATACAGAACATAACTTAATACAAGTGCAGTTATAATAATGATAATGGAAACTCACTAAAATAACTCCTTGTCCTCGCGCTTGAGCAGAGTTTGGGTCAGTTCCTTGAGCTTGGCACACTCCTTCTTTAATTCGCGAGTGTACTGGTAAAACTCCTTGGCCATCCAATAAGTCTCCACATCGTCATCGAATATCTTAAGCAGAGTGCGCACGATTTCAACAAAGTGATTGTCATCCGCCTGAGCTCCCGCTCTCACGTTGCTGTGCAACAATCGATTGTTTTCCAACAACCACATTTTGTGCAGCACCATATCCTTGGACTTGAAAGAGTCCACGTCCAAACATCGCATCACAGTCACGGCACGCAGCAAATCCTCGTACACCTGTCGTCGCTGCTCCCGCACGTAATCAGTATTGCTCTTATGGAGTGGCATTATTCCCATTATGAGACTCCAGAGCAAATTACGTTGCTGTGCGGGAACCGTATAGTTGTAAACAAAGTGTTTCAATTTGACCAAATTGCGAATATCATCCTGCAGCAGTTTATTGAGTGATTTCTTCTCCTCGACGCTAAAGCAGCCAACCTTCTCATAGTAACTTGATCTAAAGTTGCGTTCGTCTGTGGTCATTCTTAAAACATATATCTGTAAATTCTATGCGGTTTTATTCTACTTGCAGTCCGTCGTAGGGATGGGTATCGATATGGCAATATCGATATTATATCGATATTAACTAACGATATCCAAGCAGGAGACGATATGATATTCAATGCGATACCAGTTAGATATATCGAACTTTAATACGATATATCGAAAAATACATCTCATCTCCAGATTTTCGTTTTTCCCTTCGTTTCTGTGAGCGGTCCTTGTGTATACATCGTGCGTGCACGTTACACATTTCAAATATGCCAAAGTAAGGTAATTTGAAGCAATTTCAAAGTCGTTTATTTATTTCCGATGTTTATTTTTAGAATAACCTATAAGCAAACCAAAATAAGGAGTTCGTTTGACAAAGTGGCCTCAGTTACTGTCCGGTGCAAGTTGTGCAAACGAATTTTTAAAACGGCGGGAAACACGAGCAATATGGCAGCTCACATGAAGAATAATCACAAGAATGTTGTGGTGGATAATACGCAAATATCGCCTTCGCCGCCAACAAGCAACCAACCGCAGACTGTTATACCACCCTCGTCGCAATTAAACCAGCCGACCATGGAGGATGCGATCAGTGCTGTGCAGGCCTACTCTGCAGGCGGCAGTAAGGCTGAACAACTCGACAAAATCCTCCTATATTGGATTGTAAGAAATGAGCAGCCGCTCTCCATGGTGGAGGAAGAAGGCTTCAAACTGTTTTGCTTGATATATTGATATTGATATGTATTGAAGGACCTGAATTGAATTAAATTTTAAATTTTAGTCTGAAAACATAAATATCGATTTTATCGATATTCAAGGCGATATTGACGATATTTAATACGATATGATATTTTCGATATGATAATATATACGATATTATATCGGATATCAATATCGTCAAATTTTTGGATATCGCCATCCCTAGTCCGTCGTCTATATTGAAATTTAAAGTTGTATTGAATCTTGATGAAATTATAACAAGGTGATTTATTCGATTGAAGTGCCCTCTTTTTCGGGGCCACGATTGCTCAGTACGAAAGCAACGTTGTAGTAAGAGTAAAATATGTAAAATATGTCGCTCAAACTAGAGTCGTTTGGTTCGTGTTCCCATAGACATAAAGAAGGGACAAATGTGGATAAATGCAACAGGAACAATCAGACAAACATGCCATTGCTTTTTATTTTTATTTGATATATTTTACAGCGCACAAAATGAAAATGAAGAGTATAGAAAACCAAACAAGACAAGTTTTCTTTTTATTAATCTCTGTCGTCCTCTCACGTCAGACTCTCTCAGAGCTGACTGCAAAATGGTGGCCCCGAGAGAGAGCGAATACATCACCTTGTTATAATTTCATGTATTGAATCAGAAAATGGTTGCCATCGTGTTTTGGGAGCCCAGGCTGCCACCTTGTTGCCACTTTTTTTTGCTCACTCATGAGCAACCCAACACTGGTTATAGTGTTAGCTAACACCTTACGGGTAGTCCGCAGCGTAAATATGCATAAATAAAGATAAATAATAAGTAAAATATAGCTATTGAAAGACACTTAGAAGCATTACTTGCTAGAGACAAGTAAAACGCAGGTTCATTGACACATCGAACGGCCGAGTTGCATGAACTATTTAACAATTTTGCTGTGCAATCGGAAACCGACGATGCTCTCGCGCCGGAGCAAGGAAAAATCGCAGGCACACAAAGAAGGCGTAGTGGGGAAGTATGTGAAGAAGGATACACCGCCGGAGATACCCGTGATCAATGTGTGGACTTCCTACTCGGATCAGCATCAGCGGGCCAAAAAGAAATCTCTGCAGAGATGCGCAAGCAGCTCGCCGAGCTGTGAATTTAAGCCGCGCAGCTCGAGCACCAGTCGCAATACGTACTCCTGTAATGATACTCAGCCGGACTATTATCATGCTCGCAGAGCTCAAAGCCAATTGCCGCTTAATAATCCGCAGCATGTACATCAGCCACCACCTCCGGTCGCACAATTTCGAGCGGGCAGCAGTCAGTTGAGCCAAGGGCACAGTAGCAACTATGTGAACATCGAGCAAATCGATCGCATGCGTCGTCAACAGTCTTCGCCGTTGTTGCAAACGCCAACAAGGGGCTTTCAGCGTAGTTATTCAACCCAAAAGCACTCGCATCCGCATGTTGCGACCACCAGCTATGATGGCGATCAGGGACTGCTGAGCGCCTCCTATGCCAATATGCTTCAAATACCACGGCGACCCCCTTCGCCAGCACATTTCGCTTTACAACAGCAGCAGCAACATCAGCAACAGCAGCAGCAACATCATCTTCATCAGCACCAACCACTTCAGCATCCTTCGACTTATGGATCGATGTTGCGATTCGAGCCAACAAATGATACTCATCAGCCACGTTATCCACAAACAAGGTCATGTTAACTTACATTGCTCACATTTGTGAGTCCATATTTGATTTATCTACAATATGTGCCGTTTATATCCTTCAGATCACCTCTGGAGCAGCAGCAACAATTGGCTGCTCATATGATTGGCAGTTATTCTAGCGACTCGTATCCAATCTATGAAAATCCTTATCGCGTCTCCTCGATGCGCGTCACACAATCGCAGAGATCCGAATCGCCAATTTACAGCAATACCACAGCATCATCGGTAACGCTTTCTGGGACTCCGCATCATCATCAGCATTTGGCAGTGCCTTCAAGTGGTTCTCTGAGAGTTAGTGGACGAGATGGTAGCTCGGGCAGCGTGCGTGGAGTCTCTGCCTCAGTTCAATCGTTGTATGCGCCACCACTTACTCCGCCTGCATCCAGCACTTCAACTGGTGGCGATAGCAATGGTAACGGAGCATTGCAAAAGGTCTCATCACAGCAGTCGCTAAATGAAGGCGAGGAACTGCCACTGCCGCCCGGTTGGGCCACACAGTACACGTTGCACGGTCGCAAATATTACATTGACCACAACGCGCACACCACTCACTGGAATCATCCATTGGAGCGTGAGGGTTTGCCCGTTGGCTGGCGACGTGTCGTCTCCAAGCTGCATGGAACATACTATGAGAATCAATATACTGGCCAATGTCAACGGCAGCATCCATGTCTCACATCCTACTACGTTTACACGACATCAGCAGAGCCTCCAAAAGCTATACGACCGGAGGCACCACTGTATGCACCTCCTTCGCATACGCACAACGCCTTGGTGCCGGCCAATCCCTATCTGCTTGAGGAGATACCCAAGTGGTTGGCTGTCTACTCCGAGGCGGATTCTTCCAAGGATCATCTGCTGCAGTTTAACATGTTCAGTCTGCCCGAACTCGAAGGCTTCGATAGCATGCTGGTGCGTCTGTTCAAGCAAGAGCTGGGCACAATTGTTGGTTTCTATGAGCGCTATCGGTGGGTTTTTCTTTCAGATTTTGAACTATAATCTTTTTAAACTTTCCTTGCATTTTGTTTTTTTTTAAAGTCGTGCTTTAATACTCGAGAAGAACCGTCGAGCTGGTCACAACAATCAGCAATAAATCACAGATGACTGCAAGGAACGACTTGGAATACTGAGCAAATACATGAACACGCTAGGATATGGTCCAACTATCCTTTCCCTCTGCCTACTACACACACGTATGCCGCAAAAAAGCCCTATTTATTTATTATTTATGTTTATTCAGAACCGTTTTTCAAATGTTCTGTTGTGGTATCCGTTTGTAAACTGTGATATCATTTGACTTGTCTTGATCAAGAATATAAGTGACTTTCAGATATCATTTAACTCAACTTTTTAAGAATGGCCCATGATTATTTATCGAGTATAATTTCTTAACTTTGGTTTAATGTGACTTTGCGCCTGGAATGCGAAACTTATTTATAACGATTTATTTAAAACCTTAGTTTTATTAATTATTAATTTATTGTGAATTGCGGTTTATGTATTTGTGTGTGTGTCAATTAAATAACTTTACAGGATTTAACATCAATTGAGTTTTCTATCGATTCAATCGTAAAGGAAGGAACTGATCTTGCCAAAAAGTAAGGTAAGTTTTGGAAAATAGCTGAAAAAGTGTTTGTCGATTGATGATTCAGTTTTTTGCTGTTATCAATTAATTAAAATAATTATTTTTAAGCAGAAAATTAATTTCAATTAATTAATTTACATACATTATAAAAAAGTCGAACTGCCCTAACAGCCCATTATCCAAAGAAAAAGTTCGAATTATGGAGACTTTGAGTAATGGAATTCCTTTTTTAAAGTTTATTAAAATAAACTACAATATTATACATTTTTAAGTACATTTCAAATTTCAAACTTTTCTTGTTATTTCCAACAAAAACAGATTAAAGTTTTTTCAAGGTCTGTCGATGGTCTCAGAAATTGGTTTTTTTTCGTTCTTTTGCTCTCCCGATTCGAATCACATCATAATAAATTCTCTATTTTTTAATATAATGAGATACCATATTTTTCAGCCACTTCCATTTTTTTGATCCACTTTCGAATTTCTTAGCTAAACATTTGAATGTTTCTGCTTCTTCTATTTCACCATAAAACAGAAATGAAAAAGATTTCGCACTCAATTGGGGATTTCACTGAAAAATTTGACTTACCGAAGCGCGCGCCAATTTTTTGCTCAGTAAACGCTTTTGCCACTCGATTTAGTTCGAGTTAGAGAAAACTCGAGTTATAGAAGTTCGCGTTAATTTCAAGTTATGTTTGAGATGAGTTTTGTTTTTAATAAAAGTCCACAGTCATGTGAAATGCAAGCAAATCTTTGGGAGTTTGATCATAACCGGCATTCTCGAAGGCAATCAGATGCCGGCATTTCTCGGCTTGATTATTTTTAGAAAAGCAAAGTACGTTTCTACAACTCAAGACTACTACTTATGCTGAAGAAGTGCAAAAAAACAAAAGCTACACTCGATTCAAGATAGAGCAGAAAAGCAACACCAGCAGCAACATCAGCATCGACATCAGCAGCAGCAACACCAACAGCAGAATCAGCACCGACGTCGGCGTCGCAGTCGGCGTCGTGGGCTTCATTTATACATAAGTATTGGAGCTTGTGCATTTCGCCTCAGTATCTTGACAGACGCCTCGTTGTCGCTATCGTTTAAAACACCTCAATATACATTTTAATTCTGGCTACGTTAATTGTTAGTTAACACGTTCCTTTTACAGTAATAAGAAATACTTTTTGTCTATTAATGAGCAAACATTTTAATGTCGGGAGGGCAGTTCGAGCAGTTCTCCTAACAATTGTATCCACATATGTTGTGTTTTTTTTATGCTTGTGCGGATGTCCACAGTGCTTTCCAACTTTGCCGCCGGCTTCCAAGTGAAAGTTCTAATCCGGCTGCAAGACACTTTTGAATATTGGTTTTATGTGTTGAATTATTTATCGTTTATTTATACAATTGGCAAGCTCTGAAAATGTGTTTAAATGTGTTTGTGTCTACAAAGTGTCACATATGTATTCGAATGTTTGTTTATTGTTTAGATACAAAATCGTATCATAACAAGAAAAGATAGTTATCTATAGTGTATCGAATATTTAATACAATTTTTAAATTACTTGTTCATAGTCGACAAATTCAAATTTTTAATGATCCAAACAAGTTCAATAAAAAGTTTAAGTGTCAAATCAAACATCATAGGATAACTATATTTAATACTCTGTATAAGGGTATAAAAATGCTCGTAAATATGCAAAAGTGTTAAATCAACTCGTCATTGAACTGTTTAATTTTTTGCTGTGCTTTGAAAAATCTACAATTACACTTAATTATTTGTTGATTTTGCTCATTCAGTAATTTTTACGAATTTTTCGTTTGTTACAATCTCGCATTTGTCGGCGTCTGAGCTTTTCCAATTTAGGACAATTGAAATAACTCGATTAGCACTATCAGTGTTAGTGATAAGCCCATTCTCAGGATGTTGTATACTTATTTTTATAATTTTTGTTTTTCTTTTATAGTTTAGAGTGTTCTCAAATGTTTGCCAAGTCATTCATTAGGCTATAAATGAGTACCTGTGAAATGGCAGTCCAAAAAGCTTGTTATTATTTATTTATTGACCCACGACAAGCGACAGCGACGACAATTCATATTCACAGTCAGAGTCAAGGCCCGACTTCTAGAACAGCTACAATATAATTTTATGTACTCGTAACTACGATTGCGAGTACGAATGCCTTTTGATAGCACTGTGATATGTACTCGTATATACATTTGTGCATTTGTATCTGAACTGCTGAAGTTGAAGTTGAAGTTAGTTGCGAGTTGGGCTTGTGCGTGTAAAAAAGCCCGCTTTAATTGCAAATTGTAACATTGAATGGGACATTTGTTCGAACAACAAACAAAAAAGGTCGACGCGAATTTTTATCTGGCGCAATTATTCGCAGGTATTCGCAGTTGACAAGCGATATCAAATTGTTAGATCTTTAGCTATTAGTGAGCAAATAAACACATCACAATTTTGAATACTTGAGCTCTAATCATGCTTTTATCAAAATATCAGATACTTGAGTTGTGAAAGTTCTTAAACTCGTTTCATCAACTATAAACTTTTAATTTTTAAGAAATTTTGTTTATGAAATTAACAAGAATCTAGCTGTAAGTGAGTAAATAATATTGAATACTTGAGCTATAAATATTCCTTATGTGCTCTGCAGCTTTTATTAAAATATCAAATACTTGAGTTTTAAATTCTCTAAATTAATTTTTTAGTTTTTATTTTTTTTTAAATTAGTTACAACAAATTATTTGCAAATATTTAAAACACTTCTGAAAATGGGAATCATTGAATAGTAAAACTGTTGACTCATAAAGTTTTCGAGTGCACTCCGTACTCTCAATTAACTCGTTGAAGATGCACTTAACTTGCATGACAATATGTCAATAAATACTCTCGTAAACTTCCTTAAATTGCAGCAAATTTTACAATGAATTTCCATTGATTGCTGTTGTAAACACAAATCAATTGCATGAAGTGAATCACTTTAAAAGCAAACCCGCTTAAATTGGCCAATTCCGCAATGCATTTTAAGATTAAAGTTCTTTGTATATGTATATTTAACAAATGTATTGAATTACCTTACTTTTGCCGTGTGAACATTGGTGGAAGGGTATTCCGAGTCTGGCATCTGCATTTATGCAGTTGAATTCCTAAGTGTAATTTTAGCTGTCTAAAAAGTTACTAAGATATCAAATTCATGTGGGATTCCCCTACTGAGAACTACAAACAAGTTTTAAGCTGGTAATTTTCTTGCTATTGAGTCGATGAACTTTTTTCCCAAGGAATGTGCTTTGTGCAGGGTATCCTTAAGTCGGTCATTCTCGTCTAGACGTCTTCTCGTTTGTTTAGCTCGTCATCAGACATCAATTAAGATTGTTTAGATTACGGTTTACTATTTTTAACTTATTTTACTTAACGAAACACAGCTGCAAATTAAAGTAACTAAAGTTCGCTTATTTACAGGTGAAAAACCAAAATAAAAATAATGGCTCAGAGCTTGAGATATTTTCTCCAAGCAATTGTCGTAGTCGCAACGAGTAAGTACTGAATAAATTATTTAAAAAAAGGTATTTAATCGGAATGATTGACATTTTAAACAGTTGGATTTGGGGCTGCCGAAGCTAGTCGAGGCTTTACTGTAAATACTCACGATCTGACAGTTTTGGTGAATGCAAATAAAACTTTTGAGATTTATACGAGGTAAGTGGGATTCTTTTTTTTTATCTTTAATCACTTATCGACCAAGTACAAACACTTGCAGTCAAAATCTAGATGAAAACATTAGTGTGAAGCTAGAGCATAAGGACCATGTGGATCTCAATCCCGACACATTTATCTACCGGGCGGGCAGTTCATTCAATCAAGTCATCACTGTAACCGGTCGACATGCGGGTCATGTCGAGATCACCGCCAGCAGCGTTCCCAGTGAAAGTTGGATGTGAGCAAAAAAAACACAATCCCAATTTTTGGGTAAACACTTAATGAGTCCTCTTGTTTCCAGCACCAATGATATTTTTTTGCGTGTCGTTGTGGCCAAATCGGAGGCCATTATTTACATATCCATTGTAGTTGGCTGGATTTATTTTGTTGCCTGGTCGGTGTCATTTTATCCCCAAATCTGGATCAACTATCGCCGAAAATCGGTTGAGGGATTAAACTTTGATTTCCTCACTCTGAACATTGTGGGCTTCTCCCTCTACGGCATGTTCAACCTGGGACTGTACTTCTTTCAGGAGATGCAGGACGAGTACGAGGCGCGACATCCGCACGGCGTGAATCCTGTGTTGCTGAACGACGTCGTGTTCTCCTTGCATGCCATGTTTGCAACATGCATCACACTGGCACAGTGCTTTATGTATGAGGTAAACCTCAGTCGCTTATCGAAATATGTAAATATTTCTAGATTACCTATCTTATTATACCCTAGGGGTATATGAAGTTTGTTCAAAAGTATGTAACCGGCAGATGGAAGCATCTCCGACCCCATAAAGTATATATATTCTTGATCAGCATCAACAGTCGAGTCGATATAGCCATGTCCGTCTGTCCGTCTGTCTGACGGTCCGTGTAAACGAAAGGATCTCAGAGATGGTAAGAGCTAGGACCACCAAACTTGGAATGAAGACTCCCTATAATGTCAAGCAGAACAAGTTTATGTTAAAATTGTGGGGTGCGTAATTTATCAAAAACTGACATCACCTTTAATGTAGGGTTTTGAGTTCAATTTTGAATTTTTTTTTACTTCAACGGGTGTAGGATCATGCCCAGAGACTAATTACCAACTTTCCACACGATTAGGACATAAATAGTGAAGATATTAACAATTTTGTCCAAGGTGTTTTAATGGCAATTCCATAAATAGAATAGAAATAAATCTCAATTCATTTTGTATTTACTCTGCCAAAATGTACATCGAGAATGTATATCGAATTTGTCATCTTCAACCCAAGTGGCTGAGTGGTGGAAGTGATAAGTGCTCGGCAAGCGAAACGAGAGTTCGACGTTCGAATCTCGGTCCGGTTGAAGAAAGTTATTTTCAATTATTAATTTTTTTTCATTATGTTTATTTATTTATTTATTTTTTTTAAATTGGTTTAAAACACTTATCATATTATTTATGATTGTAGCTGCCACAAAAACGACAGGTCGATATTTAGAGATAAGTTTGAGAATTGCATGGGCATCAAATCCTCGGCGTGCCGGGACTAGGCCTAGGGTATATTACTGTCGAGTGCACTCGACTGATCCGCTTGTCTTTGTTCTAGCGAGGATTGCAACGTGTTTCGAAAACAGCCCTCTGTTTATTGGGCCTATTTGCACTTGTCATCATAATCTCAGCTGGCTTGGCCGGCGGTGCAGTGATACACTGGCTGGATTTCCTATACTACTGCAGGTAATTATAATTTGCAATATTAAGTACATATATGTTTCATAATAAATAATCCCTTTAGCTATATAAAGCTGACGATAACAATCATTAAATATATACCCCAGGCCTTAATGAATTATCGCAGAAAGAGCACTGTGGGATGGTATGTATATCATTAATTAAAAGCTTCATATTTGTATAATATTCATATATATTTTGTAGGAGTATTGGTAATATTTTATTGGACTTTACCGGTGGTACTTTGAGTATGCTACAGATGATCTTAAATGCGCACAACTATGGTAAATTCTACTCTTAAATGCTGAAATCATTTATTTTCATTTGTATACATATAATATATTTATTGATTTTTTAGATGATTGGGCCTCATTATTTGGAGATCCGACGAAATTCGGCCTTGGTTTATTTTCAGTGCTATTTGACATATTCTTTATGCTGCAGCATTATGTCTTTTACAGGTACTTAAATATATATAAACATATTATATATTATTGTATATAATTTAATAATTGCAAGTCATCTATTAGACAAATTTTAAATGTTATCATCTTTTTGTCCATTCATTTTCTGTAATTTTGATTTTGCTGAGTCAATTTTGTTTTCGTTTTGTTTTTTTCACAGACACTCAAAAGAGTCTTCTAGTTCAGATATAACGACTGATACAGGGGTCCATAATGAAGCTCAGAACGAGGAGACGCTTGAGAAATATTAGACCTTAGCTTACTTATTTATATTGCTTTTAATTTGTGTAACGATTAGTACTTAAAGCTTATTTATACTGAATATGTTTGTACTATACTTGTCATACTCTTATTATCTAATCTACATATTTATTTCAAGTGCCGTAGCTATTAATGTACATTTAAATGTACGTGTGTATGCATTTATTGAAAACACTTAATTTGAATAAATCGCCATTTACTCAACATGTTGTTTCGAGATTAACTTTGGGGAAACCAAGCTTGTGTCTGTGATTTTTCCAAACGGGATTTTTTCAGATGTGTTGTCGGATGCAGAAAGTAAGTAAATAAATAATTTTAAATTCTCATATGCGTAAATTTCCGTGATCGTTGACCTGAAATTAAGGTTTCCCAAATATTAGCAATAAACATGAAGTTTTTGATGGTTTAACCACTAGGTTTGGGGATTTTATTGCATTCTAATGAGTAAAAATTAAACACACCTAATAAGTAAGTGGGTTTTTAACAAAATTTGTTTTTCTTTTAAATTATTATTTTTTAAATATGTTTACTTTAAAGATACGGGGGTTGCAATTGGATCAAAATGTAACCATTACTTGGGATTTATGCCATTGCATTAAGCATATATCTATATTAGTCCGAAACTTATTTTATTTAATATTTCTCTAGCTCACCATTTTAGATTGAAGTAAGATTTCTGCGTGTATTCTTTTTTTTAATTAAATTTTTCTACCATAAAAATACTTTATCTGGTCTGACACAAATCTGGTGGTCACCAGTTTTGTCGCTTTGTTGGTTATGTTACCTACATATTTTAATTAATATAAATGTATATGAAAATTTAAATTATAACGGCAGGTAATAAAATTTCCCCGTCTTAAAAATCCCTGGTGTACCATAAATTGTGGAAGTCGGTCGATAGACGACTTTATTTGGCTTGGTACGGTACAAAAGAAGTACCTACGATTGCAGCATGATACACCAACATGCATAAATGAGTTTCGCAATAACGAAACCTAGATGTACTGTCACACACTTTACAAATTTAATAATTAGATAAATATGAAGTCTTCTTGGCGACATAGATATTCAAACAACAGTTTTAATGACCAAACTAGCTAAGTTGTGTTTTGGCCCTCACCAATGCGTACATACAAATATCAAAAAGTAAACCGCGCATTTATCGACAACAGCTGTTTCCGATAGGTTTACGCTTGTTGCATCTCGTCACTTTAGTGATGGGAAGAAGAAGAAGTCGCTTGTTTGGTAATTTGAGTTTTTTGAAACATAAAATTTAAAATATAGCTATAACAATTTATACAAACAGTTGCAAAGTATGTACATTGCAGAAGCAATGTCTTGGAAGAAAGAAAGGTAATATTTCATCTGCATATAAATGTAAATTTACATGCATGTGCTACAAATGCATGAACTTGCTTAAATTCTGGGAATCCGGCTTTAATTATTATATTTTATATATTGATAGATTAAGCATTGATGCTGCGGAGGAGCAGGACATTTTCGGAGCTTCCGGCTCGGTGGCTTTGGAAAATGCAAACACTGAGCCAAATACGGAGGAAATGTAAGTGTTGTTGTTGTTTGGCAAACAGGTGCTTGTTAGTTTATCTACAGTTAGTAAAGTAATTTTTTGCTCAGTTAAAATTGCACATATATTTTTCAGTTGTTTTAAAAAGATAAAACCAATACTTTAGTGAAATAGTTGCAACTTGATATGTAATATTTTTCTTTTTTGTCAAAACTATTACTTGACTAACTGTATGTTATCTTAAACACATGTTGGGCTCTTATCTAAATACCCATTTTACTTGCAGGCCCAATGAGCCAATGGCATTTTTACAAGGTCTTAATGTGAGTACAAATAATTACATATAATATAATTTATTTAATTAATTTTAATTCATTTACAGTCAGGCAATTTGATGCAGTTTAGTCAGGTAAGATTTAAATCAAACCTTTTATCAGGGATTCAAACCGTAACCGAAACCGTCACCTTTAACCGGTGTTAACCGATTAATATTTTATTGCTTAAAGCGCTGCGATAAATCCGTTTGAACCAGAATGAGCGCAAAACTCGCAACCGCAGAGAGCATGCTGTTTATCAGCGAAATGTCGATCTCGAATAGACCCATTGGTTTTATTTTGTACTTAATGATGACAACTTGCAGAGTAAAGGTGTGAACACTTTGTTGATAACGCCAATCGGCCTCATGCACATCCATCTCCTGTAAAATAATGCCTGTTAATCGGGTCTCGGTCAATACATCGTTGCTTAAGTACGTCAAAAGCGCCAATTCCAAAATTGATATTGTCAAGAAGACTAAATTGATCAACGCACCGAAGGCATCGTACGGCTTTTTACCAATAACAGACTCAGCTATCGTGTAATACTGGTTATAACATCCCACGGTAATGCCGAGTAGATGGCAGATCAGCGATAACACAATCGAAAGCGACATCAGAGCCATGTAATCTGTACTCTGAGAGCATATCAATTTATATTTCGCCGACAGATCGTCCAGCTCATCGGCCATTGTGCAAAATCGTTGAATGCGATAATATTTGGAGTACATTTTCTGGTTATCCTCGTGCTGCATGAGATTCACCTGTTGCACTTGCAATTTCAGTTTCGCATTTACAGACTCCAAAATGTTCTTCGCAATGATCATGGCGCCAAAGTAGCAGTTGTTTAAAAAATTTGAAATTACCATTGGAAATAGATTGTAGAGGGTCCAGGTCCATTTGAGATGCGGCTCGTTTCGTTTTTGTTGTATTATCAAAGCTACTTCCAAGACAAATGGAAACCCAAGGACTTTAATCAATGCCATCAACACGGACGTCATTACTGTGCGAGTGTCAATGTGAATAGATCTCATCGTCTCAAAGAGAGGCACATTACTCATCATCCGGGCCACAGTTTTGCTCATCAACATTTGGGTTATGAAGTTGATGATTGCCACCGTAATGTTCATATAGCTGTACAATTTGACGGCATCTCGCAGATTTAGCTGTGCCGTCGTGTAGTCCACATACATTTGACGTACATAGATGCTGGTGAAGATCGTTGTCACCAGCATGGCATATGCCAAATATTTCCGGGAGAAGATGAAACGATTGCGGCCACGCAGCGTAAAACGATTGGCAAAGAGTCCAAACAATGTTAGCATAAATATGAGTATCACGAGCAAGGCATGAACTAATCTAGCTGTGCCCCGAATGGGTTTACGCGAGAACCGGATGCCAAAGAGGGCCATTGCCTGAGAAGGTCTTTTACCAACTGACCTGACCAGGTGTTCTATAACAGACAGTTAATTGCTGTTTAATTGTTTCTCTTATCATAGGACTGGAATCTGAAAGACATGTCATTCTCATATAAACACTAATCAAAAATCATTAATCAAAAGGGTGGAAAATTGAATAACCCTTGTAACTCAGCTGCCACTTTAGTTTTTCCACTAATTTATATATATATTTTACCTTTTTTAGCAATCCGTACTGCGTGAAATGATGCTACAGGACATTAAGACACATATTAACTCATTACCCAAGCTGGAAAATCATAATAATGGTGATTATTGTTTCGGCATGGTGCTGGAGGAGCCGCCCAAGTCCCACTGGATGTTCTCAGTACCACTGAATAAGCTGTACATTCGCATGAACAAGACCTTCAACATCGACGTCAAATTTAGGATCAAAATGCCCTTTCAGCCGTTAAACTTGAGGGCTTTTCTCTGTTTTGTTAAAGATGTCAGTGGTCCTGTGCTGCGTTGTCAAAATCACTTAAGTACAGATATTAGTAAGTTATTATTTAGTTATCTCTGCAAAACTATTCATTAATTAATGTTTCTCTTACAGTTAAGGACAATATCAGCATGCGAGAAAGTCTGCTGCGCTGTGAGAATCCTAATACCACTTACTGTGGAAGTGCCGAGGGAAAGAGTATTACGGAGAGATACTCTGTGCTTGTACCATTGAATATGAGCCGTTCCAGCCATCAAGGCGGTGGATTTATTAGACAAACACTTGCCTTTAGTTTTGCCTGCCAGAACTCATGCTTTGGTCGCAAAGAAACCTGTTTGGTTTTCTGTCTGGAAAACATGAAGTAAGTCAAGCAATTCTTGAAAGTAAACAGTAACTAAAAGTATTTTATTTTGCAGCGGCGATATACTAGGCCAGCAGGTGTTGTACCTGAAGATTTGCACGTGCCCAAAGCGCGATCGCAATCAAGACGAACGCCACATTGAGAGCAATAAACGCAAGCTATTGTCTGGTGCTTCGGAGGATGAAGATGTTGACGAGGAACGCGGCCGAAAGACGCGACGTCGCACGCTGCCGCGTGATGTCAAGGAGGAGAATGAGAGCAATGATAGCTCCGACGTGCAGCCCTTCCCAACAGATTGGAACGTTTCGCGTACTGTGGATGGCAGTTATCTTCTCGTTGTTAAGTGCTCCAAGAAGGATCAGCTCTTGGAGAGCATCGAGGGGATGATTATGATGACGGGTGGCGCACTGGTACGAAGTCCACAAAATTCAAAACTGCGTCAACATGCAAACCATTTGCTAAACTTAAAAAGTAAATATAATTCTACAAATTGTTTACCACTCCTAAATATGTTTCCAATTACAGAATGCGCATTCAAGTTGTCATAACTTGGATTACAGATGAAGTCTACTTAATTTGTAAGAACAATGAATGAATACCTGCGAAAAAGTACAATCAAAGTCTCTAAAGCTAACACAATATGTTGAAGTTGTCATAAATTCAGTTAATTGACTGTGCTGCCTTAATACTTAAGTTATAAATAATAAGCATTAAAGTGAATTTTGTAATAAATGCATATGTACCATGTACATACAGATTTACAGTAAATAAGTATTTATATCTAGATATTAAGCATTCCCCTTTGATGTCATAGACTTTATAGTTTTCGCGGTCAATGCTCCGATCCATGCCGCAAATATGTCAAAGCTGATGTGTTGGATTTTCATATGCATATTTACACTTGTTTTTTCATGTTTTTTTCAGGTCTATGCTAAAAAGTGAAGCAAATTGCACATATCTCCTTCTCGATCTGCACGCACATGTGCGAGATGATGGCAAAGATCAGCGAGCAGATGTTGTAATGGTAGGCGTTCTTCTGCCACATGCATAATGTACTAATACATACATACATACATAGTCATACATACTTGCATGCATACTTGCTGTACATTGACATAGGGCAGTGCCGAATAAGGCGTCTCCAGACAGACGCTATTTTAATTTGAACGGCTTTCTCTTTCCCAGTTTGGATACGGCTTGTTGAGGTCTCTTGTAGCGTATTTGCTTACTGGTTTCCCATAACGGTTGAGTGGAGTGAAATTATGAAGAGCTCATCATTTACGCTCAAAGCTGAGCAATTCTTTTAAACGTTTTTGAAAGTAGCCAAAAAAAGGCATTTTCGAACTTATTAGGTAATTGCCCACGCTTTAAACTTGAAGTAATTTTATATGTGATGTAATCGATTTGAGATACTTAAATTATTTTTGACTTTAAGACTATATCAAACAAACTATGAGTGCGACGATTTCAGAAACTATTAGAGCTTGAGTTGCCTAAATTGGTATGCGTAGCAGGTGAATTCCACAAATTTTATTTGTCACTGCAGTGTGTATCAGTGTTGCCATTTTAGCTTATTTATTGCTAGATATAGTAGGTCTATATATGATGTGGCTTCTTTGGTTCAAAAATTATTTCGATTTGATTTTTATTTTAAAAATTTTTATAATAAAAATTGACAAATAAGAGTTATGTGTCAATTTTTATAATAAAAATTGGAAATAAGAGTTAGGGTTTAATTTTTATATAAAAATTGAAAAATAATTGTTTTTAATAATTTTTTAATAATTAAAAAAAATTTTTTTTATAAAAATTGAAAATAAAAGTTTATCCTCTTTTCGAATTTGGCTATAAAAAATAACATGTCTGTTTTTTCCACTCTTCTTGGACGCTTTTTTATGCTTTGATTTTTTTAAACTCAACTATTATTCGCAGTTCCTGATTTTTAGACAGTTTACTTACAATGTAATATTATAAGTAAACAAAGAGCTTTAGCAACTAAGACCTTAAGCTAATATAATTGTGTATATGGAGTATGCGTGGTATATACAAAGTTTATAATAATGATGGTGAATTTAGACATTTACAATGCTTCGAAAACGATGTGAGTTTTGTTTAAATTTTCAAAGGTTGGGTTGAAAATGGGGAAATACTTTTAAATTTTTCCAAATGCCTTAAACTTATTTGCAGCTTAAATGCTATAAAATTAAGCAAAAGATTTGCTTTTAAAGTGTAAAATTGTTACAGGTTATCCAAAATATTATTTAAAAATCAGAATTTAAATTTTTATTTAACTTTAACTTTAGAAAAATACCCCAACGAAGAGAGAATTAAAATTAGTTTAAATAACAATTGTTATATATTGGCTGTATTATAGTATCTTCAAATTGTGGCAACAATATCTTAATTCTCAACTATGATTCTTCAAAGAGACGAAAGCCTAAAAGAGACCTTAGTAAGTAGGCAGTTTCAGTTTCCAAATAGGCAAAGGGTCAATATAGTTTTGTGAATTTTAATAGCTCAGTTTTTTTAGGTGCTTTCCATTAGTGCACAGAGTTATGGGAGAGAGGTGAAAAGGTGTGTATTCAATGCTCATAAAGCCAAGTTAAGCCAAGACATCAGGTGAAAACTTCCCACACACACACACACACGCACGCACACAATGCCAATGCCAGATATTCGATTCCACTCGAGAGTCGAAGCACCTAAGCTATTGCCAAAGAGAGAGAAGAGTGGGAGAGGGAGAGAGAGAGAGAGGTGCAGCAACAGCTTTTGCAGTCGCTTGGCAGAAATCAAGACAATTCGGCGACAATGGCACACGGCAGTGAGAGCGAAATAGAGAGAGAGAGAGAGAGGAAGCGAGATCTGCAGCTTGTCTACGTTGTTGAGCAAAGAGTGGGAGAAGAGTTGAGCTGTAAGCTGTGCGCGCAGTTTCAGTATAGTTCGATATCGGTTGGTTAACACACGTGCGGAATTCGTTATAAGTTGGCTGAAACGGAATTTAGCAAAAACAAAGGCAAACTGAGCAATAAAATAACAAATAAATAATAATAAGATATAATAAGACGAAACTATTGCTGGTTGTCGTCACATCTGGTTTTTCTGTGTATTTCTTAATGCAACTTTGTGAAAATGGTTGAAACGGCAACAACAACAACAATCACACGTACCACATCGAGTGGCCCGGCAACAACCAGTGTTGCCCCAGCGGCCACGCCCACCGCTGCAGTGGTGCAACGCAACAACGATGAAACGACACGCGCCATATTCAACCTGAAAGTTGTCATCTTTCTGCTGCTGTTGCCCCTCGTCTTATTGGCAGTGTTTCTGAAACATCTATTGGATTACCTCTTCTCTCTGGGCCTCAAGGAGAAGGATGTGAGCGGCAAGGTGGCGCTGGTAAGGCAGGGGGAGAAAGAGTGCAAGTTGATTAACCTTAAATTGCTGATAAAGTGAGATACAATTTGATGCGGTGATCTCAAAATTTCTTAAATTGCGTACTTGTTTCAGAAACAATTTACAATTCTTTTCATGTTTATTAAAAAAATGCATACTAAAATCAAATATATATTTGGTAAGTTTTTTTTTCAGTGTACAAAATCGTACACTTATAAAACCAAGCGTCTCGTCACGGCACGCAGTTTTCTTTTGAGTTTTCCCCCCTTCCCCTGGTGACATCTCCACCATTAAATGGGTGCGGCTCGAGAGCGTTGCTTATTTAGCATTTTGTTAATAAAACAAATATTTATGCTGTGCTATGCTTCCCCAATAAACAATCAATTGTTTATACATTCTGTTTAGTCTGTCTAACAAAAGTTAAATTCAAAGATATACGAGTATCTTGACAATTGATCCTCTATACATACATACATACACTTTTATGGGTTACTCAATTAATGGTCACGACAAGGTCAAGAGTGCTGCCCAAAAATGACATCGCATGTGGGCGCCTTTGACTAACTTAAGAAGTATCTCAAAATGTTTTGATATTGTCAATTTTTAATTTGCATTCCATTTGCATGGTGTAGGTGTGCCAGTTGTTTATTTGAAATGCTTCATCACATAAATACTCAGTTATGGATGCATACATATATGTACATACAAATATGCGTCATTAAAGCGCAGCTTGTTCTACACTCTGCCAGATCGTTCACACAGATACTCACACTCGCATATTCGCATATTCACATATTCGCAAAATGCGCTCTGTAAAAAAACAGGTTTTGATTTTGTTATAGATCTGAGCAACTTCACTTTTGTTTTCTTTGCCAAACACAACTGATGACGTTTGCACAGCTTCGTTGCGTCTCCGTCAAATGTAAACAACGCTGATAAAAGACTGAAGATAAAGATACTTATGTATCTGCTAGCTACAAAGGTATATACTTCGCAGTTAGGTAGCCATTGGTTGTTTACATACATTTGTTTGTTTGTTTAGTTTTTCATAAAATAGGAATTTAATAATTACAGCAAAAAAGATAAAGATAAAGATAAAAAGTCAGGTGTATCTGCTAAATACATGCGGGAGTATCTTGTCGTATAAGAACTGACATCATTGCATACTTATTAAATTGCCTGAGCATTGACATTTGTAATACTTAGTTATACCAACGAGATAAAGTATTTACAAGATATTAATGCTGATCTCTGTATTTTTGATTACAAGTTGTGATAAATTTTGCAATAGAATCTGATCTCATAGAATTCTAATTAAATATTCTTATTAATTTAGCGACATAACTGAATTGCTCAACAATAAAGTTACATACAAACTTGCAACAATACAAAACTGAAGAATGCGACTACATACATATTTACATGTGGATTGTGTATTGTTCTGTTCGCTCAGCTTGTCAGAGGTCACATCATTTTAATTACGGTCAAAAGTCACTCAATTGTGGTAAATGGCAACTAATGTACATATATACGTGTGTGTGTGTACATACATATGTGTATGTGAGCTCAACGTATCTTTAACTAAATGCTGTAATGTAAATCATGTATTTAAGATACTTGTATGTACATACATATGTATTTATGACAGCAAGTTGTTCATTGTTTGCAAATAAAGCCAATTAATTTGTGCTACGGTAATTAGTACATATGTCTGTATGTATGTTTATGGGTCATTTATGTATGCTCATACTAATTTAGTGCGTATTTCACAGGTGACTGGAGGTGGCAGCGGTTTGGGTCGCGAAATTTGCCTGGAGCTGGCAAGACGCGGCTGCAAAGTGGCCGTTGTGGATGTCAACTCAAAGGGCTGCTACGAGACTGTGGAACTGCTGTCCAAGATACCGCGTTGCACCGCCAAGGCCTACAAGGTGAGCAAACTAATGTTCCACTGATGACAATCAATTAACTTTGGCCCACTTAATGCGACAGAACGACGTGTCCTCGCCACGCGAACTGCAGCTAATGGCCGTTAAGGTGGAGAAGGAATTGGGCCCCGTCGAAATTCTGGTCAACAATGCCTCCCTGATGCCCATGACATCGACGCCGCATCTGAAAAGCGATGAGATCGACACCATTTTGCAACTCAATCTGGGCTCCTATATAATGGTATGAAACAGATCTTATTTATTTATTTAATGGCAACTACAGTAAGAGCAGTTGACCAAAAGTATTTTTATAAAATTAACAAATTTGATTTGATATAAAAATTAATAGAAATTGTATATAAATTGTAAACTGAAAGTATTAAGAAAATAAATTAAATATTCAAACTGTAATATTTACAATGTATATGCAATAATTATTTTTATTGCAGACCACTAAGGAGTTTTTGCCCAAGATGATCACACGTAAATCAGGTCACTTGGTGGCTGTTAATGCATTGGCTGGTAAGTCTTGAACTGAATCTGACTTGGTATAAGTTTTTCATGTAGATTGTATTTTTTTTATATAGGACTGGTACCGCTGCCCGGCGCAGGCATTTATACCGCCACGAAGTATGGCATTATGGGCTTTATGGACTCTCTACGCGCTGAGCTGCGGCTCTCGGATTGCGATTATGTTCGCACGACAGTGGCCAATGCTTATTTGATGAGAACCAGTGGGGATTTGCCACTGCTTAGCGATGCGGGGTAAGAGATGTTCAGAAAATATATGTAATTTGAAACTATTCAAACCTATTATTACAACTTTTTAATTAAATTTAAAAATATGCGAATTTTCAAAAAGCAGTCCAATATTTATCAACACAGCAATGTTTAGTTTATGTTTTATTGATTAACGAAAGTACTATTTTTGACATGGTTGATCAGTTCTAATATCAGTAGAGTCTTTAAATTTGTATTCATCCCATTGATTATAAATTCTTAATTCATTCAAAATTTGAGGAAATGAATTTAATTGATATTCATTGTTTAATCAAATTGTATAGCAATGACAGCTTATTTCATCACTAAGTACGTTTAGGTTTTTGAATGAAATTTAAATTCGCAACGCGCATCATTGATTTTTGTGCATGATCAATTGTTTTTTTTTTACTCATTCTCTATTCAGCAAGCGTTAATTTATTATTTTACTAAATCTTTTTGCATTTATTTATATTTTTTTGTAGCATATCCCAAAGTTATCCTGGTCTTCCAACACCCTATGTTGCTGAAAAAATTGTCAAGGGCGTTTTGCTAAACGAGCGCATGATCTATGTGCCAAAAATATTTGCAATCAGTGTTTGGCTGCTCAAGTAATATAAAGAATGAGCTCCATAAATTCTCATTTTTGTATGATATAATGTTACTTTTTCTTTCTAGATTATTGCCTACAAAGTGGCAGGATTATATGCTCCTGCGTTTCTATCACTTCGATGTACGCAGTGCTCACCTGTTTTATTGGAAGTAAGAGGATAATGGATAGGAAGCTTAATTGAGTTCGTTGTTTCCAGCCCAATTATATTAGGTTAAACGTTAGATAATAAGCTCATTATTTATTTATATAAATTGATGATCGAATTAATAAAAAGTTACGAGATAAAAAGAAACTGGCAGAAAGAAAGGAACTTAATTTAAAGAATATACATTTTCATAGCATACTTTTGCGAATCGATAGGGATTAAGTATGTATTTACATATATTTGTGATACACGGAGATTTCTTCATCTGCTTTTAACACACATTTACAGAAGGTTTTAATACCCGAAACTGTGGAAAATATTATCGGAATTATCAACCGCAGCTGTGTCAACGATTTCCGCACAAAATGATTACAGCCACAGCCGCCTCGAGTTGGCCATGTCGTCGCTTAAATATTCGATGAGATATTCATAACTTATAATTAGGCTTAAGGGCAAAAAAGTAAGCTGAAATCCATTTATATATATGCTTTTTTTTATATTTTTACGCAAATTAATGTTGAGCAATAAGTGCAACGCAGATTAATAAAAAATTAACAGGATAAATTGCCGCCGACAGCCGCTGTGCGGACAAACAGATAAATATAGTCATGTATGTATGTTTGCGCACACATCATGGAAGTGAACTGTCATTAACATAAAACTCAATGCTGTCAGTGACATTGGCAGTGTGCTGACGAAAGTGATTGCAACAAATTAATATATAAATTATTCTTAATTAAATGCTACCGAATATATGCTTGATTATCGTGATATTTAAATGGCATTTAACGAGTGACTCGGTCAAATGGAAAGCAGCACAGTAGCTGTAACAGGTTATCAGTGCTCGTACTGTGTTTTCATTTGTTTTCTTAAAAAGGGGGGCAGCCCACAGATGCTAGGCAAAGGACCCCATATGGCGCACACTACAGTAGAGGCTCAAGTGCGGCCTCGATGTGATTAAGTGAACGTTAAAATTTCAAATGCAATAAGTCTAGAAGCGAACAGTAATAACAGAGCCAGCGACATGTGCATAAACAAACAAGACGCAGGCAATAAGATGAAGATTCGATAAAGCGACTAGGAGATACTACTTAAATTGCTGTTTTGCTATAACGATAGTATTTTCAAGACCATCGATAGTCGACGATAGTCGAAGATAGTGCTTTCGATAGTCGACGATAGTCCCGGACACAAAAAATACATACAGTTTGTCAAGAAACACTTTACACACTGAAAAAAACTTAATTTTTTGACATTACATAAGAAAATTAAAGCTTTTTATATGTATTTGGAAAGGTCATTTAAATTCCGTTTGAATGATGCAAAACGTTCCTTAAACCATTAAGTACCCATTAAAAATTTTGAATTTTTGTAAACATCTACAAAAATAAATAAATTTTCAAAAATCTCTTCGTTAGTATTTTTGATGATTTTGGAAAATGGCTAACAAGCTACTTTTTGAATGAAAATGAGGTTAAAATAGTAATTTTTAGGAACTTTTAAACTATCGATAGTACTTAGGGAACTATCAAAAGTGAGTGGCTGCTATCGATAGTTTTCCACCTCTAGTGTGTATGTTAACTTTTGTTCTGCTTTTAAAAATAAATTAGTAGCCTTTGCGTGATATTTTTATACCCGTTATTTAAAAAAATAAGTAAAGAGAAGGAAGCTTCTGCGACCCTATAAAGTATATATATTCTTGATCAGCATCAACAGCCGAGTCGATACTGCCATGCCCGTCTGTCTGTCTGTCTGTGTGAGGGCCTAGATCTCAGAGACTATAAGAGCTAGAGCAACCAAATTTGGCACACAGACATCTATAAACCCCACGCATATCAAGTTAGTTTAAAATTTTTGCCACGCCTCTTTCCGCCTCCGTAATTCGCGAAAAGCCACCACAGGCACAGTTTTCAAGATATTAGGATTTTTTTTACTATTTAACGTTAACTACTATTATTACCTATCATCGTATTAAATCGTAACATGATCGGACAAATAGAAAGGTGGTAATGGCTGATTAAAGCTTTTAAGAAATATAAGTGCCTAAAAGCATGCAATAAAAAATATTTTAAATTTATTTAACCTATAACCTTTTCCACTTGTTTTAAGTGATACCACATAAACTAATATTAATAAAAACATCTTGATTGTCAGATGGGTTTATGATTGCTCTTTCTTTGATATTCGTTTACACATCTAAGAATATATTATATTCATAGCCAAGTAAAATTCTTTGTTTTTAATTATAAATTTTAATTATTCAGCTTAGTCAAATTTTGCAACTGTGCAAATTTAGTAGTCATAAATTGCCACTATTGAAAAATAGCTCGTATTTTTTAAACGGCATAATCAATTCGATCGATCTTTCTATGATATTTATTTCCACTCACTCAACAATTTTTTCTCTTGTCCATCAACTAATATGCCCTTTTCAGATAATGGGTATTTGCTTGCTTGTGCGGCGTTGAGGCAGCGCCAACAAAAACACAACCTGCTGTCAGATATTCCCCAAAGACTAAGAGGTTGCCGTCATTGTCGCGACTCTGAAATAAATTCTAATTACAATTATGACAAAGACCCCCAGCACCTGAAGCTGTACACACACATGTGCACACATAAAAATAATAAAAAGAAGCCCACACCCCTTGCCCCGCCCCTCTAGCCCATCGAATCGTTGCATGAGCTGCGCATGCGCAACTGCATCTTTCCATAAATAAAGCGCACTAATTACTTATGTGCTAGGGTTACAATTACACTGAAATCGGGGGCCTGTCGAGAGTTTTATGGTCGGTCTATGGGCTCATCATGTGCTCTTCTTGCCCCCGCAGAGTTGTCGACTCATAACATCGATTTCGAATGGCATCTATGTGTATCCAAACATTGTGTTTGATTTGCACTCTTCTGGAATTCTGTTTATTGCTTTCCATTTGATTGTCTTCTGCCCCATCTTCATCTTCAGATCTAGTTACAGCGACAGCTTCTGCTGCAGCTCTTGCAGATGCATCTTGGCTGCGGCATGCCTCTCATTCCACGTTGCACGTTGCAGCGCGTCGTCTGCTCGACGCTCCATGTGGTCCGCTCCTCCCGCCACTCGGTGACGTGCTCGGAAAAGTATCTAAATCGAAGCCGTCATCATTTGTGAGGTATAAACATAGAATAGGTGCATGCCACTTAGAATCGGTTGCATTGAAGTTTCCTTTCCTTTAACACTTGTTTATGCTTATTATCAAAAGTCAATCAAATTATCTGATGATCTCTGTTAACCAGTGAAAGCTTAACAAATGTACACTACAAGTAAATAGTATTAACTTACTATTCAGAATTAAATAAAAAATCCTATTGAAGTGCTGCACTTGCTAAATTTCACTTTATTGGATTTTTATCTTTGGTTAAAAATAACTTAACTTAAGAATAAAATAAACATTTTAGCAATTTCAACAACTTTATCAATCAGCATATGAATATTCAATTGCAAAAATTCCTTTTAAATGGTTTACAGTAGAAACTTTGCTTAGGGGAAAACAGTACAATTTCTTACATACATTCTTTATTTAACAAATACTAAACGTTGTATAAATTTATTCCCAATTCAAGTATAACTTATAGTTAAGTGACTTTCTTTAATATTGCAAATTAAAATGATTTTCTAGAAATTACTGAAATTTTCTGTCGAATTTGTCCGTGTCTACATTACCGAGTTTATACTGTACTATGTCCACATGATTTAGCTTTCATCAACATAAATAAATTCCTTTTTTAAATTGTCAAATGGTTATTTTGAAAAGATATTTAGCAAAAGTGCATGTGAAACATTTACAAAATGTATTTATTTTATTTTTTCGATTTCAACTAATTGATTTGTACAAAAATTTATAGAAATTCCTATAGCAATTTTGAAGAGCAAAAAGTCTTTTAAACTGGTATACAATTATGCAAATGTGGTCAGCTCGTTTATTTCATCTACATGTATGAGTTTATCCATTATAAAATTCTCGTTTCACTTGCAATATTCATATGGACTTGTCAAACTGTCAACTGAAAATAGAATATTTATGCATTTTTATGCTGTCGCCGATGAATGTGAGTATGAGTATGAGTATGGGTATGGGCATGAGTATGAGTTTTATGAACTCTAAAAAATGCACTCTATAAATAGGAAGGCGGCGTGGCGGCAGAGCAACCGGAGTACAAATCAATTTTGGCCCCATACTGCGGTTGTTTTTTTTTTTATGTTTTTTAAGTTCACTCCGTTCCGTCTATTAGGCATTGCAAGGTGAAATTGGGATTATAAAATAAAAAAAGTGTATTAATAAAAAACAAAATGAATTGCTGACACTTGAGAGGTTTCATTGGATTTATGATGGGTCGAGTGTGGATTGTTATCAAGTTTAATTGAACGATTTGTTGCTTAAACCGAAACCTTGTCTAACAATGCTCCAGTCCTGAGTTTCAGTCAATGGCTATGTCATTTGCATATGTGCTCAAATTGTTTGTCTATCCCTACACATTGTCTGGCCCATTATTAATGCATTGAATTGGACAGGAAAATGCTTGTCCAGAACACACTCCTGTCACGCATGCATAAATCCTTAAGCGAACATTAAACTACAAGTTTGCCAACGTTTAAGAGATATTTACATCCAGTGATGTATTGAAGATGAAGGAGGAGAGATGGAGTTACGAGTACTCATCGCCTGGATTTGCCAAAACCTGTTGCTTATGTTTCGACACTTTGGTCTTTTATGTTCCTCCTTGTAGTTTTATACATTTTCAACGGCTTACGGACTAATCTGGTTTGTCAGCATACACTTTATTTTTGCTTTGGCTTCGGTGTTGTCCATGTGTCGATAGTCCTTTTGTTGTTGCTGCTTTCTTACTTGTAAAGTTTCTCAATTTGTTTAAATCTTTTTTTTGGTTTCAATGCTGTTGGAGTTCCTACTGCGATAGCTTTAATGGCCATAAATTGCGTATACGCCACGTGAGATGTCTGAATGCACTTATCATCCTAATCTGCAGGAAACTTACTTATTTTTATTCTATTTTATTTTATTTTATCTTTTCATACAACTCATTTTAAGTTAAGACAATTAATTACATATACGCTCTGAATCAATCTCTCATATCCTTTAATTGGTTACACTTTTGAATCTATCCATTTATATTCTTTACCTACATTTCTAAACATTAGTTTGAGTCTCTGTGTCTGAGTTTGTGTTATTTATCCTTTTGGACATAAAATGTTTTTTCACAGGGCTCTAGACTGTAAATAAAAGCTGTTAACTAGTTTTGAGTCACAGTCAGGGAGCACAGTTGTCATTCTTGGCATTTTGTATATGTTCTGTGTCCTGTAAATTTGATAAACAAATGGGTATGAAAGCTGTGAAAAGACACGCAACACTTCAACATTTAATTGATATTGAATTAAATTCAGGGATACATTTCGATAATCTTAATCTTGATGAAGGAAATACAAAAAAAGAATTTGTCTATCCTGAAAAACTCATGTTTATATTGGAAAATATATTAAAACATATTTTTTAGTGGAACATAAATTAATGTTAATATTATAAATATAATATGGGTTAATAAATCAGAGTAACAAATCAAGTCCAAATATTTTTTTAAGTTTTGTATAATTTTACTTTGTTATGTTTATGTTTATAAGTAATGAATATATAAATTCAATAGTTAAACTTTATGTGCTTGAATATTGAATTTAATTTAAATTCAATTTATGTACATTAATTAAAGTTTGGCACATTTTTTTTTTAAAAGGTAATTTCCAGTCGAGCATCTGTCTAGTGGAGAATCCTCTTACTTGTTTGCTGTAAACTTGTTTCTATTATTTGGACCTTGTGAAATTATTTAATGCCCGCCCGGTTTCTGCTATTGTCTGGACCCTCCCAAGTAGGAGTAAGCCAAGTTAACGTCTCGACTGCCTTTTTAGTGTTCTTTGTTCATTCGTATTTATCATTTCGCATTTAATTGTGCACTGACATCTCCTACATGCCGAATATGTTTGTATGTACATATGTGTTATGTAGTGTGTGCTTATGCTTGTGCATATGTATGTAGGTAATTTGTAAGCGTTGTCGCCTGTTGTTGTTGTTTTTGTGCTTATAATAGCGTTAGCTGAGCCTCAGCATGGTATCCTTAAAGTGTTTGCTTTTGCTGCTCAGCTCCTGCCTCTTCTATAAACGTCGTCTGCAGTGGGACGAGCAAGTTCCCTTACATCAACCAGTGCATGTTAAATCCTTTTAGACCCTGTACCCTGTACGTAAAAAGTAAAAAGTATTCAAAATATTTTTAAAAATAAAAAACGCTTCGTTGAATCGGGCACCTGGGTTTCTGTTGAGGAGAATATCATAAAAAGCAAATTGAAAGATTTAAGTTTTTAAATTTTAGTCAATATATTTCAACAGCCACAAACAGAATTTAAACAAGTGGGAAAGGCTATAGTCGAGCTCCCGACTATAGGATACCCGTTACTTACATAAACAAATTAAAATTTTTTTATTGCATGCTTTTAGGCATTTTAATTGCTTAAAAGCTTTAATCAGCCAGTACCACCTTTCTGTTTGTCCGATCTTTTTGGGATTTAGCTAACGTTCACCGTTTAAAAAAACATAATATCTTGAAAACTGTGCGTGTGGTGGATTTTCGCGATTAACGGAGGCGGAAAGGGGCGTGGTAAAATTTTGAAACAAACTTGACCTGCGTGGGGTTTATAGAAATCTGTGTGCCAAATTTGGTTGCTCTAGCTCTTACAGTCTCTGAGATCTAGGCGCTCACACAGACGGACAGACGGACGGACGGACAGACGGACATGGCTATATCGACTCGGCTGTTGATGCTGATCAAGAATATATATACTTTATAGGGTCGGAGATGCTTCCTTCTCCCTGTTACATACATTGCAACGAATACAATATCCCCTTTTACTTATTTTTAATAAGTAACGGGAATAAAAAGATACAGATCGAATAATAAGCAACAAAGATATTTTGCATAACATTTTTCTCAAAGTTTTTATACCCTGAGGGTATATTAAGTTTGTTCAAAAGTATGTAACAGGGAGAAGGAAGCATCTCCGACCCCATAAAGTATATATATTCTTGATCAGCATCAACAGCCGAGTCGATATAGCCATGTCCGTCTGTCCGTCTGTCCGTCTGTCTGTCGGTCCGTGTAAACGAAAGGATCTCAGAGATGGTAAGAGCTAGGACCACCAAATTTGGAATGAAGACTACCTATAATGTCAGGCAGAACAAGTTTATGTTAAAATTTTGCCACGCCCACTGTGGTGGGCGTAATTCATCAAAAACTTTCATCACCTTTAATCTAGGGTTTTAAGCTAAAATTTCAAATTTTTTTTACACCAACGGGTGTAGGATCATGTCCTGAGACTAATTACCAACTTTCAACATGATTGGGCCATAAATAGTGAAGATAATAAGCTATAAAGATTGGCAGAATATATGTATATAAATAGAATTATTCGTCATTTAATTGATTTTGCATTTACTCTGCCAGAATGGACATCGAGAATGTTAACCGAATTTGCCAGAATCAGTCTAAGAGGCGGAGTGGTCGAAGTGATAGGTGCTAGGCACGCGAAACGGGAGATCGCGGTTCGAGTCCCGGTCTGGTCGATGCAAAAGATTTTTAATTATTTAATATTTTTCGTTTATTTGAATTGTCAGTTAAATGGTAGAGACACGCGGGGGGCGTGGGTTCAATTCCTGAATAGGTCAACGAATTTTTTTCGTTTTTAAAAATATTTTTACTTTTAATAAATTTTTAAAATTTAAAGATAATGTATAAATTGCCGTAGCCTAGGCTCAGGGTATATTACTGTCGAGTGCACTCGACTGATCCACTTGTTGTAAATGGTTTTGATATGATCTACGGCTTTAATGCTCAACAGCGCTCCAAAAGTTTGCTTATATTTATATTTTCTAATTTAAATCTGATTTTGTTTTTTTATTTTAACATCCTAGCACAACAAGCGTATATGTACATACTTAAAAGTTAGTGAAATAGTCATACATAATGGCCGTGTTCACCAGAACAAATCGACAACAGAAAATCGATGAAATTTGCATGATTATTCTGGTGAAATGCAGTGATTAGCAATCATGATTTCAAATTTTGTGATGTATGATGACTGAAAATTCATCACCAAAATAGTACGCTGAAATTCTGTGATGTGATGCTTTGTTATCGAACAAACAAAATACATGATTACTGATTGATTAGTTCTGGTGAACGCGGCCAATGTTTATGAACACTTCTAGCAAATTTTATATTGAAATAAATTAATTTAATTCAATTTATTTTTAGAAAACACTCTAAATTTCCCTTTCAAATTTAATTTTTAGTTTGGATTTTAGTTATTTATCTACAAGTAAGGGACAAGTAATTATTACTTCTTCAATGACAACTCATTTTCTTATTTATTTATATATTAATTTTAATTTTCAAGATACGGCAAAGCAAAACAAGTTCTGTTAAATCTTGTTATTTAACTTTTGTAGAAATTCATTTATTGTTCATATAAAACCCATTTGGTTATTAATACTTAAAAGCAAACAAAAGTAAATAACCAATGATATTCGGACATTTAGTTGTGGTTTATTAGGATGTGTACAGATCACAAAACATTACATTTTGATGTCAACTTGGGCCTACTTTCTAAATGTAACTTTATTATAAGCACTCTATTTTCTATTATCCGTTGAATTTTCTCTTTGCAGATGCATCATCATAAAAGCTAATTCGGCGCCCTGGTGATCTCGATCTGCCCGAACAAAGTCATCAAATCTTCTCTCGATGATATTGTCTGTATATCCACTTTCCTTGGCCACGCGGATTATTTCGGTGCCCTTGGTCTTAAATGCCTCGTATTCATCAGCAACGGAATCAAGATGTTTGGATTTCATTACAGAAAAGGATCCTCTTGTGTATTGGTCTAAAAGACTCTCAAGTTGATCTTCTGGAACTTTTGGCCGGAGTCCACCAAATTGTTTTTCAAATTCGGAGAGCTGGGTGGCATTATGTATAAAACTCACATTGCGAGGAACCCATTGATTGTAAAAATTTTGAAACTTTTCGATTTCCGCTTGATCAGCAACTTTGCTATCCACAATCAGTTTGGTAAATGCAAGTATGGAATTCAAACGCATCTTTTCTATCTGGAACTTAGTATTTTCAGCTGCCTTCAAAAGGTCATTCTTGAGATTCGAATTTGGGTCGCAACTCACAAGGATCTGGAAAAAGTTTAGCAATTAGGGTACTTTGTCCTCTTCTCCTCGTCCTGCAGGATACGAACCAAAAGAGCAAGGCTCACTGCGAGAAATATGAAACGCATCTCGAAAAATCGTCATAAGACACTAAAAAGTGAGCGTTATTCACGCATCTTATATACGATTTGAAATCACTGAAACGACGCTATGACGCAAATATAACACAAATAAAAATATGATAAGCTGCATCCAATTCCAATTCTCTAGCCCCAAGATTCTGACCCCAAGATTATGGAAATGTCCATAGCTATGTTTGCATGGATTAGCCATGAGTCTTCACTGCGGAATTATTTTACTTTTGGCTATTTATTTATTCCCTGTCCCGGAGGTGTAACAGACTTCCGCAAATCTTTGTAACATACTGAAGGAGGACAGATGGCATTAAGTATATATATTCTTGATCAGCATAAACGGATAGGTTGATTGAGCCATGTCCCTCTGGCCATCTGTCTGTCCGTCAACGAAAACTTAAAGAGTAATTGGCATTTAAACTCCTTAGTTATTTCAAAGTTCGAATTTTATGCCTTTGCTGCCTGTTTGAATTTGCATATATTATTTACTATCAAAATACTTTTTCATAGACTGTGGGACAGGGTATCATAATGACCCGTGCGCTCGACTTTAACTTTGGGTGTGACGCAAAGCAGAGATAAGAAAAAATTTTAGAATTCCTAAACACAAAAATATTGAGTAAATATATTTTATGACTTATGACAAGTATATAGAAGAACCTAATTTTTGGATTTTTTTTTAGCATTTGCAATGTGGGCAGAGTATAAAAGATTTGAACATATTTTCCATATATATATATATACTACATTTGTACAAAATCTTTCAAATATGTATAGCATATGTACATATTTATGTGTAATCATCAAATATCAAACTTTGAAATTAGACAGACTGTTTATATTAGTGGTGTAAATCCCAACTGTGAGTCGAGTTCAAATAACATCAATTAATTGAGCTTTTAAATTTAAAGAAGATGGAAATTATATGGAAAAATTGCGACTTACTTAGGGCGAAAATCAGACCAACTTTATTCTTTCATAACTTTTCCAAAACTGATCCGAAATCCTAGCGTAATGTCATTTTGGTTTTGTCTCTAAATTTATTCCACATTTAAATTTTATTAATTTTGTTCAAATCATTTCATGTTGCCGTTTTGATGCAAGGGGTGCCTCTCTGAAATTTTTAGATTTTAATAAATGGAACTGTGAAAACTATTAATGTTTGTAGTGGATTCAATCGATAGTGTTACAGGTGTAGTCGGCATAGTTTGAGAGTTTCTCTTTATGTGGCATATCGTTGTTCCCCCAATCTTTATTAGTGAGGGAAACCTGATTGTCAAGTACTTGACTAATCGAATATTTTAGTTTTCGAAAGGATTGATATATGTTTACTGTACGAGTATACCCAAATGTTGTAGCCAACGACGGAGATGCACACATGAGTGTCATTAATGTATCGCTGGTGTATTGTTTCGGGTCTGTTGCTACCGATCCATGCGATACCCAAAATTCTCATTTGGTTGCTTGAACCGTGCATAAATATGTCAATAAAAATGTTGAAGTCAAACCCGGGAATAGGTTGGGTATATAAAAAAAAAGAAGGATCAAGACCTCAGCTAAACAAATACGAGCAGACTGAACAGGAGCTGCCTCATGTGTGTGTGTGTGTGTGTTGTGTATTGCATTTATCCTTGCAACAAGCCACACATTTAAAACTGTTAAATTATGACATGCAACTGTCAGCTCAAGTGGCAGAGTTGCTGCTGTTCTTGTTGTTGTTGCCTCTGTTGTTGCCTCTGTTGCTGCTGCTGCGTGAGAAAATGTTATCCTTATACCTAAACAAACACATTTGCTTTTATTTTGTGGACTCCAATCGGCTGCAAGTGCGCTGCATAGTAGCATATCCTTTGCGGCTGCCGTTTGTCCTGTCTGTCTATCTGTCTGTCCTCGCATCTGGATCAGGTTGCTAAGTAGTTATTGTTGTTGTTCCTTATTTTTCTCATTTTCCCACTATATCAACACAATTTTGTTTTACACCCAGCTAATTTATTTCCCTTCGACTTTCTTTAACGAGTTCTCTAGCTTTTCTTTCCGTACTCAAAACTCAAAACTAGAACACTAAAACACATGCATAAACCCGTAATCCGCAGTTGCGTTAGTTGAGAAAGCAGCGTCAAACAGGACATCCATTTCACTGTGTTATTAGGTCCTTTGTGACTTTGTAGCAGCTTCGCTCCGTGACCTGCGCTCCAGCACTTCAAAAATTGGTGTTGACAGCCGCGCTGAGAAATTGCCTCGCCCTTTACTCAATTTTTTAGACCCTGTTGTTTCTTTATTTTTTGGTTTCTGAGTGCTCGAAATGCTTATGTAAAATATGAAAAGAGTAATTAACATTAACGTTTCTAAGCGCGGTTGCTCAACACTCAACACTCAACACTCTTCACTTTATGCACATTCCTTGTCAGCTGCGACATCTGCTGCGGCGCCTTTTTCTTTGTTTCGTGTTGCGTGGGAAACTGTGGAAAGTGGAAAACTTTGGCGCACAGGTTTAACCAGCTCTAATCTTTGACCGAAAGCACTTTGTGGCACTTTTTCAAAAATCGATTGACTTTTTTCATTGCATAGTGTTGGGCGCGTGTCGTGACACGAAAATTAACAATTTATCGAAAGTAACATAAAAAAAACTTTTCAAAATAAACCTAAAGTTGAATTATTGAGCAAATTTCGTGAGTTGAATGAAAAAATGTAGCGCTCTAAAACTAGTTAAGGAATTTATAAAAAATAGAGTGCAGTTCCATTATATTATTAAAAATCTAATTATTAATAAGTTTAATCTAAAAAAAATAATAATCATAATATTTACGACACATTATAGTTGAAGGATTCGCTTATCTAAATTCTTAATAAATATAAAAATTTCTTATAAATAAATTAGATGAGTTTAATAAATAAATAAATAAAAATATTGGTGAAGTTCCATATTTATTTTATGCATTGTATTGTATGTGTTTTAAAAGCACTCGTCTCTAATGTAATGTGTCCGTGCTCAGATGCAATGTTGACTCTGCTGTGTCCACAGGGTGCAATAAGTTGGCGAGTTGCAAGGTTGTCTGTTGTGCTGTGGCATGCGACATTAAGCGTGTCAAAGAGCGGTTTCGACAAAGTGTTGACTCTATGAAACCATATGTTTACCGTTGCCTTCACGTTGCCATGTGCTTATTTTGGCTGCAGCTTTTGTAGTATGCATTTCTGCACATAAATCATAAGCCTCCAATAGCAACAAAAAAGCGAAAGAACTTTACTTGCACCAGTTGCATTGAAATGTGACCCGATTTTTGGGCAACCAAATCGAAACAAAAAACGGCAGAGAGTTTTTTTGCGAAGTATTTTATTAATTGTATCACGTGCAAGACTCGCAGTATATAAGTGCTTATGTTGGAAATTCTTGACGGGAGCACCGAGTGAATTACGAGAACAAAAAGATAAAGCGGATAAAGCTGATATTCAAAGTACTCAAAAACAAATTGAACAGAATCTGGTAATTACTTGTTCAAAGATAAACAGAAGGAGAAGACACAACACACTTACAAATGTGCTTAATAATTTCCATTTGCAGTGAACTGGAAATGTCACAGCCAGAAAGGCGGATACGCAGCTGCCGCGATCGACACCGTACCAGGCACTCGAATTCCCAAGTGCTGCTATTAGGACTAGCCTGAAGTTGGAGCACCTCATAAACATATCCATATTGTATATAATACTTTTATAAAATTATTTCATTTATGCAGCATCGTTTTAAAGTCCCTTACTCATTACCTGGTAATTGTACAGATAATACTTAATATAATTCATTTAATTTCAACTAAGAAAGTAATTTAAAATTACAAATATTTGATTTACCTTAAATATACTAAATAAATATTAAAACATTTCAAAAAGATTAAAAAAGATAGATAGATAAAGAGGCTTAAAATTGGGAAGCTCAATTTTGATTTGAGACTTGTGTTTCTTGGGCAAATCATCTTAGAATTCGTCGTAGATTACGATTAAAATCAAAAAAATGGGCTCACTCTTGTATATACTTTTTTTATTCTTGTATATACATAAATCATACGATTTTTGTATTTTAATAATTATCGTTTTGCTTGTAAATGCTGCCAAACAATTCAATTTTGAAAAGTTCTTGAAAATTTTCTTAAATTTTTTTATTTTGACATATTTACGATTCTAAAATAATAATTCTTATTAAAAATTATATTAAATCAAGAGAAAATTGTGTGTGTGTGTGTGTTTTTTTTTTAAGTTTAGGTATAGGATGTTGGTGTTTCCCTGTTTTATTTTGCGTTTGAGTTTTGCGAAGCGCTGTGTTTCATACAATGTAAATTGTAAACTGTGTTTAATGCTAAGTGGTATGATATGCATTTAGAGCTCAAAAGCAGTTGAACTTCCATAACTCGAACTTCTATAACTTAAATTTCTCTCTAACTCGAGCTAAATGGGTGGCAATAAAATTTATAAACTTAAGAAAAAAAACTCTAAAGGTCGAATATCTCCAAAACTCAAACCTTTTCTTTGGATAATGGTGATTCGAGTTAGGGAACTTCGACTGTATTTCACTTAGCGTCTTCTTTTTATTTTGCTTCAATTACTCTTTTTTTATATTATATTTTTATCTTATTGAAGTGACTTAACAAAATTAAATTTAAATACACTTTTAAAGCTTATATTATTTCAAAAGTATTGGAATGTTTGAGCTTGCTACACTTAAACGGTTGTTTTTAAAAGCAATTCTTTGCAAAATCTTGATGTGGATTTACCATAAAAACAAAAACAATTTGTCCCCTCTCACTTTTGCACAAAACTGGCTACGCCCTTGCATTCGCAATATGTTTTTTTTTATACCCTGAGGGTATATTAAGTTTGTTCAAAAATATGTAACAGGGAGAAGGAAGCATCTCCGACCCCATAAAGTATATATATTCTTGATCAGCATCAACAGTCGAGTCGATATAGCCATGTCCGTCTGTCTGTCGGTCCGTGTAAGCGAAAGGATCTCAGAGATGGTAAGAGCTAGGACCACCAAATTTGGAATGAAGACTACCTATAATGTCAGGCAGAACAAGTTTATGTTAAAATTTTGCCACGCCCACTGTGGGGGGCGTAATTCATCAAAAACGTTCATCACCTTTAATCGAGGGTTTTAAGTTAAAATTTTAAATTTTTTTTACACCAACGGGTGTAGGATCAGGTCCAGAGACTAATCACCAACTTTCAACATTATTGGGCCATAAATAGTGAAGATAATAAGCTATAAAGATTGGCAGAATATATGTATATAAATAGAATTATTCGTCATTTAATTGATTTTACATTTATTCTGCCAGAATGGACATCGAGAATGTTAATCGAATTTGCCAGCATCAGTCTAAGAGGCGGAGTGGTCGAAGTGATAGGTGCTACGCACGCGAAACGGGAGATCGGGGTTCGAACCACGGTCTGGTCGATGCAAATGATTTTTAATTATTTAATATTTTTCGTTTATTTGAATTGTCAGTTTAATGGTAGAGACACGCGAGGGGCGTGGGTTCAATTCCTGAATAGGTCAACGAATTTTTTTCGTTTTAAAAAATATTTTTACTTTTAATAAATTTTTAAAATTTAAAGATAATGTATAAATTGCCGTGGCCTAGGCTCAGCGTATATTACTGTCGAGTGCACTCGACTGATCCATTTGTTTTACTTGAACCCGTTAAACAGTGAATAAAATTATTTTAACAATTACGATCGCTTTTTTTCCGAGAGCACGACTACGATTTACCCTGTTTTTTTCATACTTCATTATAAAAAAATTAAGTCTGTGTCGGAGATCGTTGGAAAGAACGTTTGAAAAATCTATCTATCGAATGAAAAAACAACATTAAATTTATTAAGATGCAGGGTAAGTAACCTTCGGCGTGCCAAAAACATCTTTCTTTTAGTCTATTATAAAACTACTTTTTCATATACATTAAGTTAATAATACCAAGCTTCAACCCCTTATAGTTAATTACAGGGTATACTTTAACAAGTGAACTCAGTTGTGAAGGTAAGAATGTTTTCAATCAATCCCGTTTAAGTCGTCGAGCGGTTCACAAATATCAAGCGCATTGCTCAGAAAACGAAAAGATAATTAAAAGATTAATTTACTGTGCTTTGAATATGACGCTGATTACTGCATTGACTTCTCTGATGGCCATTTTGGCCACTTTAGTGTTGACTCTTGTCACTCCGCTGTTGATGTTGGCCGCGCTTTTAACCAAAATATTTGGTTGTTTAGTTTGTCATTCGCCCAAAAGTGTTGCCGGTGACGTGGCCGTTGTAAGTACAAAAAGCTAAGTAAACCTCGAAAAACAGGAGATTTTAAACATCTGATACCTTCGTAGATGAACGAAGGGAATTGATTTTATCGGTCGTACTTAGTCCAATTTCTAGTTAAACCAGGTCAAAAATTTAAATTAAAAATACTTTATTTATGGTATTTGAATTTAAACAATAAGGTGACTGGAGCTGCTCACGGACTGGGACGTGCCTTAGCTTTGGAATTGGCCAAGAAAGGTTGCCACATTGCCGCTGTGGATATTAACATTGAAGGCGCTGAGGAAACTGTTAAGAAAATCAATGAGATAGCCGCAGTTAAAGCTAAGGCATATAAAGTAAGTGAAACCAATTAAATTTGTTGTCAATTACAGCCAATTAAATATGTTTATACCAAGGTTAATGTAACCAGTTTTACTGAGATATCAAACCTCGAGATGAATGTTGCCCGAGATCTAGGTCCTGTAACAATTCTCATTAACAATGCTGGCATACTAATACTACGTAACGCCTTAGACCCCGCACCGGAGGATGTTCAGCGGTTGATTGACGTCAACATGACATCACATTTTTGGGTTAGTATTCGGACTGAGAATATTTGAGTAATAATAATCCGATTTCAACAAACTTATCCAGACCAAAACTGTGTTTCTGCCAACCATGAAGAAGCTACGCAAAGGACACATTGTTACAATCAGCTCGGCGGCAAGTAGGTTATTTACTTACTCCATCCTGAGTGGATTAATATATACCCTATCTTTATTTAAAGCCACATAAGTGCACCTAACAATTTAATTTGCGAATTCAAAAATGATAAATTTAAGTGAAATTTAAGAAAGTCATACACTCAAGCTGGTTTTTAATCGGTTTAAAATGTGATCAACAAGTCAATGACAGAGTGCATTGATTACTAAGTATATTCCAGTTTGTAAGTGGCTATAAACAAGCAAGAAAACTTGTTAGCTTTGCTTATGTGGATATTTGCACAATCTTAGTGAACCCGTTTTAGTTCTAATACAAAGTAAAATGAAAAAGCTGGTTATGAATGTAGTTTCTCATAATTGTAGGTCTGACTCCCCTGCCCTATAATTCCGCCTACACTGCCAGTAAATTCGGGGCGACGGGACACATGAAGGCCTTGCGCATGGAACTGTTGATTGAGAAACAGGAAAACATTTATGTGTGCACGGTAATGCCATCGTTCCTGAAGACCAATGATGAGATCGCGGAAATTGCCCACACCACGGGGTACAATCACTTATATCCGCTGATCAGTGGAGAATCTGCAGCTCGTCGCATAGTTAAGGGAATGCTCTCGGGCGAAAGAGAAATTAAAATGCCTCTGATTGCCGATGTACTTTATCGTAGCACAGGGTAAGTCGATCATCTATAATTTATAGTTTCACAATAATTTATTTTATTTATTTAAAGACTACTTCCAATCAGCTGGCAGGAGAGAATTATTGTCTTAATTTCTCGAAATATGCTTGAAAAGTTCTGTGAGATACGTGCCTAAATGTTTTTGTGGTAAAGATAATGTAAATATATTATGAAAAGATATGGTATGTGTTGTATATGTGAAATTAAGAGTTTTATAATTATGGAACAAGTCTGTTGTTAACAACAACATATTTATTTCATTTCATTTCATTTCATTTCATTAAAAACGTTTTAAAGATACTTAAGGTCCGTCGGATGCCACCGTTGTGTCAGATTGTTTTTGTTTTCCAACAAATAATTATGCTCCATTCTGTGGTTCGGTCCGGCTTTGTACTCGTATCCAAGCCAGGCGTTTATGGCCTTATTGTCTGCATTTGCCAGTTGGTTGCCTGCTTGTCTGCCTGACAGCTTGCAGGTTGCATTGACTGCAGCTTGCCACCCAGCTCAGTTGCTGACTGAACTGCAGCGACATGCAATCAACTTGTCAACAGATTCATGCAACTCTCCTCCTGCCTGCTCCTTCCTATCTATCTTTGTGCCCGAGTTGTCGGCTCCCGCTGCTGCTGCTGCTCATTATGCAGCTTTTATGGGATCATTCAGGGTGCGTAATTTATATCTATATATATAAAAGAAAGTCGTGTTAGTTACACCACTTATAACTCAAGAACGGCAGAACAGATTTGGGTGAAAATTGGTAGGGAGGTAGCTTAGAGCCAGGAGACGGACATAAGATACTTTTTATCCCGTTCGACACGGGTCGGAAGACCATCTGCGTTGTTTGTTTTTGTGCCTGATAATAAAACAAAAAATGTCGTGTATCACAAGGTACTTAAGTGAAGAGCAACCTATGTACTAAAATACAGAAATAATAATGAATTATTAATGTAGGTATTTAATTTTTTTGTATTTTTTCCAATAAAAAAAAAAACACAATCTGCTTATTTATTGCCATTAAGGCGGAACAAAGTTCGCCGGGTGATTCTTGTATTTTATAAAATTAAAAACCTTAACAAGAAATTTCTTAAATTTTTCATCAACTTATTGCCAGTCAGTTGCATGCCCCTAATGTACGGCTGCCACATTAAACATAACTCATTAGATATCGCACAATACTACAATTCTTTAAAATGCTGTTTTGGCCAAAATATTTCTAGCTGCTTTATCTTTTCTGTTGCTTTGTCGTAATAAAGGCAAAGTGATTTTCCATGCCTTCAAAATGAAATGAATGCCACCGCATTCGTAAGCAAATGTAACTGCCTTTCAGTTCCGCTTTGCATTTTGTATCTTTATGCTTCCAGAATTAATGCAACACATTAAGAAAAATGTTGCAAGCACTTCCGTCACCGTCACCAGCACAGACACCGACACCAACACCAACAACATCGCGTTGCAATGTTTGTCGTTGTGAAAGAGCTGCAACTAAAATGAAGCTTTCTTTTTATACTCTTACTGAGGGTATAACAAATTTGAACAAGGAATGTGAAAGCTCAAAAATTAAATGGAACTAAATTAAATTATATTAAATTAAAATTAAATATGCATATTTTAAATATCGAAAGAATGTTTGCAAAATTATTAAATTTATTATTTATTTATTATTTATTTCCCTTGAGATTTTAACTTCTCAGTGTATGTTTCATATACTCACTAACTACTGTCATGCGTTTCTGGCATATTTTCACCTTCTGCTTTTGCTCTGGCGTCTGCGTTGTGTGCTCCTTACATTTTTCCTAGATGTATCTTACTTTTGGTTTTTATATAAGTATTTAAAACATTTTTTGCTATCAATGCAACTTGAAATTTGCACAAGTGCATATACACATGAAAATACTTATAGACACATGTATACGTAGACATGCATATACGTATTTTCAAGGATGGTCGAGGTGCTTGCATTATATTCCTGCTGAGTCTGCTTTTCCTTGAGCCAGTGAAATACAAGTACGGAAACGAGACGCATTCACTCACATTCCAGCTTGACTGCAAGGATATACATATAAGTTTTTGCAAAATTAAGAGTAATAAAAAATACACAAGCAAGAAACGCTTTACGCAAATGAAAAAATAATACTATAAAATGCATTAATAATATAACAAAAAATAAGAATAGAGACAACTTTGTGTCAGACCAGAAGATTGCAAGTTTGCTTTAAAGTGCCATTTTGGCTATATATGAAAAAGGAAAAGCAGTAAAAATTAGTGCTGGATTCTTTATTAATATCATCGGTATTACGAAATGTTTTTAATATGATGAGTAATTAAGCAAGCGAAAGGAAAATACTCCTACGCATCTCATGGATAATTGTGGGAAACCCTTGGCTAATAAGTCTCTCACAATTATGCGCCCCTACGAGAACCAGGCCTTCTCGACTTTGCATAATTTCCTATTAAAAAGGCGTTAATGATGCATAGACAGTTGAGTCCCCGACGTGTCACATGGAACGCCTCAATGGCATTCTGATTGAAAAGTGAAATGTGTTTGTGTTTGTGGTATTGTCAGCGGGTCGGTTTGGGGAACTCTGAGTCGACGCAATAACTGGAGCGACTTTCTGGCTGTTTATTGTTTGTTTTTGACATTAACGTGCACTTTTTTCTCTTTTGTTTGTATAATCTTTAGGGGCTGTGGACAAACGAGGCATTTCCGTGCCTGATTATCGACCCAATATCCACTGGGAGACATTCGATTTTCACTCTTTGACGACGGCTTGAATTATGAGCTCGTCTTTGAATCGTGGGAAGTTTGTAATTTTGGGGAGCATTCATGATAAAAATTTTCTGCTTACCTGACCACATTGCAATCTGAAGTCACATATGAATATTAACGGTTGAGCATTCAAGGTGCAGACTGCAGCTCTATTGATGTATTATACTTGCTAATTCAAAGTACTTCTAAATATCTTGGAAATAAACAGCACTTGGCCCTTTATTTTATTTTTTATAAGAAACATTTTATGTTTAAAAAATAAAAAACATATAAAGAGTACAGTAAAAATAAAAGTAAAGCTCAACTTTAATGTGATTTAAGCTCGAAATTACAACTCAATTAACATGTTAACCTGAAAGTCAGAAGCTGAGTTGTCGAATTGTGTCCATGTTTTCATTTGTAAATAGATTAGAATTTATTTCAACGTGGCCGTGATTTGGAAAACCAATTAAAAATTGTTAATGGCATTTTCGCTGGTTTTTGGCAACTTTTGATATCCAATTGATTTGGTATGCAAAACAGAGACACACCATAGACAGGCATCCACAGTGACGTCCAGAGTGGAGATCTACTTGTTGTCTCTGGGTGAATGTATAGTAATTTGGTTGTTGCCAAGCACATAAATCACATGTTTAGCTAATTAAACGTAACAGTAAATACCGATATGGGGTCAGCTGACAGACAGACGGTCAGACAGATGGACGGACGGATAGACGGTTTAACGAGTAGGCGAAATGCCACCGAAAATCTGGAGTTACACGGCCCTAAAGGGATGTGGCTCGTAAAGTTGCTTAACTGCCTGTTTCAGGGGCAGTTTATGGATTGTAGTTGGGACAATAATCATAAAAATTGCATATTAAAATGCATTTGGGGGCGTACACACACACACACTCACGCATATAATCACACATACATATCTGTGCACATGTGTGAGTTTTGTGCGTGGCATTTAAATGTTTATAAATACAGTCAATTTGCTGTCAACTCTTGAACTAGGCACACATGTTGCAGCAACTCCTTTGCAATTGTGTGACTGTGTGTGTGAGTGTATGTGTGTGTGTGTGCTGCGAGTAGTTGTAGAACGTCAAGAGGTCAAAGCACCAGCACATTATAGTACACGCTAGTGTGATCAGTCTGACAGAGTGACACTTTTCCAGTGCTAAACACAAATTTCTTTTCTTATACCCTGTAGAGTGAGAGAGCTGCGTAATGGGCATAATCGGTAGTGTCGGCGCCATCGATAGCCGACGTTAGTATTTTTAAGACCATCGATAGTCGACGATAGTGCCGGACACAAAAAATACATACAGTTTGTCCAAAAACACTTTACGCACTGAAAAAAACTTAACTTTTGAGTTCACTATATAGTACTATCAGGGATTAAAACCCTAACCGAAACCGTAACCTTTAACCGGTAAAAACCGATTGAAATTTAAAACCGTAACTGAAACCGTAACCGAAAAAAAAAATTTTATTTGACCGAAACCTTTATACCGAAATTCTGTAAACCGAAATAACCGTTTAGTAACCGTTTCATTTATAAGGGTTAGTTTCGGTTTTTTATACATTAAAAAAAATTATTCCTTAATTTTTTATTTTGATTTTAATTTTCTTATGTTTAATTTTAAATTTTCATTTTTGATATTCATGATCGAATTTTCATAGCACTGAATAAGCGCAAATAAAATAAATTTAAAATATACTGAAGAATATGTGAATGAAATGTGTGAATGAAAATTTAAGAAAGTAATACCTTTTTAATTATTATTATTATAATATAAATATATCTAAATTTTTAGCAAAAAAATTTTATTTTGGTAAACCGAAACCATACCGGTATTTCAAAACCGAAACATACAAAAACCGGTTCACCGTTACGAAACCTTTATTCAAAAATTTTGCGTAACCGATAACCGAAATGCGAACATAACCGAAACCGTAACTGAAACCTATATTCGTTTCGGTTTTAATCCCTGAGTACTATATATAGAAAATAATAGCTTTTTTATGTATTTGGAAACGTCAGTTAAATTCCGTTTGGCAATTCTGAGAGTGACTGTAAAACGAAATTTTCAAATATATCTGCGCTAGTATTTTTTATGATTTCGGAAAGTTTCTAACAAGCCACTTTTTGTATGAAAATGAGGAAAAAGGGGAACTATCAAAAGTGGGTGGGTCGATAGTGCTATCGATAGTTCTCCACCTCTAGTGTCTACAGTAGTGTCTTTTTAAATAAATAAAATATTCTTTTGATATGTGCAGTTATGTGAATCCAAACCTTTTTGCGCAATGCGCAAAATATTTTATGTATAAAATTAAATATAGTTTGTCAAAAAATTGGATATCAGCAATTTTAAGGCATCGAAATGTTCTCGTCAATGGATTTTTACCTCGTAAATAGTTTTTTTTTATAATACAAAAAAACTACTCATCATATTTGATATCTTATGAATCAAAAAAATCGTTAGTTCACTTTAGTATGCTCAGGGTATGTTGCTAGTCAAACCCTTCGCACTTGTGCTAGCTTGTTTTAAATTAAAAATCTTGTAAATCAGAGGCAAACGAAACAACTTTTACTGCGACCATGACACGCATGTCAGCGCAATCATTTGACATTTTGACAGACATATCCCTGTGTGTATTTGTGTATGTAGTTGTGTATGAGCCTTGTTCAAGTTCAGCTCTTGGCTCCGATTACAAATCGAGTGAGTTTGAAGAAATTTGAGTTCTGCTTGTTGTTGTTTTTTGTGGCACATTAAAGGATGACAAATTCGCTGATGTGTCAAGTTTCTTTTAAAGAAAATTAAATATGCTCAGCGATTGAAATGTATTTTTAAACAGTGTACTTTAAATAATATTAATTATTTATGCAAATTGAAAATGGTAACAAATTACAGCCACATTTTTCATAATTAACTTCTTTGATTTGATTGTTTGTCTAGCAATTTCGAAATTAATCGAATAGGTTTATTCAAAATTAGTCACCTCAAATACTCATTATGTTGGCCTAGATATCCTTTTGTTAATTATTTGTATGCTTTTATGCTTTGTATGCTTAAAACATAAATTGAATGATTTAAGTTCAGAGCTTATCGATTCATTTCCAAATGGGAGCAAAAAAAAATGTTAAACTGCAAACATAAATCTGAAAATTTCATTAACAAATCGTCACTGTGCATTGTCGTTATTGTGAAAAAAATAAATTGTTTTAAGCAATTGTGTGTTCTCTCTCTTTTTCATTGTATTTTATTTACGATTTCATTAAAGCAGCCATGCATGGAACTTCACTGCCCCTCAACCCCTCACTCTTCTCACCCATTGAAGTTGTAAAGTCCGCAATGCAAACAGAAAATTCAGCGGTGGTCAAACAGGTCGACGTTGTGTTAACTCCACAAATTTCAGTAAATAAATACAAATTTACATTTCAACTGTTTGCAGCATAAAAATATTAAAATTCATTCAGATAAATGGGCATTCAGTTAAAGCGTCAGTTTATAATACCTATAAATTTGATAGATTTTGCAGACAGACTGTAGTCTGATGTTTCGTTTGATTCTCATGATTTGGTGACAATCTGCAGACGAAGATGTCTTTCGCCGACGCAATAGACAAATTACCTAATATTTTGTGAAAATTATAAAATACAATATTTGACAATTGAGTGGGCAAAATCGTTGAGATCGAAACGGAAATGGTTAAGATTTTCCCAAGAAACGACGACAAAGTCTCGCGTCATTTACTGAAAATAAGAAATACAATGAAGAATATCTCTAATCGGATTGCCGAAGACTTAATACCCTCTCTGTCGGCTTCCATAAGATTTGCATATGTTCTGTTTAAGATAAGCGTTGCATGTTTCGTTGTCATATCAACATACTTCTTGCAAGGGTATATACATAAATAAAATCACATTAGTTCACATATTGAAAAACTTGTCCCTACCTCGGTTCTTTGGACAAGTAGCCGCTGATTCGCGGCCTGTGACGCCAAAAAGTGCCTGAGGTCTACTAATTTTAACAATGATGTAACTTGTCGCACTTCTCGGACATCGGGCCAAGCGTTCACTCTGTTTGCTTTTGGACACGCGCCCATTTTTTTTTGCAAACATTGTTCTGAGAAGAGGTGAACAGCACTGGCATCGCCAGCCACACAGCCAGAGCATATGCAGTGGCGTAGAGATAAAAGATAATAGGGGGGATTATGACAAAGTTAAGAAAAATATATAATCGTTCAGAATTTTATCTAGTCAACTAGTCAGTTTTTTCCTAAGAGATATCGAAAATGTGTGGAAATCTTAGTTAGAAAATGCAGTTATTAACAGTTATCTAACCATCCTGATTCTTTCCTCTGAGGTGTTAAAAATTTAGTGAAATCGAAGTTAGAAAATTCAGCTATTTAGCGAATTATATAAGAAACAATTTAATACTATACAGACAAATGAATACCATTTCTAGAGGGCACAACATTTAATTGAAGAACTTGACAAATTGGCTTAAGCCCCCTCAAATATATTTACAATCACGTCACTGTTCGTGCAGATAAATGACGAACGCACAAGTGGTAAAATGTTGTGTGTTAAACGTTTTTGAATTGACTCAATGCCCACATCACAGTGGGGCAAACAGCTGCTGTCATTGGGACCAGAACGTGCGCCAAATGGCGGCGTTTGCCAAAAAATAAATTTCAATTAAGTTGAAGACGATTAACACCCTCATAACTGGGGTGTAGTAGGTATATGTGAGTATGGACTATATTCAATTCTATGGATAATTGTGCTGGTGTATAAAACATTCATATAAGTATGTATAACGCACTCGATGATGATAAATTAAGAGTGTTTTTATTTTGGATTTAATTTTTGGATTTGATTCATCTTTATGTATAATATTTTGAATAAAAAATTTCGAAAGGAAATGAAAATTCGAATTAAGTGTCAAGATCTGCTTCTAAAATCTTGAAACAGATTTCTAGATTAGTTATTCAAAATATGTTCATAGTTTATTGTAAATATTATAATTTAGACGCTTTATTCTTCTTAGCAATTATCATTTAAATATAATATTTTTAAAAGTGATGATTGAGCATATATGTGTGTAATGTTATTTCAAATCTGGATTACCTATGTTAGTTTTTTTTGTATGAATATTACATGACTTTTCTAATGTCAAAATATTTAAGATGAGCTGTAAAATCACTTAACGATTAAAAAACAAATAAGAGTGGCTATCAACGCCACCTGAGCCTATGTGTAATACAGCGGAAATGCCGCACAAAGGTTGGAGTTCAATTTCCATTTCAATAACAGCATGAGGAAAAATAAATAAAAGGAAAATGTGAAATGCACTTAGCAAAAATAGTGCAGCAAATGCATTTTTGCAGCGCAAATTAAAAACATATTGTCAGGCCGCTTGCCTCGCCTGGATAAAAAAACTAAAAATAGCCAAAAACGGGCAAAGTGAAGTTATACGAGTAAGTATGTGTATGTATGCATATGGAAGGCACTGTTGTTGTTGGACAGGGGTAAGGCGCATGCACTTGAGGCCAGGGACAGGCCAAAGTGATCAGCATCAACACTCTCGCTGCCTCTCTCTCTCTCTCTCTCTCTCTCTGTCTCTGTCTGTGCTGTGCGTTATTTGTCTCATGCCGCAGATGAGATGGTTGTTGGAAAATGAGTTGCGTTAATAAATTTAGCTCCTAGTCATGCCATACTGTATTTTAATGCTCTGGCTCTGGCTTTGGCTTTGGCCTGGAGCAGAGAGATGCATAATAATAATATTGTGTGTGTGGCAATAAAAAATAGTGCTAAAACATTCGACAGGCGTTCACCGTCTAGCAGCTGCAGCTACTCCATCCACTGGCAGAGTCCAGGGAAATGGGGGGGGGGGGGGGGAATTGGAACCTAAAACAGACTTGCAACATGTGTGCCAAGTGCCAAGATCATTGCGGCGGTTCGCTGCAAAAAGGTCCACGGTCACGCGATCAGTTGCAAATGGAAAACATTTAATACAAACTTGTAATTATTAACTGTTAGTAACTACATATTTAAAAATTAAATTAATTTAAATAAAAATAGTATGAAGTGAAGACATTAGCTTGAGATTCTAGCTAATTTCCCAGCGGGTCTTTGCATCAAATTTCTACATGTGAACAAAACATAAATCCAAAATTAACAACAACAACTAAAACATGCAAATGAAAAACTACAGACAGACAGACAGACGGACAGACAGATGGAAAAGTGCGTCGATCAGGGCACAGCGTGCGACAGTGAGCAAGAGAGAGACAGCCGGAGAAAGGGAGGGCATGTACGAGCGAGAGGAGCAAAGTGACGCACATGTGCGTGTACACAGAAAAAAACTCATTTTAACATTCAATTGTTAAGTAAAATTAAATTAACACAATATTCGGTTAAAATGAAGACTAATTGATTTCACTAAGAAAAACAAATTTTAAAATCGTACTTGATTTAAATATCGATATTACCGCACTTTAGACACCGTTTGGGATTGATTTCATTTCGCAATAACAGACTTTTTTTTTCAGTGTAAAAATGAAAAATCCAAGTGTAGCGACAAGTAAACAACAACAAAAACAACGGCAACAACAACAACAACACGAACTGATCATGACAGGGTGTCGCTGTGGCAGCGCTGGCAGCAGAGATCGGGAGCAGAGAGCAGAGACCCAGCGCAGGATTCAATGTTCCCGTTCCGGGCATTTAAATAACGTGCAGCCACCGAACAGCGGGTTATTATCAGCTACAACGCGGTGGCGTGAACATCACCAAAGAAACAGAAAACAAAAGAACCAACCAAAGAAAATTAAAAAAAAGAAAAGAAATTGCCAATAGAAAACTCACTTTCGTTAAATTGCTTGTGTGCGTGTGTGTGTGTGTGTGTCTGTGTGCTTTGGGATTTCCCGCGAAAAATATTGGCAATTGGCCGAGACAGTCAGTCATTAAGTGTTGTGTGTGGTGTGTGAACTGCCGGAAGTGCGAATGTGACAGCGACTGACACTATTGATATATATTCTCGCATATGTGAAAGGAAAAATCAAATAGAAAATTAAAAATGTCTAGCACAATGAAGCCACTGAGCATTTCCAATCACGGCGGAGAACTTCAGTATGGTAAAGGGAAGAGTTACGACGAGACTGATGGATGCTACGATGCCTTTATGTCGCCACCTTTGAGTGCCCATCACATCGCCCAAACTGGCAAACAGGACATGTTTCAGGCACCCAAACTAGCCTTCGATACGGAAACGGATACGTCCACTTTTGGCTGTGGAGAATTGCAGTTTCCCGATTTTTCGCACCTTTGCTTTGCCACCGAGACGCCCAATTCGGTGTTCAGCGAGTGCCACAATTACTCTGGCCCGGAGCAGGATCGGGATGATATTGTGTGTGCGAGCGAGGAGCAAACGGAAATGCCCTATCAGCAAGGACAATACACGCAGCTGAATCGCGAGGATGTCTTTCGCTTTGAGCCCGAGGACATTGCACGGCTTACAGTGGATAATCATAGTGGATGTGGCAATTCATATGCCGAGCTGCCTGGCTTGTTGCAAGTGCCACACACACCCTACACGCCCTGCAGTGCACAGTCCCAGCAGAATTTTGTAGGCATGATGCCGGCACAGATTCAAGAAGGCACCTCCCTCAATCAGGATATTGATTACTTTAATTATGACGAAGTTAATTGCCAATCAAAAAATCAATCGCCCTGCTCCTCGCCACATCTGGATGCCTGGCTGAACTTCAATCTCAATCTCGGCGAGATGTCCACGTCGGAGACGCCACGCGAACCTTCGCCGAAATTATGCAACATTTACGAGCAGCAGCTGCCGCAAATCAAAGTCGAGGCGACGCCAACGAAGTTGCCCTCGATGAACTCCACCTTTGGCACCCCAAAATGCATTCCCATGTGTGGCAATTATGGCGACTATTCCAATCTCTATCAAAATTCTGCTCCCGCCTGCCTCTATGGCAACATCGAAGACTTTGCCGGTGACAATTTTCAAAATAACATTTCACAAGTTATCGAGAAGCCAAATCGGGAACACAAAATCATTTGGACAATCGATGAACTGGATGAACTTGTGCTCGGTGATCAAAAGTTGGATTTCTCAGTGGACAATTTGAGAGCAGCTGAGGAGCCTCTGTTAACAGCCAACGACAGCGAGGAGGAAGACGAGGAGGAGCTGGATGAGGATGTGGAGAATGACGAGGTGTTTGTTACTCCAGCTGAAAGTGAGCCAAAATCCGAAGACTCTGAGACTGTGCCTTTAATCTGCCGCTGGACCGGCTGCGACATGGAGTTCCCCCTGCAACAGATCTTCGTGGAGCACATCGAGAAGTGCCACGTGGATGTGCGAAAGGGGGAGGACTTCTCCTGCTTCTGGCTGGACTGTCCCAGGCGGTACAAGCCCTTCAATGCCCGCTACAAGCTGCTCATCCACATGCGCGTCCACAGTGGCGAGAAGCCCAACAAATGTCCGGTAAGTACACATAGAACAAAAACATTAATCTAAAATTCAGGTTTAAAATTCTTGATTTTAAATTTTATTTTAAATATTTAAATATTTTCTTTTTAAATAATCCAAATATTTGCGGAGAAGGAATTGAAAAGTCGTACTTGAATCACTGCACTTTTTCTGTGCAAAGAATTGCCGACTGTACGAGTACAGTCAATACTCGCTAGTTGCAGCTGCGGGCTATTTATATATTTACAATTGTTATTGTTTATGTTGAAAGACTGCGACTACAAACAACAAACGGCACACGTGTTGTTAGCTTGTTGTTTATCAAGTCCTAAAGTCATTTATCACAGCAGAGTTGACAGTGTTGCCATGCCACTTGAGATAGAGTTGTTGATGTTGACGTTGACAAAAAAAAAGTAATCATAATACGCTCTCAGTAGTCAGTGTAGTTGTAGCTTTAGCTCTTTCGAATGCACTTTGATTAGCGGCAACTCTAACTACGAAAAAGTACAACGAAAAGCTACACGCGAGCGCACCCGACGGTGAGAGACCCTGTAAGCTACCTGCTAAAAACTTGTATCACAAGCTTTATTGTTCTAAAGTTAGCGTTTTCACCTTTCTGCTCTTGAGTTTCTTGAATAACTTCTGATCTTATTATCCCATCATAATGCAATTTGTAGGCTCTAGCTCTTATAATATTATCTCTATATATTAAAAGATAATTGCGGAGGCGGAGAACGTAACCGGAAAAAGTTTAAATCATTTTCCGAAGACTAGGAATATGCTGTGTAAAAATTCTAATTAAATCTGGATCTGCTTAGGATATTTTACAATCTACATAACAATTTTAGTGACTCTAGCTCGTACAGACTCTTAGATCAGATGGTCAAAGAAACAAAAACAAATACAATTTTTAAATTTTTATTTTTATTTTATTCATTTCTTTACACCCTACCATCTCTTTAAGTACAGGGTCTAAAAAGTGTTTGCCATCTAACACTTAAGTGTGACAAGTGGCAAACGAATTAAAACTGATTTGCCTCGCAATTGACCTTTTGCCACGTTGTCCCTTTTAAAATTTGTCCTTTTTAAAATTTGCACTTTTTGAAGGGGGCGAGCACTTTTGGCTGTTACTGTGTGTGGCATGCAGGCAGTAGCTCTCATGCCGCGAGCTTTCAATTTCAATTTCAATTTCAATTGCAGTTTGACAGAGGACTCGAGGAGTAAAATGGTTCACATTCAATTGACGACTTTTTACCACATTTCATTACAGTTTCCGGGATGCAATAAAGCGTTTTCACGTCTGGAAAATTTGAAAATTCATCAGCGCTCGCACACGGGCGAACGGCCTTATGGCTGCCAATATAAAGGCTGCCTCAAAGCTTTCAGCAATAGTTCGGATCGTGCGAAGCATCAAAGAACCCATTACGATACGGTGAGTATACGTCGCGTATGACGCTAAGAGAGTGCGCTCTCTATACATATATATGTGTGAGTGTGTGTGTGTGTGTGTGTGTGTGTGTGTGTGTGTGTGTGTGGTGTGCATGCAATTTGCGGCTTGTGTCAAAGGGGAATTGATAAGCCAGCGGCATTGGCCGCCGAGTTGCCTCCAAAATTCAAGCGCAGCTTTAAGCTTAAGTCACACTCGTCGTTGTCATCGCCGTGCACTTGGCTTTTAAGCTTAAGCCAAAAGCGCGAGCCAACAACGAACACAGCGAACAACGAGCCGCGACATCGACAGCTGAGACTGAGTCACAATTTCTAAAAATGTTGCTGCTGTTGCTGTTGCTGCTGTTACTGTTGCTGCCTCCCCATCCATGACATGTGCACATTTCGCATTTCGTTGCCTGATTGATTTATAGTTTTTACGTGTGTGTGTTTTGTGTTTGTGCTAGGCCCAATGACAGAAGGAGCAGCGGCCATGACAGCCGGAAAAAAGGTTGAAATGCCAAGCCAGGAAGGGAAAGGCCAGCCAGAACTATGTTACACAGCAAATAAAAATCCATGCTAAAATTCAAGCTTAAATTCTTGATTTTAGCACGTTTTCAGGATATTGTTGTTAAATTAACGCAATATGCGGATCAAATGGCAACCACTTAGCTTTAAAATAGGAATTTCGTATCTTTTTTTTCTGTGTAACAGCAAAGTCGAAAAAACTAAACGAGTTACTTTCATTCTCGACGCAATGAGCAGCAGTCCAATCAAACACACACATTGACAGCGCGACAAAAGTCCAAATATATGTGTTGTGTGTGTGTGTGTGAGTATGTGGAGAGTGTGTTGTGCTGTGTGTGTGTGGTTTTGGCTGCCTCTGTGATGCAGCCTCACAATTTCACAGCAAACAAATGCAACATGCATCACGGTATTTCGCAACGATTTCACTTGGCAAATATGCATGACCTCTGCCCCTAAACGGGAAAAGAGTGAGGGAGCTGGAGATATCGGGGGCGCCGTTCTAAAAGCAAAGTGAATTGCATACTTTTGGGCTGCAACTTAATATTGCGTCTATCGGCTGCGGCTGCAATTGAAGTACCTACTCAAATAATGAAAAAAAAAATAGTAGTAGGATGGACTGCACACACTTGCTCTTAAAAAAATATACATATTTAAAAAGGAAAACAAAAATTCTGCTGCTATTAGAATAATAAGAAATTTCAAATAGAGTGGAAGAAAAAATATTCTATTTTATACAAGTTAGCTATTTAAACCAATAAATGTATTTTTCAGATTTCTTATCTATAGTATTGATATCTATATACATAGCATATATATAGGCTTCTAAATACAGCGATTTATTGCAAATTATTAAACTAAAAAAAAGAAGATATTTATTTTATTATATATACAAGATTTTAACCCATAGATCAAAATATACACAAGCTTGAAACTGCTCACTCACTGATGTTACACATAAATATGTACATATATGTACATATGGGCATTTCCACAGAAATGTCAACCGAGGCCAAAAACGTAAAATTGATCAAAAACTCACATCTTGTGAAATTTTCTTCCAAAAATGTATTTAAGTTATTTTTTTAAGCAATATACGCTAGAAGAAATTCAATACGTTGAACAAATAGATTCTACATTGGAATAAATTCATTTTTTCCATATTTTTGCCCATTTTCTTAAAAATTGACTTTCAAAATGGACCGTTTGTATTCTATCGATAACACTAAGTCAGATAGTAAGATTGTAACATAAACCATTTTAATACATAGAAATATATTGAATGTTTAATTCAAAATAAGTTTTTCGAGCTGTTTCGATATGTAATTTAAAAAAAGGGAGACAGAAACAATAGAAATATGTTGTGGAACAAAATGTCGCGAGCGACATGTCGCGTGCGACAGTGATTCAAATCAAATTAAAAACAAAAGCACTTAATATTTTTAAATCAAACAAAAAACATTTTTAAGATAAATCAATGCATTACATATTAAACTAAATTGCATCAAAATATTCGTTCACGTTTTGCCGAAATCAGGGTTAGAACTGGTCGCCGAAAAACCTACTTCTATTTGAGTCGCTTGCGAATGCGTTGGTTTTTTGAAATTATCTTGAAAACGAACAAGTGCCCAAAAGAAACATTTGCACCAATAAATAGTTCTAAGTAAAACCTGTGAGTTTCCCCTTTTGTCACAACAAAATAATATTTTGGTATATGTTTCATTTCGCTTTGAATGCGTACGAATGTCGCATTCGACATGGGAGAATTACCCATATGTATATGGTCATAAGTTTGGGAAATATTTTCACATCTTTTGCACTCTGCCCCCATTGCAAATGCTGATAAAGTTCCAAAAATTTATTAATTCCATTTTACTTTTCATAAGTGGTAATTAGTAATTACTTATTATTTTTATATTTCATAATTCCAATTTTTTTCTTATCTATGCTTTGAGTCAAACTTTAAGTTAAAGTCGAGCACACGCGACATTATGATACCCTGTCCCACAGTCTATGAAAAAGTATTTTGATAGTAAATAATATATGCAAATTCAAACAGGCAGCAAAGGCATAAAATTCGAACTTTGAAATAACTAAGGAGTTTAAATGCCAATTACTCTTTAAGTTTTCGTTGACGGACAGACAGATGGCCAGAGGGACATGGCTCAATCAACCTATCCGTTTATGCTGATCAAGAATATATATACTTAATGCCATCTGTCCTCCTTCAGTATGTTACAAAGATTTGAGGAAGTCTGTTACACCTCCGGGACAGGGAATAAATAAATAACCAAAGTAAAATAATTCCGCGGTGAAGACTCATGGGCTTATCCATGCAAACATACAAATGGGCATTTCCAGAAAAATATGAGGCTCTTGATTTGTATAGAGAATTTTAATTGGATGCAGCTTATCATAATTTTAGATGTGTTATATTTGCGTCATAGCGTCGTTTCAGTGAGTTCAAATCGTATATAAGATGGGTGAATAACATTCAGTTTTTAGTGTCTTGTGACGATTTTTCGAGATGCGTTTCATATTTCTCGCAGTGAGCCTTGCTCTTTTGGTTCGTATCCTGCAGGACGAGGAGAAGAGGACAAAGTACCCTAATTGCTAAACTTTTTCCAGATCCTTGTGAGTTGCGACCCAAATTCGAATCTCAAGAATGACCTTTTGAAGGCAGCTGAAAATACTGAGTTCCAGATAGAAAAGATTAGTGTGGATTCCATACTTGCATTAACCAAACTGATTGTGGATAGCAAAGTTGCGGATCAAGCGGAAATCGAAAAGTTTCAAAATTTTAACAATCAATGGGTTCCTCGCAATATTAGTTTTATACATAATGCCACCCAGCTCTCCGAATTTAAAAAACAATTTAGTGGACTCTGGTCAAAAGTTCCAGAAGATCAAATTGAGAGTCTTTTAGCCCAATACACAAGAGGATCCTTTTCTGTAATACAAACCAAATATCATGATTCCGTTGCTGATGAATACGAGGCATTTAAGACCAAGGGCACCGAAATAATCCGCGAGGCCATGGAAAGTATATATACAGACGATAACATCGAGAGAAGATTTGATGCCTTTCGAGATCTCCAGGACACCGAATTTTTGATGATGCATCTGAGAAGAAAACTTTCAACGGGTTACAGAAAATAGAGTGCTTATAATAAAGTCACATTTAGAAAGTAGGCCCAAGTTGACCTCAAAATGTAATGTTTTGTGATCTGTACACATCCTAATAAACCACAACTAAATGTCCGAATATCATTGGTTATTTACTTTTGTTTGCTTTTAAGTATTAATAACCAAATGGGTTTTATATGAACAATAAAAGAATTTCTAAAAAAGTTAAATTACATGATTTAATAGAACTTGTTTTGCTTTGCCGTATCTTGAAAATTAAAATTAATATATAAATAAATAAAAAAATGAGTTGTCATTGAAGAAGTAATAATTACTTGTCACTTACTTGTAGATAAATATCTAAAATCCAAACTAAAAATTAAATTTAAAAGGGAAATTTAGAGAGTTTTCTAAAAATAAATTGAATTAAATTAATTTATTTCAATATAAAATTTGCTACAAGTGTTCATAAACATTATGTATGACTATTTCACTAACTTATAAGTATGTATGTTACATATATGCAAAATATATGTAAAATATAAGCAAACTTTTGGAGCGCGGTTGACCATTAAAGCCATAGATTCCATCAAAACCATTTACAAACTCTGAGAAATATAGTATGTCATGTAAAATATCTTTGTTGCTTACTTTCCGATCTGTATCTTTTAAATTCTGCTTGTTTCCGTTGTTGCATATTGACTAAAAAGGAAAATCCTAAAACTACAAATTGCCTTTTTATGTTCTTCTCCTCAACAGAAACCCTATGCCTGCCAGCTGCCCGGTTGCACGAAGCGTTACACGGATCCCTCCAGTCTGCGCAAACATGTCAAAAATCACGGAATAATGCGGCGTAAATCGGCCAGCAGTGCAACAGCCGCTGCCACATGCAGCAACAAGAGGACGGCCAAGACACGACGCCACTCGGAATCGGCATTGAGCCTTAGGGGCCAGGGTCCAGTTTCCACTGGGGCAGCCGCAGGTGAACAGCGTCCGCAGCGGAGTAATAGTTGCAGTGAGGCAGCGCTTTTGATGCAGAATCGTGTTCACGGTGATGGTGACGAGGAGATGGCCGTGCAACGGCTAACGGGAGTTGGCAACCGCAATGCCTGCAGCAGCATTGACAACAGCATTGACAGTGTTGCAACTAATAACAATTCAATAAAATTTAATGAGTTGTCAAATTGCATTGTCATCATTGAGCACAAACAAAATGATGTGGCAGCAACAACAGCAGGAACAGCAGCAACAGCAGCGACAACATCAACGACAAGCAGCTGTGAAAGTGTGGCAAGTAGATACAATACGACAATCGTATCATCGACATCGACATCGAAATCGACATCAGCAACTGCAACTGCCACAGCAACATATGCCGGCTTTGGCTATTATGGGGGAGAAGGTGTTGCAACGGAAACGGAAACGCTGAGCATTTGCAGCAGCAGCAACAACAGCAACAACTGCAACAATTACAAGCCCAACAATAACAACAACAGCATCGATTGTTGCAGCAATGATAATTTTCATAAATTTAATGAACTTGAACAATTGTTAAGTGGCAACTCAGTGGCAAGTTGCGAGCAACAACAACAAAATGTTGCCGCTGTTTTTGATTCAGCTGCTGCTGCTGACAATAAATGCCAATTAAATGAGTTTGTATCTTTTGAATATGTGCGAAAGTATCTAACGGATGCATTTGACTCCCCAACAACAACAACAGCCATAAGAACAACGGAGGCAACCAAGAGCTTAGCTCCAAATTCACAAACTCATTCACAGCTCGACAACAATTTCGAGCAATTTGAAATGCAGTTTATTTAACAATAGCAATTGTTTTTAACATTTAAGTGAGATTTTGCCAAATAACATTAAGCAGCTAGAACCCATTGTCCAAAGATCTCAGTTGCGTTGAGTATATATCTTTAAAACTGTATATATTTAATTAATTATAAGTATATTAATTAGTCACTCTTTCAACTAATTTTTAGTTTTATTATGATTTACTTAGCTTAGGTTACCTACTTAAATAACACACAAGACGCACCAAAAACGTTCCTCAATCTAATTTCTTTCAGTGATTAGCAATGTCTTCCCAGCGATTATTTAGTCTAGATATTTTTAAATATAATTAAAAGTATATAAATTGTATTGCCAATCCAATTTCTTTCAGTGATTAGCAATGTCTTCCCAACGAAAATGTAGTCTAGATATTTTTAAATATAATTAAATATATTAATTGTAAGAAATGTATTGTTATGCTTATTAAATCATTAGAAAATCGATAAGTTAAATAAATAATTAATTGGTTTATGTTATATTGAATCGATTAGGGGAATTTCAGAGCAATATTGCATTATTAACAGTAGTTTGTTGAACCGATCAACTTGGACAGCATTCAGAAAGTTGTCATAATATTTAAATTGTCATTTGACCGGAAACAAGAAACCGGAAAATTGGCAACACAAGACATTAACAGCATGGCGGTATTTTTGTGGTTTATCTGTTCGATGTTGACCATATTCGAGTTTAACGTTAAACTGGCAAAAACAATTTACTGGAATTACAATAGGCTTCGCTGATTAATTGATGTTTAATAAATACGTGTCTCGTATTGACCACGGATTTCATGTCCCTTTTAAATAACGCTTTATATTTTATACATAAAGCGACTTAAGTCTGAAATCAGTTGATATGTAGAGCCAATGTTAATTTCCTTTTAATTGCTTGCATTGCACTGACCCATTTTATTGAGCATTTATGAAGTTTTGAGGCACGAGACAGACAAGTTTCCTTTCATCAACTTTTCTTTAACATGCGGAAAGAAATAAATAGCGCTGAAAATATATTTCAATTCATTTTCGAGTTTTTTGTACAATAATTTTAAAGGAAATAGTAGTAAGAGAACTGCAGTGAAAAGCTTTCGACTATCAGTATCACTATACTGTAAATATTAACTACTCTTAAATGCATTTTAAAAATAACAGTAAAATGTTGCTAAAAATATGCTTTTCCAAAGTTATGCTTTGACAAAGTTATATATCAGCTGAAAGTCAATTGAATTTAATTGCGCATTCAATTTTTTTGATTTATTTTAAAGCTTTTTCCATATAATTTTAGAAATAGAAATCGTTTTAATTTTGACAAATACAATTCTAAGAAAATCTTTGACAAATTGCTTTACTTTGAATTTTAGTAAAGTTTTCAGAGTACATATTAGTATTTACTAACTTTCAACTGCTATCTAAAAAGTTTTCATAAATTTTTTAAAAGTTGTAATTAAATTTCGTTTTAATTTTGACAAATACAAATCTAGAAAGTCTTTGACAAAATGTTTTACTTTGAATTTTAGTAAAGTGTTCAGAGTACACATTAGTATTTAATAACTTTTAACTCCTATCTGAAAAGTTTTCATAAATTTTTTAAAAGTTGTAATTAAATTTCTGTGCATCAAGCTAAAAGCTATTTTGTTGTCAATTTCGCATTACATTTAAAGGGTACTCTTTTTAATGTGGCACATAATAAGGCTCAAATGTGCAATTGCATTAATTGTTGAGCTGTTTCGCACAGCGGGGGAGGGACGGGAGGAGGTATTTAATGGGCAAACACATCAATGAGCAAGGCCAGCAGCAAATGCTCATAAAGTGGCATGGCAACAGCCTGCAAAATGAGCAGCATACCATGCCCTGTTATTATGAACTTTAATATTAATAACCATTTATGCTTATGACAGACAATGAAAGCGCTGCTGAAAATTTCTTTTTCGCTAGCTTCTGTGTTGTGTTGCCCCGCCCTCTTTTAGTCCGCCTCCGCCCTACAACCTGACGCTCTGTTTTTGTTGTACGACAATAACACTAAATATGCTTAGGGATGTTAAGGGGGGTAGGAAGGAGAACTGAAATGAGCCACACTATGCATTTAAAAGCGCTGCGAGTTTGTCAGTTAATATGCAGGCCGAGACTGGTCTTCATTACAAACCACACACAGTTCCACACACACATACAGATGTTGACAATGGCAGAAAAATAAACAACAAAATGTAAAGCAATTAAAAACAGGGCCACAGAACATGCAACGCCAAACGAATATGCCCATAAAACATGAGCAGCAGCAGCCCAATTTGAACTCTACACCGAAAAAAAACAAATTCATTCCATTCTAGTTTAAAATTCCTGATTTTAGCAGGTTTTTTTTTTAAGTATGTGTTTAGGATATTTAAGACATTGGCGGAGAAGGAATAGAAAAGCGTTTTAAAATCGATTTATTTTATTCATTAATGCCAAATATTTTTGTCAGTGTATGCTTTTCATATAGCCATAGACTGCACGCTGTGGCTACAAGTGGCCAGTCTCTCTCCCTCCTATTCCCACTAATTCCCTCTCTACTATCCTACACGGAACTATTGCTTTGTATTGAGAGTTGGCATGGAGCGGATGAATTGGGAGGGATTTTTGGCTTCTCTCTATTTGAGGTTAAAGTACAAAAGTTGATATCAAGTGCATCGTACACACACACACACACAGTGGGAGTTAAATATTTTTGCACAACCATCCAAAAATCCACACTGTACACGCGCTTGAGGCCATCAAGTTTTATGAAAATGGCGACTGCGTGGTCCAAACTAACTGCAATTCCAACGCGCTACAAATTTATTTCTGTTAATCAGCGAACGGAACTCTACAAAGCGGATAGGAATATATATAAGCGGAAATTTGAGTACTTGTATGTGAACAAGTGCTTGTTCTAAGTATTAGCCAAGGGTACTTCAAGTGCGAGCCTAAACGGTTAGCCCTAATACCCAGTAATCGGTTAATGAGAAAGGGTAAACTAGGTACAACTTCATATAAGTGTACAAATTCCATTTTGGTTTTAAAGTCGCTAGGTCGAAAAACAACTTATTCGTAACTAATAAGATTTCCAAGCGGACTGTCATTTTTATCATAGTTTGACCATTGAATTTTTTTATTAAAAAAAAATAATTTTGTTCAAATAATTTTTGGATATTGATTTACGAAATACGAAAATCACTTCCACTTGAATTTCACTTGAATTTCATTTCATTGTGACACTGTCAACACTGTCAACTTGAAAATTTTTGAGGGAAATGAAATCATCGCTCAATCCGCTGGCGTGAGAGTAATGTCACATTTTTAGTCAGAATTTTAGAATTTAAATTAAATTTTTTAAAGCTATACAAAATTGACTATTAAATTTATTATTATTATTAAAAAGGAAAAAAATTATAAACCTATTATTCTGCAATGATAAACTTCAAATAGTTGCTAAGCAAACCTTTGAATTTAATATGAGAAGGGGCTAACCCTAGCCAAATCTTGGTGAACATGCTGAAAAAGTTAAATCACTCGAAGTTCTGTGGCACTGAGAAATGTTCGGAGTGGAATTGCTTTTCTCTGAATTCGCTTTCACTTGCGATTTCTGTATCACACCTGATAGTTTTAGCTTCTAATCAACTTCTTATGTCATAATTAACTTAAACTGTAAACTTTATTAACTTTGCCAAACCTGAACCGACTTTCAAGAGAAATGTCATTATTCATGGTTTGCCTACAAAAAACATACATAAATGTAATGACAGACCAAGCAATTCCCACCATATACAGGGTATCTCCCAGTCAGCTACTCTAATAATCGCAACAAGAACCTTGGTTGTTTTCAGTTTTAATTAAAAAGGAACCTGTCCGTGGAATTGGGCTACCAAGGTTGGAGTAACTCACATTCCGTGGCATCCACCTGTGCGGTGCTTACGTTTTTGATATTTATGTGGCGCCTCCCGCCCTTTCAGCCCCATTGGGCAGCGGGCAAAACCGAACTGGTCGAGTATTTTAGACCGACGAGAAGTCGGTTGCACGGATTTACAGTGCGTGTGTCGTTATCGTTGGCAATTATGCAAATCGGAAGATGGCAACACCGAGATACCTGAAAATTCCATGCATTTACAATTTTCTAATCAATGAAATTTTAATTTATGTGCCCGCGCTGCCTTTTCCAGTCAGTTTTCGCCTGATATTCGCACGTGATTTCTCAGTTTTGTAAATGCGAATAATTTGTACATATGCAAATCGATACAAGGAATATAAATTTTGTGACATTAATGCTATTAAATTTGTCTGAAAATTGTAAAAAAAAGAAATAAAGAATATCGATGTCTGCCTATTGATTATCAACTGATGTTTCAATTAATGAATCTCATTTCAAGATGGTGAGTCAGCGCATCCTCGCTGAATAAATGAATGAATGAATGTATGAATGTCACTTCAAATGACTCTTTTTGAATGCATATATGCATTCAATTTAATGCAATCAAAGCTGGTGACGCTTTTCATGGCTTTCACCTCACGTCTCATCATCCTACGATTGTAATTAAGTTTGTCCATTGACAGCCTGCATTTTATTTATTATCCTTATTGCAAGTTACATTTTATAATTCAAAAAATCTCCAGCAACATTTTACAATTTCACAATTTGCGTGTTCTTCAGCCTAGCAGTTGTGGCACGTTTTATTTTTTAATTAAATTAATGATTTCCATTGACGATTCCAAATATTGGCATATGGAAAATTATTTAAATACACAAAAAGCACGCGAGCCAATATGTTACATTTACCTTTATAAAATTAATTACCTCGACAGTCACAGAGGCAGCATTTTAATACTTGCAACAAATTGGGATTTGTATGTGTGTGTGTGTGGGTGTAGAGTATTTGCTATAAATATAAATACCCTGTACTTATGAGAAACTGGAGTCTGCTACATTTATCTGATGTTCAATATTTTATTTTTTTTTATTATATTTATTATTGGACAATTGAACTGAAACTTATATTATATTATTAAAATTGAGACAGCATTGCACATTGAGACATTGCATTCAAATATAGTAAGTGCAAAATCAATAATCTTTTAAATGCAATAACTTAAATTAAAAAGCTCTAAGAAAACATACTTATCAGGTGTGCTACAGAAATCACAAGTGAAAGCAATTTCGCTTCACCATGCACAGAACTTCGAGTAATTTATTGTATTTAGCGTGTTCACCAACCTTTTCGAACTAGGCTGCTAGGGTTGGCCCCTTCTGAGATTAAATTTCTCAGGGGTTAGCTTAGCAACTTTTTTAAGTTTATCATTGCAGAATAATTGGTTTTTATTTCATTTTTTTTTAATTAATATAATGTTATTTATTTATATAATAATCTATACTATATAGCTTAAAATAATTTAAAAGATATTGGAGCTACAAACAATAAAAGTTATTCGACAACTCTGAATTCTAAAATTCGGACAAAAAAAGTGACATTGTTCTCATGGCATCGGACTCTAGTGGATTGAGCGATGATTTCGTTTCACTCAAAAATGTTCACGGAGAAATGAAATTGACGTGAAATTCAAGTGGAAGAGATTTCTGTAGCACACTTGTATAATTCAAATATCTGTGATCGAAGATCGAGTGCTTCAACTTTATTTATTTATTAATAGAGATTTCAATTGATATAGCTAGCCTCAACAAAATACGTGTAAGAAATGACACTATTTTCATATACAATTTCTCAGTAATTGAAAAAGATCAGACACTCAAATCGAATGATTTTATTTTAAGTTACATATAAGAAATCGTTACGTATTTCCCAGTCGAGCAATCTCATTCATAAATCAGCCCACTTACGCTTTGTGCATATACGAGCATCATAGAACAAAAAACTTTTTCCATGAGCGTAATTAGAAGGCTTACTGAACTGAATGACTGCCGGCAGCGTGCTTAAAATGCTCTTTTGGCATTAAATTTATGAGAACCGCACATGTTCGTTTCTGTCGCACTCAACGGGCAACAACAGTACAAGCAATAACACCAACAATAACAACAAGAACAACAACAGCAGGAACAGGAGCATCCACAAGAAGAGCAAAGTCAAAAGCAGACGGTAGAGAAAGTTTCAAAGATTGTGTGGGCTCCCTTAGGGAACAGCTGCGTCATTAAAAGATTTTCTAAATTGTTGCATGCTGCTACTTTTTGGCACTAGCCACAAGGTTTCCAAGTGCGGGCACACTCTGCGTATGAGCGATGCTTCAATGGCTACGGTGAGCACAACACTCATACGCCGTGTGGTCCGCGCTGCATCATAGTCTAAAGTTTGACCTATAACCTTGGAAAAGCACAAAGTTTAGCTTGCGAAAATGTTGCCAAGACTAAGCTTTATTTATTGCTCTTAGCTAAATCTTTGCTGCCCATCTAAACTTGGCTGAAATGTGTTAGCTTATGCATACATATATTAGACGTTGTTTTTGCAGTCTCAAATTGTAAGGTTTCTTGAAAGTGTGTTGATTGAAAATGGATAATGATGATTGCAATTAAGTAAATTTTTGGATTCATTTAAGTACCTTTACTCTAGTATTTTTTTTAATTCGAATGCACTTAAGATTAAGCATAAATTAAGCACCTTCTTCTCCATTCAACACAAGACACGTCCTTGAGCTGACAAATATAATCTCTAGTTTCTAGATGTTGTTGATTTCTCTAGGACCTTCGCTACTTCTAGTCTCATCAGCCATATCCTTGTGCCGCTGCCAAGCCTATTGGTGGTCTATATTGATTCGCACTTCTTGAAAATAATTAATTTGAATTGAGCTTTAGAGATGCAGGCAGCGTATTTGGCTGAATGAGCTCTACGAAACTCATCGAAATAATTGCAGTGCACCGCAATTGCAAACTGGAATCAAAGGCAATCGACAAGACCCTCATTACTGTTACCAATGCCGTTGGCCGTTGGCTTACAACACTTAAAGCCAGATAATGAAATGCAATTAGAAAATTTGCAGTATACAAACTTATAAACAGACGGAGTCGATATCGCTGGCGACGACGACGACGTATAAATCGAATAAGAGAAATGTGGAAAAATATGGGGAAACTGTGTTTGTGGGAAATGTAACAATAACAGCAATTTACAGCATTTTCTATGGCACTGCTTCTTTTTAATTCCGCCCAAGGACTTGGCTTGAACATGAACAGGACGTGCATAATAAAACGTAGAGACTGTAATTAAAGTTTGCCGAAGCCTGCAAAGTGTTAAGCTATTGGGATTGAGAATGGGATTGCAAAATCAGTATAACTGTGGCTATTCTCTGGCTTTCGCTCAAATGCAGCTGTGCCATCACAAAGCCGCTCTGGAGTATATCAATCCCCGCGTCACGAGGCCGACAACGTGCAGGAAAATAGAATTCAATTAAAGCGCTTAAATTAAGCTGCCACTTCCGGTTTTGATGAGGTTTTAATCTGAGTCAGCATTGAGCAGACATAACAGAAAATTGAACTCAAACTCTGTCGACTGCTGTTGACAACAAGGGCGCCATATTGTCACCGGCTTTGCCGCTTGGCCATTTACTTAAAGCCAAACTTATAGCTGGCAGCAACACTTTTTTTTTATTTTTCATTATTTATGTCAAGGATTTACATCAATGTTAAACGTGGTAAAAAAAGAGAAAATTTAATAGCTGACTGTTACTGACGTGCATTTATACGAATAAACTGTTGATGTAAACAGTACCCTATAAAAACGGCACAAGGAAAGCTCTTTCAAAATGGACTGCATTTTGCATTAAAAAACACACTTAAAATCGGGTTAGAACTGAAATTAAAAGAAACAAAATATGCAAATACTTGACTATAAAAAGATCGTGTCTAAATGTTATTAAGTTAAGGTATCTGTTAGCCGATAAGAATGTTTTTTAAGGCTGTCTTAAAGTATCTGTTGCTGAAGCTTTCGATTGTTAATAGACCGAAGCTGGACAGAAACTTGATATCGAATAGTCATAAATATATATGCATCTTGCATTTGGAATCTATCAATACCTGGTCCTTAGGAGTTGGCGGAGCATCGCCTCCACATTGAACTTAGTTTATCATGGTTATTATTAATGAAAATGCATAGCAGTCATGAATGGGGCACTCGAAACAACAAAGAGTCATTCAAGCGTTCACAAATGAATATATTCACTTGAGTCAAGTCAAACTGCAGTAAAGCAGCAGCAGTTCATAAAAACAGACAGAGAAAGAGAGCAAGAAAATAATGTAGAAAGAGAGGGAAAGAGAGAAAAAGAGAGAGAGTCAGAGTCGATTACACTGAAGAGGAGAGCATTTTAGCATTTGCTTTTATGCACTTTGTCAGCTTGAGACCATTGAATGTCTTTGGGCCGAAGAGTTGCATTCGTTGTGGGCCCTGGGCGTTTGTTTGACGGGCTCTATGATAAGAAACTTTGCCAAAGCAACTTGAATCTAATTTAATTAGTACAAGAAAAACTGAAGGACACAAGTGCAAAGCGTAAAACTGATAAGTGCTCGAAAGCTGATTAAGTTGGTAAGAACGCGATTGCTCAAAGTAAAACGGAAAGCGGATTTGTAAGAATTTTTTGAATTTGGCTCTGTTTCCGGAGTATTTGCATGACCAAAGACAGTGGCCTAAGTTGAGCAACTAAAACATGGGTTAAAGTGATCGGAAGTATTTTAATAATATACTTTTATACTAATTTTTTGGAGCATGCCCACAAATTTTAGCTTTCTAAATCATAACTTTTGGGCGCTTTGGTGATTTCTATTGATCAGTCATTGAGTACAATAATTTGTATACATTTATATTATTTAATTTATTTAGATGTTTTATTATTTTTATTTTATTTTCGTTTTTTTGGGGATTTAACCACATTTTACCCCCTGCGGCCGCCACTGGTCGGCGGACTTAGAGAGGGACAGGCAAAGCACTTCGATTGTGCTTTGACAGGTGGGTCGGTCCATAACTCATTGACAACTGACGGGGCAGTGGCAGCCATGGCCGTGCTTTGTCCGCCAATAGGAGGCAAGTCCCCGCCACGCTGAACAATGTCTTGTTGGCCCAAACTGTCAGTCTCTTGGCCATTGTGGTTGCCACCACAATTCGTGTCTGACTGCCGTTTGGCGTTCCTTTCATCTGCTGCCTCCTGCAGCTGTTGTAAGTCATTTGTGCATTTTAGCATTGATGTCCTCGTTAATCTTGGCTCAAGTCCCTTTTCATTGGACCGCCCTTCCAATGGCATCACGTTAAAGCTGCCGATTGCCTGCGCATGCAACAACTTGGCCGAATTGCACTGAAAAAGATTTTCCAATGAGCCAGCTTTGGCCTGTAATAATTTGGTTAGAATTTTATTTGTGGGCAGCAACGATTTGCGCTGCTTCAAAGGCTTTTGGCAGGCGCAGTGTTCATTGGAATTAGCTTTAATTAAAGCCATTCCTCCAAAAATCTTTTGACGCATTTTCCCTTCCCTTCGGCAATTTTCAAAGGCGGCGGCAATAATCGAATATATCTCCTCGGCGACACCCGATCGAATGGGCGTAAAGAAGCCCCGACACATTGGACATTTCTCGGAACGAATGCGGCAGTCGAGACAAAGCAAATGTCCATTCTGGCACTGCATAACCGGAGGAGTTATGGTCGCATTGCACACAGGACATTCGATAAGCTTCAGAATGCTCTCCACAATGATTACAAGGCGTTTAAGGGTGGTGGGCATAGGAACACAGCAGATGCTCTGAAAAATTGATGGATTTAGCACACTATAGATCGTAGTCATGAAGTTTCGGTTACGTTTTCATCACAGTCGGTTTTGCAGTTGCTATTCCAGCATAAGAATGTAACGCCATCCTTTTGGCTTTTAACTATTTGGGCCACATCGGATATTCGCCTGCCGAGAATATCAACGCCATTTACCTGCGAAATAAATAAAAGCACATTTTAAGTTGGCATATATTTGAATTTTCTAATAATAGTAAGCTTAAACAATTGCATTAAATGAAAACAAAGTTTCTATGCTAGTTTGCTCTGAAATTGTTGTTGTGCTGCGGCAAGCAGTTCAACTGCTTGCAAGCTGTTAAGACGTTTGGCTGCCTCTGTTAAACTACAGCGCGCTGCTAACTTAACAAGGCGCGCTGTTTAAATTTAGTTTAAACAGTTGTTTTTATATGCTATACGAATGTATTCAAATATACAAATTTAATTATAAAATTGGTTAAATTATTATTGAATTTAACGAAATTTAAATATATATCAAATACCTTTAAAAAATGTTGATTGTGCAATTTTTTAACATTATAAAAAGCAAATGACAACTTGTTCGAAATTGTTGGAGATAATGTCTTATTGACAGCGTTTCCATTCCACTAACCGTTGATTAATTAAAGTACTTTGTTTACTGTTTTGTCTCAGACATTTGTTAACTTTAGCCAACGAGTTGGAAATTACACTGAGAGATAAGCAAATGAGTTCAAATATGTGCATATAAATTAGTACATAAAAGTCTATGTTTTAATTTCTTATATCTGTTTTACTTTTTAAATTTTAACTTTCCTCATCTCAAAGTTTTTATAAGTATGTCAAGCCCTGATTTTGCTCAGTGTAAGCAATTAGTGGCACCACATGATGGAGTAATCACCCCCGACTGTGGTTGACAAACAGCAACAGCAGTCAGAATAGAACGATAAGATCGCAAACCATATGGCGCACTGAATCTACGAGTATACTCCATTTTTAGAGTCACACAAACTGACCTTTAAAATGCAATCGCCGGTCTTGAGGCCACACAACGAGGCAGGTGTGCCCGCTGCCACTTCAGAAACCTAAATGGAATAACACATGCAATTAGACAAAGAGACAATTCCCACAAAGAGATCACACTCCTACCCATGGATATGGATCCCACTTGCTGCGCGTTAGACGAAATCCAAACTCTTGGATTTGTGGAGCTGCGCGTGGTATTTTTAAGAGACGCACCGACGACTCTTGATCTTGACGATCATCGTCGATTGTGGCATCATCATCGCGATCTGCACCTACGTTGCTCGCTTGCATTAGACACGTGTGGCCCGAATTTCAGGTATTTAGTTTTTGATGATAAACTCGCGGTGCGGAGAATCTAAAGACGTGTTCACCGCACGCACCCAGCAAACAAACTGCCTCAGTATTTTAGCTCACAGCGATTTGCTCTATTCACAGTCGCTCAGATAAGTTAAACTGACTGACTGACGCTCACAGCATCAGCAGCAGTTGTTCATTTTTTTTTCTTTTTTTTAACAATGTTGTCGTTGTTGCTATTGTTGTTTTTTCAGCTTTTTTGGAGATTTCTTTAAAGTCACTGCCACCGTAAATTCGTATCCGAATGTCTAAGAGCGGATTTTTACAATGACTGAGGTCAACGTTAAAAGATACACGGACAGAAAGAGAGACAGACCGAGATAGAGAGAGAGAGTGGGAGAGAGAGAGAGAGTCGCAGAGAGCTTACGTGTTTGCAAATTAGTCAATCCATTAGTTTGGAAAATATTTGAGTTTGACTTTCTGACGAGTGTTCGTATCGGTTGTATTTGCACAGTTGAACACATTTTTTGGATACTCGCATTGTTGGGCAAATGATGCAAACACGATTGTTTGCCATTTAAATATATGTAGATACCCTGTATGGGTATTAAGAGTGTCAATCTTATAGTCAAAGTCGTGAGTTAAATTAATTTACCTAAAAGAATTTAATTTTATCTTATTTTACCTTTGCATATATGTTTGTGTACGATAAATATTTTTAAACTTGATTAATTTATCTTAATTACATTTTGCTTCTTCTTCTTACTTACTGTTCAAGTCTTCGAGGTCATAGAGATAGGGTAATAAAGACTCTAAAGAAAAATAGAGAAACTTTTTACTGAAAGCATTGAGTTTATAGAGTCAGAAACCTAATAAAATAAATATTTAAATAAATTTATCAGTGATTATTGAATTTTGATTTTTTATTCACAATCAGCTGGAAACTTATCAAAAATCTTCTGCACTTTTATGTCCAACAATTCAAAAATAGCTTTTGGGATTTCAGGCCTATAACGCATTGACCCAAGGGCAACAAAATTAAATAGTGCTTAAAATTCGATTCATAAGCTAAAAATAATATTATTCTTACAGTGACGCCAAAGGTGACGACTTACAGCAAATAAAGAGCATAAATAAATAAATAAATAGATCAAATGCGTGTGTGTTTACAATCGTATTAACAACAATAACATTATAACAAATGATGGTATATAAATATAAAAATATGTATGTGAATAGTTGAATATGCACATATGACTGATAAGCTTTTTTAGACTCTGTACCTAATATGTTTTGTAATATCTTTTGAGTTTGATATTTTACACAATAAATATTTAAGTGAACATTGAATTTTCTATTACTTGGTTTTATTACTTGGTTCCTTTGCTTCCAATTGGCCATGATTTGGCTTGAACTGTGATATAGGATTTTAACTTGCCTTTAATTGGATTTTGTTTAATTTATTGGCCCAATTGTGAGCTGAAATTGGTCGACGGCTATTGCTGTTGCTTATTGCCTCTCAGCATCAAGTAGCCACAGAAGCCAAGTTGAATGTCAAAACGAACAACTACTTATGAAGCCCATAACATTAAATTTCATGTTTTCAATTAGTCTTTTCAATCGATGGGAGTTGAACTGAGTTGAGTTGAGTTCATGGTTTGACCGCGACAACAATTGATTTTTATTAATCTCATAAAATATGTGTATACAAATACTGGCCAAAAGGCAAACAGCCAATTTCAAGTACAGCCACGGCAATTTCCAATTTCGAAAGTTATTAAATTACTTTATATATTTTATTGATATTCTTTAATTGAACAAGGTTTCTTAATTATTTAAAAGTTCAATTCAATTATGTTAGTAATTTAACTTTTATATTGTTAAATTATTATATAAATTTATTTTTCCGGGGTATAAAAGCTAAAATTTCATTACTGCTGGTTTCTAAAATATCTAATATGGAAATATAAAAATTAAAATACTCATAATGTACAAAAAAAAGTTCAGGTAAATCCTATAAAACAAAGCGAGGCATCAACAGGACGAACAATTAAATAATTATTAGACTTATTTAAATTCTAAGTGTAAAGTTTAAAATATTTGTAGTGTTTCAATGTTCAATATATAATAACGGTATATCTGTTGATCTGCCAGTTTGTTTGTAAGTCTATAATTTGATCAGCAACTTTGGATTGTTTGCCATTACATTCGAAATGTTTATTCTACCGTGAATGGTCTTATATCAAAAGCTTCAAGCTGCTATGTTCGCTCAAGCTGCCAACAGATGGCGCTTTGCAGTCGCGCTAAGCGTAGCTCAGTTTGTCAGCTGTTGGCTGCGGCAGCCGCAGTTTGCTTTCAGCTCTTTGAGTCTGCGCAGGCGCCGCTCGCAAGTTCCGTTAACGCGTCGAGGAAGTGGAAGTGGCAGTGGCGGCACCGGCGACCCCAGACTTATTTTAGCGTGTGCCGCGAATTAATTGATCTAAATAAATAAGCAGAAATCTGTAAGTTTTAGAAACTTGTGAACATTTACCTGTTGACCGAAGTGTAACGATTGCAGCACTTTGTGGTACGAGTATCGCCAGCCTTGAGGGCTCTGCAACACACTTAAAAGTTGTGTGTAATAATTATGGGTTTTTAATGGCCTAAACGACCTTGCACCTACGGGTAGCCCTAATACTTTGGAGTTAGCGTTTGGCTCGAATGAAACACACAATTCGCTAAGCCAAATGAAACTTGGATTAGAATGCCTTAACGACGAGAGGCCAAAGCTTTGTTGTCCAATTAACACTTTAATTGAAAAAGCTTTTATAAACAAGGAAGTAAAAGTTTTGAGTCACACTTGATTGCTATAAATACAAAGAAGTTATTAAATTACAAATAAATTTGAATTAAACGGATGTCTGCTAGTAGAAGCGTTGCTATAAAGGGAAGTCATATTTGATACGTGCAAAAAAGCAGTCCACTTGAGGCTACACCTATGTCCATATTTATTGCATCCATAGCACAATTTATCTAGTGATCATTACTGTGTCAGCTTTAGACACGTATGAATTTAAACAAGGTTTCTGAGACTGTAAGACACATTTTATCGTTCCTATGAAAGCCATATAATATGGTTGCCCAATTCGGCGGGCAGTATTATAATAAATCAAAGATAATACAATATATGTCTTTATCAAATCCGTTCATAGTTCTGATCAGGAATATTTATAAATAATAAAATGCGTTACATATTGCGTGATTAAATTATAGTACTCTTTGAAAGAGTATACAAATTATTGCGCTAATTATTGATTAAATTAAATAAGTAAAGTTTTTTCGCATGCTTCACTTATTTGGTTTTGCAGATATAGTCATTAAAGAGAACGATCCGTGCTGTATCTAATCAAGTGAAGCGCATTGTACGTACAGCACTACAAGATTGTATGTAATTGCTGTCGGCGCCGGCAGCGACGTGGGCAGCGACGCTGGCAGCGAACGATGGCGCATGCGCAACAACTTTTGGACGTTTGGGGTTTCTGGGTCTCTGCCATACATTTCGTTTTCTGCCTTGTTGTTGTTGTTGTTGTCGGTTGTTGTTGTTGTTTTTGCATTTGTGTAATTGTGACGCAATTCTCGTGTGAAGTTGTTTTTGTTTCGCCTTGTTGGCGATTGGCTGAAAACGAAAGCGGTAAAAAAAACCCGCGTTCATTTAACAGATATATTGTATGTATATGTATTTATTTATATAAATACGAATATATGTGAGTGTGTGTTGTTGTTGTTATTGCTGTGAGTTGCATTGCATTCGAAAAGCGCCTGCAACAGTTTGTCGGTGATTAAGTATCTGGTGCTTTAGTTATTATCCACGCGCGACTATGATTAGTTCGCGTTGCTTCCTCCAACTAAGTCTACGACTAAGTCTAAGTTAATCGCGATTGAGAAGCTTACAAAATATACATATACAAACGTACGCCAAACGGTAAACTGTTGCAATGTAACTGATTATTGGAGCATTAAGTTGAAAGGCATTAGCCAAGTCGAAATAGCGTGCCAGTTCTTAGCCAAATTATGAAAAGCACATTCGTGCCACATGCTCGTCGCACTTACAAAGCTGCAACTGTTATTTAATTATGTATTTGAACTTATTTTTAAATTGTTTGAGCTGTTGACAGCAAAGTGGCTTAGCAAACAATTAAATATTGTGTGTGCATTGTGCGTATTTAAATTGGCTTTGCGAATTTCCAAACTAAATACGCGAGCTTAGATAATGCAAGTAATTAAAATGGCAATTAATAAAACAATTTTAAAACTATGTTTCATATTCTATGCATATTCATTTACAATTTACAACTTTAAGCCAATGGCTTTGTTTCTGGTTTAATTAATGTTATTTCGTTATTCGTGATTTGGCGTCTACTTCACGTTTGCGACGTCACACCGTACAACAATTTCATGGCCAATGCCAGTAAGAAGTGAAGTGGTCTCTGGTTTGGCTCGTTATTTATTAGACAAACACATATATACGTACATATATACTCATTTTTATATTTGTATAGTTGCTGCGCGACTTTAAAGAATTTGAATTATAATCAATTTGAGTTTTGAGAGTTGTCATGACAAGTTACAGCAACCAGAGAGACAAGCGCCAAGAGGGGAGAAGAGGCTGTTCAAACACGGATGAGAATGGCAACAACAACAACAACAAGAACAACAAATGAAAGTTTCGTTGTTGTAGTTGTTGTTGTCGTTGGCAACAATGAGACAGCATTAGCGGATGCTGCTCACTGCGGCCTCAGTGCGTATACTTGATATACTTGAACTTGCTTTACCCGCACCACTCGCACCACTCGCACCACTCATTCATGAAATTACACGCACTCACTCACTTGGGTTGTCGCTATTATTTCCATACCCATTCTCTCAGTTCCGGATGTGGCTGTGGTTCACTGTCTACCTGTGATCTTAATTGATTTAACTCGTCGCTCGGCCTTTTCTATATTGCGTGAGTGAATGCCAGGGCAAAAAGTTTTTCGCCACCACTTTTTGATTTATTTGCGCAAATTTTACGCTATTTTGCTGAAAATGGCAATGGCGTTGGGTAGCGGCAAACGCGGCGTATGCTTAATTACCAAGCAGTTGGCAAAAGTTTCTCGGGCCTATGTTTGGCAACCCTGGAACTTTCAACAACCTTCTAATTAATTGCGCTTCGACACAGGTGCCGAAAGGTACCCGAACAAAAAAATAAAAAGAATTGCCCACAAAAAAAAAAGGTGGCAATATCTCAGAGTCCAGTGGCCTCTCAAACTCAAGACGACGTCGACGACATCGAGTATACGCCGCGTGGGCTGCGTACGTGAGGGGCATGCCAAGAAGAGCATTCGCCTCGCCTCGCCTCGTTGACACGCCCACTTAGCTAAACGAATAAAACAGTTCAACGCCCATTTTGAAAAGTAATACGCATACGCATGTGTGTGTGTGTGTGATTGTTGATAATTAAATACATATGTGTGGAACTCCCCGTCCTTCTCAGTGTGTGTGTCTCACACATATCTCAAGTGCTGAAAATGGGCCAAAATTTATGCCAGGCAACCTTCGAGCAGTGAGCTGTGATTGTGGGTGTGTGTGCGTGTTTTCTTCTGTCTGACATAAATTACATCCCTGAAATGCCTGCCTGAAACGTGCGACCTTGAACACAACAACTACAAATATTTTACATGGATTTCTTTCCACTCGCACTGTCTGCATTATCTGCATTCAAGGCTGCAAGTCACTAAAGCTCGGATAAAGCTTCAGTTCAGTGGCTCGAGCCATAGAGTTTGATTTCGTTTAAGTGCGCGAAACAGTTTACATATGTACCTCCTAAATTTATTTTTGTTATTTTAAGTCAAAAATTAAATCTCTGCCTTACAGTTACGCCTTTAAGATGCTGCAGCAATGCATTATCAAGTCCCCAAATGGCTCTTTGGGTCTCAATTTGAGTCGTGCACCTTGGGACCCGTATCCGTGGGTCAGCGGCGTGCAGGCGGAGTCAAATGCACAATTGGCAGGTGTTTGCATCGGCGACACCTTGCTGCAGCTGAATGGCATCGATGTCTTGGGCATGCGGATCAGCGAGCTGGCCAACAGACTGCGGGAGCATTGGCTAACAGGCGCTGAGCATGCAACCATGATGATGTGGCGACAGCAGACATGCCCTTTGTCTTCCACTGATGACCCCAACGAGGCGGCGCACGCTGTGGTAAGTCGTCGTCACTATCACTATCAGTGTGGCCAACGAAACCACACACAATTAGTTGCCAGACTTAGCTGCTTGGCCTTAACTGTTTTGGCCCTGTTTAAGTGGGTCACGCGAGAGAGGGAGAGAGAAAGCAATAAGTGCTTACTGTTCTGCTTCTCGTTATGCATTGTTGATTGGCTTAGTTTGTTTGCCTATTTGCTATTTTTGTGCAAAATATATTATAACATGATTAGTGAGTAAACAGAAAAAATACAAATATTCTAAAACTCAAGCTAAAAGTTCTTGTTCAAGAAAACCCAATCTGCATATTCATCAATCATCAATTACCCGTCAGGAGATTTGCGATAATTTTTAAACCTAATCAGCCTAACATCATAATGTGGCACATTACACCTCAGGAATAACTGTCAATTAGCCAAATAAACACACACCTGTCTCGAATATAGACATAGTACATGTCAATGTGTAATTTATGTCCATGTTGAATATTTCACAACAATATTGGTGCTAATTAAATCTAAAAGGCATTTCCGGCCAGCTACACTGAGTGTCCTTTTGAGACGGTTGAGTAACTTTGCTGCTAGGACAATTTTCAGCTTCTGTCTTTTCTCTCTCTCTCTCTCTTTCTCTCTCTCTGAGGTGTTCATCTGTCGGTCAAATTGCTGAGTATTTTATTAAATTTGACACATTACGAGTATATGCTGTACTGCATTACAAATTCAATTGACCCAAATATTGCATGGATGCAAAAGCCCGAATTATACACACATGCACACACACACACACACACACACTTACCTGCAGCACTGCCTGTACATCATTTCCATATAAATTCCCAATCAATAATGCTAAAGGCCAAGCTTAAATTTCTGTTAGAGATGGACGCGTGTCGTGATATGAATATTATGAAATTTAACATGTTATGATAACAGTATTTTACTATTTATTTATTTATTTACTTATTTTTCTTAATTAATTAATTAAACTTTTACCATTTAAATTTATATCACGAGTCCATCTTAATGCAGTAAGTAATCTTTTGTATATGAAGGTATACAAGGATTTAAACATACACGTAAGTTTTAAACCAGTTGTAGGTCTAGTTTTAGGTCTTCCATAACAAGCTCATTCTATTTATTCTATTAGATAAATTGTGCGTAAATCATTTATCGAATTTCAATAATGGTCACAAATGCAAATGCTATGAAAATCCGAGCAATTACTGAAATAACACTCATGCATGTGATATGGTCTGTAAGTTCAGACAACTTATTTGCTTAATTGAACTTTTGCAATTATTGTATCGCCAGGCAGCTTAAATGTGTTAAAAATAATTAAATGCATTCATTTCAGCACTTGTTGTATATTAAAGCACGTTTATTGTTCAGTGGATGACATAGCTCATTAGTTGTCAGTTTAATGCTAGATATTTGATAGATAATTTATAGCACAATTAATTGCAAGTTATATCTACTTGTGTGTTCCATAAGATATCAGTGTTAAATATATTTTATATATATAAATATGAGAAATTTTACTAATTCTGATTGGCTATAGACCTTAATTTTGTTGAAAATAAAATGCTAAATTCCTCAATTTATTTCTCTTTGCAGCAGCATGGCATTAATCAACAGTCGCTGCAAAAGTTTGCTACCTGCCTGCAACATATTGCCCAATTACTGGAGTGTCCTGTCTGTTGTGATGTAAGCAAACGAGTCTAAGTATATTTTGTGTTCTCTTACTATTTTTTTTCTACTTGCTTGAGGCAAGAAACAAGCGGTAAGTGGATGCTGTTGCTGAGTTGCATATCGATGAGGCTTTTGGCCGTTTGGCCGTGCAACGCAAGTCGCAAGTTGCCAGTTGCCGTTTGTTGGTTGTCGGCATTAGTTTTACTTCGTCATTATCTAACTCAACTAAACTCAACTGTAGTCTGGCGAAACTTAGTTGGCAGTTGCCGCTTGTTTGCCTTTGTCAGCCGGCATATGCCTGCCACCTGCCACTTGCCGCATGCCGCATGCCACTTGCCGCTCCCTCGTTACCTGTCGCATGTTACTCTTCCGGCTTTACGTTGATTTTGCTGCGCAAGTTTGTTGCTAATCACTTGACCGTGTATAAAGTTGAAACGTTGAGCTGCACCGGTGATTGCGTGCCCCATGCCCATGCCCCATGCCCCATGCTCTAAATATGCTCTCTATGCTCCAACAATGCTCCAGGTATAATACATATGTCTATATGTCGTGGTTCTGTTTACACAGTTACTCACAGCTTGACGATGTCATGACTACAAATATGTAACTGCCGCTGTTAGTGTTAGTGCTGTTGTTGTTAGTTAATACCCGTTAGTTTTGTTGCGCCCATAGACACAAATAACACACAACACATGTTTGCATGCATGTTCATCAGTTTATTCACGTACCCTGCAACTGCAGTATAAAAATCAATTTTAAAAGCGGTACATTGATGTTTTAGATAGCCTAAACGGACCGCTCTACAGTGGACTCTACCCTATAAATTACCAATTGTTAACATTTTGCGGCAACATTAACTTCTCGCTGTAGGTGAGAAATTCATTATAACCTACTAAAGTTATTTGGTTTGTTATTTATGTATATATTACAGAGATTTTTTACCTACTTCGAATGAGAAATAATTCATATGAAATATCATCAGTTAAGGAAAAAAGCTATTTCGATTGTTATTACTTTTAGTCGGGTAGTCTAACAAGATATATTCGTAATATTGAACTTTTCTTGCAGGGCATTTTCTAGTCGTTCACTTGCGCTTTAGCCTTTCCATCATTTCTATTAAAATATATAACATCTTCAGGGTATTTTCAAGTCGACATACTATACATAATTTAATTTAATAAAATTAATGAATTAAATTAATAAAAGGATATTTGCTAGTCGATCAGTTAGCTATTAATTCATTTGAGTGCATTTTATATAAAGAAAGCTCTAATAATTTAAAACGTATTTTCTAGTCAATCACTTCCCACTTTCATGGCTTCGATTTAATTTGTTCGAGTTACAATTCGAGCTTTATGCTTCGTGACTGGGTATTTTTGAGTCGCTCACACTCAATTTGACATGTTAACATTTGATTTGAGTGTGATATATGTTTGTGTAGGGAATTCATATATATTTCGTATGATTGATAAATGTTTGCCATCGCATGTGATTTGATTAGCTTTGTTCTACTGCCTGACGGCACTTTTGCGAAATATGTGAAGCATGCGGAGATGATTGATTAGGGGATTTAAAAGTCAAATATTGTCGATTAGACGTGGCAGGCAATGCCTTATAAATGGGCACAGGTCAATTATAGGCAATTGCATACCCCATATATGGATCTATACCTACATATATATCTATGTAGAAGTGCACTTAAATGTGCTCTAAGCTCGTTGTTCTATTTACATTTTAAATCAGAAGCAATCTTGCCACTGGACGTTGCAAGCTACAAGCTGCAAGTGGCAAGTGGCTAATGCTAAGTGCTGAGGTGTAAATTTATTTATGGCAACCATGTCAGCAAAAACATAACTTTAATTAATTAGACAAGATAAAAATGGGGGCAGCTAGAAGACTGAAACATCCCAAGGACAGACTTGCAATTTAAATTCCAAATTCTTATCTGCAAATGAAATTTTACATGCAAAACCCAGTTGTTTGTCTGGTGTGCGGTGTGTGTGTGTGAGCGTGTGTGAGTGTGTGTGTGTGTCTCTGGATCTGTTGGCCATTAATTAAGCAAGCAGGCTAAGACTAAGCCAGGCAACCAGAGCAGCTAGTTAGATGCACATATAGTTGCATTGTCGCAGCACAAAGCTGAGCACAGATATATGTATGTATGTATATACATATGCCCCAACTGGACCATTGGCATCTCTACTCTACTAAATGCATAATTTGTTTATTAACCTTAAATCAGTTTATGCAGCACGCTGTGCACAAAAGGAGCAGGATAAGTACCACATTCGAGTTGTTCACCTTACGGCTTAAATTTCGGTCAGAACTTCCATTTCATATTTGACAATTATTATTACTGCAGCACGCATAAAGCATTACGAGCATTAAGAGTACATACTGTACAGTGAACACGTACACACATGCATGTACATATGTGTGCGTTTATTTGTTATGCAAACAGACAAGTCCATTAAGTTATTAAGGGATTTTGTTTTGCTTGATTTTCAATAGTTTTGCCAAACTATTCCCTCTTATATTTGCACACATATAAGCTCACTTATACATACATATATTTATAGTATATGTGTCCATAAACTTGCATTGAGATTGCCGTCTGGCGTGCTCCTTTGAGATTTGCTGTTGACATTAAATAACACACGAATCGAGATTTTATTCAATTAAATGTGCATAAATTTGCTTTTTCATAAACCAACCAAATTATCAACACAAACTGCTTAACAGCATTCACAAAAAATTAAAGCTGATATTCTTAGAGTCAACAATAAGAATAATGCATCTCAACTATTGATTGTAAGTATAACTGAAGACACTTAATTTCATTTTATTATTTACGAATTTCAAATTTTCGATTTAAGTAATCTTTTGAGTATTTATAATAGTTGTTAAAATTAATCAATGCTTGACCATTGTTTGCTTTTGCTAAATCCGTTTAGTTGACATTTATGAAACTTGAAATATGAAACCAAAAATTGATTTATCGATGAGGTTCAATTTCTTTTGTACAATTTAAGATTGTTGCATTTGTTGTCACGTATTATATTCAGGCCGGAAAAAGGGATTGCAATCAAATCGCTTTACATTTGTAATACTTCAATTTTATTTTTGTAAAATAATGGCAAAATACAATCCAAGCTTCTGTCCAAAATTGTATCTTTATTGCTGCATATTTGCAGCAGCTCTGGCGCACATCGAAATAGATTCAGATACACATATATAGTATGTTTGCATACATATGAATGCACATTCAGACAAAAAGCATCAATTGAATTTCTATACATATTTTCGTTGTTTTTTTTTTGTTTTTCTATTTGAGAATTTCCTTCTATTTTATTTTTATTTTTTTGAGACAATCCCAATGTTCCGGCGTGAGCATGAAAGAACATTTGCGAGCACATTTTGTGGGTCCGAGTTGTAGCTTGAAAAGCGCAAAAGTGTTTTTGTGCGCATCAAATACAGTTGTACTATTTTAAATCCGCTTGCAATACTTTCAATTTGATTTTCCATTTAAATGGAAAGCTTGTTGCCCGGCCAAAAAGTTGACTATCCGCGTACTACAAGAGTACATCAAGAAAATTGTGATTTCACAATCGGAGGCGACTTCATTGTTGAGGTGAGTGCTGGTCGCAGTTGGATCGAATTTCAGCAGATTTGCATATTAGTAAACTTTTGATAAAAACAAGGCAGAGTGCTCAAGTTTAGTGAGATCGACTTACAGCTGCCCTTTACTTATTGGAGTATAATTTGGTAGAATTTTAATAAAAGTAAATTTTACTAAAAACAATTTTAATTTATAACTAATTCTGGGGCTATTCAAAAATTATGTAATTATAAGTTAACCGTATTAAATTAAATCTGTTTTGATTGCAAACAGGCTACAGCTATAAACATTCGATATCTTTAGGGAATATTAAAGTTCTCCAGAAATTAACCTTGAGTCAATTTGGTTTTTGTTATATTGCGTTGCCATTAAAAAAGATTATATATTTTTTACAGGCATATACAGCATTTACATGTCTGTTTGCATTTATTCATAATTAATTTGTTTTTCTTCCGCATAATTTTATTCCTCGATGTGGCTGACGTTGTCCTCGCAACTCTGTTTGCTGCCATCTTTGTTGGCTACCGTGACTGTGGCTATTGTGACTGCATCGGACTCGACTCTGGTTGGACGGGAATCAGGTCATCAAACCACCCGGCTGGCAGTGCTGCAACGGACACGTGCTTTGCAATAATTGCCGTAACCGCTCCGTAAAGTGTCCGGTTTGCAGGGTGCCATTGGGACCTCGGGGACGCTGCCTGCTGTCGGATAAATTATTTACGCTGCTCGCGGAAAATTTCCCCTGTGATGGAGGTAAGTACAGACTCAGACTTAATGGCCAAACCAGTCAAGTTTTGCAGTAATGATCCCAACTGTTGTTCTTCCTGGACTACAACTTATTAATATGTCTTCAGTGCGTCAGTTGTTGCGCAAACTTTTGGGACATCTCCTAGTAATCTACCTGAAATGGTGCCTAAATTAGCGTTGTCATTAGTAGGGTGTTCCTCGTCGGGGCCATTACAGGGGCCTAAAAGCTGTTGACACAACGGGCGCGAATGAAAATGCCTTTCAATTTCAAGCAAACGACAAAGAAAACTTTCGATCCCCATTACTCTCTCTCTCTCTCTCTCTCTCTCGCACCTAGGTATCGGTTAAATCAACAGGCGCGTGGCACAAAAGTTTTAGCCTCCACAACAACAGTTACAACTTAAACAATTGTCAATGTATTACGTAAATCTCGACAGTTTCTGCAAGAAAAAAGAAGCAACAAAAGAAAAATCATCAGCAACAACCACTTGAAAGTGAGTGGCTATTAGTCCATGTTGAGAATATGCTCATGCCACTCGGATGCCAGCTACAGGGTCTATTAAAATGATACTCATCTTTCGTTGCTGCATTTTACATAGTCTTTTTGTAGAGTATTTTCGATGAAGGATTCTAGGAGAATACAACTGTTGAATATTACACTCCTTAGTCTATATAATTATATCATCTGAGGTACATCAGAAAAACTTTTCTTTAACAAAAATCTTTAAGGTATATTTATTTGTAATAGTACAGTATTTCAGTTGATTTTCTTACAATAATCCCTTTGCCCTTCACTCGTTTTCTTACCCTTCTCTTATGGATTATTTTATCTAATGGTATACTAGGTATAACAGTGCTCATCAATGATGTATCTCATTTCCGTTTCCCTCATTTAATGTAGCATACTTTTGGGATTACAAACTCGGCTACCTTTTCCGTAGCATACCTTGTAGCCGAGCTTCTCTGCTGTCTTCTTCTTATTGCAGTTGTGTCTTGTTTTCGTTGCTCTTTTTTTATAGCATAATTATGTCGCATAAATTGCTAAAGTTTTTCACGCTTTATGCTCCTTATGCCATGCTGCTTATTGTTGACATTGCAGACTCTTCTTCTTCTTCTTCTTTTTTCTGTCATCATTTTGATGTTGTTGCTGTTGTTGTTGCTGCTTAGTTGCTGCCTTTGCTTTTTAAGTTCAGCTGGCCAACAAGTTTGCCGCATTTCAATCTGTGCGTTTCCATGAGGCTCTCAGAGTGTTGCCAACTTGAGATAATGTGAAGTTTACAGCGCAGGTAACAAGTGTCTACAACAGCAACATCAACAACAACAACAACAACAAGAGAAACAGCAACAACCGCTGTTGTTGTCTACCTAACAAACAATATGAACTTACTTTTATACACTCGCTGAAGGCATTCTATTATTTTTCCAGATTTTTTAGATATATAATTATGCGACTATGAATTAAGTTTTCATGGTCGGGTCATACTATCTTTTTAACTGTAACTTTCTATGCTGAAAATTCTGTGAATTCCACATTTAAATAGATATTCTTTAAAACAGTTAAAAAACAAGTAGAGTTTACACAGTAAATACAACTTACTATATATTGCTGTCAAAGGAACCATAAATAGCTATTTATTTATTTTTGTATTTATTGGTTTTGCTTTTCATATTGGCAAAAAGTAAATTAATTTTGACAATTAAATTATAAAAAATATTATAAATTGATAATAAATATATAAATACTTTATGTTATAGACTGGAAAGTAGATAAGGTTAAGTCTGGGGCATCCAACAAATAATAGCAAATAAACAAATTCAAATACACAAAAAGCGTATACACTGTTCAACATACGAAAGTTTGCCACATTTTCTTGTATTTATTTTCTCTTGTTTTTCTTTTTGCCCTTTCGCCAGTACTTAGTGCGTTTTATTGCTTCTACATTAAGTGTGCATTTCTTTTACTACGAGTATTTTCCTACTATTTGCAGCACGAATTCTGTTTTTGTTTTTCTATTTCTATTTCTATTTCCGTTATTTCTACTTATTGTTATTTACTAGTACTTGCCAGTTAAAGTCCTGGCTAAAGGACAATTTCAATTGCAACCAAAAGTTTTCACTTTCCTAATGTTGTCAACAACAATAAGATCAACAATTTTAGTAGACTTTAACAAACATGTTTGCATGAGAATACAGTTTGTTTATCTTTTTCCTCTCTATTTTCCAGTGAAAATCAAAAAGGATGCCGAACAGAACAACAACAGCAACAACAACAACAACAGCCGGAGTAACGTCAACACCAACACCATTGCCAAATGCACGACTGAATATCATAATCAACCAAAAATGGCACTGGCCAAATCAAACTCTGGCAAAAGGACCAGAAAAACTTCGAGGCAGATGCAGGAGGACACTGTGATTCTGGTCGTGAATGGGAATAGTGGTGGGGAGGGGGCGAAGGAGCAGCCGAAGATGAAGATGGAACAGTGCTTTAAGCAGGTTCCGGGAATGCCAAAGGGAAATGAGCAAAGTGCGCAAATACAGAATAATGTCAACGATGCAGGCCTGCAACGTGGCGCGATAAAGGAACAGCAGGCGGGGAATAGTTCTAAGGAGAGCAAGGAGCAGGAGGAGCTGACGAAGGAGCTGCTGCTCGAGAGCAACAATATGCTCGTTAAACCAAAGTTAAAGTTGAGTAAGAAAAGTTGGCAGATTACAGGCCGAGATCAAGACGAATTGCACTGCGATGAAGTTGCAAACATAAATAATGGCCAACAGAGCTGGCCGGGATTGGGACTCACTTGGAGGTTGGGCTTGGGTGCGGGGCAGGTGTTGATGCCAAGCGAAGGCCAACAGCAATATCAAAATTATCATTGCCCGACTGGGAAATCATGCAGCTGCAGCCAGGCGAAACTTTTGCAGCCAACAGCGAGCGACAACAACAAATTGTCAACCGTCAAACGTCGAGAGTCTGGCAACACCAGCACCACCGCCAACTTCACCGCCACCGCAGACACCGAAAATCGGTTGGATGCAGTCGCTGAAATTGCATTTGTTGTAAGAGCAAACAGTGCGGCGACCTTATCAGCGAACAGCCACAAAGGGAATCCCAAGGCGGAGACGGAGACGGAGGCGGAAGAGGAAACGTTGCTGGAGTTGCTGAATGGACCATCAATAAAAACGCTTTTGCCCGCACAACTCGCTGAAATCAAGCAGCTGCAGGAGGAACAACTGCTGGAGCACCTGCGGAGGGAGCATCACCTGAATGTTGTGCACTTCGACGGCAGCTTTGGTCAGCGACTGCATGTCCACGTCCAGTTGAGGCCCCAGCAGACACAGCAGGTGTGTCTGCGTCTGAGTGAGCCATCTTCTGGTTCTTGCCAAACATTTTTCTTGGCTTTGCTGCCGCTCCACGCTGACCAGGTGGACAAACGTGCCGTGTTCCTTTGGTATCTGGACTCGACTCCACAACACTTTCAGACAGTCATCGAGTCGCAGGGCAGTCGGGTCAAGTGGTTTGGCCAGGCTCAGCCCCTTAGTCGCAGCTGGCCAGAGATCTGCGCTGCGGGTCAGTTTCTCACCTGGACGGATGTGGAGCGAGACTCCTGCACGGGCTTCGATATCATCGTGAAGAGCAAATAGTCTTACAATCTCAGTTATGGCTAGCACTCAAATATGTACTGATAATTAGTTGGATTACGAGCACAGTGATTACCTAAGGAATAATTAATGACTAAGTACACAATCAAAACATGTCCACAATGCAATGTCTGTAATAAATATGACAATTTGAAAAAACTTGCATAATTTATACAATAAATTATAATCCGATCCGTTTTTTTCTCTCCTTCGCTTGACGAATTTGCCCAAACTGCGCGCTTTTTTAAATTATATTTGCATTTTTTCGCGCCTTTCATAAAATCATTTCAAATATGCAAAAATACAATTTAACTCGCAAATGTGTTAAGTTTGCAGAAATTTTAATTAAAAAAAGCATTTAGAAATGTGCTGGCCTGGCACAGCTGCAGTAACATGGGATGATTGTCCATTCAACTCTTTAACGCGTAGACATTTTATTTATTATACCCTGTAAATGCGTCAAATGGGCTTTGATCACTTGCGCCACTTCCTGCGACAATTCAAATTAAATCTCTACAGTTCCATTTACTATGCATATATCTGAAATTGCAGGGTATCTCCAAGCTGTTCACTCCGAACTGCAGCATGCACACTTGTTTTAAAATTATATTGATGCAGCTATATTTGCATAAAAGCAACAGCAACAACAGCTTGCCGCTACCTCCTGATAATTGACTTGCACGCAAATTAATGTTTTTTGCCTTAAACACATACATACGTATGAACGCAAACACATACACATAAATATACTTACATATACATGCACGTTGTGAGTGATGTTGCTTCCTGCGAGGGCGTAAATTGCTGCGTTGTTTGGCAAACACGGCGAGCACGAGAGACGTGGAGTTTCCATCATCAGCCGCAATTGCTGCCATTTCCAAACGGCAACAAACAGGTAAAAACACAAAACAAAAAAGAAAACCGAATGAAAAACACGAATCTGTGCACTAAAAAATATAAATGCAAACACATAATTACACTTACATTTATAAACATGTACGAGTACAGTTAACGTTCCCTAAAACGGACAGAGTTTCAGCAGTTTTGGACTTCTATTTATAAAGTTTTGTCATACAAATCAAAACAGTCAATCGAGTTTCATGTCAAGATGTAAAAATCTACAAAAACTGTTTAGGCGAGTCTTGTTAAATTTATGTACTTACACACCAATTACATGTATTTATTTATTATTTATTATTTAAGAAAGCAAACATTGCTGCCTCTAATTGATACATAGATGAAAAATATTCAATAGATATAAATATTAATAATTACAATAATAAAATAATAATTACAATTTAAAATTTTAGTCTAATAACACCACCGACACCGCCGATGTATGTATGCGTGTATGCATGTACAATTTATCGGTAATAGTACTGATCAGATAACTGGTACTTGATGTATGTATGATCGATCAGCTGATTGGATTTTTGCTTATGAGTAACGTACACTTGTCTAGACGTAAAAGAATATGTATATTTATTATATTTTGACGTCACTTAAGTATAAAACCTAAGACACAGTGTCAGTACATACATACATGCCATACATATCTACATGCATATGTATGTACAATTTCTGGTTGAAAATTTGCAACGCTTTGTGGCTCTCTCACTCTCGCAATTTGTGCCCAGTACCCAAGGGGTAGAGAGGCTATTGGATTTGTGATATAGTGGTCTGCCCAGTCGCATGAACGCCTGAATCATTATCATATTCTGATATTATTCAGGCAATAACTAAATTAAATCCGATTTTTAACAGAATTTAATCTATTACAATCAATATTTAAAAGTAAAAAATTATATTCTGCGTATTATTTATTTTAATTTCTTTATTTTTTATGGTGATCAAATCTACTGGGCATCAAATAGTCGAACCGTCAACTCTAGCGATTTTACTTGCTTCTCTTTGCTATACCCTAAAGTATAAGTAAGCAAGTAGAGCATTCCGACTGAAAAGTTACTTCGACGCTCACATATGCAAATATACTAAGATATATGCTAGATTTGGCTATATATGCTTTGGTATAATTCTTTATTTAGTTTATTTATTTTTTGTTTTGAAAAATACATACATATATTCAAATAGATAATTCTACTATTTTTGGAATAATCGGTATGCTATAGTCTGTGATTCTCTTTGTTTTTTTGCGAATGAAATTAAGTATGTAGAGTATGTATGTAGTAAGTACACACATACATACATATATGTCGTTGGTTTGGCAATTAGTTTAGTTGTTGAGAATCGCCGTCGTGGTTAAGTACACACAATTGTTATTGTTTGCACACACACATCGGTATGTATTTACTGCTTGTAATGTTTGTTTGAATTAGAATTTTTAATTAATGTGCTAACAAATAAATGTGCAATGAAAATAATATCAAATCCGTGTGTTTGCTCACCACTCTTAATACTTACAATACATCGCAGACTTTGGAACCGACATCAGATTTAGAAGTCGTTGCATTGCCGGTGCTCCGCTGGCGTCGTTAGGTTCATTTCGTTGTCTTCTCTTCTCTTCTTCGCTTTTGCGCTCGTCTTCATTGCTCTTTCCCTTTTACTCGACTGTCAATCGATTGCGTCACATTCGTCAATTCAAATCATCTCCACGCTTTGTTATCGTTTTTTGTTTTTTTGTTTTTGTTCTGACTTGCAGTAGATAAACATGATTAGACAAATCGGTGAGTTCATTCATTACGGTGCTTCGAGATTGATTTATGTGTGTGATAATTATTAACCAATTGGAAGGAAGCCTAAAAGAAAGAGTATTAGAATACGAAAGTAAGCTACTGGCTCTAAATTAAACAAAAAATTTTCTTTGACAAAAACAAAACACGAACATTCAAATGTTTTAATTGCACTCCTTAATTATGATTTTTAAAACATCAATAAAAAAAATACATGTATTTTTTATAGTAAAAAAATTATATAAATATAATTGCAATAATAAAATTATTTTATTAAACTTATTCAAGCCACGTAAAGAAGGTTTAACAACAAATCAAAAAAGTAATAAATGTTTGTAAAATTTGCTATTGAGTTGTTTTTGCCGTTCGAGTCTCGATATATTTTAATTCATGTTTTCGCAGAGCTAATATGCATTTTTGTACTTATGTATGTCAGGTTGTCTTACTCCTTGCAAATTCTAGACCTTTTTGATGTAGTGGCCATCAACGACGGACCCCAATTGCAAAGCTATCGTCGAAGATCTCTGGATGAGTTCAAGATTTCACAGGAACCAGAGCAAGTGGAAAACAACAAAATGCCCGGGGAACTGTTGCGACGAGCCAGTGAGACAGCAACGATTAGTATTCTGGACTTGGAGTCTGAGAATGAGCACCTGCTGGGTGAAAAGTTGGCTAGGCAACAGGAGGAAGGCAAGAAGCGTCCGCAGCCTCCGCCGCGAGCCAACAACATGTCCAGCAAAGGACAACTGGGCACTGGAAGAGGTGAGTTTATTTCTGCAACTAATATGTAACATAAGGGATAAATAAATATGGAATGGTGTCTAATGGAGTGAGCATAGCTTTAAAAAAGGGAACCCTTTCCAAAAATCAGTGCAAATGGCGCGAATGTGGCAAGGAATTCATCTGACGCATTGCAGGAGCGAAAAAACTGGTCAAAGCTATTTGGGGAATGCAGCACATAGCAACGCGAACCAAAGCAGAATTATTTTGCCCGGAAATGATTTTCTTGCACATACACACACACATTCGCACACACATTTATATAGATATGTGCATACAATGTGTAGGGAATACTTACAAACAAGGACATCGGCGCCAGGATGACACAGACACTGAAATTCCGTTCGATGTCAGAGTTGACGCCGCTGTTGGCTGCCACAAAATGCACATACGTATACTGAGAGAAAAATCAAGTACGTTTGGACTTGAGGACTTTTAAGACTTTTAAGAATTTTGTGTGTTCGATATAATTCAAAATTTTGTAACAAAAATTATAGAACCAAAAGAGATTAATTTCAGAACTTATGTTTTGCTATACAAAATGTTTTGTATTTTTCTGAGTGTATGTATAGTACAAGCATGTGAGCGTGTGTGTGTGCTTGTTTATGAATGGAATATCGTTGTGCACATTGTTTATTCAAAGCTTTTGTTTCTCGTCGCTTCAAGTCTGATCCGAAGCTTGTTCGCAAGCGTCGGGCACCCTGTACGTCTGTCAGTCCGTCTGTGTGTCTGTTTGTCTGATTGAGGCGTTCCGTTCCATAGTGAGCTTCAATAACAACGCAGCGTACTGTTGAGAGAAGCATGTTCCACTCCCAAATCTTGCATTGGCGCCATGAGGGCTATGCCTCTCGGGCTCTGCCTGAATAAATGCCATCTCTCCATGCTGGCTAACACATAGCTAGATAATTACATACAGATGTCTCTATCTACATGCATTTGAATGCGGACGGTTGAGTTTAGCAGTTTCGACATTTCCGGCGCTGAGCTGAGACTTCTGCATGGTTTCTGTTTCCTTTAGCCTTTATATAAATGAAAAGCGTATTATTTAGTTGGGTGAAACTAAAGCACAGTCAGAGTAAGACATGATCATCAGAAACTTTTTGAAAGCGTACTATTTTAAAACATGCTCATTTCAAGCTGGTAGATTTATCTCTCTATGAACATACTATAGTTGATGTGCTTTTAATAAGCTTTAAGCTATAAATAGTACAGGGCATCTGTAAGTCGAGCATGCCCTAAACGAGCTCAGTGAGCTTTTTTGTTGTGCCAAGCATAATGTTTGTTGTTTCAGCCGCGCATATTTCCAGCGTTATAATAAAGTTATTCGCTTGTTGTTTTTGCCAGAGCTCGACTATTATTATTATTGTTACATTGCTTTTACAAATTTCGTAATGGCGTTTTTCATTTTCATTTATTGATCATTTTTGAGCTTTGTCTTATGAAATTTGCACTTCGTTTCGCATTCCGCATTTTGCATGAATAAAGTTCAAATAAGCCTCGAATGCGTTGCATCAAAATTTGCGAACCTTCAGGAATAAATTCAGATATTCCAAAGGATCTTTTTTTAAAATGTGGAAAATACAACACGTTTAAAGCATGTATGCACGCAGTACGTACATATTTAGTTACGTATGTACATAATCCAAATAAATATGTATACTATATTCATATGCATGTATAAATGCATGAGAGTATGTTTATTTGCACGACTCGATTTAAATGTGGCACAACGACAGCGAGTTTTTTCTACATCAGCTTTGTGAAAATGGAAAAGGTTTTAACTCTCCACGTGGCAAGTTGTGGATGTCACGCCCCACCCCCTCTATAAATACAGCTTGGGGAAAATGGCGACATTACTGTTTACTTAAATCTGCAGCATGAAAAACGATTTGCACTCACAAAGTCACCATTGATAAATGAATCTTGGCAACAGCAACAAATGCATTCATACACAAGTACAAAACTGGTTGGGTGCCTGCATGGATACACAGTCAGCGCGCATGCATATGTTTATATTACGTATACGCAGCGTTTGCCCAACAATTATAAATGACTACGTCGGGGGCGGTGCGAGTATTTGCAACAGTTTTAGCCAAATGAATAGGAAAATTTCAGCACACACATGATACGAGAACGAATGCGAGCACAGCACAGTAAGTGGCAAGGAATGGACATGAAGAGGAGAGGAGAGGATAGAGAGGCAGGGCAGTGAGAGGCAAGGCCCGACGCTTCATTTGACGTGCCACACATAATCCTCTTTCAGATGCTGCACATGCGACGAGTTGCTTGGTTTCACTTTGATACCATTTGCATTGAGTCACTGACGCTGACGATGACGCTGACTTGCTGCTGTCGTGTTCTCAGCCCCTGTGGCAGTTGTACGTTGCACGTTGCACGTTGCACACATCGCACTCAGTTGGGTTTTAACTTGCCCAGGAGCCACTTAAGTTGAATCGAAGCAGAGGCATCTGTGGGTGGCAGCGGCCAATTACTAAACTACGTTTAATAGAGCGCTCTACATTTGCATTTGCACTACGACGACTTTTCAGTGCTTGTGAAATGAAAGCATCACAAATCTTTTCTTTTATCCAATTTTCAATTTGTCCCCGTATTTATGTAGCTTATGAATGGACATGGACATGGATGCATTTCATAGTTGACCTGCTTTAAGCTCAAAACTGCGACAGAGATGGGAACTGGGATACTGATTATGCTTCGAGGTATACGCTTTAGAGTCAGCTTGAACTTTACCACTAATGACATAGTATGCTATAAGCTATATATTCATGCTGCTGTGTCACTTCACTTCGGATCGAATCACTGATGCATAACTCCAGTGCGTCAAGAAGTCACTGGATTTTCTTTAGGATGTCTGGAAGTGAGCTTAAAAGCGTTAGCTGCCTTCACTGTGAAAATCACAAAGCTCGTCAAGTGAAACTCGTTTTCTGCACTCCTTCCTGACTTTTATGTCAGTGAAAAGAAATTATATTTAAATGTGCTGACATTGCAACGCGCAAAAAGTCCTTCTTTACACTTCAGACGCACATTCAAGTGTCTTTATCATACACAAGTTGAGGTAAACACACATCGTTCAGAAAGATATGTTAGATATTCCCAGAGCAGAGTCAATGACATGCTTAAAGCTGGTATACCTCAACAAACAAATCAAATGTGTTTACGAGTTTACAGAAAAAGCAATTCACTTTTAGATATGTCTGCATATTCAGGTTGATTACATACATTAGTACTTTTAGTTGCATCGTTGCCAATGAGCTGTTACCAAAACACAAACAAGATACATATCCACAACATCCTCCCCAACCAACACAGGAAAAATCTCTAGTTGACTGGGAAGTAGACTGTAGCCAGGTGAGAAATTTACTGAAATAAGTTCTTTGATATAAAATATGTTTTTATTTTTAAAAGCTCCACTCGGAGATATTCGAGAGATATTAATATGTTTCAGGAAGAAATCTCTCTTAAGTCATATTTTTTGTATTTGTATTTACTAATTTGTTTTCTAGTATTTCAAGTATTGAGTTCACCAGAACTAATCAATCAGTAATCATGTATCACAAATCAAAAAATTTTTGATGGGCTTCTATTTTAAGGCAAAATCAAAGTTGTCATTTCTTTTTTTGTCAAAGCTTTTAATATTTATTAGAAAAATTCAAAACAGTTTGGCGCAAAAAGCTTAGTGTAATGGGAATGAACACAGCAAAAGGCCAGATTTAAAATAATAGATGTTGTTTTCCGTTAAAAATTATTTGAGCTTATATTTGATGAGCATTTTATTTTTTATATAAGAAACTTTAAAGATCTTTTCCTATCCATTTTCCTTTAAAAGACGAAGAGTCCAACTTCTTCTCTGTATTTTTTTTATGCAAACCAAAAAAACATAAATAAAATGGTTTCCTTACTTATTTCGTTGCTTTTAATTTCAAATCTAGTGCTCTTTTTCGATTACAATTTGATTTATCGATAACAAAGCATCACATCACAGAATTTCAGCGTACTATTTTGGTGATGAATTTTCAGTCATCACAATCACAAAATTTTGAAATCATGATTGATTGTCACTGCCGTTTACCAGAACAATCATACAAATTTAATCGATTTAGTTTATTTTTCTTAATTCTATTTTCTTTTTATTTATTTATTTTTATTTATTTGTTTATTTTATTTATTGACTATTTCCTAGTGCTACAAGTAGGAGTACTTTTTAATTAGTGCACTAGTCACACTAGTGTTGTTATCTAAATTTAATTAGATTAATATTATTTAGGGTATCACTCTGTCAACTACTCTCCAACCTCAGTTTGTCATTACTTTGAAGATACTTATTATTATTTTTAGCTCAAAGAGATTCACAACGCCAAAATGTTTGTCTGGCCCATCTTCCACAGTTTGAATGATTTTCCTATTCCTTTTGGGTTTTATTATTTGTGTGGGAAGTTTTGCAATAATTGAATCCACAAATTTTGTTCATTATACACTTGACTGTGAAAAACTTTTGAACTATTTTCCTTACTTGCCCGTGGTCAGTTCCACAAAATAAGGCAAGTTAAAATGGCCAAAAAGCGCCACGGGCAAGAACTCAAAAGGCAATGATAACCAAACTACGCATATAAATAACTCGGAATTCTTAACAAAAAAGTAAGATTGAAAAAAATAGATGGCTGAGAATACGGCAAATGCAAAAGGAGGAGTTGCTACAAGAAATATCTTTCCGAATGCCCTGGAGTGTTCTTTTTGCGTTATTCTCCAAAAATTGACTTGGCAGAAGAATAATATTCAATGGAGTCCAGTTTCCCTTTTACCCGTTAGCCTCGCCGTAAGTGTTTTATCGAAATTTAAGAGCGTATATTTTTTAAAGTCACTGTCACAGAAGAACCTTAATGACTTTGGCAACTTGCAGTTCCACAAGTACATAACAATTTTTTGTGTTAAGTGCAGTGCATGAATATGAAATATCACTAAAATACACACACACACACATACACAAGTTGCAACTAAAGCTTGCCGTCTTACCTGCCTCATGCAACCTGGAGTTGCACACTCCTTTTGCTATCTTTGCTGACACCTTGTGCAATTTATGAAAGGCTGCGCGACAAAAAGAGAAATTGAAGGCAGGAAAATTGTAAGTTGGGTAAGGGGTAAGAAGGGAAAGGGCAATACCGCAAAAACTTTTTAAATGCGGCACATTATTCATAAATGTTGAAATGAGGAGGAGAAGGAGGAGAAGGAGGCAGAATTCCACGGGGGTGGCCAACTAACCAAGCGAGAACAGTTTGTTATTGCTCTGCTCAACATCGCGAAGATATTTTAAATTAATTAAGCAATGTTAAATATTTGTTGCACTTCAAACACGAACTTCGCATTGAACTTGTAAATATTTGATTTAGTAGGCCTAGAGCTGAGGCCGAGGCCGAGTCCAGCCAAACCGTAATATTCGGAATAGAACTGAACCGTACTGTAACGGCAAATATTTGGCCAACTCACATACTGTTGATTATGGCTAATTAATTGATAAGCAAATGCTTGTAAACATAATTGGCTGTTTGCGTTTTTGGCTGCCAAATCATCTCAGACTATCCATGAATTCTTACCCTACTATTGATGTATCATTTTCTGCATAATTATACAGTTTAAACTATCTGTGGGCAGATTAATGCACTCTGCTAATCCAATTTAGCTTTCATTACTAATTAAATATAATTTTTGTTTGCAAATCATAATAAATAGTGCGAGAGTCAGAGCTTAGGAATTCTCATTACATTGTTTAGAGAGTAATGTGATAGAGCTAAGTTTTTTTTTGTAAAGGTAGCATCTAATCTGAAAATTATATACTCTTTCCTTATGGGTGTTTAAACTTTTTAAATAAATTAATTGAACGAACCATTGAAAAATATAACTAAAATATAGTGAGTTTGTTAAAACAAATCATTGCAATAGATCTGAAAAAATTTAGTATAATTAGGAATATTCTTTCGTTACAATTCAATAATCAAGAGTATTTCATCTTCGACATGTTGCAAAGTTTTCTGTCAGCTGATTCATATTCTTGTTGTTTACAGCATTTAGAAAAAACAAAATTAATATTTTCTCAGCATCTGGTCGTGCTCTGGCTCTGGCCTCATTGCCGTCTCTCTGTTGTTTTAAATTTATTTGTTAATTTAACAAATTAGAAAAGCGAATGTCGGAGCGTTCAGCGATTGTGGCACGCGAATCGGGCAATCGAGAGGCCTTTGGGAGAGTATTGTGGACAGTTTCGTTTCGTTTCGTTTATGCTTTTTATTAGCATAAGATATTGCAATACTCAACGCAATAGTGAGCGTTCGTGTATATAGATATTCTCCCTTCGGTTTCTAAAGGTATGAGATTAAACTGATTCGCTCAGAGCTCTGTCAGTTGTTCGTTGTCATCTGGAGCGCATCAGATCACAGATTAGTAAGATTTATTTAATTTTTTTCCCCATTAAATCTTATCTTCCGGTGCGTTGGGTCGACAGAAAGTCATTCATTATTCGAAGTTGGTACCCATCGAATTTATATACTCTAAATTGTGTCTGGTAATTTCAAGTGATGCGGTTGATTTACATGAAAAATACCCACATATTATAAGTAAACTATAATTATGGGTAAATCACAGATTCACATTCAAATTGCATTAATTAAATATTACAAAAAAATTCTCTGAGTGCAACGTTACAAATTAACATTAGTCTTTTCGATCCCGTGCTTGAATTAAGATCAACTTTTAGTCTTGCTGAAAATTTGTTTTCAATCTATTTTAAAGTGTTAAGATTATTTTTGAGTGATAACAAATATAAAACGCTATAAAGTTCTGAGCAGAGCAGAACAGTGTGTTAAAAGTGCAATAAATTATAATTTCAAAAGCATTTGAGTAAATACTTGTTTTTAATTCTGAAATTGTCTCTTCCGTTCGACAAACAATTATAAATGTGCTTAACACACTTTTATATATTTTGAAAATACTAAAAACTTGAAATAGCTCTGGAAAAGAAAAATGTCATAGATATAAATATTGTTCCTCTTATCAAGGGAATGCTTCCCAGTCTGAGCATCTCTTTATTGGAAAGTAAATTAACCTTGGCAATTGATTAGAGCCTTTAAACATGTCGCATGATGAAGATTGATCCATAATTGGCACGTGATCAATCAGTACAAACAGCCTAATTATTAAACATGACAAAATTGACACCAAATATTTTGTGAGCAATTAACAAGTCAACACACGGCGACAAATAGGTAGAAGATTGTGCGGTCCAAACCGGTCGAAATATATAAAAAATTAAGTGTCAGTGTTGATTTCACACCGAACTGAAAGCTTAAAATTCTGATTTCTAAGAAAGCTTCTAATTTCGTGAGTGCCTTGTTATATTTCTGATGTATCGTACTTACAACTGCAAATTAGAGTCGAGCTCAGCTCGGATTCAAATCAAATAGTTAATTTACTTCAATTAGTAGTCATTAGGGGAAGATGTTCAAGGAGTAATAGGAGAAAGGAAAGAATATTCATTATCAATGGAAATATTTATGTTTTGCACCTGAAACACTCGAGTGGCAGCCACAGTTGAAGTCGCAGTCGAAAGTGTCAAGTTGTCGTTGTGACAATAATGCCAATTATGCCACGTCGTCGTCGTTGGAGACAAGCGGCAATTGCAACACTTTAACCCAAGACAGCCCCAAGACAACTTCCTGCCGTTGTCGTAGCCGTAGTCTTGTTTTTGTTGTTGTCGTCGTCGCTGTCGCTGTCGTTGTTGTCGTCACCTTTTGCAGTCGCCATCGCAGCTGTCGCAACTACAGCGCAATCAGCGGCTGTCAATCTATGTTGCAATCTTTAGTTTGACATCAACGCGCTGTCGTCGTCGTCCTCTTCTACTACAACGTCTTGAGTGCCATAAAGGCAGTACACCGAAAAAAAATCAACTCAAAATTCAAGTTTAAATTTCTCGGAATAAAACTGTTATATTAATACAACATGCGTACAAAATGTCAATCACTTAGCATTAAAATAGTCACAAAAGTCTAAGGCGTTTGATTTACCTAAAAATATTCCTATTGAGCCCCGATGATCAAAATATTTGCAAAGTTGGAAGCTTACCAAGCTATGGAATCCGCTTGTTATTGATTTTAACCCGGAATCGCGGACTTTTTTTTCTGTGTAGAGGCTGAATTTAACAATTTAAACTTACATGAGTCCCCCGCCTAGAAGAAGATGATGCGGAGGAAGAGCTGCAGGCGGGTTGCAGTTGGAGACAGGATGTGGCAGGTGTCGACCCGTTGCAGTTCCTTTCCTTGCTTTCTTCCCTGTCACTTTTAGTCATGCATGAGCTCCACAAATAAATGCAAAATGGGTTAAATGCAGCTTTGTGGCACTTATAACCAATTTACAAGGTCGAAGGGGAGAAAGCGTTTACATTCTCGTTCTAGCTTCAAGAGGCATCCATTTAAACACGTTTAAATCTGTTTGCTACTTACAGGCAAGCAACAACAATTGCAGGCGAACAATAGAGTCGCTGTGTCGCTGAGTAACAACATGACAGAGAATGGCAACCCTGCTGCTGGTGGTGGTGATGGTGCTGGTAATCCTGCACATACTAAATTAGACATACAAAAATTCTCCGAGGAGTACAATAATGTAGCCGCCTCTGATGCCGTTGTTGCTGTTGGTGTTGGTGTTGCTGTTGCTGTGGACGAGACGGCACAAAATGCAGCAACAATCATTTTAACGCCGACATCATTAAATTTAACAAATACAACACCAAATGCTCCCCCCGGCGGCAACAGCAACAACAACAACAACAATGGTAGCAACAACAGGGCCAACACAACAGACAGTGCCAACAATGGCACGAGTTTCACAGCGCACGGCGAACACTACAAAGGACCTAAATGGTAAGTGAAAATGCTCATGTGGACAAGCGAAAGCTTAGACATCCCATGTATCTTCTTAACCCTCACCCTTCCCTGCCCTGCCCTGTGCACATTTGCTTAACCCTTTGAATGCATTTCCGGCTCAGACTTTCACACTTGCATTGCACGCGTTTTTCGCATATCCGCTTTGTTGCTGTTGTTCTTCCCATTGTTGTTTTTATTGTTGTTGCTGCTGCCCACTTTTGTTCAACATTATATTTTCGTGCTATATTTCTTTTATGTGCTAACAATGTTGGCCCTCTTTGTCTCCTTCTCTCCTTCTTCTCCTCCGTCTCCTCGTTGTCGTCACGGCCAATGTCTGCTGCTGCATTGGTAAGGCGTGCTTCCGTTGTGGCACAGGAAACGCTGCGCGAGTCCCTGTCTGGCCCAAAATGCACTGCTATATTTATATATACACACTGAAAAAAAAAATATTTCTTGCTGCCCGATAATACAAATATTTGCGAAGAAGGAAAACTCGACTTGTAATCAAGTATTTCGTACTTGGCTTAAGAAAATCCAAGATTACCAAACTTTTGATTGCTCATCGGATTGATTCTAGGCTGGAATCCCTTATTTATTTTATCTGTGTATTTGCATACTCTTTACGACGTAAAAGTCTAGTGACGCAAGCATTTTCATGCCCTTAAATTGCAGATATCCAATTTTGTGACGAACGATACTTAGAATTTAAAATAAAAATTGTTCTTAGAAAATAAAAAAAAAGGAGCAAGTAAGTCGGAATTGTTCCCGCATGTATTGCTAGTTGCCTTTCGCATTCTTCGTGCTGCTTTCGTCACTAGCGTGGACTGCCATGACATGTATTATCTCTTGTCCCTGATTGTTTTCTGTGTATATATGTATATATTTCTTGTTTTTTTTTTTTTGGCTGTGACACCCGTTTTAATAGCCGTTGAAGTGGCTGGCTTTAGTGGCCAGCATGAAGTGGATCTGCCACCAGATGATGGCACAAACGTGGCATATAAATTGCGAGCGTTGCAGGCTGGCATTTACATAAATGATGGCAATGACCACACGGTCTAAACTTGTGCCAAGTCTCAGCCACTTGGTTGTGTGTTTACTTTGATAGATTGAGCAGCAGCGCAAAGAATGAGTAGGCATTGTTGATGGTCTGTGGAAAGATAGAAATAAATTATAACTGTTTTGACTATCTATCACTAATGATCCGAGTTTACCTTCATGAAAAATGGGCAAACCGATTTCAAAGAAGACGCCAGCGCGAACTTTGACAGGTCGCTTGAGGAACTCCATGTAACAGATGAGTTCTTTGCGCGTCTTGGCCGTATACTCTAGCCAATTGGTATTGAATGCACTATTCGTCAACTGATTCGCATTGATGGTCAACTGATTGCCGTAGTAACAAGGCAGAAAGATCTGAACGATCATCACGGCCATAAATTGTAGAATGGTCAGAAAGAGACCGGGATTCTGTTGCCAACCCATTTGAACCAAACGATAGCCGCTAAAGCAGAGAATGAAGGCACTTAGAACCACCTGGGAGAGCACATAAGGAGACACGAGGAGTTCACATTGCCGGGTCAAAAGATGAACTTGAGTATGGCGTTGAAAGATTCGTCGCAATTCTGGAAGAGCCTTTGATTCCGACTCCTGTTGCAGGGCCATTAAACGGATGCTGAGGCACCGATAGAGCAGACTGATTTTAAACATGAAATAGCAACCCAAGGAGTCCAGTTGAGTATTGGAAACACAGCACACAGACATGGCCAAAACATTGTAGCCCCAGGCGTAAAAGTAGCCCTTGGGATTCTGCCACTCGAAGGGCACGTAGTATCCAAAGGGCAGCTCGTAAGTGTCTTGGAAGAAGACGCTGATGAATCCAAATAATGCCACCGAGATGGAACCAACGAGATACGAGTAGTGGATACGCTTAAAGTGACGCTCCTCGGGTTCCAGCAACTTAACATCCTCCGTCTCCACGAATTTCTCCAGCTGCTCCATAAAATTGTAGGCTTCCTCTTGTCTATACCAGATGTTGATGACCTTAATCAGCAGGGGCAGTTGAGTTAGCGACATGTACATCACTCTGCCGGCCTGTTCCAGGTCACTGGAGGTTATCACCTCCAGCCACATCAGCGCAATTTGGGTGAATGTCAGTGGCAGGTGCAGTATGAAAGGATAAACTCGCTTTATCCAGCTACTTTCATCCTGCAACTTCCAGAGGCCAAGCAATTTTAGAAGTCTAAATAAAGTTCGCACTGTGCTCATCTTAAGCTCGACTCTGACTTTACTATAAAAGTCCTTCAGGCAGAAACTCCTTTTATAGACTTGTCGAAACTGAATTTCATAAAACTTTTATAGACCACTGTCTCTTTCCCTTTAGTCAGTCATTTAAATACCTTATATTCAATAAATGCGGCAGGTATAATAAGCTTTCGTTTAGGCTTTGTGACATACGCAGAAAATAAACAAGTACAGATATATGTATATTCCTGAATCATTAAAAAAAATATCAAATTCTGTTTTGGTGTCTTATTTGAAATTCTAATTATTCAGATTGTAAACAAATATTGGTGTATTTCAAACTTATCTGTAGGGTATCTTCTAGTCTTATTTACTGATTTCGGTTAACTTTCCATTTCTGCCTCTTCGTTTTGCTTTCACATTATTGAACTAGTTCCATTCATCAGCAATGTTCATTTACTGCAGCCCTGAACTCTTTTCTAAGCAACGTACATTTATACATATTTACAAATTTAAAACCAAAGCAATTACAGTAATTGTCTTGCTGACATAATGATGAATTTAATTTGTTGATGTGTTGTTGCATATTGAATAAGTCACGCAATTGTTGCCTCACATGTATCCAACGGTTGTATTGTAATTATCACGAGTCAGGTGAGGGAAAACTCTTCCAGAGACAGTATGATTACATCTTCTTCAAAGGAAGGAGAATTAAGAAATGTTTAAAAACATATCTAATTTTCATTTTCATTGTCCAAAATAACATTTATAATAAAGTAACTTCCACAATTAAAATAATATTTATTTCAATAAAGAATGATGCATTGATGATTGTTTGTGTATTGCATTTTAGAGCCTTAGACAAATGTCTTAACTCTAAACTTAATTTTATTAATAGTGGCATTCATAGTTATTGCCGTAAAAATCGTTGTTCACTTCGATTCATTCAACAAGAGTGCCAAAAAATATGAATATGTGAATATGTGCAGCGCGTAAAGTGAACACCCTAACTGTGTTCCAAAATGGAATTTATGGTTCGGTATGAGTATCAAAGACTTGAGAGGAAGTTGTTTTTCTGCCGCTCAAAATAATCAAAACAACACCCCTTTCGGACTAGTTTCAGCGATGATTTATTTCATTAATATAACCGATATTCAAACATACATTTAGTTAATTTTAGTTAATACATGTTGTGGTAGTAAAAGTAAAAGTTAAGCCTGCAGAATATCTTTGTTGTTTTCTAGTCGGTGTAGATTTAGTACAAGTTTTATATTTTCATCATTATCATAATTCGCAAGTCCCAATTTCGTTTACTTGGACGCATTCAGCAGAAGTGCAAAAAAACTATATGCATTGTTGATGGTCTGAAAATAATAGAAAATATTAGAAAATAAATTGAAAAATTCAATTAAAAATCAAACCTTGACGAAAATGGGAAGTCCCACATCAAAGAAGTAACCAGCACGAATTATTACAGGCCGCTTCAAGTGCTCCATGTAGATATTAAGGATCCTGCGGATATGTGGAGTACACTGCAACCAATTGGTGTTGTAGACCTCGTTGGTTAACTGATTGGCATTGAATGTGATTTCGTTGGCAAAATAGCAGGGCAAGAATATCTGAAGGATCATCACGCTGACAAACTGCAGCATGGAAATAAACTGGCCAGGATTGGCTCGAATTTCCACGTGCTGAAGACGATAGCCGCTGAAGCAAAGGATGAAGGCACTGAGTATGATTTGGGAGAGAACATAGGGCGATACGAGTGTCTGGCACTCCAAAGTTAGTCTGAAAGTGAAATAATTTAATGAATGAAGTATAGACAAATCAGGACTCTCTTTAAACCTGCGAATGCGATGATGCAGCTTGAAAATCAACCGAAGCTGGTGCTCAAACTCCAGTTTGTTGTCCACATTCCTCAGAGATTTCAATCGCATTCCAAGCAGATGATAGAGCAACGATATGTGAAACATGAAATAGCAACCGATCGTGTCCAGAGTCACATTCGATATGCAGGTCAGAGTCATTCCGGCCAAGCTGTAGCCATAGGCATACCAATATCCTTGCTCGTTCTGCCACTGGAAGGGCACAAAGTAGGCAAAGGGCAGCACGTATTCCTTGAGGAACAGGACTCCAATGCAGCCGCTGTACACCACACACAGGCTGCCAAGACCGTACATATGGAAGTACCACTTGAATTTTCTCTGTTGTCCTTGCCAGCTATTGATCTCATCCTGGGAGCGCAGTTCATATTCGGGCGCGTGTTGCAGTTGGTGCATCAGTTGCCAGGCAGTCTTCCTGCGATGCCAGATGTTCACAATCTTCACAATCAGAGCCACTTCAGTGATGGACATGTACAGCACCTGCCCCGCCTGCTCCAAGTTGGTCGAAACAAACGCTTCCAGCCACATCAATCCAATGAAGGCAAAAGTGAATGGCAAATGCAGCAGATAGCGATAGTTTTCCTTGATAAACACGAGAATTGGCGACTCATCTTTGGTGGCTGGCGACCAGGGCCACACACCGCAGATGCTCATGACCCAGATGGTCAAGTGAACGGATTGAGTGCGATCCCCTTGCTTCTCCATTTAGCCGCTTTCTGTTGACCACTGCGACTTCATGCTGCCCCTTTTGTAGCTGTCTGACAGGACAATTAGCGGCAATTAGGATTTCATAATTTAAACAAACGTACACGAAAGGACAATTAGTCCAGGTCGTGCTTTGGTCTCTGACTGTAACAATAACAAAGGAAAGGGGTGAGAGTGCGAGTCAGGCAAGTCTGCTCGACTAAAAGATTCCTCGTCAGCACATTTCTAGACAATGACAGTTGAACTTCCATAACTCGAACTTCTATAACTCGAATTTCTCTCCAACTCGAGCTAAATGAGTGACAGTAAAATTAATAAACTTAAGAAAATGAACTCTATATGTCGAATATCTCCATAACTCGAAGCTTTTCTTTGGATAATGGTGATTCGAGTTAGGGAAGTTCCACTGTAATTACATTCTAAACACAAATATTGAAAAAATTAAAATACATTCTATAAATTTTAATCAAATAAACATGTTAAATAAATAAAACATTTGTCATAGAAATTTAAATAACTTAACTTTTATGCCTTTGGTAAATATATCTTAGAATTTAGATATCTTAACATCAGAGACCTTTATTTCTTCCGAATGTCGCAAGCACTTGGTCGAGTCTATAATATCCAACGTTTTAAATATTCACAGGGTATTCCGTCGAGTAGTTTACAAGCTTCAGGAATTCTCTCAGTTCTAGTTAACTAACTGAAGCTAGAGGTTCATAATAACTCTTTTCTTTTATCTTATTTGCAGGTGGCGTCACTTGGTGCTCCACTGGTCGCTTCTCTCGGAGCATGTTGCCCTGCTGGTAACGTTTCTGGGACTTTGGGCTCTGGGTCTGGCCTTGTTGCCGGAATACGCGATACCCTCGACGGTCATTATGCGCATTATACTGCTCTTTGTGGGCGCACAGATATCGGGTATACTGGTGACCTTCATCCACTTGCCGGACATGTTGGGCATGCTCTTCTTTGGAGTGCTCTACACAAATGTTGGCCTGGCCAATTTCGAGGGCTACGAACGCCTCGAGGTCTTCTTAAGGTGAGAGGCTTAGGGATGCCAACTTTAAAGCTATACTCAAATTTATTTATTTTTCCAACACAGAGAAATGGCCTTAATCAATATCATGCTGCTGGCTGGCTTGGGCCTAGATGGCAGTGCGTTTAGGCGGCTGTGGCTTATGATTCTGCGACTGACACTGGTGCCGACCATCGTCGAGGTGGCCATAATAGCCGTGTTGGCCTATTTCACGCTGTCCATGCCCTGGCTTTGGGGCATTGCCTTGGGGTGAGTGTTTCGAGAGTATGAGTGTGTGAGTGTTGTTAAGTACAAATGAATCATTCGTTTGCCTCATAGCCTGGTCATCACGGCCGTCTCGCCGAATGTCGTTGTCACCGTGATGCTGAAGCTGAAGGAGGATCGTTTGGGATTAAACAGTGGCATCCACACACTCATCTACGCAATGACCACATGCAACGACGTTGTGGCCATCTTCATGTTTGGCGTCGTAATCAGCATTATATTCTCCACAAGTACGTGCCACTGGCAACTGACTGAGAGTGCACTCACAATTGCTTCCATTCATTCCCGTACTCGTGCTCGTACTTGCAGGCTCGCTGACACAAAAAGTCCTGCAAGGTCCCATTGGCATTGGAATTGGACTTGTTTTTGGCTATCTCTATGGCATGATGCTGCACTATTTGCCATCTCGTAACGCGGTAAGCAACCACGTTGGGTAGTCACAACCAGACAAAAGTCTAGATCACTGCATACTTTTGTGCCCCTTCTTTATCTCTGTCCCTGCCACTACACTGAGAAAAAAGCAAGTACTTTCGGACTTGAGTCAAGAATATCCGGTGTCAAACGCCATTGATCCTGAGCTTTTCTGAGTCGAGCCTGAGCTCCGAACTTATATATTTCTTTTGATCGGGATTAAGCATGATTATAATTAAGAACGAAACAGACTTAATTTATTACAGATTTATTATTAAAGGAAATATAAGAACGAATCGTTCGAAAAACTTAAAGAGTGAAACGGGATTGATTTAAGAACTTTTTAAACCCATTACTTAAAAAATAAGTAAAAGGGTATATTGTAATCGTTGCAATGTATGCAACAGGGAGAAGGAAGCATCTCCGACCCACTGAAGAATATATATTCTTGATCAGCATCAACAGCCGAGTCGATACTGCCATGTCCGTCTGTCCGTCTGGATCTCAGAGACTATACACAGACTTCTATAAACCCCACGCAGATCAAGTTTGTTTCAAATTTGGCCAGGCTCCTTTCCGCCTTCTTAAATCACGAAAAGCCATCACACGCACAGTTTTCAAGATATTATCATTTGTTTTACTAATTAATGTTAACTACTATTATTACTTATCATCCTTCTAAATCGCAACAATATCGGACAAACAGAACTGTGGTAATGGCTGATTTAAGTTTCAAGCAATATAAGTGCCTAAAAGCATGCAACAAAAAATATTTTAAATGTATTTAAATAAGTAACGGGTATCCTAAAGTCGGGAGCTGGTCTATAGCCTTTCCCGCTAGTTATTTTTTAAGAACGAAACATTTTTCATTTTTGTGAGTGTACAGCGGTCCCTGTTGCACTCAAAATGCGCATTCACTGAACACTTACACACTCAATCAGCGCATTTAATGATGCAAAACTCGCGCTGCAATATCAGTGGGTGGCTATCATACATATGAGAATTCTCTCTCTCTTTCGCACTCTCATTCTCTCTCTCTCTCTCTGTCTTTGGGTGTATGTGTGTGTGCTTGTGCATTTTGCATAAAAAGACACTTACATCCAAAACGGCGGCAATGACGACGACGAACATGAGGATGAGAATGGGGATGGGGATGCGAATGACGATGGCTCTGGAGCTGGCGACATTTGCGACGACAGTTACTGCCAGCGTCCATGGAAAGTTATGGCAACACAGCGCGTTGCAGTCAGGCAGCTGGCAGTCGTGGCAGTTGCAAGTTGCAAGTAGCAGGCAGCCCGCAACGTTGCAACCACAAAACTCATTGCCGCAACTTACACCGCTAATGGCGCGCATAATCAAACGCCATGGGTGGCACTGAATGCCTTTGAACTGTCGGAAACTTACACACACACACACACACACACGCACACACATGTAGTACTCATAACTTTTGTTTTCGCCTGTGCAGCTTTCATGGCCGCAACCAGGCCAAACCATGCCACACTCCACTCCACTCCACTCCAATCCACATCACACCAAACCACGCCTTACAAAAATTGTCACGCTGTGCTCCGCTCAAGACGCGCCACTTGCATCCTTGCATATTTTACTCGACTGCCATTTATTGTGGGTGTATCTCCCTCTCTCCCACACTCCCTCTCTCTCCCCCTCACTCACTATGTGCCTGTCATCAAGCCTCACTGTCTGTATGGCAGTTACCCAGCGCTGCTTTTATTTTATTATTATAATGCGATCCTATTTTATGATTTCGTAGTCACCGTTACTTCTAACTAGTATACGAGTTTCCTACGCTATAATTTATTTTTTTATATTTTAGTATATATATTTTAAATATTAACGGAAATTTGGCAATAAGCTAGTGAGCTGCCAAAGAACTTTGCGATATGTGACCTAAATACTTGTACGTTGCTTTGAAATGCTGAAACATGAAGAAATTGAATTTTGTGTTGGTCAAAGTGCCATTTGGCCTTAAAGCCACGTTGCCTTTCAGTTCATTTGCCCGGTTAATGCAACTACCAAGAACAGAACACAGCATGACAAACAAAGCAATTTGTGGCTTTAAAACACAAAGGGCGGATATGACATGGTGGCTGTTTGTTAGTTTGCTTTTAACGTCAATGTGGGAGAAGATTATTATGTATACGCACTGTGCAAAGTGACAACTTTATTTTATTTAAAATGCGTTTATATTTATTGGCACATTAGGAGTTGATTTAATGTTAAAACTTGAGATGACAATTTAAAAAAAAAAAAACACTCTATTTCTTGAGAAAAAAGTTTGTTGAACGAAATTTAATAAATTTCAATACAGAATCGGATGGATTGGAAATCGGATCAGTTTTGGCAAAGTCTCAGAATTAAATGTTGTTTTATACCAATGACTTCAGGACAGAGATTGAGCATGATTTTATTTATAAATTATATTATTATATTATATTTTTATCCCTCTACAAGTTTAATCTGCATCTTTAATAATTCGCTGCAGGTTTACGTCAATGGACTACGCTTTGTTCTGACCGTCTTGGGAGGCACCATTGCTGTGATGGGCAGTCGCGTGATTGGCTTCACATCCGCCGGCGCCTTGGGCTGTGTGATGATGGCCTTCATTGCCGGCATTGGCTGGAAGCGGCAGGAACTGAAGATGACGCCACAGCAACTGCAGGCTTATCAAGTGGCAAGTGGCAGCTACTTTATAAATACAATTTAAATGCATTATTAATATCATCTTTGCGAACAACTGTTTTGCAGGCCAGTGTTCCAAAACGTCTCGATCTGTTGTGGAAATTCCTAAAGCCCGTCTCGTTTGCACTCATTGGCAAGGAAATCAATTTCAATGTGCTCGAGGGTCGTGTCTTGGGCTACGGCGCTTTGCTAGTGCTCCTCGGAAGCTTGGTAATTAATAACGACGACGCGACGTGGCTAAAAGAAATAAAAAACGAGACAGAGAATGTTTCATTTTTGGGGTTGCCTTTTTTTATTTAACTGTGCATTTTGTTAGGTGACAGTTCCCTGCGGCTTGGCCAGCTTGTTGGCCAATCCGCAGAACACAGTCAACTAAAAAAAAGACAACCTCGAAATGAAAATGTTCTTAGCCGCAATTCAAATGTTACCTGCTACCACACACATACACACAGAGTGCGGCAGTGTGGCACACATTCACATTCACATACATGTGTGTGTGTGTGTGTGTGTGTGTGTGTGTGTATGTGAGTCTGTATTAAGTCGTTCTCTTTCTATTCTGCTTCTCGTTGCAGTTCCGCTTGGCTTTTGCATATTTATCCACATATGGCGGAAATCTGTCGAGAAAGGAACGTGCCTACATTACAATTTCCGGTTTTCCGAAAGCAACGGTCCAAGTAAGTTTCACCGCTGGACACTGGGACAGTGGGACACTGGCACTGTGGCATTGTGGGACAGTGGGACCAGACGCGAACACAATGGAACATTGAAAGTTTTTATTTCAGTTTGCCATTTTTGTTGGACATTTGGACAACGAGCTAGTTTCCCGACCAGACATTATTTGGGTTATGTTTGTTTTCCCCAAATGCTCAAGTTATACTCGTTTTCTGAGATCTTGTTGTCGTTGTTGTTGTTGTTGCCTGACCATTGTCTGTATTTGAGCCACAAGCGGACATTGTGTGTGTGTGAGAGTGTGTGTGTATGCCGTGTGGTTTACGCGCTTTTGTTGCGCTGCCAGTCTGCGGTTTTGGCCGGAATGTAAATGTTGCATTACGTTTGCTTACACTTCCCAGTTGCAACCTGCAACAGCAGCAGCTGCTGCTGCTGACACTTTTCAGCATGTGCCTTATTCCGAGCTTCGAGTTGAGAGTTAACTACAAGCAAGCATACCGACTGTTGTCCTTATTCCCATATATTTTTCATCCTTTTTCTTTCACTGCTTTTTTACCTAATATGCGGTTGTGCATATTTCACTGTCAACCTTTTTTGTGATTTAATTAAAATTTTAGCACAACTTCATTTAATCCGTTTGCTGTTGCTGTTGCCCTTTATGTTGTTGTTTCCGTTTCCGTTAGCAGTTGCGACAGCATATCACTCATACGCCGTGTTAGCTAGCCTCTAGAAATTATGCAACATAATCATAATGCGAATCTCAACGTTAGGTAACTTATTTTATTTTCTTTTCGTTTCTTTTCTTTTCTTTTTTTCCACCAAACAAACAGGCTGCTCTGGGACCCGTCGCATTGGATCTGGCACGTTCTGCGAGCGTCGCGAGCGACGAGTTGACATTGGCCAGCAACGTGCTCATCATTTCGGTGCTGGCCATTATATTCACGGCGCCATTGGGTGCCATTTTGATGCTGCGTCTTGCGCCGTTTTGGCTTAAACGTGGCGACTTGGCCGAAACGCCAGTGACACCACAGTCGCAAAATCAGCTCAATAGTGTCGGCGAACTGACTACAGTAAACACTCCAAAGAGTGCATAGCATTGAGGCAATTCACGTTCCAAGAGCATTTTTAATTAATTAATTGTTGTTCTAATCCCACTGGGTTTCGTATTGTACTTACTAATATTAACTGTACTTAACGAAGTACTTACATTTCATTTGTAGCAAAAAGTGTCTGCTTAAACATAGGAAAATAATTAAAGTCAATTTGACAAGTTGTTATAACATTTAGATTGGGTCAAGTTGTCACTTGCCTCGAAAATAGATAAGAGAAAAAACAAAGAGCTTTAGCTCGATACAAAAGTTGCACAAATTGCCAAAGTTTGGCCTTAATCCTGGCGGACTTAACGAATATATCTAGAAACAATATTGGGGAGAATGCTTGAAAAATGACTTCTACTTTTCATTGTTTTTTTCTACACCGTAATATTGTGAATTTTCGGCACCTAATTATGACGAGATTTTGCGTTAATCCCTGGACCTGGATTTTGCTAATTGGTTTTTCAATTAATTAAAGAGGATTAACATGCTTTTCTGTGCAGTCAGCAAACTGTCTGGGCATTGAAATAAAACAAGAACAAATAATCTACAAATTTATTTTGGGCATTTCAATCTAATTGCGTTTTAACAAAGAGAGGAAAAAGATAAGATGAGGAACGCGGTAAGTTTTTGTCTGCTCTTAACTCGAGTTGAAGGCCAAAACTCAAAAGTTGTCTATAGAAAGAAAGGTTAATTGAGTAAAAACATCTTTTGCAGAACTATCAAAAGAGACGCGTCGCCTGAAAATTAAAACTCGGAAAAGCTTTTTTTAATTGGAAGCTCACTGCGAATGTCCACGATGTAGCTTAGAAAGAGACAAAGAGTGTTGCCTGTCTCCCTTACCCTTTGGCTGCCATTATTATGGCCGCTCACATGATGGCCAGAACGGAGTTGGCCATTCGTTTACTATTGTACAGCTGCGGTTAGCTGAGTTAACGCATTTGGATTTCTATTTTCCACAAAGCAGGAAATAAATTAAATGCAAAAAGCAGAAAGAGAACAAAAAGAAAGAAAAATGAAACTGAAAAATGCATCATTGCATGGCATTTTTGTGATTCAGTTTTATTCTCATCCAGCTGCGCATATTTTTAACTGTGTGTTGTTTTTTCTCCTCCTCCTCCTCCCCCACTCGATTTTCCATTTTGTTTCTTTGTGCCGCATGGGGCAAAGCGAGTTGGAAATTGAAGGTAAATTAGTGTTATTAAAATAGCTGCAGAGAAATAATTGCGCAAGTAAATGAGAGTTTTAATGAAAATTCTTTGGTTTGGTCTTCTCGTTCCTTCTCGCTCTTGCTCTCGTTCTCTCTGTCCCTGTCTCGCTTTCTTTATTATTATTATTATTGTAGAATTATAGTTAGTTGTTGGCCTTGTTGTTGCTGATATTTGCATTACCTTTATTGCCATCGTTGCGGTTCCCACAACTATTAAAAACTGTTAAAAAATAAACCTAAGCTTATGCACTTCGACATCAAGTTGGAGTTGAGTTTGCCAAGCAGACAACTGAGTGTAGGGTATAAACAAGTCGCCTTAGTTTTTAACATGCCAATTGTAAGCTCATTTACTGTTCTTTTAACAAATGTATTTCTTAATTAATTGTGGGTCAACAAATTGAAAAGAGGAAAGAAGTGAAGAGAGCCAGCTCGACTAGTAGATGCCCTGTAGATTCGATATTCTCTTAACTTGTCTGACATAAATTTAGACGAAATGAAATAAATTGTTGCCCAAAAATCAAAATGAGAAACCTAAGATGTAGAAAAAATTATTAATTCGATTAAATCATAAAACAATTGAAATTTAAGACAAAATGAATATTATAGTAATAAGCAGTCGCAGTATTTGAGTGTGAGAAAAACCCAGGGTATGGTCGGGTATGCTTAGATAAGCCACAGGGTATATTCAATCATAACAATGCATAACATAAGCAGCGTAACAATTGAAAGCATTTAAATTCTCGCAATTAGCGCTAAGCAATTGAATTCAATCACTTTCAAATGGTCGCTTGGCACGCCCCTCCGCCCCCTCTGGTCCCCCTTCTGTCCCGCAGGCACAAACAATCCTTCAAAATGGCAATTGTCCTTATCGCTGGGCCATTCAAATGCCTGTTGCCTATAGATCAAGCTTATCAGCGCGGCAAAAGTATTTGCCTGTATAAAATAAATTTCACAAGTTTATTATTGTAATTCGCATGGCCAATTCCCGGCTGAAAGCAGGTCACGTGGCAATCCCAAAAGCGGCAAGAGTACAAGCCACTGTAAGTGAGTGTGTGTGAGTGTGTGTGTGTGGAAAGACACCCAACGCACACACACACACACACACACACTCGCTCGCAGAGCGAAACTACGAACAACAAAAATTGTGTGTGTGGCAGGAGGCGAAAATCAAATCAAAAAGTTCACAAAAATGCCAAAGCCAACAGCAACAACTGCAAAAACTGGAAAAAATGTAAAAGTAAAACTTGGAAAACTGTACAACAAAAAAAGAAAAAACACAAAAAAATTAAGTTATAAAATTTTAAGGGCCGTGTGCGGTTTAATTTCCAAATGCCACGCCAGGTCTCCAGACACACACACACACAAATACACAGGTGGGCTAGTGAGTTTTATAAGGGGCGTGGCTGGCAAAGGAAGGGGAAGGCATTTTTGGTATGAGCTGATTACCATAAGCAGCAGCTGAAGCAGAAGCAGAAGCAGAAAGCTAAAGCTAAAGTTGGCTCGGTTGGAAGCGACGCGTCGCGGCGCCGGAAACGGAAATCAAGAAAACAAAAAGAATGAGCTGAAATGAACTCAAACTTGGCTCTGACTCTGGCTCTTTCTCTGCGCAGTCAGTTAATAAAGTTAGTTGCGTTTTTCGCTTGACTTCAGCAAATTGTGAGTTTTATAAGCGCGCAAATTATGGCTTATAATAACCACACTAACCAACAACAACAACCACAACAACAACAATCGCGTTAACACAAAACAATAACAAGCAACTGAAATGAACTCGTCAAAGTCAAACAATTAACATGACGAAGACACATAAAAATTTCACTTTGCCAGACGCCAGCCAATCTTTTTTATTTATATTTTTTGCTTGACTTCGGGAATTGAGGTTTGTCTAGGAAGTGGCTTTCAACTGGGTGCGCATCGTATTCACAGTTGGCTCAATGGAAAGGGAAAATTCTTGGCCGAAATGTGCGTTAATCACGTGATGACGAAATTCGTCTCCGACTTTGTTTCTTGTTTGTCTGCGCCTTTGTCATTTGTTAATTTAAATACTTGTACTTTTTATCGCCCACTCAGCGAGCCATGGCCAGCAGCTGCTGGCTTTGGCTTAGACAGTTTATAGCCAAGTTAACACACCGCACGGTATTAAATAGAGTTATTTACGTGTAAGTTAGCAATTTGTTTTTCAGCTTGTTCTTCTGTGTGTAATTAGACAAAATAGTTGGCAGCACGACAGACCCGCCCTCTCACACGCCCCTTTTTCTCCCCTCACCCATCACTTGTCAGACACATTCGTATATTGGGAGAAAAGTCAAAAGTTCAATGATTCTAAAAACTCTTGATCCAAGTATGAAATTCTAAATTTATAAGCGGTATTGAAATTCCTAATATCAAGAAAGTTTGGACAAGTCAGGCACGTTTCAGGATTGCTTTAAGAATATATATAATGACGGATTTGACTTAATTAAATTCTATTAAAGATCTTGACATTAGATTGTACAAACTTGTTTTTCGAGTGGAACCTGAGCTCCGAACAAACATATTTATATATACAGTCGAACTTTCCTAACTCGAATCACCATTAGCCCAAGAAATGGTTCGAGCTATGAAGATATTCGACTTATAGAGTTTTTTTTCTTAAGTTTATTCATTTTACTGCCACTCATTTAGCTCGAGTTAGAGAGAAATTCGAGCTATAGTAGTTCGAGTTATGGAAGTTCAACTGTATTAATTAAATATTTTTCTTGATTGAGGAATTTATTTTAGCTGCTTAACTGGAACGATTCACATTTACAGTAAGAAAATTAAATACCGAATGGTTCTCAAAAATATCTATAGCGAAACGGGCTTATTTAAGAACTTTTTTCTGAGTGTATTGTTTAGTCCAAGATCCGCTTTCTCCCGCTTCCCTCCTTCTGCACCTCTTTACTTGTCAAACACATTGGTTTTGTCTACTTTCAGCTTTATTATCAACTCACAATTTAAGCTTTGAATGCTAAAAGTCACCAGATCTCGCGACAGCGACCTCGGCTGTCGGGCAGGTAGCCGGGCTGGCAGGGGAAGTCAATCATGGCGACCTGCATGATCTTCTCGGTGGTGGCGCCACCAGCTGCCGCAGGTGTTGGGTGGGTCGCCGTGAACTCGGCCGTCACTTGTGCCTCGTCCAGTAGCACGCACTCGTTGGGCTTGCCACGCTGGATCTGATCGTTGGGGCACTCGACTCTGTTCAGGCAGTACTTGACGCAGGGGTGGGGGGCGGGCAGCGCCGTCAGCTTCTTCTTGCACGTAAAGTGCGCTGTGCAGCCAGCTGCCACATGTGGCACGTTGTTCTGCACGAAGATTTGTCGTTGCGGCTCTGGCGTCGTCGTCGTCGTCGTGGTTACCTTCGATTCCCGGTGCAGCAGGCGACTTAGGAGGGAGCCTTCTCCACCACTGACCACCACAGCAGCACCACAGAGCACTACTACAACCAGCAGCAATTTCATATTCGAGTGGTTCACGCTTCAACTTGCGAATGATTCAGTTGACATTCAGCCGCCGTTCGTGAATAGCTCGTTATCAGTCGAACCACAGCAAGCTGGTCGCCTTGATAATGATAGCCTGATGGCTGATAACCTATTCAATGCCCGCGCCAGACAAAAGAAGAAGCAACACTTGTTTTGATTTCACATCACATTAAATACAATATTATTTTTACATTTATTTTCATTTTAAGCTCTCGCATTTAGACCAATTTGAGTGGTAAATTGAATAGATGCGATTTGGTCTGCCGCAAAATTGCATAAATAAATATTATTTAATTTTCGATTCCTGCTAAAGTTGCATGCATAATTTAACACTCACATCTACACTGAACAAAATTTATTAAAGAGTTTCCTATAGGTATTTAGGTAGATACACGACAAAATATTTAAATTATTTATTTATTTTATTTTATTTACCCCTCTAGCACTTAAATTATAAATTATCGTGCTAGTCACGATTATAATTTCACTAAACATTTTTTAGGTAAACATGATTTAATTGATGATGTTTACTTGAACTGAATATGTTGGTCAACTTAAGGACTGCTTAAGTTAATTAAGTGTAGACAGATCTTATTTGCATTTAAGTTTTTTAGTAATAAATTATTAATTGTATTTTGCTTTGTCTAAATTCTAAACACTTTATTTTTTTCCAGCGTAAGCTGTTGATGTCTTAATAATGCATACTCAAAGAATCAATTGTGCCGAACACTGAAGCAATAACTCAATGCCGTTGCCAAGGCTCAGCAGCTCGTCCTTTGTCTAAAACTAAAGTGATCTGCCAAGATAAACTGAGAGCGTTTGGTAAGAACTATGATAATCCCAGGGGATAGACGCCAATTAAAGTGAACATGAGAGACAGAGGCTTTAATTTTGAATAGGCTGCGAACAAAGCCAGACCAATGAGGCAGCCGACTTGCTATTCAGTTTCCAATGAGGCATAATAAATGCGCATTTGGGATGCTGTTTCTACTACCAGTGTTGTTAGTGTTGTTGGAGCTTAAGTTCTGGCCAGGCTTATGAGCTGCACTGGCAATTATTGGTATTGGTATTCAAATAATTGATATTAATCGTAGCCAAAAGCTGTCAAAATTAATTTGCAATGCATTTTCAAAGTAGATTATTGATGATGATTACGAGAGTATTCGAGTATTCGATGCTAATGAATGAGTGAATACGAATTTAGATTTGAGAATATAAAAGCCGTTGATGGCATGTCCACAATATGACGAAAAATTGATGTGGAGAAACTCACATTGTTTGCCGTAAATTGCTGGCCAGTGGGTCCCGGAGGCATTTGGCTAATATGTATTAACATTTATTGCCTTGGTAAGATGCTGTGCATAGAAAAATCACTTGATAAGGCAGCAGCAGCAGACCGGAAATTGCCAAACACTGATGCTTCCGCCGGAAATAAGCTCAATTGTTGTTGGCAATTCACAGTTCCCCTTCCGAGAACAGTTTGAGCTTAAATTATTCCAGCAAAACTTAAGGTATTCTCGTGCTCGTTCTATGAAGAGTGAGGAGGCAATAAAAAAAAGTGTATCACTTTTGATATCAAATACGAGTAGTAAATGACACAAGGACACAATTCACATTCGTTACATGGGCAATTAAATTGTTTTCTTGTGTCACACTTTGCAGAATAAACAGATTATAATCTTGTTAAAACTATCAATTTCGAAACAGAAAACAGAAAGCATACGGCAAAAAGCTTGAGGAAAAATAATAAAAAGAAATTTCGAATTTTATGGAGAAGACTTTGGGAACTACGAGTGAAACATTTAGACAACGATGTGTTAACAAACGAAACGAACTAAAACAAACCAATGGGCAGGCAATGAACACAGACGGACAGAGAGACTCAGCGACCAAGAAGTAGAGACAGAAGGAGAGAGAGAGAGAGACTTTAGATAGACAGAAATTATACGATAGGTTCTTTGGTAAGAAGAGCCAGATGTGCGTCCTTATAGATTTACGCACACTTAAGCAGCATTTACTCTTTCTACTACTTTCCGCACAAGTCCTACTACTATCTACAGTGCTGCTCATATATCTACTCCCACTTGTGCTCCTGGTCTTACCCCTACCAGTTACCAGTTCCAAATAGTCGTATAAATCGTTCGTCAGACGCAACTGTAGCCTTAGTTTCTTTTTGTGTTTACTTAGCGCGGCAAAGGGGGGAATATGACAGTAGGGGCGGGGGGTGGCAAAGGGACTACCCTAATGTGTGTAAGTGTGTATGTGTGTGTTGGGGTGTGAATGAAGTGCTACGTTTTCACGCATTTGCCAACTGCTTGGCCAGTATTTGACGCCTCGACGATGTGGCAAATGTCGTATGGGTTTTATGTCTCTGAGTGTAAGAGCATGTGCCTAGATCCCACATTATACCCTGTAACGAGACTAAAAGTGAGTAATGATATTTTTGAAATATATAAAATACTGTATAATATTAAGAAATAAAAATATTTATATCACTCAGTCTCTCCAAGAAACAGTCTTTACTTGTGTTGCCAACATAACTTATAGTCATGCACTCCCCACGATTGCACTCTTGTGCGTAGTATGTGTTTTCTAAGCACATTTATTTGCGTTTGCCACGCTGCAGATATTGTCGTGTTGTTGCCGTTGTTGCTTTTGTTAGTTCAACAAATAAAATTAGTGCTATAAACATTCGTTTGCCAATGGCTGCTACTGTGGATGTATATATGTAACTGTAGCTGTATTTGTATCTGTGTATGTGTGTATGCTCACTTCCTTCCTCTTCCTCGGCTGCAGCGACAGTTGCCCTTTTTACGAGTATTTGTTTACATATTCGCAAGTCTTTGCCACTTCACAACTTTTTCCAGTTTCTTATGGAATTTATTTTCATTGCCAACACTGCGATATCCGTTAAAGGCGACAGAGACAGCGATGGAGATGGAGACAGAGAAAGATGAGGCCAGCTCTATCTTTCTTTGCTCTCTGCTATCACATCTCCAACTTGTTCCGGCAGGTGACTCGGATGTTTGTTTTAGCTCCTTATTCTGTTCCGCTTTCGCCAGGGGAATTTTCCAGATTATCTTTAACTTGCCGAAGTTTAAATGGAAAGCATACAATTTCCGATCACCCAATGACCAACTATAATCTAGAATGAGCTTACTCTGTCAACACATTCCCAAGTAGCGAAATTCACTTGTTCTTTAAATGTTTGGGAAGGTGTCCATTGTGTGGTTATAAATTTGCCATTTAAATTCAAGTCGAGACTAATACACATTTGTATCTGAATCTAGTCGTGTGTGTGATTATAATTTGCAGTCTAGTGGCTACCAAATTGCACAATCCGAACGCAAACAAAACTAATTGCTGAAATAAATTATATAAATATCGCGATTGAATTGCACTTGCGATAAAAACATGAAATAATTCGCATGCAGCAAATAACCGCACAAAAGCAGCAGGACTCCACCTGGGAATCGTGTTGTGATTGGATTGGATTGGAATGGAAATCAGAACACTATTTTCATGGAATGCAATTTCTCAGGCTGCGGGCCAAAAATGTACGCAATGGATAATGCCCAAAAAAAAGTGTAAAATGTTTGTAATCCTTAAAAATGCGATTATAGTTTTTGTTTGAATTTTGAATGCGGCAGGTGGAAATCTGCAGTTACCATGAGCCATTTTAGCCACAATTTAATTGCAAACAAACAGGCCCAAATACACACACACACACACACACGCACACACACACATATTTGGGGCGATTAGCGTTCAATGAAGTGTGGAGTTACTTTATTTCGAATTCGCATGCTAATTTTACTGGCCAACAATGGCAGTTAGAGCTGTTGGCCAGACCAAGACCAGACTCTGGCCGGCCACCAAATTACTGTACGTGCTAACTGAAACTGATTTGTTTACTATAATTGTTATTTGTTCCGTTTTATCAGCAGAAAATTATATGAAATTTGTCGTAATTTCCCGGCAAATAAATTGCCCATTTGTATGCCTCTCTCTCTCTTTTTCACTCTATTTCTCTCTCTCTCTCTCTCTCTCTCTCTCTCTGTGGAGCTTTGCTTTGGAGTACAATTTTGCAGATATTATGGCCAAGTTGTAAGCTAATTACTTTTAATTTGCCAACGTTTTTGAACAAATATTTGCACACTCATTAGGCCCGCAGAGGAAGCGTCCCCAGTTCTCAGTTCTCCGTCTCAGTCTCTGTCTCTCAGTTCTCACTTGGCTGCACACGTGTGTAAAAATCGAGTATACGCAGCGTGGCACGGAACGGAACGCAGCATGCCACTTGAGTTCAATTAAAACCGCACTTGTATTTGTTTGCACAACAAACATACACTTGACCAGCTGAGCTGAATGACCACAGGACACAGAGCAGGATCCTCTTCCCCTCTTTCCTAGTCCCAACTCTCGACTCGCAACTCCCAACTCTCGACTCCAACTCTCGACTCTCGACTCTTGTCCCTGTCCGGCCAAAGGAAGTAGGTAGCTGGTCTCGCAATACTCTTTCCGTGTAGTGGGGCATTGTTTAACAATTAACCGCAAATTGAATGCAATTAAATAAATAACGGTGTTGAACCTTTGCGTAAACGCTTGTAGGCGTCGGTTGTGTTGCAGCTTACCTTTGTTATGCCAATACCAGAATGTGGCAAAAGTAAACACACACATACACAGAGAGAGAGCGAGAGGCACACGCAACGTACATTGTGCAAATGTGAAATATTACGTATACGTCACGTTGGCTGGTCCAGCTGCTGCTCCGCACACAGTATTTGTTTAAGTTATTGTTGTAATCGGCGCTTGGCAAACGGCAATCGGCAAATGGCAAATGTTAAATGGCAATGCCAATTGGCAGCGGCAACAAAACAAAAACAATTTATTGAATGGTGCCGTCAGCACGAGTTGAACCACAAGTTGCAGCACGACGAGCTCGGTCAATTATTTAAAGGCCGTGCAATGAATGCGAGGACACGTTTTGTTTTGTCAGGTTTTAAATGCAGTTGCCTTCCTTTTTAACCTGGTGTTTTGTTAATCGCACTTGTGTGTGTTTTAATGGCGGGTTAAAAGATTTCCACACACACTCTCAGCTGGATTCAATAATTGATTTCCCTCATTGTTCTCAGGCTGACGTGTTATGTGTTCATTAAGCATTCTCGATGGTGTTTTGGCTTATTGAGCTCTTTGTTGTTATTGCCAAAAAGAAAATAGATATTTTCAATTTTCTATTTTGAATGCGGCATTTGCAGTTGCAGTCTGAGCTTTTAGTTGTGTTGTTGTGTGGCATGTACATGCAATATAAAACTTGTTTGACAAAGACATCGTAACTTATTGCTTGCGTTTCAATTTCGCTTTTATTGTCCCGTTGTCTCTGGCTTACACACATACACACACACAGGTAAATGGACACAATATTTGTTAGAGGACACCATAAACAAATAAAAAAAATAAAGAGAATGTTGTAGAATGGAAGAGAAGAACTAGATAGCATGAAACACGAAACGCAAATGTTAAATGAGAGTAAGACATGCAAAGTTGTTGTCACACATTGCGGTTTGTTTGATGATGACGAGGATGCGAATAGTGCCACCGTTTGTGGCAGCTGCACTCTCAGCCTGCCTCTATTTCTCTCTCCCTCGCTCACTCCCTCACTCTCTCTCGCTCCTCCCTCTCTGATTTTTTCTATAAACTTGTCGTGATTGCATTCATAGTTGGCTCTGTTTTTTATGACCAGGATCAGGTGTGCCATCAGATATGCCACCAAACAACGAGGACAGCTCATGTTTTTCGACAATTTATTGCCGGGTGTTTGATGAAATTCAATCGACTCGCTCGACATCGACAACCAATTGAAATTGCAAATTCTTTGCACCAATTTATGTCGCAAGTTCAAATCACATTCACATGTCAAGCCACAAAGAAAAAGTTCAATTATTTGGCAGTCTTGTATTTGGGCCCCCAATTTTTGCAGACAACATTTAAATGTAAATGGGAAAAACAAGCCAATTGTTCGACTGAAACTTTTACATATCTCCTAAGAAAGCTTCAAATTGAAAAGTTTTTGTTTTGTCTTGAATCATCAAAATGAGAATTTCGGTTTTTCCGAGTCTTCAAACGCTAAAGTTAATTCACAAATTTTTTTGAACTGCATTAAAAAGTTAATTTAAGAGATTCTTAATAAAGTTCGTTCGCATTTTTATAGCTGAGTAGTTTTGTGGTCTGTTGGCAAATACTTTTAAAAAAATATAAGACTGAAAATTTATAAAAGTTAATACTTATTTTGTTTGGCAAATTTACTGATTTTAAGCAATTCTAATGTGTTCACATCGTAAGGATCACATGAAAATGAACTCGTTTTTTTTTAATACATTTTTTTGCAATTTGCGCTGTTTACACAATAATGACTTTATTAGTGTTACGGTTTGCTTTGAGTCTTGAAGCAGGCCAACATTATTATTTTTAATAATGAAGACGTCAGGGACTAAGAAGTCAAGGCGAAAGAGGAACTGGTAAAGCAGGTGGAGGGGGTGGAAATGAAAATGATAGCTTACATAAAAGCATGTAATGAAAGTGCAGCGTGGGCCATAATTATTATTATTCTTAATCACCCATGGACAAGGCTTGTACATGTATTTGTATTTGTGTTTGTGTTTGTGTTTGACTTTGCAAATGTATTTGTATAAAAGGGAAAATGGTCAGAGCCAAGTCAACTGGTTTTTCTTTTTTTTGCTATCTATTTTGTTGGCGTAGTTTTTCCAGGACAATTATGCAAGTGTTTTGAGCCAATATCAACTGTAAAGGGGCGTGAGCTGGACTTGAGTCCAAGTTGAGCTCGGTGTCTCTTTGGCGCTTGGTCCTTGGTCCTTTGGTCCTTTGGTCGTCTTGATGCTGGACTTTTTGCTTAGGTTCTTTGCTCGCTCGTTAATTGTAATTGAAGTTTGTAATTAAAAAGTTTATACGAAGCGTGGAGTCAGTCATTAAAACGAAATGATTTTCAACTTGGTCAACAGAGTAATACAAGAAGAGAGGAAAAAGTGAAAGAGATGCGGAGAAAGGGGCGGCAGGAGCCGTGTAAAACTCGGCCAGGGCATTAGTTTTGATTTAAATGGCGTGTAAACGCTTTAAGACTTTCTAGATTTGTGTCTCGCTGTTGTTCGTTGTTGTTGCTCTGCCACAATTGAGTTATTGGCCTCATTAGCGTTCGGATTCGGATTCGGATTCGAGTTTTACAATAGATGCTCTGGCTAATTAAGCTACGAATTGGGCTCACGATGTTTATTGCTCGAAATTCAGCTGCCAGTTGCCTGATAAATACGCTGCATTACGCACGACTGGCGGCATACTAACACAACACACTGTAACCCCCACACAGATACCCCGAATTGAGGGGTTGGTAAAGCGAAGCCACACATTTTTAAGCGTAGGGCCAGAAACCAACCTAATCATGAATAATGTGCCACATATTCACACAATAAAATCACAAAAAGGGCAAACACAAAATCATAACAAGCTCTCAGACGTGACCCCCTGACCCCCTTCCACTTCACTCCGAAACCCACAAAATAACAGGGTTCCTCCCTCGCTTATAGGTGCATGTGTGTCGTATCAACCCCTAGCATATTAAGTATGCGTGACATGTCCATTTGTTGCCGCTGTTGTCACCTTCAGCGGCATTTACTTCAGTTTCACCTCGTTGTCTCTTTTCTCTGTTCTGTATTTGATTTTAACGCCTTTGACAGACGACAACAAAAGCATAAAGAGAACATCAGAAAAAATCTCGATTATGGCCTGAAGCAGATTCGTCAAATGGGCCTAGACTAGACGTCAACACACATACACACACACACACACATTGCAGCCCGGAGTATGTGTCATAAATTTGCTAATTTTTCAGTCAAGAACTTTTTCAGCTCTTTGCAGGGCAAAAATACACACAACACAACCACAGACACAAACACATTTCAGTCTCGTCGGAAAAGTCGGTTTTTTATGCTGCTGCACTTTGAGCAGTGACCGACTGTCGGTTACCCTGCAAAATGTGGGTGAAATGCTGTTTAATTTAGATGGAAAAATGTTAAGTATAATATTTTTACTACCAGTCGAGAAAAAATATATTGAATTAAAAATGAAAATTATAATTGAAGATTATTAATTAGAACTTGTTATAAAAATGAATTTAATTCGAATTGAATATCATAATTATGTTGAGTAATAATGAGCATCAGTTTTAATAAACAAACATTTATAAATTTATTAAAACGGTATTTGTTAGTTGAGTAAACAGACTTGTTTACCGTTAACTTTGGTTAAAGGGCGACGACATCATTTGGTCTTTTAACTGCTATATGTATGAGTGTGAATGACTTTGTACGAGTGTGAATTTGTGTATATACATATATATATATCTCTGTGTTTGATTCACAATGCTTTTATGCGGGTTGCACTGAGTCAAAAGTGAACGTCAAGTGTTTCAGTTGACGTTTCAACAGAACGGAAAAAAAAGAACAAATTCCCGAAATAAATAAAAGAGTCGATGTTTTCCGCATGTACGCTTCTACTTTGTACACTCATTCATATATACTCGCATACTATATGTACTCATGTGTGTTTACAGCTTCCTGAGCTGCTTTTTGCAAACACTAAGACCACAAAATGCAGGTCGCTTCCTAGCAATTAAGATCGCAATTTCCAGTTTTTCTTAGCCGAGCTCTTAATTCTGAATTCAATTGCTGTAATTCAATTCGTTCTTTTATTTGATATCTTATGTAATAAAGTTGCTCTCGTCATTTTGACTATAAATAAAAATTTATGATCAACACACAAAAATTTTATTTTTCCTGAAATTAATTTGTGAATAAAAATAAAACGTATAATGGACAAGAAATACACTATTAAAATCAGATATGCAGCTATTTTCTTCCACGGCCGACAACTTATTTTAAAATTCTTTCGTTTCACAACTTTGTACTTCAAATGTCAATCAAATTGTCAGAACTTCTGTCAATTCATTACAATTTCTTAGCAATTTTTATACAATTCTGTGGATATTACGTTTATCTGCTGTTCCTTGCAGCAAATCGATAAATTCTGAAGATAATTTTGAAAAATTGATGCGCGATATTAAAAATGCCAGTAATGGCCCTGGGTGTACATCTATTCTAATCAGCCGGATTCTGTCAGACTCTGCCACTTGTATTGTTCTGAGGATATGTAAGTACATCGGTTAACAGTTTTGGCCAATAAATAATTTTTATTGCCTGCACCTTGTAAGGCAGTTAAAGCGTAATGGCTGCATAAGAAGGAAGGAGGAGCAACACGAGGACTTCCTTAACTTAAGTCGTACATCAGGAATTATAGCCAGGCCAAAGCCAGGACAAGGCGAATCCACAAATCCACGAATCCAACTGAAAATACCAGCAAGCTTTGTCTCTTTGTGCTGTCGGAACATCATTTTGAATTTAATTTCGTGTTGGACTTACAAACTGAAATTGTGCAATCATCCTCGACCCTTGGGATGGTTGTGCGTCCTTCATTCCTTCAGTCCTTCAGTGGAAGGACTCATTCAATAACAAATTGTTGCCATAAGGCGAGCTAATGTTTTGCTATTTGTATAAAATGCTAATTTGATTAATTTCGTTTGTTTTAATTTCCATATAATATGAGAAATATAAATTCGCGTGTGCTCTGAAAAAATGCCGACTACACGATATTTTATTCGAACAAATGCGAAGCACCTAATGCAAATTTACAAAAACATTGTTTTGGTAACACAGATATGTGTGAGTGTGTGTGTGTGTAGTCTACTGACTTTGACTGAGTCGGCTAGTTCCCAATTAGGATAATCGTCGCCGGGAAATGTTAATTTAAATGTGAATGATTGTGGTTTCAACTGCCTTGTAGACTCTAGAGTTGTCGAGTCTGAGCAGGAGAGGCAAGTGTAGGAGGTGGGGGAGTGAGGGGGGGATTGGTTGGTAACAGCCTTTCGTGCCGTGACAGTTGCGTGCGACAGTTGCTGGTTAAAACGTGCCTGGAAAAGCGACTGGTTTTGGGCCTATTCGTAAAGCACTTCCACATCCTTTGACTTTTATGGGATTGGATTGTGTAAGCGCTTCGCTGAACTTTAATTCGAATTAGATTCTCTCGTGACAAGCGGCCATGCATGCGGCATTGATTGAGTAACGGCTCTTCAGTGTTGTATACACGGCAATTACAAGACACCAGCGCATTTCGTACTTGCAGTACTTGGTACTTTGTACTCGAACCCAGCAATTAACATAAAGCGATAACCTTGAACACACTTGATATGCTTATGAATGCGAGTGAATGTCACATAAGCTGTATAAAATCATTTCCAAACACTTGAAGATGTTTAGTTACAGTTGAATACGAGTAATGAATGAATAATCTAAGACCTTGAATGTATTCATTTTAGGCAAAGTCTTTATCAGGGATGCTACAGAAATCGAATTCCGCACGAAAATTTCCGAGGTGCCTCAGAACTTCGAATGACTTAATGTATTTTAGCAATTTCACCAACCTTTTCGATCTAGGCTGATAAGGGCTGACACCTTCTCTGATTAAATTACCCAAGGGTTTGTTTAGCAACTTTTTTGGACTTATAATTGCAGCACAATAGGTTTTTAATTTTTTTTCATATTTAATTAATATTATTTAATTGATTTATGTAATAGTTGATTTTGTTTGGCTGAAAAAAATTTAAAAGTAATTGGTGAGAAAAAATAAAAATGACTCGACAACTCCAGCAATTATCTGCTATTAGTCCAGCAACTCTTCGTGAAAAATGTTTTCACAAATTGCACAATAAGTTAAAAGTTTTTTTCGGTAAAACTTGATTTACCACAAAAGACCTATTTTTTTAATGCTTAATTTAAAGAAAACTGAAGTGTTGCCATATATTTGTTTTAAATACCTTACTTCGAATTCTGACTAGAAAATGTGGCATCTCAGGGTCAGCGAAAATCTAAATCGAACTAGGTGGCAGCATCGGACGGCATCCCTGTATATTTACCCTTACAATCTGTTATTTTTGACCGCAGAAATAATATCAGGAGAATAATATCAGGAGCTTTTAATTTAGGTATATAAATAATTTGTTTTAGAACTTTAACAGTCTGCAGCAACTAGTCAATAATATAAGGCATTTCAAATTTATAAATAGTTCTTGCTTATTACAGATATAGCTCAAAACCGAGTTATGGATAATAGTTTAAGCAGCATGAACATTTCTGACTAATTCAAGCTCTAATTTGAACAAGCTTCAGCTTAAGCGTGTTCATGTTCGTCGGCAATGTGGCAATTTGACATGTGATCTTTAAGGACTGAAACAATGGCTACCAGATATGTTTGGCCTCATTGGCAGTTGGGAAAATCTTATCGCTCGACTAACGAAGTAACGCCATTAGCGGCCATGGCCAACACGGCGACAACGCAATAAAAAAGGCCAACAACCGGACATTAGGCAATAACAGGACTACGGCAGAGGGGGAGAGTTGTACGAGGCGCGGGCTAAAGCCTAATGAAATTCCGTAGAAACATGTTCTCGCCTGATAAGCAGCCATTGGTCAACTTTGTAGCTGCGACGTGGAAGCAGCAGGTGGAAGGAGGAAGCATGCAACATGGTGCCAAATGTGCACCACACAGGCAAAGGCGCGGAAGCGAGCGTGACGTCCTTTAGACCAAGTTGAAAGTGAGGCAAGAGGCAAAGGGGAGGGTCACGTAAATTATGAAAAACCACAAAGCCACACGGCTCGCGTCATTTGCACTGCAGTAAATAATTCTGCATGGCAAAAGTAATCCAACAAAGGAACGAGCGTTGTAGATGGAGGCCAACTCGGAGATAAAGCCGAGACCTGAAGGATTAGCCTGCATCTTGGGCAAACAGCTCCGGCTTTCTCTCTTACTCATTCTCTTTGTCTCTTCCTTTTCGCTGAGGCATTTATATTAATGAAAAGAAAACGATTAACGCGCTTCTGTTCGAATTTCGCAGCTTCTTACCTGGCTGCTTCCCGGCTGGGAAGTCATTGTTTTACCCGGAGACCGCAACGTAACTTGATCCTGCGCTGAATTTTATGCAACGATTGCCTACCAACAAATTTCAATCCCAAAACCCGAGACCCGAAACCACTTCATTCACTTTTTACTTTCGCCACGGAAAACAAAGTGCGAGCTAAACTTTTGTTTTGCCTGAACTTTGCAGTCGTCGAGGAGAGACGACTTATAATTCTTACTCAGTTACACACATAGTTCGGGGTTTCTTGTTCGCTTTTTATCAAAACGAGCTAAGCATAATTCAACTCTTTCCAAATTGTTCCGCAACTTTTCTGTTTTTTCCTGTCTTCCGTTTATTTCCCTCGACAGCATCGGGAGAACAATGCGAATGGCATTTAAATTTTAATTGGCCAAGTGTTAACTAAGTAAAGTGACCTTAGTTTAAGGAAAGTAAGTTGCACATGTATTAATCCAATTTACCAAACATTTGCACCAATGTCTGTGCAAAATGAGTTGCGGTTGCCAATCAGGTTAGAAGGGACCGTCTTGGCCCGGCCCAAGTACTCAATCTAAGGATACAACGCCATGAATTATGTAAATCTCTGGCGGCCAACTCCGATTGCCTGCCTGTCTAGCAAGGAATCAAACAAAATCGATTGATGTACAAATTTTTCTTAACAACTTGAAGGAGGCCGCCTTTTGATTTGTGCCCCAAAGAGCCAGTCTTGACTTGTTGTTGTTATTGGTAGGCTGCTTCTTCTAAATTATGTAGATTTGTTTTAGCATAATGCTTGGTCTGAATGTGAGCTGTGTGTGTGTGTGTGTGTGGTTTATTTTCATTTCTTTTGCCAGTCAAGAGCAGAGAGAGATCTTTTCAGCCTCGACGCACAACATTTTAAACCGTCATTAAGCTGCGGCCATAAATATCAGAGCTCCTCCTTCCGCTCCTGTTTTTGACTGAAGAATTATGTAAATTTATTTGGCCATCGTATTGCGCTTTTGCTGTTGCCCCTAATTCTCCTCCTCCTTTTCATCCTTCTCCCCCTTCTGCCCGAAGTTTAGCGTTGTTTTGGCCACTTTGGGTCGATGCTTCTAAATTGAACTGAATTATTGCCAGTCTATTTGACCCCGAGGCTGTGTACGCGGAATCTCTCGATACTCGTTCCCTCTATCCCTCTTTCTCTGTCTCTGTCTTATTCGTCAGTTTCATATCTATCGCATTTATTAGGGAATTCCCGCTTCTCCTTTAGTATCTATTGCATCTGTAGGAGATATCAAAAGTCGAATCAAATCGTGCACTTCCTCTCTCACTTCATTTCTCTTTATCTCTCTGACTCACCCGCTCTCTTTTAACTTTCTATATCTATCGCTTCCCACTTCCAAGTTGGCCTTAAGTTTTGTTGTCTCGCTTTCGCTTCCATTGCCTTTCTCTGTCTCTTTCCCACACTCACTCCTTTTCTCGCTTCAGACTTTTAATAGGAAGTCGTGGCTCCATCTCCTCTCTCTGTCTCTCTCTCGATTACACATCTATCGCACATTTAAGAGCGAAAACTTTCGCACAGTTTTCGAAATATCAAATCAGTTGAAAATTAATTTAATTCGCACTTGGCTTGAAAAGTTTTTCTTTCATGTAGCTTTATGATTTGCTTGCATTTACTTTTTCCATCGCTGGCCAAAAAAATAGAAAATTAAGATGAATAAAAAGAAAGAAGGAGCGAAAATGCAAAATTTTAATTATAAAAGTTTGAATCGTATTCGCCTTGTCGCCTGCTCGTCTGTCCGTCTGTCCGCCTCTCCGCCTGTCACTCACTCTGCACACCGGAGAGCCAAAAGAGAAAGAGAAAGAGGACGAGAATCCGAAAAACGAAGAAAACAACGAAAAAATAATACACACAATGCGTACAATTTTTTAATTGTTGCAAGTTTTAACATTCGGCGAGTTGCAGGCGTTGCCCTTGCCAATTTTACCAATATTAATTATGATTTCACTTTGCAGTCAGCTCAGTCTGTTTTTCTCTCCATTTTCTCTTTCTCTGTCTCTGTGATTTCCCTTTGTTACTAGTTTTGCTTTTGGTAGCTATGTGAATATGTCCTCAGAGTTTGCTTGTGGCGCAACTTAATTAATTTTACATGGCTTGAGGAGTCCCGCGTTGACTGTCAGAAAAGTGTTCAAATGATAAACGAGCTAATTAATATGCGCCAAAAGTTTCCATGCCAAATGGCTGTCCCCTTCACTCCTTTGTCCCCCTCTCTCTCTCTCTCTCACTCTCTTTGTGGCAGTGCAATTATGCATTGTGTGATTTGCGAAAAAAATTGCATAGCACACTTTTCGGCTGTGGCAATTACTGAAGCAGTTACCCAACACTGGTCAGCGACACGACCCGACACGAAGACTCGCCGCATTTCTGCATACATTGGCGAATTTCATTAAAATTCATGTGAAATATATTGAGACTTGCATGCATAATGGTCACTAAGTTTAAAATGTGCGCAAACTTGTGTCAAGTGTGCCGCCCACATGCCACACCCACATCCGTATGCCATACACACGCACACACACACACACACGCATACACATCACATTGATGTGGCGCACTTGTTCTATGCAAATACCGGCATAGAAAGTGGCAACAACGATGCTGCTGCTGTGTTGCAACTTGCAAAAGCTGCAAATTTCCGGGTGGTTGGGTGGTTTGGTGGTGCAACGGGTTGGTTTCATCGCTGGTGGGTGGCGGATGGTGCCAACCACCTCGTCGGCCTTTATTTCCTTGGCGTTTTAATGCATTTCTATAAAAACGGAGCTCAAGTAGTTGTGCGCTCTATAAAATTTCATGCATAAACTTTTAGGAAATGCAAAAGTTTTTATAATTTAAACCGGGCACGTATGCAATGTCCACTCTCTCCCCCGGCCCCGGTCTCTACCCACTCACCCTCTCCCGCTCACTCTCTTAACAAAAGCAGCTTAAAACTGCTCGAGGTAATGTCGTTAGCTCTCTACTAAATATTAGAAAAAAATACAAAAAAAAAACAGAAAGAATATTAACGAAATGTTCAGTTCTGCAGCTGCTGGTTGAGTTGAGACCTTATCGATGATATTTTAAACTCACTTGCAAATTCTGATAAAAGTTTGTCCTGGCTTGTAAGACTGCCACGTTACCGTGTCCTGCATTTGGACCAATTAAACTTGCAACACTTGTTAACTAGTTGAAATTCTGCAGGCTCACTTCATGCGACTCGTGCAACAATAAATCTTTAGTTCTCAAAGTTTGTTTTGGACGAACACGAATTGAAAAATGTATTAATAAGCGTCTTAAAAAAGTTTGCATATTTTGTTGGCACATGAACGATTTCTAATGGTTAATTTTGTAAATTATTCTCTACCTTCCCATAGTTAAATGGGTCAAAAATGCAATCTGAAGAATCTGAAAAGTTAGAAAATTACGTTCAGCTCATAAAAAAGTAACACGAATTAATTTTTATTTTACATCTAATGCTTTATTTTGTATTTGAATAATTTAGAGATTTTGTTTCATTATCGTTAGTGTTTCTTATACAATGCAAAAACCACCGTAATTAGCATAGAACTAGTTGGTAATTAGTGTTAGATGTTGTTAAATACGTTCTCACATATCTTGAAAACGCACAAATTTGCTTTACTCTTCGAACAATCGATAAATGTGGTTGTGTGTATGTTAATGTTAATGCAGTCTAATGAAAAAATTGTTTAGATTCTTTTATTAAACCGATTCTGCTGCATATAGATACATAAATGTATCTATGTTTGTATCTTTTGAGTGTATTTGTATTTTGCACTTGAAGTTGATGTATCTGTTTCGGTATCTGTTTCAGTATCTGTATCTATATCTGTGGCAATGTTCTCAAGTGGCAACGAATTATACACACACGTACACACATATTTAATTAATATCATTTCACTTGCGACTATTTAATCAAAGTACAACTACACAGACGAGTACACTGGGTATGTGGCAAGTGTGTATGTTGCACGTACACTATCTTGGCATTTGTTATGCATATGTATATATATATTTTTTTATAGTATATATAGCTATATGAAACTGAATAATATACAAGTACATACGAACTGTTTTTGGGTGCAAAAGCTGATAAAACTATGCTCGACTGTAGACAGACAGACAGACAGGTCGATGTTAATCGACTAATGGTTAGTTAATATGTTTACGGACTGTAATTGCAATTTGCAAAAAATGCACACTTATTTTTTACTGGTATTTATTTGGTATTCGATAATATTATGCTTTATGGGTTAGTTTATCGTAGAATTCTCGCTATTGGTGGTACAACATGTTTGCTTAAATTCTAATTTACATTGAAAACTTTATGCTAAACTGATGTTCTCGGTGCACTTACAACTAAGCTGAGCGTTAAATCAAAATAAAAACATAGAGCTCAACACATGAAATACAGTAAAATGAGTTAGGTAGAAAAACATACATATTTCGAAAGGGAATTATGAAAATTACAACTTACAACTAACATTTTACAGTGGTGTTTCGTTCGCTATTCATAGGTATTTTTGTCTGTTTTTTTTTGTTTTAGTTATTTTTATGATTTGATTCCATTTTAAACTAAATAATATCACTATAGAATGTTTGCTTAATTTACATACATTTATTATTTACGCGCTGTAGTATTTAGTTTTTATAAAGTACGAGTAAAATGTAATTCACATTCAAATATCTAATGCATATTTACATGACCTACTTCGACTGGATTATCCATGAACAAACATGGATTCTCTCTTTCGTATTTCGTATATTGAATTTTCCGTTTGGTTTTTGCATATTATGTTTTTTTTTTCCATTAGTCGCAATCATTTTATTTCCTTTTTTCCCGGTTGTTTCAAATGCTAATTAAATCTCTGACAAAGTGTTTGAAAAATTATTTACATTGTTGGATATTAAAGTTGTTGCATAATTTTTACATTCATTTCACTAATAACTATGTTCGGTTATCTTTGGTTTAGTTTGCTGTAGGACTGACTTTTGGGGGCACTGGAGTATTGGGTGTCAACTAAAATGGCGGCAATTGCAGCTGAGAAAGCAAAATCCAAAGTCAGACAGACTCTGAGTGCATTGAAGGAGATCTCTCTTGGTTGTCTGGATAGTTTGCCAGTCGTTGTCTCTTGGCCTTTGCCAGCACTTTAAACCAACTTCCTTCCACATGTGACTTTATGAGATTCTTCTGCCATTTTCTTTTGGTTGGGTGTGTTTGCTTACCCCCAGCCGAGTCGCAGTCTGTCGAATTGGCTGTTACGCACGGCAAAGGCCAAGAGCAGAGCTCCATGCAGCAGCAGGCAGAGGGGCAAGGCGCTCTGCAGGCTGCTCAAGGGGGCTCCGCTGTTGCTCCGCGACTTGGAGCTGGCCACGACTTCGGCGTCCTCCGGGGCAATGTCCATGCTGTTGCTGGCGACAATAAATTGAAATATATCGCTGACCTGGAGGGGGCGAGAGTGAGTAGAAAAACACGGGTGAATTTTTAGTAGCTGCGCACCAAATAAAGATTAAGTAGCCGCCCTGTGTGACAGGTTGGCATTTAGACAAAGTGTCGAACTCAGTCAACATGCGTTGATTTATCTATGAATCGGAAAAGTCTCTGCCTTTTCTGCCTCTACTCACCTCATTCCAGCCATAACGGTTCTTGGCCTGCACAATCGCCTCGTAGTAAGCACCTGGATGCAGATGCTTAATGGTGTAGGACATGATGTGTGTTAGAGGCTCCGTGGCTGGACGATGCTCCGGCGTCAGTATAAAATCGTGCCATCTTCCCGGCTGCTGGAATGTGTCGTTCATCTGGGAGGCAAGTAAAAAAGAAAAGAGGAAGAGGAAGAGGAAGAGAACGAGAAAGAGAGAAGCAAAGAATAACAAAATGAAATGTGAGCGCTTATGTCTGACAATTATTTTTTTCCCTATGCCTGACGGGGCTTTTCTTTGCTCGGAGCTTAAGATTTAAGACTTAAGACTCGTTGCCCCCAGAAACCAAAACAAATTAGTGACTTTTCGATAAAGTTCAAGGCGTCACAGTCAGTGAAAACTCATTATATTAATTATATTCTGATTTAATGCTCATTATGAGGCTCAGCCGAATCTTGTTCCGGCACTAATTGAGCATTGTTTGTTATTCGACAGACAAGCAATATGTTCTCATATTTCATACACAACTCAAGGAAATAATCCTCTGCAGGTGTAATTACGTTTTTTATTCTTTCTATCTTTTTATAAATTGTAAGCGCATCTTTTTTGTTTTTTGAATTTTATTTGAATCACGTGCTTCATTAGTCTGCACATTTCAGAAGCTCTGATGTGGCCTCGTCGTCGCAAATATATTGAGTTACATTCGCAACGGATTAAAAGAGAACAATGGAGCTGTTGTAATGTCTTGACGTCCGTTTTGTAAGTCTTTCTTGTAGATGCAGTTTTGGCATCGATTACTTACCAGCACCCGTCGGTAAAGCAGACGCACTTCCTCCAGCGGCGGGTAGCTATCAATTTTCCATGTCAGATTGTAGCTATCCGAGGAACGACCCCATTTCGGAGAGTAGAACTCAGCAGGCCCCGGTCGACCAGACAGCTCCATGTACTTGCGGGAACGTCCCAGCGAATTGTCGGCCACGCAGCTGAAAACAGATTATGCCAGATTATTCAACAAATCATTAACTACTAGTATTAGCTATTATCCCTCTTATTGGCTACAAGATCGGACGAATAGAAATGTAGTTATAGCTGATTTAAGTTTTCAAGCAAAGTTAGCGCCTAAAGGTATGCAATAAAAATAAATTATGTGTATGTAAACAAGTAACGAGTAACCTATAGTCAGGAACTCGACTATAGCCTCTGATTCCATTAATAACTGAATTTCTATTTTAATTGTACATTGTACCTGCGTACTATTTTGGAGACTATTTGGCAACTGAGGTGGATGCCACCCACGGAGTCAAGTTTTGGGCAGTGACAGACAACTCCCTGGGGAGTTGTGGCAAGGCGGCATCTTCCACATTCGTCTGGGGAGGGAAAAGAGGAAGGAAGCTTTGAGCTAAGCTAATCCAAGCACGTAGCGTCCAAAAGCCACTCGCCATGGTGGCATGCGGCATGCGGCATGTGGCATGTGGCCTGTGGCAGGTGGCGATGGATGGCTCGTGGTTGTCCTACATGGTCGCTGGCTTGGCTAAAACAAAAACTTTGTGCCTGAAATGTTGTGTCAACATGGCGAAACTTCCGCTCCTTTAATATGTTGCAGACAGATTGACATTGATGTGGAAAACTTGTTTGCCGACATAATGGTCAGAGCATGCTCCAGGCCACGCCCAATACATACAGATAAGGATATATATACAAGTTTGTATGTACAATGCAGCTTCTAACTTTTGTAGTTGGCCAGGTTATCTGGCCCATAGCCTGCCAGTTTGTCAACTGGAAACTGGCAACTGGTAACTGGTAACTGGTAACTGGCTAAAAGTGAAATAAGTTGTAGTAAAAGTTGGCAAATTGACTAAATCAACGCTGCACTGGCAAGTTGCAAAGGTTTCTATTGTTGTGTCCTACAAGTTGTTGGCTCCTCTTGTTGCCTGTTTGGCGAATTCGATGAATCTCGGCCATCGATTCGAACTGGACTCACCTGTAGTTGCCAAAGTCCTCCTGCTGGATGTGTCGTATGGTGAGGGTGTGTCGATTGGCCCTTGTGTTCATAATTCGTCTGTCGGTTGTCTGTATCGGAAACGAGTTCTGGTACCAGGACACCTGTTAAGTTAGGCGGTTAGTCTCAATTGATTGATACCAAAAGCATTCTCATCTCAACTTAAATTCAAGCCACATGCAACCGAAACTGGGGCAAATAACAAAGAAAAGCGGGGCATTAAATTACCAACTAAAAAGCCAAAGCAAAAGCAATTGAAAGGCAACAAAAAAAATGGAAAAGAAAATAGAAAACGAAACAAATACGGAGACTGCAAAAACAACAGATGCAAATGCAGAAAATACAGATACAGAAGTGGAATAAAAGAACTTTGAGAAACAGGATGAAGTGACCTGAAAAGCAGCTCGTTGCATAAACCACACTGCGATTTCATAATAATAATCTAAAAAGCTTCGGCTACAAAAACAATATATAAACTGCTTGTCTACAATGCAACAATAACGAAGCATTTAAAACATTCAAGCAAACAAACAAACAAAAAAGCAAATAACAAACGAAACAAACCGTTGCGACTGGATCAGCGTAAACAATGCAGACGAGTTTTGCCTCGAATCCTTCGCCCGAGTGTATCCATGATTTTTCCACTTGAATATCCGGCGGATCTGTGCGTGTCACGCACACACACACATACACACACAGACACAGAGTCGTAGGGACAATGAGAATAAGTTAAATGGTTGCAGCATCAGTCATAGGGCATCCATCAGAGCACAGATTTCATCATAAAGTTGAGATTTGATGGAAAAGCAGACAAAGTTGAAATGGAGTTAAAAATATAATAATATAAAATGTGATGCGCTTGAGTATATGAACATATAATTTATGGTTCTTCTTTTATGGCCAACATAACAAAAGGAGTAAGTTCTTCCATAAAATTGTACCTTTTGTGTATCTTTAAGGTATAAAACTTATATGAATTCTTCAAGATATGTTTCTCAAGATAAATATATAAATCAACCTTCTTTTGCTGTTGCCCTAACAATAGAAGAAGCATCTAACAGTACACTTAAATAATAATCATTTCATTTATAATCAATATTTCTAAATGATGCAATTAAAGAAAAATATTCTCAATTAGAAGAATATTCAAAAATGCCTAGTCTAAATTTTTTTATTAAAAAGACAGCTGACTGTCCTGAAGTACCCTAGACCAAGGTGAATTTATATATGGTGATGTATTCGTTGGACGTTCCCTCTTTTTTCGGGGCACAAACGTCATTACGAAAGCAAATTTTCTATAAATCTATCTCTGTCGTCTCTGTCACGGCAGACTCTTTTTGACAGATTCGCTCCGAGAGAGACCGAATACATCACCATATATAAATTCATCTTGCCCTAGACCAACTTTGATTAATTTCTAGCAGTTAGATCCTAGATTAATGCATAGTCTTACATAGCACATCTAGTCGCATGTCAACGGTAACTGGATCCCCAACTCCATTATCTGCGGTGCATTGATAGACTCCAGCCTGTTGTCGCTCCAGCTTGTCCAAGGTTAAGATGGGTCCATCGCCAATTCGAGCCGTAGATTTGCCAGTTCCGCTCTGAAGGAGAAACGCAGAGTTGCTTGGTAAGTTATGTTTCAATAGAATAAAGATTTGCCATGCAACAGTCAATAAATGTAAAGTCAATGTAGATGTCAACAGTTAAATGCACTTGGCAAAGAAAAAAGTAGCAAATGAAACGAGAAGAAAAACAAAGATCTCCTAAGTTTAAATATGCAGAGCAAAAGTTAACCGGGAGGACATACAAAGCTGAATGTAAGCACAAACATGGTGAAATGGAGGACGATATTGAATAGGAGACAGGACATTGTGGAGTGTCAGGTGACAGGGATGGAAGGAAAGGAAAGGAAAGGAAAGGAAAGAAGAGGGAATCATGTCTTGGACTCGATTGTAGCAATTCAGCATTTGGCTTTTGGCAGAGAGCGCGTCTTTCCCTCTGACTTTGGCAACACGAAATGGGGCCAAGTGACACCCACGGGGACATGCGTTGACGTGTACGAGAACTCCAAAAAAAAAGAAGAAAAAAGCAAACCAAACATCGAAGGTGCTTCTTCGCACAGTTGAGGGTCGTGTTGAGGTTACGGAAATGGGAGTAGATTGAAACGAAATGAAATGACATACAACTTTGCAGCGACAACCGGTGTATCTACATAAGGAGTCACGACTTTGCCTGCCTTCAACACACTGACAGGCTGACAGATAGACAGGTAGACAGACTGAGAGACAGACAGACGGACTGGCAGACAGAACGGTTGAGATTTGCCGATGTCAAGAGCAAAGCAAGCAAACAAATCGAACGGAAATGTCAAATGCGCCAAAGTGCAGTAAGGCAAACGAAAAATGTGCATACCAAATAACGGTAGTCATTTTCATAGACACACTCACACACACACACACACATTCACAAAAAGAGTCACTTTGGCACTGACTCCGTTGAAAGCCTGCCAAAACTCAATTCGGTCTAAAAATGTACGAGGTCATTTTCAACTCTTCGTTTGCCTGCATTTTCAGTTTTCTCCAATATATTTGTGTGCATCTATGAATCCCATTAATTACAATCTGACCTGAAATACTCAGACGACCCATATATATTCCCATTCACATGTTAACTATTTGCAATCATAGCATTTAGCACAGGTGTTACATGCAGTTGACAGTGATTTAGTGTGATTCGACAGTCCCAGGAACTTTTCGAAACTGCAAACTAATGCACAGATGTGAGTATTCAAACACATTCGAAACCAGCTCGATTTGCGTATTAAGTAACTCTGAGATGGTAATGGGACTTTGATGTATCCCAATTTCACGATTAAAAATTGAGTGATTCATCGCACTGACCATGAGACTTATGAGAAATGTGAAGTATACTAAAAAAACATTCACAGATATAATTCTAAGGCTCTTTACATTTGTGTCTTCAAGTGTAATCTTTGAATCTGTTTGGATAGATGTATAATAGGACTTTTGAAAATATCCCGCTGACCATTAAATTTTCTTAATTAATTATAAAAGTTTGTTTGTAAAAAATAAAATTATGGCGAGTAATTTCCGTTAATGAATCTGTGATTTTACTGTCAACTGAAAAGTTAATTTGAAAGTAAAATTCGAGGGGTAAAGTACTGTACAAAGTCACTCCACTTGATTCTCTTCCTCTCAGGGAACTTTTAGTCAACTTGTGCCAAACGCCATTGAAATTAACATAAAGAAACAAAGTTGCATAAATAATGAAATCAATTAAATGAAATTCGCATAAACATCGCATAGGAATTTTAAATGCTGACAACAACTAAGAGTAGGTGTAGTGTAAATAGGCTTAGACTGAATGAATGGATGGAAAAGCAAACCTTTTTGGTCCAGTAAATTGATGGCACCGGATTACCGGATCCCTTGCACTCCAGCGTAATGGGTCCCCCCTTTCGCGCCTGCAGTTGACCGGATGTGGGTATGGCACGAACGCTGGGAGGCACTGTAGGTGAGAGAATTGGAGAATAATTGAGTGAGGCCGTTTAACAAAAGCAGTCCAAAAATAAAAACAGCCATTTATTAAAGCGAACTTCTTATACTTTTTTTTAGAGTACAAGAAATTCGTATTTAAGTAAAACTGTTGAATTTATGATGATTTGGTCAAAATTTCTCAACAAACTTGTGGACATAATGCTGTGCAAATACTTATGTCAACATATCTACTCACCCAAAATCTCAACAGTGTGCACTTGATCACGATTTATTTTGTCACTGATTTGACAAACATAATCCCCGGCATCTTGTGGCTCCAAATCGGATATCTCCAAATTATAACCATCTATCAGTCTTACGCGGTCATCCCTTGTTACCATGATGTTCGAGGCGGTGAGCACATTTGTGCCACGGCGCCACAGTAAGACGAAATTGCCTGCAAAATGAAAACAGGCAGTTGGAGATACAGATACAGTTGCAGATACAGATACAGATACAGCTACAGTTACAGATACATATAGATATGAAGAAGGCGGATATGAGTGAGTGTTGTGTGCATGTGTTTTGTCTCGTTGCTTGCTGGCAAATTTATTGTAAAATGCCGCAATATAAACATAAAACACTTTGCAACTAACTTTTAAGAAGCTAAACAGATGACATAGTGGCAAGGGCTGTGGGGGGATTTCAAATTTTAGTTGTCCTTTAGATGCCACACACACACACACACACACACACACAGAGCTATCTATCTGAACTGTTATCCGGGTTGGCTCTAACTCAGACTCTTGTGGAGGCTATATCGCTTTGTCTGCCTGCTGAGCTGTGAACATTCTACATTCTACATACTACGGATTCCCTTCTGTTTGTCCATCCAATTGCTGCCAAGCTTATGTCTGTGTGTGTGTGTGTATTGTTGTGTGGGTGTTTTCATCTATTTTTTAGTATGTTTGCTCATATAAATGACATAATTTCGCAGATGCTGCTGCCAGATTCGTTGTTGCTTTTCCTTCTCCCTCTTGCATATTTTATATAACTTACGTTTTTTCTTCCAGTCGCCACAAAAGACAAACGTAAATTTGTTAAACGGGATTACATGGCGTATAATATACGTACATATATTTTTTATTTTATTTCATATGCTTAAGTTCGAAATATCCATCGAGACAGAAAAACAACACACACCGACAGCAAATTTATTCTGAATAAGAATACCAAACAAATGCAAGTAAAAAAGTGTCTGGTATCGAGTGATCGACTTTCAGATACCCTGAAATTGATAAAATTGATTAAATATTTCATTTTAAATATTTTAAGGGCATTTTTACATTCCCTGTTTCTCTTCCACTTAATAAGCTTATATATTTAGTGTCCGCTACTCCCTTTTATTCTAAGTGCAGCTTAAAGGGTATAATAACCGTGAATGAATGGGCAGCTGGAAAATATTGCATTATCAATCATAAAAACAAAATCAGAGCTGTATTCCTTTTTTTGATATTGGCCTCAGGTCAGTCGAAATCGAGCACACCGCATTTCCGACGAATCGTTAGTAGGCTTTTGATTTTCAGCATTCGAAATCTGAAATGTTAATTAAATGCTGTCATCCGCTCTGGGGGAGTACCTCTACTCACACACACATACACACGCACGCACACACACACTCGAATTGTGAAGGGGACATTGGCATGACCTTTAGCGGGCTTCAAACAATCTGTATTTTAAATGTTACATTATTAATGCCCTTTTAAAAATACATACACATCGCACATATAATTAATGCGTTTATTTGAGTGTGAATGTGAGTGTGTGTGGATGTGTGTATGCAGTTAAGCGTGTGTTTGCTTCCTTCCGGTTATTAGCAGCAATCACAGAATGAGTGGGAAATGGAAGATTCAACTCCTGTCTGAAGTCGTCAAAGTCCATAAATTTGCCAACTTAAGAATGTCGAGAGATTAAACCGAATACGACATGGACATTCATGAATACACAAGTACTCGCATTCGTTGGATACTTAAGGTACAGTTACGAGCATAAAAGTTGGCACATTGAAAAATTGTATTGCATGTTCGAAAGTTTCCCCGACATTCGTCGATTGGCCTCTCGATCCCTCAGTCCCCTCGGGTCTCCCTTGGGCGCATATAAAGTCAACATAAACGCACACAATCATCTTTTTATTGTTTTCGATTATTATTGAATCGGATTGAGTTGAGTTTTGCCTGGGCTGTGTGTGTGCAACATACGTGTTGGCCATTTGCTTGTGGGCCAACTTGATACCAAGTTCTCTCGACTCCACTTTATTTTCCTTTCATTTTGTCAGTTTCTCCCCTTATGCTCTGCTCCTGAATTTTATTCATATCTAATGGCCTTGCGTATGTTGTTATTGATATTATTTAGCTTGGGGTACATTTTATGCTCTCGGCAATAAAAATTGTATTTTATAACTCTTCAATTTCGACATATGAATTTGTTTAGAACCCAAAAATAAGGCCTTAACTTGGCCAGCAAATTGGACACCTTCTTCTGGTTTGCCCATGACTTAACCTAGGCAGTTTAAGCTCGTTAAATGGATAAACAGCGAATCACTTGAGAAAATTACTTGAATTGTGAAGGGGTTGAATCATCCCTTCCAGTTTATAGCACATTTGCCACCCACAATTTAATGGTTGATTGGCCTCAGTTTGCAAATTGTATCATTGAATTTTATGCATTATTTTTATTATTGTTCCTACATATTTTGTAGCTCCTATTAAAGTGAATTTCCTGTGCCAGCAGTTGTACTTGCCAAATCTTTATTTGCCACTTAGATGGGGCAACTGTTTGTTTCTTTTGACGTAGCTTTGTTGCAAGTTGCATGGCTTCATAGACCATTTGATACCCAATTTACTCTTTATTGGATTAATTTGCAGTTTATCGGTCTACTCTTTGTCTTTAATTCTCATTGCTGTCGTTGTTTTCATCGGTATCTGCTTTCCTCACACGTTTTTCTTACATGGAATTAATTCCAAACGCTTTAAACTGCAATCAAACAAAAGCAGTCAATGAAAGCCTTCTTAATACCGATTAAACGTAGGACGGCAAAAGTCGAAAGCTTTGGGAAAATAAGTATATACGAATAAAGAGAAATAAGAGGAAATTTGTTATCTTTTCAAATAAATGATCAAACATTATATTTAAATTTTGAGATCGGATTTGTACGATTTTAATTGCAAATTTAGATAAAACTTGAGGCAAATTAATTTTAGTTTTATCACAGATATATAAAAGTCAAAAGTTTAGTTAATATGGAAAGATCAATTACGTTCTTTATGTTTAATTTGGTGATGAGAGTATTACAGGCTCAGTTACTGTCTCTTACCATTCTCGTTGATACATGTACATACATTGTACTTTAAGCCAATACAAACAGTCAACCGTCGACCGTCAACAGTTCAGCTTTGATAGTCATTTAAACGTATATTCGCCATTGTCATCAATGCACAATTTATTTTCATTTAGCTGTTAACTGTTAATTGCATTTTATTTATTGGCATGTCAACAGCAGCTGCAATTAAAACTCGTTCCAACCTTGTCCCGCCCCTCCATTAAATTGGGTCACCTTAAAGTGGGTTGATCCAACGCATGAATAATTTGTGCACTTGACTTTCTGAGTGCACTTCATATTTATTTAATAACTACTTAAGTTCTCTCTACCGTCTTTGGTGAATTAAAAGACTGGGCATCAAATGTCTCGCTGCTAATCCAACACGACGTATACGCAATATGCGCTGTCATCTGCCGGCTTAAAAACCAATCAGCACAGATTTGAGTTATTTTTTCGGTTCTTAATTCTCAACTCAGCAATAATTAAAGTGAAGCATAAAGCATATGGAAATCTGCTTAAACATTCACACACACTTCATGACTAGTTGATTTTTATTGTTGAATCACAGCAGCATTAATGCATGAAAATCAAAAATTGCAATAAACTCTATTTAGGCATTGGAAACAAATATGCTTAAAATTCGCAATTTGAATAAATTTTCAATTCAGCAAGCAGATGGAATACAAGTTCAGTTTGTTTTGGCCCCGTCCCAAAAAACGCCTTCAAATGGCGTTAATCATTGAATTTGATTTACGGCTACTGTGTTTGTGTGTGTGTGTATCTTTGTGTGTGTATGTGTGTGTGTGTATGTGTGTGTGTGCATACAAATGTATATTTTGCCAGAAATTTATAAATGTCATTTGATAAATATTCTGGTTAGCTGGCACGTGGCAAAATCGAACGTCAAGCTGCTGACAGCTGTTGGTTTTGCATTGTCGATGTGGAAACTGAAGCTGATGCTTTGGGGCAGAAACTGGGATTGGGACTGGCACTGGGACTGTTCTGTACTGTTCACACTGTTTATCAAATTTATTTGAATATACATTTTGCCCAAGCATATTTGCATTTCATTTTTGCATAATATACAATATTTTCGGGCTCGGCCGCTAATCAATAAATGTGGATTTGGTTATAATTTTTGATCGAATTTGCGTATGCAAATATTAATAATGCGGCTATTAATTATGCGGCTGTTAACCACACCGAAAACTAAAGCGCTATTTACATGTATAATAAATACGATTATGTATTTTTTGTTGTGTGTGTAAAAATGGTAAAGTCCTTTACTCACCGAGATGCTCCACCTGGCAGGGTAATACGAGAGTGTCGCCAACCACTGAGCGGTATGTGTTGCCACGTGAGAGGAAGCGGGGCTGCGGCGCAGTCAGCGAGGAGGAGGAGGCTGCCACAGACTGTTGGCCATTGCTCAGCGACCGAGTGTTGCTACCTGTGAAAGGAAAAAAGACAGAGAGAGAGAGGGAGAGAAAATATGAGTTTGTATCGAGACTTGGCCAAGTTTAATGCTGGCTTATCAGACGGCTCATCAGCTGTTAGTTCAAGCTGAAATTTGTTTCCATTCGAATGGCTTTCAATTAGCATAAAAATACAGCACGGTGTTCTTCACTTTTATGCTCCCTGCACATGACTCCCAGGACACTCATAAATGTTTGTTTGTAAGTATCGGTTATCGATACCATCGCGACGAGACGACGACGACGAAGAAGACGACGCGACTCGACTCCTCCCTGGGGCATCGTTAGCTTGGCCACTTCTAAACTTGCTGTACACTCAGACAAGAAATCAACATTTCCGTACTTAAACACAATATTCTGTGTTAATTTCGAGTTCGCTTTCGCAGTACCGGAAATCTTTAAATAACATTTTTCTGGTACCCTTTAAATACTTTATGGAGTCAACCTAAGTCTGTTAAAGCTCCAATCTTACTAGTAACTATACAAAAATCTTGAACTTTTTCATAACTTCTTTTCCTGAGTGTAGGAAACATCTTAAAGACAATTTCAACGACATTTTAAGAGACTTTTCCACTCTGAGGACTCAAGTCTTCAATCTTTTATAGTGAACGCAGCGTAACAAATTTGATAACAATGGCAACAACAACAACAGTTAATCTTGCCCCATGTTGCAACTTCAGCAATCTTGCCCCATGTCACAGTTTGCAGACGCTTCGACTGCACTTTTCAAATACTTTTTGATGATGCCCAGACGTAAGGCCTGAACATTTGGCAGCAATTTAAGGGCGTCACACTCCTTTTTAGCCACGCCCCCGGCTAAGACGACGCCCATCGTTTTAGAACGCTGTCAGGTGGTTGTCGGTGGGTATAGCCCTTAAACGCCAGCTGTGGTTGCGTTCTTAGGACACACTTACGGGTCATCGTTTTATGGCCAAGACACAAAGGACAACGACAAGCACTTGGTCAGCTTTTGATGCTCTTGGCCAACTTGGCCCGGTCCGAACAACACGCTGCAATGTTGGCCCCAAGTTGGCTTTTGTCACCTACACATTAAATTTGTCGACAATCTCAGCTGCTGTCTCTGCTGCTGGCAACTAGCGAGACAGAGAAACAGCAAATGGTAGAAAATTTAAGAAATTTGTGCAGTCAAAGTGAAATTGTGGTCTGCTTTCTCTGTGCTTTCTCCTAAGCTTAATATCCAACCCAGAGCCTTAGACCGTAATAAGTGCCATGCTGTACAAAAAGTCACAGCAGGTGGCCTTAAATCCTTGCACCCCTCCGAACACCTCCCCTTTTCGGCATGCATTTCTTCACCAAATACGAACTGTCCACAACCCTAATATCTCTCTCTTCCATATAAATATTTCCTTGTTTGCAGCCGTCGCAATGTGCACGTCATTTCTCTGTCCATTCCTAAAGCCGGCGCCATAAAGTTTTGCATATGCATTTTATGCAAAAATCTCCGCTTCATTCCCCTCTGTCTCCCACCCGACAAAACGGACATTCGACTGAAGCGACCCAAAACGGCATACGTCGAGGGCCTGGGCCTTGGCCATAGTTTTTAATGGTGAAATATGCAGTCGGCCTTAAATTGCATTCATGAAATGCATAAGGAACAACGCCAGCAACTCAAAATTTTCCTCGACAACAAATTTGACTCTCCCCTCCCGCCTTTAATACACATTTCCACACACGCCTTCTCACAATGTTAAGCCTCTTTCTCCTTCTCACTGATATCTCACGCATTCAAGCTTGAAGATATTGTTGCACACTTTAAAGTACGCCAAACTTGAAATGCACTTAAATTAATACTACAGAACAAATAAGACGCTAGTCGCGTGTGCTTTGCATACCCTGTAATTGTGAAAGACTGTACGTAGGGTAGGCATAATTGAGAGTAGGGTAGTATTATAATTCTTTTAATAAAATAAAATGATTTATGATAATTAAATTAAATTTTAAATTCTCAGCTTTGTGTGCGTAGTATCTTTCAGTCGTGCATGTCACTCGCGTGCAGCATTCTTATTTATTATCTTAAAACTTTCACCGTATCCACACACACTCACTCACACACACATCCCTCTTTCCATCATCATTTCCACCGTTTTTACTGTTCGCGTAAATTGCGTTGAAAAATGAGCTGCAATGTTTTTATATGTCTGGAAAGTGTGTCACACACACATGCACAGAGAGTGAGAGACACACTCACATACTTAGGACTGTGTGTGTGTGCGCTTGTTGCAGTTTTGCACTCGTCTGCTTACCACAAATGCTGTCGCCAGCGCAACCACACAATAAAGTCGATTTTAAAAAGCGCAGTTGTTGCTTGAATAATTTATCTCAAACACACACAGATACACACACTAACACACACTCGCATACAAGGACTGCAGTGAAGTGTCATCCAGGCAGTAGTAGGCAACGTGGTTGCATAAATACTCGTCCTGCTGCCACCACTCGCATTGAGAGCGCACTTCTTGCTCCTGACAAGGTAATGCTGCATCTGCGGTGTGTGTGCGCTTAAAAGGTGTGAGGTGTGAGGTGTGTGTGTGTGTGAGAGTGTGTGGCATGTGCGCTTCGCTTTTGTAAATAAAACGCATCTATATGTACTTGGCTAAGGGCCTTTGTTAGGTGGGCGTGGTCAGCAAAACGCATCCCGCCACCAAGAGAATCGCCAACTGCAACGCATTTTGGGATAAATTTTCCTATTTTATTTTTTTTGAATATTGCTTTCTATGTTTTCAATGAGTATTCGTATTCGTATTCGAGTTGGTGCTGCTGGAAACCACAGTTGATTCCAGATTCTTTGCAGTGCATGAGATTTGAAGCTTTTTCAAAATTGTTTTGCAAGCATTTTGATGTCTGTTGCATGCAACATCTGACACACTCGCATTCGCTTTCGCCTTCTGCGGCCGTATTGATGATGGTTTCAATTCATTGTCTTTCTGTCTGAAATTCGATTTGCAATTATTTTGCCGACGCTTTGCCGAGATTTCGCTGTCATGCTCACAGTTGTATCTACACATACACATACACATATGTACAATATATACGCAAACATATCTCGAATTTCACGAACGCTGAATTTGCTTCATCATTTTCGACGCACGTAACAGCTGAAAATATATGTACATACACTGGAAAAAAATACGCGTTTCTGGGATCAATCCAGACTTTGTCAAAATTGATACTTGATTCAAGTACTATATTTCGGGACTCTAAATAATGTTTTCAGTTTTTTTTTTTTTTACTTTTTTAATGGTGAGTAGTTGCCATTTTATCCGCATATTGTGTTGATTTAACAACAATATTCTAAAAGCATACCTAAAAATGCATGCTAAAATCAAGAAAACTAAACATACATTTTAGAATGTTTTTGTTTTCCGTGTACGTACTCCTACAATATGTATGGAAGAATGTGTGTGCCACATATATGTCCCGATGTGTTGGTAGCTTTTCTCATTTCCGCTGGGTGGCTTACAGTTTGAAAATGACGGCGAAACTTTGCAATAGTCTTGCGGTTGATTTTACACGCCAGAACAGCCTTCCAACTGAGTACTGGCGATGCCCAGAGCAATGCAACACACCTGCCCACCTGTACAGTTTACACACCTACATATGCACACCTGTAAAACTCTACAGTTTGTTTCATTAAAACTTTGCCCACGTATGGTTGTGTCTCGGTTGTATATTGGCATGTTTGTGATCAGCATCTTTGCATGTTTTTCTATTTTTCTATTTGCCAAGTTTTTGCCTTTCTCTGGCTTCAGCTTCTCTATCTGCATTTCGCTGCATTCTAAATTATGCAAAGAATTGTGCAGAACAAAAACAAAACAAAACCAAATAAAAGAAGAAATAGTTAAGAAGCAGAGCAAAGAAAATAAGTGAGAGAGAGAGGGAGAAAGAGAAAGAAAAATGCAGAAAGAAGAAGGAAAATATTCATTTCCTTCTTGGCAAACTGTTTGCTTGTTAGTTGAGATTTTCATGCATATGGAACCGAGCGAAGAGAGCCGCGAGCTAAATTGCCCCAAACAACAACACCAACAACAAACATCACAGCAAACACCTTTACACAACCGTACACACCTACACACACACACACTCACACTCACACACCTGCATTCTGCCCCGGAACATATTGCATTTTCTGTTATTTTACGGATGCATATTTAAAGTATGCAAATTACTTATTTACGCGCAGCCACCTCGATTGCATTTGGCTTCAGGCGTTTGCAAGCATATACCCTACAGCCAAAAAATCGATTTAAAGGGTATGATAAGTTAAAGCAATTTCTGGTTAAATAGTTGAACAGAAGAACAGTGGAGTCAAATAAGTATAAGCTAGACAGCTCAGTATCAATCTAACTAATACATTTTTCTCATGAAATATTTAATTGATTTTTACAGTGGACAATTGTAAAGTTAGTGCTGATTCTTAGCTTTATTTCTGAGCCCAAACAATTACATACTGAAATAGACAGACTTTAATTTAGATAGGTAAAAAATACTTGTAAATAGAATATGAAGTTGATTCAGATATGCTTCTGTCAGGTATCTCCAAAGAACCATGCAGTATGATATAGTACTTATTTAGGATAAAGATCCAAGCTAGAAGAAAGTAAACATTTATTCTTTCCCAAAACAATTGAAGTATCGTTAACTAAATGCCGAACATTTCTAGTCCGATCTGTCCACAGGGTGTCTAAATTTGCAGTCCTTTAAATGTTCTCAGCAAAACAGACTCGAGTGACTAATTGACTCAGTCACTGGGGCAACTCATCTATCAGGTTTCGTCAACTCGCTGAGAAAGAGTACTCGTATTCGTTGCTTGTTTGCCGCTGTTAATTTTATTGAGTAATTTAGTGGAGTAGCTGGCAGAGAGTGTCTGCCTGTCTGTCCGTCTATTTGTCTGTCTGCCGCTGTCAGTTGCCAGAAGATGATGATGCTCCCTGCTTGACTCAATGGACTTCGGCAACAGAGCATTTATCAAAATCCGCTTTCGGATGCGCCCTTCCAAGCTGCTGTTGCTGCTGCAGTTGGGGAAAAAGCGAATTTCCGACACTGCGAATTGAGTCGAGTCGAGTGGAGTGTGGGACAGAATTGCGCTGCAATTTTCGGAATGCCTGTGCAGTTTCCATCACATACAGACACACATGGAGCACATGAGGAGGACAACCATTTGACACCCAACGTATGCAAATAGGGTGCTAGCTAGGATTGCTGCTCCTTGCTCCTGCTGCCCCTGACGCCTCCTCCTTCTCCTCCTCGTCCCTCTCATCCATCCAGCTGCATCCTCGCACTCTGGGCGTGAACCTGTCAAGCGTTTTCGCTTGTCGATAGTCAATCTATTCATCTTTCTAACTGGTTTCACATCTGAAAGCTGTCAGTCATTTTGGGTTGCTTTTTGTGCTCTGAATCCAACGCCAATGCCAACGTCGTGTTCTGTGGGCGGGACGTGAAATCTGTTTGACTTTTATGCACATATCATTTGCATAACATTATTTGCCCATCCGCCCAGCGCATTAAATTTTAAAATTCCACATAAATCCGCAAGTGAAATGCTTTTCCACGCTTTCCTGCACTCATTTTTTACTATTTTTTTGCTGTTGCTGTTGCTGATTTTATTTTTATTTTGCACTTTTTTCGCTTACGCTGCACTTTGGCAGCGCTTCCTGTGCTTCCGGTTGCCTCTCACGTTTAACATACGTTCCGTTGGTCTGCGGTTGATTTCTACTCAAGATGGATCCTGCTCCTGACAGTTTCTTCATTTGCATCCGCGCTGATCCACGTTTGATTTACGTTTACCCATCTATGCATGTGTGAGTAAGTGATTTTGTGTGTGTGTGTATGTGTGATTGTGGGTGAGAACGTGTTCTACTGTGAATGCCATTGGGCCAATTGGCGTATGCGTAATATGGAAATCGAATGCTGCACTTTCAGCTAGTGCCGTGTTCTCATAGATTTGTGTGGCATAAGTAATCTTCGTGGAGTTGCCATATAAATATAAGATCAAAGGTAGTCGATAGATATGTATAAGCATATGAATTTAAATATAATATTCACACTCTCATATCTTTGCCGATACTGATCAAACTGATTTTGATGAAATTTAAATTCAATTTCTTTCGTTCAAATAACTTTTTGCTTTTAGATACTACCCTATATTCAAGGGAAGTCTATTAACTTTTCCGAAATTTACAAGTGTTAAAATTTAAATAGTTTTAAAATTTAATCCAATTTTAATTTCATAATAAACTGAACTTATTTCTGCACTAGAACTAAGTTGAACTAACCAATTTCAGTGAGCTGTCGATTTTTCATGTAAATCGTTTTAATTCACTCGATTGACAGTTCAAGCAATTATAGCTTCGCGAGAGTCGAGTTAATGATTTTTCGATGTGTTTTTACATCACCACTATCCAAAGTATCAAATCAAAAAATATTGGTCAAATGTGGAAGCTATTATTATGCGCTTTTATTCTGTTTCTGATGTGCTTGCTGTTCTGCAAACTCCTTCCTCAGTTCCTTTTCTACAGAAAAGTAATAAAAACCAAACGTTGGGCCTCTAATGTGGCTATATCCTGCTAAGTTTATGTTATGAAAATTTCCAAAGAATTATGGCAAGTTCCAATAAAGCCTAGGGAGCGTATTTGCCTGCCTTAGCCTTGGCTTTTGGCTAAGCAGCTGGAATCTACTTTGCCATTAAGTTTTTCACAGCTAAGCACTTTCCCTGAGGCCCATCCGTATTGTATACTCATGGTTGTAAATCAAAGTTATGGATAAACATAAAAAATGTGTGGCGTTCTCTATTGACAGAAACTGCTTCGATGCTCGATAATTTTATGTTTACCTACAATTCAGGGACTTATGTTTGGCATTCGTATGTTTGCTTAACTTCTACCGCTAATTTATACCTTTGTGCTTTAAGAGAGTCGAAATTTCAACTTTAATTGCTTGGAAAATTTCTCTAACGACTTCGGCACTTGAGTTTTCCGCAGTCGCTGTCGTCCTTTTGAGGCTATTAATTTTCCACGCCTAAGAATTGCTTACGCAACATTAAACAATTGCAGCGCCAGCTAAAAAATTCGCTTTAAATTTATATAGTACTCATGCTTATACTTCTACTTGTGTATACTTATATACAGTTAGTCGGCTTTGGCTGTGCCAGAGCGGCTTTTAGGAGGGGGCGTGGCCACATAGTTAGCGGCAATGTGGAAGGCGCAAGATGTCGCATTAAGAATTTAAATTAATTAAATTAAACTGCATGGTGTATATGGTGGATTGTTCTTGTTGTTGTTTCGGTTTATGCTGCTGGAAATGAGGAGTGAGGAAATGCGGATGCTGAGACGTCTGTCCCGGAATGTTAAAGCTGCCACAGCATTTGCATAAAGTATAATGGCCATCATCCTGGTCTCCACGCTGGACACCAACAACCGACGGCGGGCATTCAATTTTCCGCTTTTTCTTTTGCCATTGCCATCGCCGTTGCCGTTGCCGTTGCCATCGCCGTTGCTGCCAGCATCCGTTGTCTTTGAACTTTTGCCATTTCTCGTCTTGTTGCTGTTGCTAAAACATTTGTACCACATTTTATACAAGACATTTCCGCGCCGCATGTCCAGTTCCTGTTGGTTAGTTACTTCGCTCGATTTCGTCTCTGTCGCCGTCTCTATCTCTCTATCTCCCTCTCCCTCTCTGGCACTCAGCGCTTCGCTCTGTCTCTTTCAATATATTTCCGCTCCAAGCTCTTGGCCTGGCTTTGTGTTCTGCTGCTGCTGCTGTTTTTTTCAAGACGCTCACAAATTCAATTCGCTTTTATTTGTTTCGTTTCGGTTTTCTTGACTTCAAATACTTATTTAAATTTCATGAATCTCAATTTTTTGCGCCACTTGATAAAAATAGATTATTCAGTTGAATTCATTCTACTAATAGTGGCAAATTTCATAAATTTCGTATAGTAAATTCAGTTTCATTAATTAAATAAGGGTCGAGAAGTGTGAGTTCATCGGTGTATAAAGGATTTGACCAACTGACTAGAGAAAATTAATAAGTATATATAATAGAAAGTATATCCTGATATCTGATTATACTTGTTATTTATTCAGCTGTATATACCTCTATTTATAGTTTGTGTAATAGAATATACGATAGTCTTCGTTTGGATTGCACAGCGTATTGTGGTATTATTATTTGATTCGAGGCTCGACTAATTTTTAATGAGAAAAAGCCGTGCTGGCCATTTGATGTTTGAGGTTGTCAGACCTAATTGTCTTTACTCCACTTTCCCCAATATTACGACGTTAGTCGTGCTAGGCGAATGTCCGTGTAACGGATAATTACGTGCATTTAATCACCGAGGACATGTGGTTGGTCAAACAAACTGCTGTTTGTGTGAGTGTGAGTGTGTGTGTTGTGCTGTGGGTCACTGTAGCGTTAGCCAACTTTTAGCTAACTAATGCAGGTCACTTGACTCGCTTTTACTTATTTATTTTGTTGTGTTTGCTTATCGGTCTCTCAGTTTTGTGTGTGCTCTGTGTGTGTCTCTGTATCTGTGTATCTGTGTTTGTGGGAGGTTCCCGCTTGCTGCATTTTTTTGAAAAAATTTTTTTAAAATAACTTGTGGTTCGTTTGCTCGGAATGTGTTTACTTAACTCGCAGCTGTGCCACATGATTTAATGAGTGCGGTTAAAAAACTAGTTGAAGCTACAAAAAGTTGGAACTGCGATTTGTGTTTTTGCAAAATCTACAAAATTAGCGATAATTTTGATAAAAACTAGTTTCTGTTAAACATGTCAGAGAGAGATGGAATGAGAGTGAAAGGGAGGGTGAGAGCGAGAGCCATTAGGCGGTAGTAAATTTCAATTTGTTAGCAAACCAACGAGTGCTTAGATTGTTTAAATGCCAGTAAAAGTGCTGAGGACGCACACTAGGGGGAATCCCCTCTTGCATGTGCTACAGTAAAACAAATTGGACAACAGTTTTTCCGAGACAGACAGAGAGAGGGGGTAAGAGAGTGAGAGAGGGAGATGCATTGTTGCCCTTGTGTGGTGCTTTATTTACTGCAACGCATAAATTAAGCTGAAGTGGTTGCAGCCACAGCCAACCCCATTCCTTGGCAATCCTCCCATTCGGAGAAGCGCTTAAACTTTGTTAAATTTTTAAAAATAATCACTTGTGAACTGAACTTGTTTCGGCCATGGTCAACAATTCTGTGGTTGCTGCTCGTTTTGTTTCTGACACATTTAACAGCCGGTAGGCAGAGTCTGAAACATATTTAAACTGTTGGCCAGACTCAACAGACATCAAAGTGTGGTTAATACCTGAACAGAATAATGTTAAGTCTTAAAGTAAGTCAAACTCTTCTTATTATTCGTATAAATCTCTCACTTTAATCATTTCAATTTAAAGCCAAAAAAGCGAATCACTTGTGAGTCCTGCGAAACTGCGCCAATTGAATTGAAATTTTCAAATAAAATCAACAAATCGGGCGAAACTAGGACACACATTCACTGCAATGCACTCATTTATACAAACACACACACACTCACTCACACACACTCACACACACTCACACACACACACACACATACTCTTGCATATAATGTGCAACGGAAGTGTGTAAAGTTGGATGGCGACTGGCAAGTCCAGGCCAAGCAAATGTTGTCTGCACCGGAAACGGAAGCATGTTGTGCACATATAAGTAGAGAGTAAGGAAACGAGCGCGTCATTGGAGGAGAGCAGCTAAAGACTGACAGTAAGTCAGTTGGCCAGACATTCAATCTGATTCTCTGACAAAATCACAAAAAGAAAAGTGCACAGAAAACATTCCAAAAAAATGCAACAGTCTCAGATTCAACTCAAGTTCCTCAGCTTGCACATGTGCAGGTAAAGCACACTGATATGTCTGTCTGTCTGTCAGTCTGTCTGACTATCTGAAGTCTCACTGTAACTGCAATTTGCTTTTAATTCCACTCGACTCGTAGAAAATGAAATTCAAAACTATGCCAAATGTGTGCACTCTCAAATATATAAGACACAACCCACCACAGTGACGCTTCCACACGAGTAAGTACAAATACGTATAGCACCCACTGTGTACAGTGACTCGCCTCTCTGTCCTTAAGCCAAAGCTGGCATTAGCGAAAGCAGTCGCCAGCCGGAGATAGTCAGCTGGACGCTATTGTAGTTTTACTGAAATGTAATAAATTTTATTGATTTTCACTTAAGCTTTTGACCATGGCTTACTGCGGCGACAAGCTGTGGCTATGGCTGTGGCTTTAATGATCTTTAAAGACCTTAATTTTGTGGTAAGGCCATGACAAGATTTTAATTGCTTTTGGCTGATGAGCAGCTCCTGGCCTTGCCATAGGGAAAACGTAGAAAACTTGGCCAAAACTTTCCATGAGTATTTATTACACATGATTTCCTTTTTTTAATGCTGTCATCGCCAGAAATTTCAAAATCTGTGTTAATCTATGCAATTTAATTATAGATTGAATTAGATTGAGTTTTTAGCTGTCGTTTATTGTTATAGTTTTTATAATTTTAAAATAAATTATATCAGATGCGCAACAAAAAAAAAAACGACAAATCAAAACGGCCATCAATAAATAATTTCCAATGAGCAATTGATTGTGTTCGTTAAAGAGAATTTGTTTGCAAATTTAATTAAGTCAACAGACAAATACAATAGAAATGTCTAAAAAAAAAAAAGATAATTAATAAATAGCCACTTAGCCAGAGGCAAATTTTGAGCTTATCCTCATAACAAAGAAAAATAAACATATATGTATTATTAAATCCGGATGGGGTAGTTTCGTTTTATTATGACAAATAATTGTATTAATTATGCTAATCAAAGTTGAAGCTTAAATAAATTAGTTCAAACAGTTGTTTATTAAATATTATTTCGTAGTTATATGATATGTATGTTTATAGTTATTTAATGATTAGATGTCGATTACAAATAATTGCTCTTTATGCTAATAATTTTCATTTATTAGTAGTTTTGATAAGTTTAATATTTGTGTTTATATATTTAATTAATTTTTTTCTTTATAGCTTATTTATTATTTAATTATATTTTTTAAGGGCATCTTTTAGTCTAATCAATCCTGTTTAGAATGTTCTGGCCCTGCCTTGGGTACTACTCGTATTCATCATAATTATATTTGGCTGTGCCTGAACATTTCTTGTCGTTTCTGTCGTTCCCCATTTATATAAAATATACGCACTAAACATGCACGTTTAATTTGAAAAAAGAAAAAATTACTATAATGTATTGTTCTCTGTTCCATGTCGATGTTGTTGTGGTTGTTGTTTCATATATATTCATATACTATGCCATAGGCTGATTCCTCAGCGCGATTGCGAGCTAATTTTTTCTGGATTATTTGCAACTAGAGCCCGTTTAATGTATGTGCGCCATTTATCAAAGCGCAAAATGGTGCCTCTTGTTAAGGCCATCAAAGGGTTAAATCTTGCCCCATTCCCTGTGTAGTATATCCATGTATTTGTGTGTAAGCATGTGTGTGTGTGTGTTAGTGTGTGTGCGTGTATGCATATGAAAAATCCTGCGGCTAATAAGTGACACGCGTCGATTAATAAAACTGTTGACGGTTGGGGCGCAACTTGACGTCCACTTTCGGGTGCGGCTTGTGTGGCACGTGCTGGGGTATAGGGTTGCAGGGTGGCAGGCAGGAAGGGTTGTCGCTCCGTGTAGCGTACACTTAAAGCTCATGTCACAAACAACGATTATGTAAAGAAGCGTTACGATTATTACATTGTTATGTTAGACTTTAAGCGAATCTACGAATTCGAGTTTTGAAATTTAAATGGAAAATTCTTAAATTTAGCGTGTATTTCTTAAGTATGTATTTAGGGTATTATTTTTAAATTAACATAATATGCAGCTAAAATTACATCCACTAGGCAATAAAATGGTCAAAGAAGCCAAAACATTTGATTTCAATAAAACAAATTTTATTATAATATTTGCGGAGAATTTATTTCAAAAATGTTCTTTAAGAAAATTTCAGGCATCGAACTGTGATTTTATCCCGGGCTTTAATTTCTGTGTAGTAGCATTAGAGACTGCTTCTAGCTAATATTTATTTATCAAATTATCTGTACCAAAAGATAAAATATGTTTTTCAGACTTTGGAAAATAGCATGGAAATAACAGGAAATTTAATATTTGCCTGAATTGTTTTTTTTAAACCATTTTCAAAGCGCTACGAAATTGACACGTAATTTGGCGATTTTGAAAATTCTATTTGTGGAAAATCAAATGTCAGACAAGGCTGTGAGTTGATCTTTGCTTGCTTTTGGCCGACAAATATTGTTTTGAAATGTGTCGAAGCAGAAAACAAGACAATCAAAAACCCCCCTGCCATCTATCAAGGAGAGACGCGTGTTGCAAATGAAGCTCGCATATTCCTTGCATTGGGCAGCTGTGCTATTCGATCTGAGGAAAGAGCAAAAACTGCCAACAACAAGAAGACATAACAATAGACACAAATCAACAAACAATGGGTCTACAAGCTGGCAGCTGCCAGCTGACTGAACTTCGAGCAAAAACAAGTGGTTTTTCCCACTGGACTTTTGGGTCGTACTCTCCTATCTGCAATCTATATTCAAAGTGTACCAAACGACGATACGCCCAATGAATGTGGCAGCTGAGTGTTGACAGAATTTTTGTTATTACGAGTAACTTTTGTATCTGTATCTGTATCTTTGTTTGTCTCTGCCTCTGACTCTGCAAGTGTTTTTGTTTGCTCATATACCTGCTGTGACTACAAGTCCTTCTTGGAGCAGATTCTCATTCCTGGTTGCTTCCCTCTTTCATCTTGATATAATGTGTGATTTATGTGCGTTGTCTGTATTAAATTGCATTAATATTGCTCGATTGCTAAAAGATTTCTCATTATTATTAAGTTGCTCCCGCTCCCTCTGTGTCTCTTCTTTTCCAACCCCCATTTCTAACCCAAAGCTGCACTTTGAAGTGAAGCCCTGGGGCGTGTTTTTGTTTTTGTGCCTGCAGTGACTGCGCCCGCAAATTGTTTGTTTTTGCCAGCCCTGGCAATGCCCAACTGGCTGTAAAAAACAGAAGCCACTTTGTTTGTCAACCTCGGCTGACTGAATGACTAAATGACTAAATGACTGCCCGACGGACTATCCTCACTTGACTGTGTTGTGTATCTTGGGTCTAACAAGAAACTTCAATATTTTTTCTGTTACCGAACAATAAACAGCAAAAACGAAGGAGAGCAAAAAGTAAAAAGAAGAAGAGAGGAGAATTGGCTGGAATGAATGCCAAGCAAATATTAACCCTAGGCTATTCATTAAGTAGTCTTTTGCTCATATGTTTTGCTTTCCCATTTATTTTCCTCGTTTCTTTCTATTTTCTCTGCTTTCCTTCTTGTTGTAGTTGTTGTTGTTTTTGTTATACGTTCATTGTTTGAGCTTGATGCTGCTGCTAACGAAAGCTGTCAGCCATCGATGGCAACATGGCAACATCTGCCACACCACTTGGGGCAACTTCGACAGAGTCAAACTCAAACTGGTCGCTTACATTTTCCTACTGCTTTTTCTGTAAATTGTGATACTCAATTGCTTATATTTTAATTTTGGACTTTTTCTCATTTCTGTAAAAATATTGCCAGCAATAAGTCGCAGTCTCATTTACAAAAAGCAAATTTCGTATTGTCTGCGTGCAACAGCTGCCACAGTGTGACACAAATAAGAAGAACACTGAGAATGTTGTACATTAAAAAGCTTAATGTCGCGTCGCCTCCTTGTGCTCATTGTTGTCATTGGCTGTCGCCGGCCATCTGCCCCTGTCCCCTGTCCCTTCTTAGCCCATTCTGCTCCTAATCCTCTGTCTGAGTGTCTGGCGGCCATAAAACGCACCTGATGTGCAAAAATTGCTTAATTGAAACATAAGCCGCTATAATTTCGGGACGGAACAGCGTCGAAAGCCAAACAATGCCATCAAAAATATTCAAATTTATGCGCTGCATACTAAGAGGCACGTTTTTGTGTTCCCTTCTTGACCCTTGCCACATGCCCCATGTCTGTTGCGAGGCGAGTCTCATTTGCCGCCTGTCTGCAATTAAAAGAGCTTAAATCAATGCCCAACGCACATGCCGAAAAACAGCGATTTCTTCTCAATAAATATTTTGAAGAATTTTTTCAGTGAAAACAAAGAACAACATTAATTTGAAAGCATGCTTAAAAAAATACATAAAGTCGAAAAAGTTAAACTATAATTCTTGAAAGGTTGTTTTTCTGTCTGTGTATGCAAAGTAGACTTCTACTCCCCCTCTGGTTGACCTTACTTATCTTGGCTTATAACCGATTGCCAAATACTCCCCATTGGGCTATCATGTCAGCCTATTGTCGCTCTGCCTTCCCTGTTGACTTACTTTAGGCTGTCACTGTCAAGTTGCTCTTGTCTTTTGCTAAATGACATTGTACTCCATCAGGGAAGAGAATTGTCTTCCGACATTCGGCTTTGCTTATCTCGGTCTGGATATTTTGTGAAAGCGCGACAAATTCGCGTTTTATCTCAATCTGTTCCACCTTAGAGCGCGTGCCATTCACTTTTTAATAAAAATACGAGTGCGAGTATTTCCTTTCACGCATTAACGCTGAAATCGTTCTCGAATGGAATGGAATGGAGCAGTATCTTCTGGCAGTCTTTCAGTCTATTGTTGAGCCTCGTAATTTATCTACAGCTTTTGTCTGCGACTCCGACTCTCGAGTCACCCGTTTTGTGGTCCAAGGAAATATTCCTGTTGCCAACTGGGGTTTGTTTCCCCACACCGCAGGTAGAGCAACTCTCCCTCTCCCGGCTTTAGCATCTCAATGCGGTTGGGCTTGGAGATGGGGTACATATCTAAAGACGTTGACGACTGACGAAGGAACCCTCGTGCTGATAATGAAAGCACTGCGTTCCTTGACAGCATCCATGTCCCAGGGGTGCGACAATTTGGCACTGCCACACTTAAGCTTTGATTTTTGGCAAAAGTCAACAGCATTCGGTACCAGAAACCCACCGCCTCTGAGTTTGTTGTACATTCGACTCGAGGGTGGGAAAAATGCTTATCAGCAACCGCAACTGAAAATTGTCAAGTATGTCAATAAGTAAATGAATTTCAGTTAAATTGAAGACTCAACCAAAAAGAAACCAATTTTCGAGCCAGTTTCAGTTTTTTGTTCCTTTCGCATTGTGTCCGTTTACTTATTCATGACAGATTCTGTTCCTTTTAGCTTGCTGTCCTCTTAATTCAGAGATACACGTATGCCATTCATTTAAAAACACCTGACGTTGTATCTTCAACTCTTAGTCGAGAGTATACTTAATGTACTAAGAATACGGCGCAGTAAATAAAAATCTATTATAAAAAGGTGTATACATTTCTGTGTATTTAAAGCAAACAAATTGAAATTGCCTCCCAGGGGTGCCACCACATGAGGCAAGCAGCAAAAAAAAAAGAAAAAAAATCGTTGTCAGAAGAAGAATATTTAATATGCAAATCCAATGCGTCCTTCGGGATGATTACATTGTGCATTAAATAATATCCTTCGTGAAGGACACATAACATGCGTTTCTCGTCTGCTTAAATATAAATGATGTTTTTAAAAAGCATTTTCTTGATTTACTTATTAATGGGAAATGAGTGTAACCTGTTCCGGAAATTCGATTACTTGGGTAGAAAATTAATATAAATAAGGCAAAGTGGATTCTGCGGCCGCAGTGTGAAACTTTTCCAATTTGTGCAGAGAAATCAGGTAGACGAAAGGTAAATAGTCCACTCCAGACATAGGCAATCGGCCAGTGCACCTGTAAAACACAAACACAAGCACAAACCAAACTAAACTCTCCACTTTGCACAATCAGACAAATGCTGACCACGGCCCTAAATCGAGTCACAAACTAATCGAACTCAGATACTCGCAGCACTCGAAATGTTTGCCTGATTTCTCGAGAGTGTGCACAGCTTGGAATTGCACAGTTTTTACTTCAACTTCTTCTTCTGGTTTTCCCGAATGTGCCCTGTGTCTCGACCATTTCCGGCTATCGCTGCGCCCTCTGTTGACCGTCTCCTGCCTGCCTCTAAACTTCCTTACTTGCAGAGTTGTTGGCGCAAAAAGTTTAATCGTTCTCTCGTTTCGGTTGCCGTCAGTTCGAGATATAAATTAGTTCTTTGCGGTTTCTCAATTGCCAGCGTCAAGCCAAAACTGATAATTGTGTGTGACAGAGACGAAAGTCTTGCAACTCTCTCACGGATTTTCTAGACTTCTGTTTTGTAGTATAAAGTGTGGCAACATAAAGTTTATCTGCCAAATCTACATTATATTATTATATTATATTTGAATTGTCATTTTGCTTAAGATTTTTTTTTTTTTTTTTAATTTTATCCCAATTAATGTCTTTGTTTCGTAACCTAATAAATGAATACAAATAAATATGCGACTCCTTTAATCTCTTTCTGAGCGCCTAAACTAATTTTAAATCTCTGCCCGATTTACACTTTTTTGTGAGTTAACTAACTTTGTGTATTTTCCCGCTTAGGAGAACACATTTTTGTGCTTTGGCGGCACGCTAATTAAATTACAAAAAGCAATTCTCGCGCAATTTGCATTTTTGTTATGCGCCTTTTTTCGTATCCCTTTTTTTTATCACATTTTAATTTTGTTTGGCCCTATCTGGACGCCTCGACTGATCCTTGACTGTGCTTTGATAATCATCATCAAATCGCAAATGATGAGCAAATTGTGGAACCTTTTCTCTTGTTTTTTATTATTTTTTTTTAATTTGGCGAGGCATTAGGTGCCACATTTTTGGCAGGACGCCCAGTGAAAGTCACCGATCTGTGGCTCGGATAAGATAAACAGCTGATGCTTCTGCACTTGGATTGAGAATGTGAAAGAGAAGTTGGCAATGTTCCTGCTCATTTTCGGTGTTATTATTTGGGTTTTTTCTTCGCCATTTTGTTGGCACTTAGTACAATGCTGTTGTGCTGCTAACTAGCCAGATTTTTTCTGTTTGTCTTCGCAAATAACTTGACTGGAATAAGTCGGCACGTTCCTTCGTCGTTCCGTTGTTCCGGTCTTCCGGTTGTCATTACAAGCGCGTCTCCTGCCACGACAGCAGGCCGCGACGTGGCAAAGTCGTAAAGTAAATTTTTTAATTAGAGTCACGAGTGAAACAAAGCAATTAGTAAGCCTGTCAGAGCAATCCTTTTTGGGCATTCTCATTCTCCTTTTCGCTTCTTCATCTTCATCTTTCTCTGCACTTTTAATTTCTCTGCCATGTTTTTGGTCAAAATTTACGCGCGGGCGTGTGAATTATTGAAAAAGTAAATTATGTAAAAAGGACTCTGACCTTTTTGGAGTCTCCTCAAGTCCCTGCCACTTGCCACTTAATGTATGAGCTGACACTTGCTTAGCTCGGCGGTTACTCAAGCATCAGCTGAACTTGAACTCGCACAATGAGTCGTTGTAGGCCATGCCACTCGTACAGTGAAGCCCTTCTCTAAACTATGCTTTAATTAAAAGCATTAACTTTTCCCTAACACAAAATATCCTCGGCCTCAATTGTAGTTGTTTTATTTGCCGTTGTTGTTGTTGTTGTTGTTTGAGTTTTTGGTTTATATTTTGGCTACGTGGAGTGCATGCAAATTTCGTGCAGTTGGCGAAACAAATAAACCGAAAAATGTGCATAACTCTTGGACGAGAAGGTTGCAAACTTTTGAACTTGCCCCAGTCGCGTGGCAAGCGCAGGAAAACAACAAAACAAAAGGAAAAGAAAAATAAAAAACACAAAATGGAAATGGAAATGGAGAGAAAACAAAGTTATTAGCAGCAACTGTTCGCAGGCCAAAAAGTGGGCGGCTGACCAGTTTCTGGTTGTTCAGTGTTGCTGTGGGTGTGGTCAGCTGCTTGTGGGCGTGGCAGGGGGGCAGCGGCCATGAGGCAACATTGAACCGCTCTTTGTAAGCACTTTGCAACGCGCAGCACATTGACATTTTTACCCCAAAAAACTTGCTCTGGCCCAACTTGCAACACTCCAGTGTTGAAGCACCAACTCTGGTTGCAACAAAATTTATTATTGTTGCACTTGCTGGCTAAATATTTGCGGTACTCCTCGTACTCAGTATTAACATTTTATTTAGTTTGGGTTTTTATTGTTTTCGTTGTCGCATTTGTCATGCGCAACGACAATTTCGGCAACTCCAATAAATAGCAACATTTGGCGACTTCTCCCCTGCCCTGCCACACCCCACACTCTCTCTTTCAGAAACTATTAAAATATTTACAAGTCGAGAGCGGACACGTTGTCACATTTGGCAAGCGAAAGCGCCAACGCTATTAATCCAGTTGGCAGCATTGCACCTTTTGGCCTCTTCTACAATGTATATTTAAGTACCTCTGTCTCTTTCACTCTCGCTGGCTCTGTCTCAGTCTAAGAGTGCTCATGTTTGGCTAATAAAAATAAAAGCAAATAACATTCATGGCAACGCTGCCATTACTCGTATAATAAAGCATATTATTTTAGCATTTATTTTATTTGCTCGACTCGACTTTGCTCGCGACTTTCCTCGTTTCTGGCAGCCAAAGTGTTTTTGTCCCAGCCACAATGAGGATGATTTAAGTGAGAGAATCTCGCAACAACTACGTGATAATTCGCAGCTCATAATCAGAGCTGCATCCATATTATTTCTCACTATTATTTTTACATTGACTCATCAAAAAACAACCAACTCCCTTTTTGCCGACTTCTCGCACTAAAAAGGGGAATTAAATGATTCTCGGAAATTATCGCTTATGAAAAGTGACCTTAAAAGTTGTTGCGAATGAAATGATTGCTTAGTTCTTTTACTTCTTTTTCATTTATTTCTGCGGTTGGATTTTTTATAAATTCAGGCTGCGATATGCTGACTATGGGAAAAGTCGGAAGTCCTTCTGCAGGCAATTGAATTGCGCCTTTGGAGTTAGTTACATTCGAGGAGCACTTCAGTCGAGTGGAAGCCAACGACGCACAAAAATTGAACTGTATTGATTTATGATGTAGGTGTGTGTCTGTGTGTACATACTTTAAAAACTTTGTCCAGCAATGCAGAATATACTAAAAGGAAAATAAGCAACAGCAGGCGAGGCAGGGAAAGGGGCAGAATGTGCGGTTGCTTGTTCAAAGTTCAATGAAGTATGGAATGCTTGAGACTGTAGACCAAAGTATGGTCACAACTTGTGGCAGGCAGCTTGAAGCTGAGGCAGAGACGGAGGTAAAGCTTAGAAGACTGGCTCAAAATGCGCAACTAATAAGTGCGCACAACTTTGTCAAAGTCAAACAGAAAGTCGTTGAGGACACGTTGCGTATACGCCCCGAGGGCCGTTTTCGGCATTATCAGTGCATTAGTGGCTGGTGCATTATTAATGTTTTCTCTTCCGATTTGTATATGTTTCTCGATATGTAAGTTTGTCTGTGTTACTGAGACCGACCTCAATATTAATGGGATTGATTTGGGCAAAGGCGACGAGCATGAGTTAAAATGTGATACACTTGACCATTTCGTGTCTGTGCCAATTATTGTACAAAGATAAGTTTTAACATTAATTTTGTGGCATGTGCGTGTCAGTCAGTCGCCGTGACTCTTTGCGCCTGTGACCCCGTGACCTGTTGCATGTTGTATGTATTTTTATACCCCCCACAGCGACTGAGAGTTAATTACGTTGATTTATTTGTGAATTATTAAGCTGCTGTTGTACATGCGTGGCTTGTCACTGATTTTAAATTGCACTTAATTACGATTCCATGTACTTACAAATTAACAAAAATTTGACGAGAGTGGGAGTTGTTCACACTCACACTCACACAGACACATCCACATTTATAGCAGTTGCAAAATTGAATCGCATACAAAAAGAAACATATCATTGTCGAGTAATTTATGGTATTGATAAAACATAAAAAATATGTAAACTCTATATTGAAAGTTGAAATTGACAAGAATCGTTTATAGTTGCACTGTATAATAAATGTATTTATTAAGTTTGCTGCATTGAGTATGCTTTGCTTAAAGCCCCTTCAGACGAGCGCTTTTTCACCGACACTTTTTGTAATTTTTTGTCAAAAAGCTGTCCGTGTCGCGTAACCACACAAAATTTCAAAGCGCCGGTGAAAAACCGAAGCTCACCGATGGAAATGGAACACGTTCTATTCCATCGGTGAGCGATGGTGATCGACACGGACAGCTTTTAGACAAAAAGTGTCGGTAAAAAAGTGCTCGTCTGAAGGGGCTTTTATAATTTTATTAAGGGAGCTTTTCCTTGTAATATATACATTAAAATTAGATTTTTATTAATGTTAGCATATCAAATATTATCATCTCCGAAACTCCCCTTAAAGTTGACCTCAAAAAATTGATTTACTTCTACTATATTAGCCAAGCGATTAAAGTTTTCACAAGCTGTTTTTCTTATGACAACATTTGTGTTGCCAAAAATTAAGCATACGCCATAAGTATGTAACAAACTTTTTTTTCACTTGCAAAGATGTTGCTTGGTTTTCAACACGTTTACCATAATAGTATGAAATGTAAACAAGAACGCAAAATTCAGTGAATTGAATCCTTGAGGCTTTTATAGTTGCCCATGAAGATGCTGGCAACAATGATGCTGCCATTTACCCAATATACATACAAATCTGTATATATAGTATGTATATGTATCCATATGTACTTGTATATCTGCTACTTCCGTTCTCAATATTTACGCTTGGCTTCGGCTGTAGAACTTTATTATTAGAAAAGTTTTAATGTATTTGGCAAACGCACGAACAAACACAATGAACAACGTGAACTTCAATATTGCACAGACAAAAACATACATTTTTGGGAGAGTAAATGTATGTATAAATTTTAAAATGCCAAATCCAAACACGTATTATCGACTCTAGCTAAATTCCTAGCTAATAGGTCAAGATTGTGGCAAGTTATTCAAAAGAGAATAATTTGCTGCCTCAAAAGGTCATGGCAAAAAGTCAACAACGTTCCTGCATACTTTTCCATTATCGAGCTTTAATCCCTACACACAAACACGCACATACACACACACACTGAAGCGTGCGTTTCTTTGATGCCACCGCGAGTGGCATGTGGCAAGTTCTCAACCCGAAATTCGTAGAAACTTTGAAGTGCTCTCGCTCTCTGTCTTCCTGCCTCTCTTTCTGCCTCTTATTCTGCCTTTCTCTCAGCACAGTCGAATGACCCAATTGAAATTAAGTTAACAAAAATTCTGCGGTAACAGAGTGAGTATATATATATATATATATATGTTATATGTGTATCTGCCTCAGAGTCTAGTTTTGTTACGCTTTGTCGGCAAAGAGAAGTATGAAAATTAAATAAAATGCGCGTGTGGCAAGTTGGCAGGCAAATGGGTTAAAATCGAGTATTCGCCATGTGTCTTTGGCCAAAAACGGAACATATAAATTGCCCAAGGCTTGAAGTAAAGACTTTGACTTTATCAATATTGTATTGAGTCCTTTTACAATCTTTAACTTAAGTAGATATATAAAAACAAAAAAATTATAAGGAAATGAGAGTTAAATAAATCAAGTTGTGTGCAAATTGAAATTGATTACAGCATAGGGCGAGTCAGTCGACATGTTTATTCATATTAGGCAAACAAATCAAAATCAAAATCAAAATCAAATCGATCTCACTATTTGCATACTCGTATTCGCTTATACATACGTAAGTAAAATGAACTTAGACCTTAACGTTAAGCAGCTCGCAGCTGGTCAGCTGGTCAGCTCAACTGAGTGTTGACTTTGAGGCGTCTCCCTGCCGCACCTTGCGAATGTAGGTCTTGTAGTAGAAATCAAAGAACATGGCAAACATAAAGATGTTCTGGCTGAAGCCGATGAATGCGATGAAGACGGAAAAGTTGCAGGGATTGCGGACGATCACGAGCAGAAAGTGGAGAGTCAGGTAGCCAAATTGGAGCAACTGCAGCTGGGTAATGTGTCGCTTCCACCAGAGCAGCTGCTTCACAACGCCCATCGAGGTGGCAAAGTAATAGGCGTACATCACAGCATGGACGAGGAGGTTGATCAGACCCAGCATGGTGCAGTGGGAGCCCGCTTGGAAGGTCATAAAGATGGACACGCCAAAGATCATTCCCGCATGATGATAGACATGTAGGAAGCTCACCTGCGAGTTCTTCTTACGCAGAACTATGAACACCTGCAAGACAATTGAGTTAACCGAGATCAGCTGGCAAAACGAAGACCACTGACCGTGTCAAGTAGATCGAGATACTTCAGCATGTAGTATCCATAGGATGCATAGATCAATCGCATCATCTGGAAGGATGTGTTGTCGTGCTCCACGGGCTGGCAAATGAAACTGAACCGAGGATTGAAGATCGTGTAGATCATTCCGTATACGAAAACCAGCGAGTTGGCCACAACTTGAATGGCATTATACAACTGCATCACAAACTTCAGCTCGAAGGGACGTCGATGCTCCATCCATTTGGGCCCGAAGTGCAGCACAAAGGCCAAGTAGAGGATGATAATTCCAGCCACACTCCACAAATTGCCCACCAGCGGGTAATGGGACACTCGAGGATCCTTGTGCTGATCGTACAGATCACGCACCAAATAGTATATATAGGCCACTACGTTGGGCGCCATCGCAACTCCCACACTATCACACTATCACAGTATTAATTTAGCAGGAATTCCACTTGACAGACACCTTCACTCCACGTCGAGGCAGCTCTCCAAGAGACTTTCAGACCGATTTGCACACCGCGAAGGTCGGTTTTCTTCTGATCGCAAATTACAAGGGCACGTGCTCAAGTTCTGCAAGACAGCTGAACGAAATACCTCGTGGTATGTTAATGACCGATAAATGAGAAGCGATGGGCTTCCCCAATTAACCTATGCAAAGTGCCCACTGTGCGAGCTCTGCCATTGTCTTTGGTGGCATTGACCACGGCAACAACTCACAACAATCTAACAATTTCAAAGAATTTCAATCAAACATTTCTCAATACATAATCTACAGTGTAGTTTTTCAAAAGAACTTTGTGTTGCTTGCAGATTTTTATAGAAACTTTTCACTCAATAAATATTTCAAATTAAATATATAATATATACTAAATTGGGCTATTTTTTAAAATATAAATAATTTAAATATCTTTTTATCTTTTATTTTTCTAAAAAATTTTTAATTTATCGTGTATTAAGTTAAGCCAAGTTAATTTAACAACTTTAATTTGATCTCCGATTTCTATTGATTTTCACCTAAATATTTTTTAATATTTATAGTGTAGTAAATAAATTTAGTTTAAAATAAATTTAGATAGTAAAATATTTACCTATTTTTTTCCATTTTACTAATTTGAGTTTTTTCGAGTAAAAAATTTTAATTACAGTTCCCTAAAAGTCGGTCAACATACACGTAAAATAGTAAGTATAGTTTATCTTTAGTTTGAGCAAAGTGATGACGAAATCCATGGGAAAGAGTCAATTGCTAATCGATGTTGGGTAGAGAGAAGGGCTATAAGGGTTATGTGATTCAGCACACACATGGACTCAATCATGACCTTGTCTGGGCTGATGGATAGTATGACCTTGTTGTTGTACTCGCACCCTTGTGCTTTTGGTCATCATCAAAACCATCATTTGCATTTGGCTCAGTGCCGCGCTACATGACAATAAATGAGCGGCTGCTCATTTGCACAAATAAGCCATAACCGCAGTTCTGATGGCTGATGGTTGAGGGCTGATGGCGGCCATTGCCATCTTGCACGCTCTGGCCGTGTTCTGGCCAAGACTTTGACATGGAGCCGTGAGCTGGGAGCGGCCCGTGCGCAATGTGTAAGTCCTGTTGCAATAACCATAATGGCAACGTTTACGGCCACGGCAAACAACAAAAATAATAATGGTAATCATTTTGACGCTCTCCGGAAGTATGCAAATATAGAGAGACGATGATGACGATGTCGATTCAGTTGCGAGTACACACAAGGACTGGCGCACGGTTGGCGTGAGAAGGACACCAGCGACGTCAAGGATACGGTCAGGTGCCGGGTCGGATGACCGCCAAGGACCACATCGAGGCTCTGTTTCATGAGCCACTGAAAATGAAGTGTTTTTATACCCTGTATTCATGAATACTTAAATTGCATACAATGTATGTATGTGTAACTGGCGAAAGAATCTATAATTTTGTTGTGGCTCAATTATAATTTTATTTCAGTGTACATTTTTCTCTTTTCAGTCTTTAACTTAAAGTCTACATTAATTTAATTATTAATTCATAATTTTAGTTGAAGATTAATTGTCAATTTATAATTTACCTTTTTGAGAATGTACTTGGTCGTTATACAATAAATAAAATAAATAAATTAGAGCTTTTAACCTAAAAATTGTATTATGATGGAAGTAAATTTACATGTAAAAGTCTGAGATTGTACGGTATCTCATAGTCTTCCATTCTTTTGCTTGTTTTCCTGGAAATGATGCGTTAATGAAGGCGATGCTTACATATGTATGTATGTATATACGTATAGTAAGTAAACAGTGGGGCGACAGCAAATACATACTCATACTCATACTCATACTCATGCTCATATACCCGTAATGCAAACGTGTCTGCCTGACTATCACCATCTCTCTCTCCCCCAATATCTTTCACACTCTGTGTCTTTATTCTTTGGCTCTGTGTGTGCGTTTGTTTGTGATGGTGGCTCAGCAAATGAAAATAATAATCTCTTTCGTCAGGAAATGAAGGGAAATTTAACAGGAAACTTTTGTGACGTGCCGCAAACACAACGTGCAAATAAACCAGATCTTCCTCTATCTCACTCTCTCTCTCTCTTCCATTCTCTATTTCTCTCTGTGTATGTAGGTGTAAGAATGGACCTACTTCTGTCTGTGTATTTAAAATGAACACTTGCCACATACACAGATTTGTGCGCATCTCAAAGGTATGTGTATTATGTTGGTCAACTGGGATTTCCATTTGACACAACCGAAGCTTAAGCTTTTTCGAAGGTACACACTAATTAACACGGATATATAATTAAACTATAACAAAAATTATAAACCCTAACACAAAAGTATCTATACATTTAAATAGTTTATAAAGTCCCTTCACAAAGTGATAAAACTTGTATTGACCTCAAAATATTTCCCATTTAATTGATTGACTTAAATATTGTTTAAAACTCATTCATAAATTCTTATGTATTTCTCTTAAACTTTATAAAAAATTAAAGAAAATTCTTTTGTAATTTAAATATTCATTTTGGTCCGGCTTTGTTGGCCTCTAAATATTTAAAATTATTATTTTGTAGCTGTAATTTTAATAGACATTTAATGACTGTTTTCACATCCCTGAGCAACATTTTTTATTGAAACATGTTTCATTTTATTTTTTTGGCTTTGTGCCATAAAATAGGGAGGTGTCACGCCTTATGGCCACGTTAATAGCCGTAGTCCACCGTCAGTTGCCTTCATTAGGAGCTACGTTAATAGTGCGACTCTCAACGAAGGGCAATAAAATGTTATGTGCATATTTGCCATGCCAGGGTTGTCATTACATCCACTTGCAGTCTAAAAATTGGGCCACTCTGTGCAGTTGTGAATAATTATCGCCTTGGCAAGTGGCCGTGATAATGACTAAATTTCGAATGGAATCTAGAGGGAAGGTAAGAAGCATTTAATTATTATGATTATGACTGCTTTTGTGTTTGGCAATCATATCATTTGCTTGTTGCTGGCATTGCTTACCAACCAGTAGCATACATTTAGCGGCCATTTGGCGCCGCCCCAAAACGCCCCCTTCTCGTAATGCTCGCGTTCATTGGAGCGTAATTTGGCAAATGCCGAAAACTTCAAGGGTATTTCATAAATGCAGGCCATGCGTCTGAAGCATATTCTTAATACCACACAGCCCACTTCCTGGGCGAGTGTGTGTGTGTGTGTGTTTGTGTGTGTGTATGTGTTTGAATGGGACTTCTAAAGTTCAAGTCCATGTCGCAAACTGTTAACGGCGCGTTAATAATGCGATTAGTGGATGTTCGAGTCCCTTGCCCTCCCTTCTCCGCAAATAACTGAGACCCAAGACCCTCCCACAACTCCAGTCAACGAAGCAAACCAAATTTCTTAATTGCCTTTAATTGGCAACATTTTAAAATGCATACCATGGGATATTCTTGGGGTGTGCAACTTGTCCTAATTAATACAATTTGTTACAAGGCCTTTTTAATGGCTGCTTTTATTTTTATTTGATGACTGCAAGTCACAAGGCAACTTGTATGTCATTTGTTTTTACAGTAGTTAAATTAACGGATTTTCTAGAAGTACCCTGAATTCTTACATAATTTCTTAACTTAGAAACAGATGGAATTGGACTCGATTCTTTCCTGTCTTCAATTGCTGACTTCTGTCGCTGTCACTGCAAATCCCTCGTAATGTTACAATTTTCAATTTCATTTTCAATTTTTCCGCATGTTTTACATTTACTTTTAGCTGGTGTCAGGTTTCGTTGTAGGCAAATAGAAATGGCGCCTTTTTGCTGGCTTTATCGAAGCACGAAGTGAAATGCAATAAAGGAGACAAAAATGGAAATTCATGCTATATCAAATAGATTCTCAGTTTCCATGAACCTCCTCGGGAGTACTCGTTGTAGAATCGCAGTCAGTTGGTTGTCCCACTAAGCCCAGTTCGTGGTACACAAGAAAGAAAAAAGCCAACAGCAATAGAAATGATTTCGTAAAAATATGACAAACAATCAAAATGTATTCGAAAAGACCGCAACAGAGGCAACAGAACATGCCAGCTGAGCCCGACTCTGAGATTTGTTGCCCAGTCATACAGACAAAGGGCGAGTACGAGAGAGGGATAGAATGAAAGAGAGAGCGGGGAGACGGGGAGACGGGGCCATTGTAGTTAATAGAGAACTGAGGCGCGGCGCGGCGTGAAGTAAGAAAAATAGCTTTGCCGTTCGTTGCACAGAGAGACGACTGATGAAAATTTATTGCTGCCAACATACCCAAAGGGATTCGCAAATATAATACAACAACCACAGCGGGGCAGGCAGTTGGCTGAGGGGCTCAGGGGGCGAGGGCGGATCCCACAGTTGGGCGGATGAGCGCGCGAACAGATGGCTAAAAGGCGTCAGCTCTAGCTGTGTGGCAGTGGCAACGACTGTGGCAGCGACTGTGGCACAGACGGAAGCGAGGCGACTGCACACAAACACGTACAACATGTCATGCAGTTGTCTCCCCCCTTCTCCCTCTCTCCATCCCGCTATTCAGAGAACTTGGACTGTATGCTAAATGCGAGTGAGCCGCCTGGAGAGTGTGTTCAGTACACAGAAAAAAAATCATTTTGAAATTCAATTTTAAAATTGTTGAATTTAGCATGTATTTTTTAAATATGTTTTCAGGATATTATTGTTAAATTAACACATAAAATAGTCATAAAATAGTCAAAAAAACACCTAAGCTTTTGAATTAACAAAAATTCTTAAAGAGCCCCGATAGTTAAAATGTAAACGAAAAAAAAATTAAAATTTGTTAAGTATTTTCGACTCGATTTAGGAAATTCCGAGGTTACTAAACTTTTGACACCATTTGGGATTGATTTTATCTCGGAATCCCGCAATTTTTCTTCTATGTATGAAAAAAACTAAACCTATGAACAATTTTGGCAAAAACAGCAAGCATAACATGCAAAATGCGGTTTTAGCTGCGCAACGCTCTAAAGAAATCTGTAAAAAAAAAATAAAAATATATGACAGCTCCTTCTGGCACCTCCCTCAGCTGTACGGCCACGCCCCCTTTTGTGGCAGTTGCACAACGTGCGAGACTAAACTGCGCTGCAAGCACGCACTCGCCATGTTTTGTTATGAAAATTTAAGTGAAATCACTAAAAATGCCAAACAAAACGGTTAGATATGCGGCAAGATAAAAAGGGGCGTGGCAGAGGAGGAGGAGGTGCTGAGAGTGTGTGCAGCAGAGGGGGAGGGCGTGGGTGGCATGTTGTTATGCCTTCGGCTGGCTAAACATCTGTTTGGATTCGAGTTCAGCTTTGAGTTTGAGTCGCGCTGTTTTCGAGTATGAAAAATCGTTGTCAGTTTATAAAATTGTTGAGTTGATGTGAGTTAATGTGCATGCTTCAAGTGCAGCACGTGCAACAGATTTCAGCAGTGCTGCAAGAACATGATGTTCCCAAAAAATGGGTCAAGCACAGACAATGTGTGTCTCGTGTCTCGTGTCTCGTGTCTCACGTCTCGAGTGTTATGGAGTGTTCTGGGCTAATGGCTTTTGTTACTCAATAAACATTTGTCAACGACGCACAACAGCGACCCAAGGCGTTACAATATACCCACTGACTACCCTCTGTCCCTTGCTGAGCACTCCTTGCTGCTTTCCTCACAGAATGTGCCTGCAATTTGCTACGATCATATGTACGAGTCGTGCTCCGATTGCCATCCTTTTGCCAATAGCTACGTTTTATTGCCTTGTCCTTTGCCATTGACTACACAACACGACAACAGTCAAAACAAAAGCGTACAAAACAACAACAACAACAACCGTAACAACAACAAGAGCAGTAACCGTAACAGAACAACAACAACAACTAAGAGCAGGACAACGGAATTGCCGGAATACACTCACAAAAGCTAGTGCACAAATTTATGATCAGTGACAAAAGCACATTTCCACCTGTGATATACTCGCATACTCGCTAGAGGTGCCTGTGTTTTTGTGTGTGTGTGTGTGTGTGTGTGTGTGTTGTGGGTGTTTGTGCAGAGTGTGCAAGTGTATTTTTTGTGTTTTTTTCGCAGCGTATACGCCTTTTTACTGCCATAGAGAACAGGTCCGCCCTCAGGTGGAAAAACAAAACCAAAAAACAAAGAGCGTGATGGAGAGTGAAGGAGTGAGAGAGAGGGAGGGCAATTCCACGCTGGGCCACGCATCGATGTCGCTTTTATGCGCTTCGCAGTTTTCACATTTTCTTCTCTTATTTTTTTAGCCACTCTTGTTGTTGTTTGCCTTGGATTTTTGCGATAATGGAGACAAATGTTGGGCTCTTAAATTTATCGATTGGTTTGGTAAAAGTTGCCAGGCACAAAATATGACCATGGCATGTGAATTTGTTTTTATAGCTCAGTTTTAGCCATGTCCCCATTCCGATCCCCTTCACTCCGTATCCTTTAAGGCAACGGCTTGAGACTCGAGCTGCGTCGCACCTGAACTTTCAATTTATAACTTGTTTTTCATTGACTAATAGAAGAAAAGCAAAGTCCAGTCGGCCAGCGGCTAACAATGAATTGCTCTTCGGCCCAAAATAAACCAGCGCTTGCAAAAGCCAAACTATTTGTGCAATGTGCCCCATTTCCCTCTTCTTTGCTTGAGCTTTCCTCCTTTTTAGCCAGCATCCTTTAAGAGTCTTGGCCTGACTGGAGAGAAACTTTCAATTCTGAAAGTTCATCGAATTTTTGGCAGCTGCTTCCTCTAACTGGGAAGCTGCAGCTGTCGAGGAAAATTGCATTTAGGCTGCGGCGCTTAAATTTTCATGCGATTAGTTAAAGCTGCTACACTGTGAAAAAATAACCATTCTAAAATTCAAGCTTAGAATTTTCAGTTTTTGTTTGTATTTTTTAAGTATTTCTTAAATTAACATAATAATCGGGGTTAAATTGGCAACCAGTCTGCATTAAAATAGTCAATAAAGTCTAAAACATTTGATATCACTGAAAAAAATTCTTATGGAGTTCTGATTATTGGCATATTTGGGGGATTTGATAAATTGTACTTGATTTTTAAAATCTGATATTACAGAAATTTTGACACTGTTTGGGATTGATTTTTCCCCTTAGTCCTTGATTTTTATACACGTCACTCAAAAATTAAGTAAAAGGGTATATTGTATTCGTTGCAATGCATGTAACAGGGAGAAGGAAGCAACTCCGACCCTTTCACTTGTTTTCATTTCTGTGCAGCGCTGAGGCAGAGTTTTGGACGAATGCAGCAAATGCCAGGGGCAAGTGAAGCATACTCCAAGTTCCAGCATGTGCAGCGGATTAGACTGTCAGATAAACTCGCACATTCAGCTGACCCTCTGACCCCATAGGGCCTCCAGGCAGTTCACCCACTCTTTCTCTCTCCCTCTTTCACTGCTTCTGTGCTTAAGCGCACTTTTAATTTTCGCGCTTTTGCCAATGCCGCAACGCAACGCAGCGAACGGAGTTCAACGAGGGCTTAAAATTAAACACTGCACGTGCTCGAGGAGCATGGCGCCTGGATTTATGCAGCGTTACATTGCCATTTAAATAGGGTCGCCATTGCGGTCTCTCTCTCTTCCCCCACTCTCTCTCTCTCTCTGCCTCTCTCTGTAGTTTATTTTTATTTCGTTTTATTTTTGAATCCCTTTTCTATTATGTAAAAACATAAATGCAACTTACGTTGAGTGCTATGCTAAATAAAAGCGGGGGCAAAAATAAAATAGGAAAATGTTGACGGTGAAACGTTGCACATATAAATATGGCAAAATTCCTGCGCTCCCTCTCTTCCCTCCCCCTCTTTCTCTCTGTCTCGCTCTGTGCCTTTGTTGGCATTGTTTGCGCGCTGCAAGTTGTTGGGTAGTGGCATTAAATGTGTGGCTGCAACCTGCAACCTGCAACCTGGTCTGCCACTGCAACGAATCACTTACCTCGATTTGAAATTGCGGCATCAACATGTGCGTGCAGCAGCCATCCGAGGGTAATTACAATCAAAATGGGGCAATTCATTTTCAGCGTCGTCTTCTCCTCGCGCTGTGGGCGACAGCTCGGAGCCTTTGTGGGCGTGGCAGCTCGCGAAAATATTTTCATTGTTTTGGCCAAAAGCCGCCCGTGAGTGCCACCTAAAGCGCACTCTGTTGTAATCAAACTGGTTGCCTGTTGTAGTTGTCTCCTTTTCGCTCTTCCTCTTTTTGTCTCTCTTTCTCTTTATGGTGTGCGAAATCTGTTTCGGTTTTTCTCTTTAAGTTTTCATTTTACTTGGCATAAGGTTCTCACTTCTCGCGCTTTTTTGTGCAGTTTATTTATGCTGAAATACTTATGCTCCTTGGTCCTTTGTCCTTTTCCAAGTGTCTGCTCCGGTCGCTCCTTCTTCTAATTGGAAATTAACCACCGAACCGAACCGAAACGCGTACCGAACCACAAGCCTTTTCTCTCTATTGCATTCTTTTGTGCGCTTTGCTCCTTCAAGAACTTTTTTTTATGCCCAACTTTGTGATGTGAAATATTTTCTAATTAATTTTTATTGCTCTGGCATCACATTGCTTGATGCGTCCACATAAATCTGTGGCAAGTCCAGTATCTGTTGAAAGAGAAAAAAGGGGAAAAAACTCGCGTTAATTTAATGCACTTCATTATGAGTGCTTAGTATGTAAAACAGGTCCATTTGGTCAGCATATTGAAATTTTCATTAAGCAACCAGAACCTTAACATTCTGGAGTTGGTATTGGTCAAAGGGGATTTGTGAGGGAATTTCTTGGTTATTTATGAATTTTACATTAACATTTGCGGAGCTACCATTAATAATACTAACTACTAATATAAATAGCTATAAATGAATAGGAGTCATAATATTAATGTTAAATTTGAAATATTCTTTCTATAACAATACACTTGTAATAGACGTGATATAATAAAAATAAAAGAAATAATAATTTAAGGTGCAGTATTAAATAAGAATTGATATTGTCGCAGTTACACTTGGTTGTACATTCGTTTAGCAATGATAGTTATTCACCCAAAGTACATAAATTTAACTTAACTCGGTGAAACTTTGAAGTGCCTTAGCTGGGAAATGCTTTCAGCGTTCAAAATACGAAAGCAATTAAAGCTCACTCTGTTTTTTCTTTTTTTTTTCCGCATCCTCTCGGGCAATGTGGGGCATGAATGCTATCTGGTGGCAGACAGAGAGAGGGAGAGAGACAGGGAGCGAGAGAGCGACAGGGAGAGAAGTGCAAGAGGCACGTTAACTCTTTTGAGCACCAAAAGTGCAACTGAATAACCTCGTCGACACGCAAAATTAAACCACAAAGTGGAATTATCACACAAATTTATTTAAAAAGTTGAGTCTTTAACTCAGAAGTAGAAGTGAAGAGAGTAAAGCATTTAACTGGCTAACGGATATGAGTCTGAGGGCCAAAGTAAACAACACTTCAACTGCAAAGTTCATAACCAAATAACAAATTGCTCTAAAGGACACACACACACACACACACACACACACACACACAGTGCCTGCCATATTTAATGACAAAGTTTTGCATAATTTAATGAGTTTGCCTCTTGTAATGGCCCAAAAGCGAACTCTGGCTAGCCAAGGCATGTGTGGTCCTGTAGTCCTGGCCATGGCTATGAAAATGGCTCTGGCTAAAGCCGAACAAGAAGCAGCAGAAAAATAAGCAAAAGAAAAGTTCAAATTATTTCATTATCACTTTCGTGCAGGGACAACGCAACAACGATCCAAACGATGCCAAAGTCTCAGCTCAAGTCACACAAAAAAGGCGCTGAAAAAGTGCTTTAAAGTCATAAAAAACTGCCATTCTGGTGGGAGAGGAAAGATGGAAAGGGAGGGGAAGGATGACCGAGGACACGTCGCGACTGCTCATGAAAAATAAAGTTATAAATTTAGATTAACCCATGCAGCCGATGCTCGTACTTCCGTCTGGGCAACAGACCGGCTGCACTTTCACATCCTGTTCACTGCGGAGCGGTTCGGGGCTGGTTCCGGGGGTGGTTCGGACACTGGGGCGATCACAAAAGCCATTAAAAGTCACTGTGTGAGTGCGATAGCTATAATTATCTATCGTATTCATTATGACCGAGGGCGAACAGTGAAAGGGAAAGGGAAAGAGAATAGACATCACGTATACGCCACGTAGTGCTGCGCCGCATGTCCTCGAGGAGCAATAAAATATTTGTATCTATTTTGTACGCTGCACGGGGCCTCGACTCCTGTAGGTGCTGCTACAAATCTGCGCTGGCCATGTAATTACTCAAAAAA